>JAPXFQ010000804.1:2400000-3600000 GCA_028564705.1 Apricaphanius iberus | reverse complement strand
TATATGGTCTGTTGATGGTTGAACCACAGCTAACTCATGACGATGTAAACAGTTTACACCACCTGTCACATACATGTTCACACGTGCTCATCTCTGGTTTGAACAGATAGAAACGCAGCTTTAAGGTTTCGGTTAGCAAAGTAAGCACTCCTGAAACATCCATGGCAGTGAATCCAGCATCAATATAGATGGAGTTTAGAAAATCGTTAAAGCTAAGGCATGGTTTTTCTTTGGCATGCAAAATGTCTAAAATGTAAATTTTCAGGATTTTAACCTTTTTTTTTTGCTTGAATGAAAAACCTCGTGATTTCTCTTTTTGAAATATGACAAAGGTGTAAAAGAAAAGACTGAACAAAAGGTATCCAAGGTTAAAGTTACAGAAAAGTAATGAGGTCAAGTATGGAACATCAGACTCTGGTATCTATGTGGTATAACACAATGGCCACCTGAGAAGTTAATAGTTCGAATTTGAGCTCATATGATGAACTTTAGTATCGTGAGGAAGAATAAGATGGGACAAATGAAGTCTAAAAGGCTGATGATCTATTTGATTAGAGAATTAAAGGACTGATTTTCTGCCAATTCAAACCAAAGGCATTGCTGTTATAAAAGGTGAAATCAATGAAGCCGGTAGAGAAAGACGATCAAAACTGAACAGAAAGCATTGACTTGTAAAAATTATTTTTGTGGGTTTGTTTATTGCAGTATTACTTTTGTCAGATTCTTCCCTGTGGTGAGATTGTTAACTCACCAGTTCAGCTAGGCTCAGTTTTCTTCCTCCTGCAGAATGACTCTGTGCAAAACCCTTCCAATATATCATCACTGCAATTTAAAGGCTGCATTTTTTGTAAAAACTTTTGGTTTTGGGTTCATATTTTTATTTCTACATTGTTTTATGATTTGTAAAATTTTGTTTGTTTGCTCTTTTAAATGTCCTGCTTTAAAAAGTAAATTTCGCCACAGTGGAAAACAATGAAACTAACTGTTAAACTTATGGATTTTCACATATATCTCTAGTGTTTCCCCATCCTCACAACAACTGTTTTCTTCTCATAAAAAAGTGTTCTTTAGATAAACACTGTTACATTAATTACTTTATTTACATTAGCATGTGGCAGTGTCAGTGCTGACAGAAAGTGTTTTAATACTTTTATAACAGGACATAGTACTTATGTGAAAAGTGAGCATATAAAATATATTTTCTTATTAAGAAGTAATGCAATGCTCATAATAAACGGTTTTAATTAATACACTACTACATATGGTGCTGCAGACAGATTTAGGTGAAAACTTTATTTACTGCAGAACATAAGGCACAGGTGTATGTTTGGGTATCGATACAAATTTTACTACTTCCAAATCTCACCAAACTGACCAAATCTGACAAAACTGTTGTTTGTGGCTGTGGTTTGCAAAAGCACTTTATTTCTTTTATAATTTTTTACATAAACAGGCGGTGATGCTCTACCTTTCCAAACAATATATTGTAACTCCACTACCATATGTTAGGGCACATTTCATTTTATTAAAAGACTCCATCCAAAAGCTCTCATTGTATTGGACAATAGTAATTTAAAACAAATGTTCTGGTTTTAAAGGCAGTAGGGATGCCACTAGTTATTTATTTAAGTTTTTATTGTGAATATTAGTAGGTTTTCTGGTTCAAAATATGATGAAAATTGTAATTCACTGTGCAAACAAACACTGGACCCAAACAGGCTGAGCAACTATTTTGTGCAACATTTAAAATTGTTCAACACATGCACAGTCCTTTAGAGCACAGACTAATAAACAAAGATATTAATATTTAATTAGAAGGAGAAAAATAATATCAGCAGGGATCAGAAGCAATGAAAATGATTTAAAGTCAGCTTCTTTTCTTCTAGTTGTAAGGAAAAAGCCCAGTTAGAAAAAAAAGAAAACAAGTTGCTGACATTTTTAAGGATTTAATTGTGTTTTTTTTCCAATTACATAAAACAAAATCATAACTGATTATTAAGGTTCCACCATTTAACTTTTAACAAGTATATGTCTAGCATTTTAGATACTAATGACTCTATAGACACATCAATTTATTTATTTATTTATTTTTTAATAAAACATAGTGATGGTAGCTGAGGGAGGTGTTACCTAATTACCATATTTCCCAGTAGGCTTTGATTTATTTTGTATCTGAAACCGTGAGTGAGCTGTATCTGTGCTGACAAAATGTTTTTTAAAGTGTTGTTCTGCTGCTAATGTTGGTGTCATTATTGAATATCTAAGCCCACAGTTGTTCAGTATGCAACTAATTCTTGTTATTCTGTCTGTTCTAAGGTCAGTCATGGGGCTTGTTGTTTTCGATTGTTTGGATAAACATATTGCCTTTTTCCAGTAGAACAAAAAAAAACACTGGAACAAACAGCAGTTTCACATTAATATCAGAGAGTCCATAAAAGAGGACCAATAGCAACTAAAGGCTGTAGGTATCCTAAATCTAACAGATCAATTTTTTTACAACTCTCAGCTTGTAAGTTTATATAAGCTTTATGAAAAGTTTAAGAAACGTTTAAGAAAGGTTGCTGCAGATTCTGTGTGGTCTCTAATGCCTTGTTTCTACTGAGTCCTATAGTGTGTGTTGTTTTTTTTTTTTATGCTGTTTTGTCTGTTTTCATTGTAAAAGCAACCCATACCCATGCTGCCATCGCACTAGTAATACGCTGTAGGACAGTACCTCCCCTGCTCAGTCAGGATCCAACTAGTGGTAGAAACGTGCTCCAGAATACACTGCACCATAAAATAGTACACTCACCTATTGTGTTGGCTGTAATTTTACATTGCATAGCATGGGTGTCCATGTTCTTTGTAACCTGAGATATTTCTTGTTCAGTATGAGGGATTGCTATTGTTGTTGTCTGCATGTATAGGACAAAACCTCACACCAACAACTCAGTCCAATCTGCTTTCATTCCCTACAGAGAAAACTTTATCTGATTCGAATGTTTGTATAATTGCATTAAAATTACTTTAATTATAATGTGCCTTGAGATGATATCTGTTGTGAACTGGCGCTTTATAAATAAGCTGAATTGTATTTGATAGAATTTCCATGTATTTGTAGTAAAAGAAAATAACTTTTTACCATAGAAACAAAATTACAGAAATTAGTTTTGGTTTTAAAATGTACTCTTTAAAGCGCTAGTGTAACTTGATAATAGTAAATTGTGGTGTGCAAAGCAGCAAGTATTTGTATCTGTATGTTTATTTGTTGATGGGGAAAAGCATTTGTATTTGTATACATCATGCATAGCAGATGTTGACAGATGTTTGATGTCTCTGCTTCTGCTGATTTGACTTTTGTACACGTTACATGTGGCTTTGGTTTCATCTATAGCCCTGACTGTAAAATGCTTACACAGAGAACTTGAGCAAGTTTATTTGGCAGGTGGAGGACCAAGAGATGGATCAGTAACAGCTACACTGTTTTCTGTTTGCTTGCCCAAAGCCATATGAGGAGTTTAAGCTAAGTTAGTGAGTGATGGGAAGCTACGCTAATGTTAACTAGCCTATAGTCTACATCTTGCTGTCTTCAAAAGACAGTAACTTAAATGTACCAAATAACTCCCACGAGTACACACGATTTGAGATAACTATACAAGCCTTGTTTTAACCTTTTTAACTGAACGTTAACTCTGTCAACAGTCTATTGTAAAAATTAATGAGCTAACAGAGCTACGTAAACAGAGCGTACATGAGATCATCAGACTGCCGCCGTTAATACTAATGCAGAAATAACACATATTATGCATTATTTGTGCGCAAATTATGCATTGTTTATTCTGGTTCGGCTCCACCCCTACTGGTAACTTGTAATGACATTTTGATGGCACTTACGCTAAAAGATGGTTAGCTTACAAACTTTAGAGCAAATACGAGTTTTATGCTTGTATTACCTCATTCAATGTATCTGTATGTTGGTTTGGACCAAAAGAATAGCAACAAAAAACAATATCCTAGGCTTAAAGGAGGAAAAACCCAGAGACCAATAGATTTACATTACATTTCACACAAACAAATGCATGATTGAATCCAGACTGTTTACTGACCTCTCTTTCATCAGGAGTGTACCTCCCACAACATTTTGTTTCAGCTGAATTTTATGTTTCCAAAGCTTTCATCAGACCAGGTTTATAGGAAGGGCATGTCTTTTTTACATCTCAATAACCAGCTGTGTTGGAAAGCGAGGGTAAGTTGAGTTGGTTGAGCATCCAATAAATGCATTAGTGTCACTTGTAACCACAAGTCAATACTCCACTGCTTTAGTTTCCCATTATGAATCTGATCCTTCTCTGTGGTATTCTGATGCAGCAGAAAGAGTCCCTCAGAACATCGTTCTCAATTCATTGATTATTTTAGGACAGATAAGAAACAAAACTGTATGATGCAAACTTCACAATTTGATAGACATTAGGAGAGGTGTAACAAAAATGGGAGAATGAAATAGAGACATTAGGAGGAGATGAAGCAGGTGGCTTACACCGACTTGACAGAGTTACAGCTTGGCAGTGGGCCATCTGAGGAAGCCAGTGGAAGTGTTGTGACACAGGAGATGGCGGTGGCACTTGTAGCCCATTTGTCATTGTGGCCTGACTGAACAATCTGAGAACAGATGCTGCTCTCGCCTCCCTGCAGCTTTCTTTGCTGTTAGATGTCAGGAGGCAGGTTCCAAAAGGAAACAATGAGCTTTTCCAAGCTGATCCAAAAGTACAAAAAACCTGTCTGGCCAACAATACAGACAGCATGCTGAGGAAGAGTGGACAGATAACTAACTACACTCCTGTGAAAAAAAACTTCCTCCATTACAGAAATTTTAATGTCAAAGATACCCTGAGTGGCAAAGAAAACCATAATTGAAATTATGTTTTTTACTCATCAAAGGAGCTATCCAAACCAACTTTGCTTTGTCTAAAAACATGATACCCCAAGCTATAAACAGGTTGTGTGGAAACTAAACCTTCACATTTGCCAAAGACTATATAACAATGCTGTTGAAAAATTTTAGTTCACCATTCTTTGCAGAACTATCTTAATTCAGCCCCCGATGGAGGGTTTCCAGCTGTGAATGACCTTCCACAGAATGTCGAACTTTGACCACTCGTAAACCACTGCATTTTTTCTAGAATCGTTAATTGTTTTGATAAACCGCAAAGTTAATGTTAATGTTAATTATAACAAGCCACCCAGATCCTGAGACAGCACACCGTTACAGTGTTTTGTCCCAATTCTCCTCTTTGTTCAGCAGGTTATTTTTTTTTCTTTTGGAACTCTTTCATAGATACCATGTTTGCCCAGTCTCTTTTTTTCATTGGTGTTATTTATATTGTAACAAAATTATTTTTGACCATAAAGATATTTTTGTCTGTTTTAGGTCAACAGTGATTTTATATTTTAGAGGTCCTACTTTAGGTTGATTTGGAAAGCTTATTTTCTCCTTAATAAAAAAATATATTTGAAAAGTATTCTTTGTTACGGGGCAGTGGTTAGTGCCTGTCAGGGTATACCAGTTCATCGCAGGCAACATAGAGACAGAAAGAACACACACACTTACACCTAAAGACAATTTAGAGAGAGACCAATTACCTGACAGAGAACTGACAGGGTTCTTTGGGAGGAACACACACATGCAAACTCTATCCAGAAAGACCTGGGCCAGGATTCAAACCCACAACCTTCTTGCTGGAATGCAACAGTATTACCCACTTCACCACTGTGATTCTTCATTTATTCATCCTTCTTGCTGCAAGCCAACAGTACTACCCACTGCACCACCATGCTTTCTCATATATTCTTCCTGTAACCTAACAACTCTTCTATCCTCTCACTGTCTCTTTTCAATATTTATATATCTTATCACCTGAACCACTTCACCCTTTCCAACCTCAAAGTTTTCTTTCATCCCATGATCTCTCAATCTCTTCCTCATTTCTTTTTTGCTCTGCCCTTTACTCCTTGATTTGATGTACCCATCCTTCTCTCTCCATTCTTGCTCCTCTCAGGCCCATTCCTTTCCCCTTCCAGAATCACCCTTGATATCTATTCGCCTGCCATCACCCAGAAAGGAGATGAAAATCGATTCTCCTTCCAGCAACTGCTTCTCCCTGGTTAAGGGGAGAGGGAAGGCAGTTAGCTGGGCTCTAAGTAAGGCTGTACATCCATCTCCCTTTGTGGTATGACGACAAGGCTGCTCTCAAATCAGAGCAGCCCCGACTGAGACAGCAGAGAAATTAGTAAAAAGAGAGAGATAGAGAAAGCAAACGAGCCAAGATTACATTGTGCAGTAATAGAATTTCAATAAAAAACAAATGCCTGAGTTCCAAAACTTAAATACGACCAGTCTAACCTCAAAGACTAGATCAATGAAAACAGCAATTTTGTGTAAATTACCCCTCTGATGGTGACCATGTTGATGGTTTTGGGTGTTTTTTCAACATGTTGATTAAATCCCTATAGAGGTCCTGAAAGATCCCAGGTTCCTAACTCAGAATAAATGTACTTCTGACTTGAGTTGCTATCTAGTAGTTATCCCCCTTTTCAAATTTAAGGACCTAATAACTGTTGTTGCAGACTAATGTATGTAAAATAGACACAAACACATGAAACCCTCTAAAAACACCTATAACTGCTTTAATAGTTTAACAAATATACCTTAATATGCATAAATACACACAGTGAAAATTGTCTTAGCAGTGTTAAGTTAGCACTACCGCAGAAGGCTAACAGCCACAGTCTTACTTTTTTTTAGGGTAACAGCCAATCAGCACTAATGAAAGTGAATGCCAAAACTGGGTTGGCTGCTTTGCAAATGCCAGCCGATGATGTGTCGCATAACATTGCACTTAATCTTCCAAAGCTGTATTTTCTTTCCAATATTTAAGCATATAAATGAAATAATGAAATAATGAATGATATAATTTGGAGTTACTCCATAGAGAAATCCACAAATGGATGAATCTGCAAATAGTGAACAGGAAATGGGTAGGTTTCCATTGGAACGCTTTAAATTTAGCTTTATGGTTTTCTTCCCCTATTGGCTATATTTTCAGATTGCTTATGGAGAATAATAGAATCTTGTGAAAAATGGCATCTAATTTGTAAATTGAAATGTCCCAATTCAAACCAGAGTATTGAAGTGGTATCCCAATCAAGGCAATGAACCTGCTAGCATTAAATTAGCATAAAAACATGGTCAGCAGGACGATGTGATCTTATTGAGAACTGATTTGCAAAAAGTGGGTATGCACTATATGACAAGGACACTGTGCCAGCGGCAGCAAGAAATTGATTTGGTCTACATTTTCTGTGTCTAACAACTGTTTGTGCATATGTAAATGATATGATAAATAACAGAAGCACGTTGCTGTTTAGACGCCCCTCCACTCCTTTACCAATCCCCCCCTACACACACAAGCACTCCCGCGCGCCGTTTCGAAAACACATTGGAGTCTTATTGTTTTCATCTAAATCTAATGACAGAGAGGCTAGCTAAAATGGAGAGGTAGAAGAAAAAGCTCTCAGGGACACCAAACACAAAACGGAGGAGGGAAAAGGATTTTGTAGAGATAAAGGAAAGCTTTTCAAAGTGGTTAAAAAAAAGGTTCATTATGTCAGTTTATCAAGAGGAGGTTTATAGATATTCAGATTAGTTAAATATGCCACTAGTAAAATTACAGGTTATTGTTTTCTTGTAATTGATATAACATTTATAAATGATAATGAGACAGTAATCAGACAGAAATCATTTGTTTATACTAGATGGTGAATCATATAACAAATTATTGTACTTGGATGATACACTTGAATTTGAATTTCATCATTCTGATAGAACACTAGTATGATTTTAGAAGAATAATCAGATTTTAATCAGTAGCTGATATACAACAAGGATATTATGCAAAACTAAAATGTTATTTTTTTTTATATTTAGTTTAGAGGTTGGGCTACATTTGTAATTTTTTTTGATGCGGGTTGTTTTCACCCACGGGGTCAACAAAAACAACAGTGAATCTATTTTTACCAATCAATTTTTAAATTACAACAGACTTTCAGTAGTACTTAATTTTCATTCATTTTAAACAATATTTAATGCAATAAGACTGAACATAGAATTCACACAGTGACATCACACATTGAACACAGATTAATAGGCTACATGTATTAGTTATGAAAAAATTTCCCCTGCTGTGGCCTGAATGCTTCACATGGAGCTGTATTTGTGCTCTGCTGCCCCACCAAGGACTGGAACGTTTTGAAATCAGGGAACATTCCTCTAGTGGATCATAATGCAATAAGGCTATCTGAATTGCAGAGGTGGGACCAAGTCATTTTTTTCCAAGTCTCAAGTAAGTCGCAAGCCATTATCCTCAAGTCTAGTCTCAAGTCAACATAGGCAAATTTCAAGTCAAGTCCCATGCATGCACCTCTGAAGGTAGGTTGTTGTGTATTTGAATAAAATGTGGGACTGGGACCAAATCCTTAATCTTCATCAATTACAGGAAGAGTTTTGAAGCAAAAATAATTGGATTAAAACGAAATGCTACCAATGTTTATAAATAAAACATCACACCGCATAATATTTAAATCGGAAGATAAGCAAGTAAACAAATATAATATCAATCAGACTCCATGATGAACAACCTACAGAGGCAGCAAGTAAACTTTTAAAGCAAATGTCTTCATGTTTCCAATTTGAATAAAAGTATCAAATAGAAAATTTGTTTTTTAGTTAGATTTACCAAGTGAATAACTAATGAGACTCATAAATGTATGTAGTTCTGATTTAAACATATTGGACTACTTGTATGATTGTATTGGAACTACCTTTCTTGTAAAGTACCTTGGGATGACATTTATTTTGAATTGACACTATATTAATATACTAAACTGAAATTGAATTGAATCATTTTAACCTGTTTCTTTTTGTTTTTTGTTTAGTTTTACAAAAACAAATATAAGCTTTTGAACTCTAACTGGAAGCCAGAAAAAGAAAATTTTGTTTGACATGCAGCTATAGAGAGTGTCTCACAGGGGAAGGAAATCTGAGCAAAGGCAGAGTGAAAGTGAGTTTGCTGAAATTTCACCAAAGAGAGATAAACCAGCCAGACCATAACTTTGCTTTCATCCATTGGGTCAAGATACAGACAGGTGAAATGAGCCTAATATGGGAGACATGAAATATTCAGGAGGAAATATTTCAAAGAGTTGAGCTAATGTGCACAAATCCTGTGTGAATGTATTTACAGGTAAAAAGATGCAGAAAGTGTGTGTCCTGAATACATGAAGAACAAGGCCTATATAATGAGTAATACAGAGACAGATTCAGAGAGAGTGAACACATAGTTTTCAAAGTCTTAGTGGTGTCAGTGATAGTTTGTCATAACAAGCTTCTTAAAGCTGTGCCTCTCGTCTTCATCTGACTGAAGATTGTGTGTGCAGATGGCAGTAAAGATCTCAGCCAAACAGAAAGTATTGACAAGGAGAACATGAACATTCAAAGCAAGGCAAAGTGTCAAATTTAAATAGATATTTTATGGAAAAAAAGGTCATAACCCATGACATTAAGTTCAGTGCAATATCTCAGCAAACTGAGTGCAATGCTGTATACAATGTTCAGCTCAGGTGTTTTTCGGTGGCTTCAAAATTAGCCCAAATTGTTCTCAAAGATAGGTCCAGCGAGCAGAACATCTTTAAGTGATATTGCTAGAAGACCAGTAGAGAGATAAGCTCTTCACATGGTAGTGGACATCATGAAGAGTTTATGTGCTTAAATCTGAAACTGAACAGAAAGAGATATAAGTGCTAGTTCTTAGCAGCATGCCCACTTGCTCGCTCTGAGTCAATGATCTGGAAAATTACATCATTTGCACATTGTCTCACCTACTGATCCACTGTAGACATTCTTCCTTCAGGGCTATACAGTATGAAAATGTCTGCAAGAAGGTCCTTTTGCCTCATTATTTTTTGGAAATTTTCCTTTCACGTTATACATCTTTCTGGGACCGAACTGTACACTGTAAATTGTCGGAAATTTATTAGGAAGCTTTCTGTTTTTCAGTCCACATAACTATTTTCACTGCTCAAAAAAGTGCAGAATTTAATGCAGGTGTAACTGCAGATTAATTAGAGATGTTGCCCAACAGGAGTAAGAGCAATTTGTATTTAAAGTAAAAAAACAAAACAACATATACATTTGGAATATCAGAACAAGGATAAACCCATGACTTTTAATTAAGAAACAAAAACCTAAGACCAGGAAACTACAGGTAGCATTTCACATTATATTTAAAATTCTGCATGGAATACAATGAACCGCTTGTTGTAATAAGTTTACATTCCTGTGTTTTAAAAATAACTGAAATAAATAATAGCTGCATTTACTATTTTGTTTAATATCTGGATTTTCTCACACTATTAATTGTATTGATCTATCATAAGCTACTCAAGCAAAATATTACTTTAAGATCAAGCAAAGTTGAAAAGTGGTTCAGGTTAGAACCAATAAGTAATTAAATGGGATACATTTTAAACTATTTAACTTAGGTGTTGTTATACAAAACTGTTTAAGAACAATTTTATGCTTTACATTAGGTTTCCCTGAGCCAATCAGACTGCTTTGTTTATCATTAACATGAAATAAATTCCTCTGTTTGTGCATTGTTAACTCACTTGAATCTCAGAATCTGTGGGGGGGAGCTAAAGATTAGGGCAATGGCAAGCAGGCCTTCAAACCTTCATATCACCAAAAATAAGTTTAGGAACTTCATTCTAAAGTTGCCTATAGTTCCTCACGAGAAACCAGAAAAAAAGTCTGCTGTATGTGTATCCTGTTGGTCAGGCTATTACATCTTACATAGACAAAGTTAAATGTCCCACTTTTTTTTCTAGCTATCATAACCTTTGATCAAAAGTATGGACAGTATATTACTACATATGTTGCATTGTTTTTATGAATGTTCAAAATGAACTGAAATATCAGTTTAAGTGAAAATAAACAGCACCCTAAAAGCTAATGTTTTAACCTGTCAAAGCTTTGTGCTTTCTAAAAAAAAATATGAGCAGAAATGTAGGTAAAAGACTCAATATATTGAAAACATTAACATCTATCAACATAAAAAACAAACTAAAAACACCTTTTTGCAATAATTTGCATCTCATGAAAAATTTATGAATGAACATAAACTGGCCTATGTTTGGCCGGTACCTTTAGCTCAGCACATTCTAAAGTATGTTTATAGTAGTGAACTGTAAACACTGTTTATTCAGATTTAATCTGCGTGGCTTGAAAATAGAGCTGGCTGTTGTGAAGCGTGAACTTGCATCATAATGGGCTAAAGTAAAAAAAAAAGTCTTCAAACAAGAATACTGACTGATCCAACAGATGATCCTCTAACGATATCCTATGACTCTCTGAAGGTTTTGTCAGAGAAGAAAATGCTGTCCAAGCTAAAAACCATACTGAACAGCAGTTGCGGCCGGTGAGATTTTCTCCAGGGGGAGCTATGATGATAGCTACATATGAGGGTTGCCAAACAATTTTTTTATAACCTAATTAATTACAGGGTATCTGTGAATTAATCCTGACAAATTAATATTACTAAATATTACTAAAAAAAACTAAAATACAGGTGCTGGCCAGTAAATTAGAATATCATCAAAAAGTTGAATTATTTCAATAATTCCATTCAAAACGTGAAACTTGTACATTATATTCATGCAATGCACACAGACCAATGTATTTCCAATGTTTATTTCTTTTAATTTTGATATTTATAAGTGACAACTAATGAAAACTCCAAATTTGGTATCTCAAAAAATTAGAATATTTTAAAGGCCAATGAAAAAAAATTTTTTTTTTTAAATGTTGGCCAACTGAAAAGAATGAACATGAAAAGAATGTGCATGTATAGCACTCAATACTTAGTAGGGGCTCCTTTTGCCTCCATCACTGCAGTAATGCGGCGTGGCATGGACTCGATCAGTCTGTGGCACTGCTCAGGTGTTATGAGAGCCCAGGTTGCTCTGATAGTCGTCTTCAGCTCCTCTGCATTGTTGGGTCTAGCGTATTGCATCTTCCGCTTCACAATACCCCATAGATTTTCTATGGGGTTAAGGTCAGGCGAGTTTGCTGGCCAATCAAGGACAGGGATACCATGGTCCTTGAACCAGGTACTGGTGGTTTTGGCACTGTGTGCAGTTGCCAGGTCCTGTTGAAAAGTGAAGTCTGCATCCCCATAAAGTTGGTCAGCAGCAGGAAGCATGAAGTGCTCTAAAACTTCCTGGTAGACGGCTGCATTGACCTTGGACCTCAGGAAACAGAGTGGGCCAACACCGGCAGATGACATGGCACCCCACACCATCACTGACGATGGAAACTTTACACTGGACCTCATGCAACGTGGATTCTGTGCTTCTCCGCTCTTCCTCCAGACTCTGGGTCCTTGATTTCCAAAGGAAATGCAAAAATTGCTTTCATCAGAAAACATAACTTTGGACCACTCAGCAGCAGTCCAGTCCTTTTTGTCCTTGGCCCAGGCGAGACGCTTCTTACGCTGTTTCTTGTTCAAGAGTGGCTTGACACACGGAATGCGACAGCTGAATCCCATGTCTTTCATGAGTCTCTTCGTGGTGGTTCTTGAAGCGCTGACTCCAGCTGCAGTCCACTCTTTGTGGATCTCCCCCACATTTTTGAATGGGTTTGTCGTCACAATTCTCTGCAGGGTGCGGTTATCCCTAGAGCTTGTACACTTTTTTCTACCACATTTTTTCCGTCCCTTCGCCTGTCTGTTAATGTGCTTGGACACAGAGCTCTGCGAACAGCCAGCTTCTTTAGCAATCACCTTTTGTGTCTTGCCCTCCTTGTACAAGGTGTCAATGGTCGTCTTTTGGACATCTGTTAAGTCAGAAGTCTTCCCCATGATTGTGGAGCCTTCATGGGGAGCCTGTGTCTTCTATATTGGGCCTTTTCAGAATATTCTAATTTTCTGAGATACTGAATTTGGTGTTTTCATTAGCTGTCAGTTGTAATAATAAAAATGAAAATTAATATACACTTGAAATATATCACTATGTGTGGAAGGAAAGTATACAGTATAGAAGTTTCACGTTTTGAATGGAATTACTGAAATAATTCAACTTTTTGATGATATTTTAATTTACTGGCCAGCACCTGTATTTAGTGTAAAGGGACAAATCCAATTGTCGTTGCTCTTTTTTCATGAAATAAAGGAGAGATCTGTATCTGTACGAGTTTATATCTAATAAATCTCACAAAAATTAAATCGTAACTTCCAGTGTCACCATATCATAAATATAGAGAACCTTTTTTCTAGTATAATTACAACACTTTGTCACTTATGCAAACTTTGGATGAAACTACCAAATAAGCACCCAGATGGCTCCAATCTTGATTTTGTAGAGGACCACAAACGCAAATGAATGGGTAATTACACTTGTCTTCAAAGATGTCTTTACTAGGGAAACGCTAAGAGTTTAATTACATGTTTTCTACATATATCTGTTCATCTAAAAGTTCTTATACGTAGACATTAATGAGTAAAATTATTACATTTTTTAAAGATAAAAAACAGGAACATTTCATGAGATCTGTGTTACACACAGGTTGAAGATGATTTTGCAGCTCTTTAGAAGTAAGGCCATCATATATATTAATGTCCCACACTTTTTTTGTAAAATGGACACACATGGGCTTAGTGGAGATAAAAAAATCGGTCCAACTTCACCACATGCAGACTAAGCGTCAGCCCTCGATTACAGGCTTCACCTGCACATGGTTCATTGGACAGTGGACCTGAAGTGAGAGCACAGCTTCAAACAGAGCACCCATCTAAAACAGGATTAGATTTGTACGTGAGCACCCTCTCTGCAATATTTATCTCTCTTTTCTCCAGGAGCACGGCACATGAACTCAGGAAACTTTCACAAGTGAAGGATTAATTTGCACGCTTTGGAATTAGCACAGAGATCAAAGTGAGAGGATGTCAGGGGAGTATCCTAAAAACCTCTGTGTATCTACAACAGAGATTAGGCTTTGCTTTTAATCAGCTTCTATTTTCATAATGATACATAGAAAGAAAAAAAACAGCTGATGTTTTGAATAATTAGTTACCTTTAGATGAAGTAAAGCCTAGCAGAAAAGCAGAAAGCAAAATAAAATAATAGCTTTTTTGCTAACATCGGACAAAATGAGACCAGCAGGGTGTCATGTTATATTTTGATGTTTGCTCCGCAGAGAAATGAGCCAATACAGGACACTGAGGAAAACTGTATTTTCTTTTTGAAGTGATTTGTGTTATTTCTGTACAAAAAGAAAAATAACTGGGTTTATTTTCCCAACTGTTGTCTTTCTGTTTTACTGAGAACGAAAAACTCATGTAAAGATGTAGGAAACACAAAAAATGCCATTTATATTCACATGTCTAGGTAAACCGACAAAGAATCAGTCCTCTTACCGTCGCAGTCACCCAAGTGGGCCACGTTCCCGTGTTCAACATCTTGCTCGAATGGCAGTCTGTGGAGGATAAAAGGCACACTCATTAATCAGAGGCTACGCAAGCAGAGCAAGCCAGCCACTGAAACACAGTGCAGATTGGCTCTGATATGGCTAAACTATCTCAGTGTTGCAGGCAGGGGCCCTGTGAATCTTTACAAGCTTCTCCTCTCATCATATTCAAGAAACTTGTTTTTATTTTGAGAAAGTGGATAATTTTTTTTAATTAAATCATTAAAAGAACTAAAGGGGGCCTTGAGGTACTTAATGTTCCATAATAATTACCATTCTAATTTTAAAGATAACCATTCATGCCTTCAGCTGCGTCCATAATTAAGCTAATTCAAGCAATGGATGACAAATATTTCTAGGTCAGC
The DNA here is from genome assembly GCA_028564705.1 of Apricaphanius iberus. Taxonomy (NCBI): domain Eukaryota; kingdom Metazoa; phylum Chordata; class Actinopteri; order Cyprinodontiformes; family Aphaniidae; genus Apricaphanius; species Apricaphanius iberus. The sequence goes on along the minus strand of JAPXFQ010000804.1, from coordinate 3,585,081 downwards.
ATGTGAGTCTTTGCGCTTACATATGAGCATATGAGTTTCTTGGCTGTAAATATAATCTCCATTTCTTCAAGGATTAACAAATGTGTATATGACTTCAAAAAAATTTACTTTAAATGCACATAGCAAAATATAGATTTTAGGTTTATGAAACCAATGTTTGTGTGTGTCACCATACTACGGAAAAATATTGAGTGTTCAGGTGGTTAGCTCAGACAGTCTACATGTAGACACATATTATTGCCTTATTACACCTTGTAAGTTCATCCAGATATTCTGATTCATTCTCTGATAATATACATTGGTAGGAATAAGTATTTAATTACAAAGAATTCATAGTTCATCATTTGTTTAATAGTTACATATTGAAGGAAACAGAGCAAAAACAAGAATTCACAAAAGATGCAATGCATAAAAGTTAAATGATCTGAATGTTATTGAAAAAAACTGGTGTTGGATCTCCAGCAAAATGTGACCGACTGCAGTTTTTAGAAACATCTTTCCTGCCAACGCAAAACGGATTTCTTTTAGTTGGCCACTTAAATGGCAGCTGTAAGGAAAGCTGAGTTCAGACAAAGATGGTTGAGATGTTTTATCAATTTAATCTTGCATACAAGCAACGACAGATCAAGCCTTTTCCATCCTGGTCTGTATCGGACATAGTCAGTAACACAGCTCTGTTTTATACACAGTTAGGTCATATCCCACATTCATCTGTGGATTCAATTATTTTCCATTAACCCCCATAGTTTAGGAAAAACCAATACAAATTGATTTATTACACCTCATAAACCATTGTCTCGTGACATCCCTCAGGCCATAATGGCGCCCCTCCTTCCTGGCAGCTGACCTGTAGGTTGCTGACCTGTAGCTGTCCATTCCAGTGAACATCCTTTCACACATTAAAACAAAGTTAAACATACCTATAACTACCTATTTTTCCTCCATAGGCAAAATGTTTCAACACCTCTCACAAGGCTTTCTAGCCCACTCCTCTTTGCATAAAGTCTCTAAATATGTATTGTCTCTGGGCAATTTCATTAGTTTTATGTGATTCTTTTTAAACCACTGTTTTGCTTATTTTATTTTATTTGTCATTGTTACATTACGGACCAATTTAAAGCCAGTCTTCAAGATTCTAGCTTGGGAAAGAAAATCCCTGGCCAAGACTTTACTGTATATGGTCCCTTGTTATTGCTGAAGTTATTCGGTATCCTTAGCAGTAACTGCTCCAAAGTGTGACATTTTTAAATTTATGTTCTCTGTGGGAAAGATTATTTAGTCAATTCTGTATTTCTTACTATTCAAAACACACACATCCTCACACTAATAGAAATGTGGCTGATGATTAGTCACGATATAAAAAAATAGAAACATGTAAAACTGTTCTAGAAAAAAGACCTGAAGCAAGGCAAGACAAGGCAATTGTATTTGTACAGCGTAACTTTCAACACAAAACAATTCAAGGTGCTTTACATGATTAAAATTAGAACACAGAAAAGAGAGCCTTAATCACTTTTAAGTTTAAAATACAAACATAACCTTTCCCCCCGTTTCTGCCTATAAGACTATGCTCTTTATATCATACTCAGCCTCTCTCCTGTTCCAAACATGGAGAGTTTGGTTATGGCCAAAGAGTTGGGTTTTGGTCACGATCTCACAAGCCTTCCCTGATTTACTCTTGCAAACCTAAGTAAGGCCTCTACATGTACCTGTATAGCAGGGGGCTGCAAGATTTTAATCTCTGCAACATACGTCTTGGTGTGGTCCAAACTACCATGAAATTATTAATAGTTTCCTCCTGTATAACTAAGAACTGATCCCTAAATTTTTTCATGATCATCTTCAGCCCATGTTCCAAGATCTTGCTCTTGACTATTATTTCCAAAGTCCCTGAATGAATACAACAACAGCTGTCCCTTTGTCCCCAAGCTTCTTGCTAATGGTTCTGGATAATATCCCAGCCGTGTTCAGAGCTGTTCCTTTTTTTCCTGACATCCTTGAAAAGCTTTTTTTTTAATTGCTGATGGTGTTGGAGACTGTGAGAAACTCATTACTTTGTGGACGGGAGAGTTTCACAACCAGTTAAAGGTCACACACGCCTTTAATTGGCTAATGGACTAATTAAACCAATAGATTGGAGCCAGAATTTGGGTTCCATATTAATGTTTACGTCTTAATTTTGTTTTGTGGTGATTTTGGTTGATATTCTCTCTGCTTTGAAACCAAATTAGAGCAATCACATACTATTTATTTCCTTGTAAGCAGGAGATTAAATATTTATTTCCCGAGGATATTCGTATCATAACATCCCCAAATAATATTGTTTTATTATTTAAATGTCAAACAGAAAAACCCACACATATGTCAAAAATTCTATAATACCACAACAATCACAACTTATATTCCTGTAACTAATTTCCTATTTCGGAATCAGGGAGAGCAGAAAACTGAACACAGTATAAGTTATGATGAAGCAAGGAAGTCCAGAGGAAATTAGAGCAGCTCTGTACAGGCCAGGTGCTCTCAAAGAAAAACACAACTGCTTTTGGTTATGGCTCGTATCAGGGGAACAGCACAACATTGAAAACTGGCAGAAAAAGACTGTGTGTAGTTTAGTGTGAGCACAATGCACTTCCCTGCAGGCTTCATTTAGTTAAGAGCTCATTTAATGAATTTCATGTGAAAGAAAAATATATTATTTAAGGTATTGTTTAGTGATTTAAGGGAAACATGTGGAAGGTTTTTGTTTGGCCTAGAGCAAATAAAACATACTGCAACCTGCAATATAAACTCTTCAAAATTTTCATGAAGTAGTATATAACTTGAAGGAAAATCATAAAAGTTTTATTTTCTTTTTTACTGTGTAAAATATGAAAAATATATGCAATCAATGTCCTGTGGCAATACTTTGGAGAACCATATTTCAATGCAATTATAGCTGAAAATCTTGGGGTGTTCCGTGTACATGTTTTACCTGCTTTAGAAAAACGCTCAAGGTCAATCAGGTTGAGTGTTAAGCATCTGTGACATAAAACTATCACATAGAACTAAATAGAAAACAGTCATTTTAATGCTTGCTTTTGCAAGATGCTGTTATACAGCTCTTTGGTGATTAAGTAGTCAGTGTATGTTCTAAAAACAATATATGCCGTTATTTTACTAAATTGACTTTCATATAAAAACAATACATGCAAGGTTTCCATTCCAATCACAGAAATCCGCATTATCACACAAAAACCACTGAAAAAAGCAACATTGCCAACAAATGTCTAAACAGATGTTATTTTCGATTTTTCTTCTGAAAAAGAAGCAGTTAGACGGGATAGTATCAGAATAACCTTTAAAGTTGGCTCGAAATGCCATTCTGATTAGTTTTCTACAGATAAGCCTTGGTTCCTACTCTTTAGTTTAAAAAAAAGTGTGATGCACACAGCAACACACAGTGACATTTAAAAATCGAAATTGACAGATGTGCTGAGCAAAATTCGCCTTGGTAGGACAACTTGGAGAACAATCAGTGTAAAAAGAGTTAATTTTGTTGCGTAAAGATGAAAGGATCAACATCAACATAGAGTCTCGAAGAAAATAATGCTGTCACTTGCAAATAGAAAAACATGACGTCTGCTCTTCAGATCAAATCATAATCTGATTTGTCTGATTAAAGGACCTCTTCATCTAACATTCACAATACAACATAATCGAAGGAAGTAGGTGACTATGTTCAGATTGGTAGCTGATAACATTCTTTAATTGCATTAAATCTGAGCCCCAGGCAACAGACCATCAAGCTGGCTTTCATAAAGAACAGATACAGGAAGGAACAAAGAACCTGACGTTATCCAAAGCCGGTTCTGGGGTTCACTGTGGAATTTAGCAGCACGAATAATGTCTTGGTATGAGTTAATAAAACTCATGGCAGGAGAGAAAGTAAACACATTCCCCAAATCTTAAACATATGCTTTGTTAACTTTTATTTTTATTTTTTTTATTACTTCATTACATAATGTAGTTTGTAAAAATCTTTATGAGAACAGAGAGATACATTATAGATTTTGACATTTCTTTAAATTAGTCGGATGATAGTTTTGTTTATGGCTCTATGAAAAAAGCATCTGGCTGACATGAAACATTAAAAGAACAAGAGCAGAGGAGAATACATAGGGATGCTGAATTGTCTTTGAAAGTTTGTATTTGCAATTAGAAAACATTGCACTGTAACCATTTAAGTAAACCATTTAATGGCAGAAAAACACTTTGACAAATGAGTTTAAATGTGCGGTGAGCACATGGCAGATATCATCATAATGAAGAATAATGTCTTGCTTTCAGCATGCTGCCTCACAGAGTCTGCTAGACTACACATAGGCTGACAATGTTGCTTTTTTTACTCCAAGTACATTTGTCCAGGTACATTGTCTCATTATTCAAACCTTTCAAAATAAGATATAATAAAGACCAGATGATGTCTGTGCTCCATCCTGTTGATAGCAATGTAACATGGAGTATGAAACTAAAGTACTGATAACCTCTGTTGCATTCCTACAGACAAAAAGTAGAATATCAAGTAATTATCCTAATTTCCTGAGAAAACATCTGCATACTTTTACTCCGGAGCAATTTTAAAAGTACAAATTGCTGGCAGGAGAACAGAGATGTTAAAACTTCAAACTGAAATGGAATCATGAAACTCCTGAAAGGATCACCTTCCTTCACAAAAAGGGGCAGAAAAACAAACATAAAAGAGCATATAAGATGCTCACAACAGTGGGAAAGAGAGGAAATTACAAGGATCATAGGTTCTGCATATGTGATGCACACACCACCCTAATTCCATCCGTCACTACTCGCCTAAAATAATGTTTTCTCTCTCACTGATACATCTAAAGAGCTCAGTTTAAGCTTTCCACCTCATTTTTTTTATTTATTCAGAATTGTATGCAAAAAGATAAAAGATACAGTTTAATGTAATTCACACAGGGCAAAAATTATACATACAGATTTATACATATATTCCCCCACTAATACAGTATTTGGATGCTCCTTAGTTAGTCCAACCTAATGAACCCCCTCTTTGTAGCAATTAACAAGCTTCTGGCACAATGTTCACTGGATGCTTCACCAATTTTCTTGACTTCTTCATTTTAATTTTTTGTTCTTATGCCCAATCTTCCCAAGCTTTAAATAAAGACCATATGTTTTTAATATAGTTCCCATAATCCCTTAGCTAATGTTCATTTTAAAGCTTAATATAAACCTTCCAAAACAATAATGACTTTCCCATTGAAACCAAATGGTGGTAAAGGTTTTGGATATGACTCAAATGGTCATTCTCTGGTGAAAGGAAACTGGTTGGGTTCTTCAGGAATACTTAAGGGGGACATATTCTTAGGGTGGGCTTTCACCCCCTTGAGAACAGCAAGGAATTGGAATTGGTGGGTGGGGTTTGAGGGGCAGTTTTACCTACATCCCACTTATTGGAACTTCACATTAAGGGACGTCTTCAAATAGATTGTAGAACCACAAGATTTCTGACAGCAACAATTTGCAAAAAAAAAAAAGAATGGATGGATGAATAGATGGATGTTTTTCATACATTTTTGGGGTGTTTAGAGCAGTAGAGACACAAATCGTAAAAAAAGTGAAATTGGCATAAATTGGTAAGATCAGCAGCAGCAGCCAAGGTAGGACATTGATCTTGCCACAGGACATTGATTGGATTTTGTTTATGTATGGCTTTCCACTTTTGTTAAAAGAATAAGATACGACTTTTTAACACCTGTTAAAACACAGCAGCGCATATTGTAATGTTACGTCAAATAGTTGAAGACTTCTAAATCAATAATTAATGTTTATTGTCCCCAGCAATCTTTAAACCACACACAAGTTTATGTAAATTGTCCCTGGCAATTTTAAAAACAAACTGACGCCCTTGGACAGACTCTGTGTTTACTATCACTCACTTAGTTTCTTCGATTTTATACTAAAATTAGGAAAGCACAACTTCAAACATACCATTAAAACAATCAACTTTAGACATTATAATTAAAACACAAAACTTCTATTCCTTAGTGGTTGTCCAAGTTTCAATCTCAAGTCATATGACTCCCTCCACTGGCGACGGCTACCTGAGAAAGGTTGCATTATTCCACAAAGAGGAAAACCTCAGAAACTCAATGTGTAATCGATTGCCGAGTTGACTGCCCTTGGTAAATCTAATCAAGACAAACACAGAAGCCTTTAATAGCATAAGCAGCCTGCCCGAGGTGGTATTTAAGGTCCATGTTGTCTGTTCAGCTGGCACTACACTTGTGTCTGAAAGCCTAATTCAATAAGTGGCTTGACTTGAGAGAAATTTGATTTTGGTGGAGGGAAACAGTCACGACTGGAGGTGAGCCTTGAGACAGACATCTGCAGCAAGAACAGAAATGGATCTCAATCTCTGTGGCAAACTTGACATCTCTGACACCTATGCAATGTTTTGTGAAACTCAGTAGTTAACCAGAAAAACATTTAGGATCAGCAATTCAAAATCTAGAGATACACAAAAATCAGACTGAGTGATAGAATAGATACAAGGGAAACATTTTTACTTAAAAGGCAAGAACCAAACTTAAAACTCCCAGACTAGATAAATAATGCATGAAATATTCCTAAGGCTGCCCATTCCGCTAGACAGAAATCACCATAGGCGTCTGACTTATAAAGAAATAAATCAACACAAAAACAAACCTTTTGGATCAAAGAGAAAGCGGTAAAAAAACATGTACAACTTCTAAAGAGGATATAGATAAACGGTCACAGAGCAGATAGGCAATATAAGTATTTGGTGTGTTTGTGTGGTTTTGCAGTTATGAAAGAAAAGCATCTCACCTGGTTCCAGGTCTGAGAAAGGAGCAGGTGCTTCCTCTGGTCCAGCCACAGTACGGGTCCCTGGAGGCGATGCAGTTCCTGAAAGAAAAATAGAGAAAAAATAATTACTTCAACCTCAAATATTAAACTGGGTTCCCTTAAGGAGGCCTCAAAGTTAGTCTGTGATATCCTTCATGATTTGAGCAGCTTAAAGGGACAGTCTTATGAAACTTGGTGCTCACAGTTAACTTATTAGGGTAGTTTGAACAACATTTTTACATACACAGGAAACCTTACATACACTGTAAAGAAAATATACATAATTTTTTTTAACAAAACATTTCCTGTTTAGGGTCATTTAGAAATATTTTATGTAGCTATTTTGTACATAAAACACAAAATACTGTACAAAAAAATCCAGTTGAAATAATTTATGCTTTAAATATTTTGATAAAATGTTTATGTGTAGGGCAAGCAAGGCTATAAAGGACACCGTTGGGTTTAAAAGACTATAAAATATAAAAATAATCATGCTTTTGGTATTGACAGGCTCAAATTTTCACATATGTTGTATGTATTTAGCTTTGATTGGTTTTGTTGTAAATCTGAAACGTTTCCAATCTGACAATCAGGCCGTAATCCAGCGAAAATGAATGTGACCTGAGTCAGCAATACCCGAATGTCTGTCAGCAATATTTGAATAGTTTTCTTCACAAAGGAGAAAAAGGCACTCACAGCTCTCTACATTGCAGAAATGCAATAGTAATCGAGATGCTGACTGCATCTAAATTCTCCATCTACAGCCTGTAGAGGACATTCTACGTTTACTGCCAAGGTTATGACATTTATTATGACAATACACCAGAAGTAATATGCAACACTTTAATTATGTAATAAAAAAACTGCATGAATTAATAGCAGGGAAACTTTTTTGATGGCAGTCTTATAAGTAAAAATAAAAAATGAAGAAATTATGCAAAGTCACAGACTTGTTTTTACCTGCAAAGGAAATCACTGATTGCTCTTTGACAACTTGAAATGTGCTTAAAATCCTGAGTATTTATAAAAAATACAGCTGGCTGAGTGATTCTGTTTTTAGCTGTTTCTCCATCCTGTGCAAAGCCAATAATTTAGACGTTGTTCCAATTTCCTACGTGTACTCATTGGTTTTTCTCCGAACAACAAAAAAAGTCTCCATAAACAGGGCATCTGGCTATTTTGATGTACTTTTCCTGTCCTCTCAGCCCCTAGCTAGATGTGGTGCAGTGCCTCTTACACTAAGTCTAATTCTGCCAGAGTTTTCTCCCTGTTCAAAGGGAGCTGTAGATCTGCTGAAAAGTCGACAGCTTAATGCAACTAGAAGACTTGCTTAGAAAACATTGCATTTTAAAAACTGGAATCAAGATCAACCAAATCTGATTATATTGTTCTGTATTTTTTGCAGCAAACACTGAGGATGTCAACATTTAAAACTAGACCTGGGGCCGTATTCACAAAGACTCTTATCTTACCGCTAGGTGTTACTCCTAACTCGCGCTAAAAGGTCTTACGTAGGAGTTGTCGTCTAAAACCTATTCACAAACGCACTAAGAGCCACTTTTACGTAGGACAAATCCCTTAAAATAAGCTAAGAGTGACGTCCCGTTGCTATGGAAACGTCATTTCCTATGCATGAGTAAATAGATGGACAGCAGTGTTGGTGGTTGTTGAAGGACACCTGTGAAACCAGGAAATTGAAAACTTCTATGTCGATAAAAGCTTAATTATGAAAAGCGAAACTAGCAGAAATAATACATGATGACGTCTTTGTGTCGGCCACTGACTGACACTTCATACAACTTACACACAATATACTACTTACAGAGAGGGTGAAGTTTAAAAACGAAAAACGTGAAATGCATAATATTATGCGACAGATTGGCGTCCTATCCAGGGTGTACCCTGCCTAACGCCTGCTGATAGCTGGGATAAGCTCAAGCCAGCCCCCCCCTCACCCTCCACGCGACCCTGAATTGGATGAAAGCGTTAAAGATAATGGATTGATGGATGCATCATATTAAAGGAGTGATTGCAAGTAGGCTGTAAACAATTATGCTGTCTAATGAGCACATCAGCCACATATTAAATAGACCCCCTCACTAAAAGCATCTTGTGAACTGAAAATGAGTGGCGAGAAAAGAACAAGGAAACCTAACTGGTTGCAGGACCAATTATTACTACTGGTACAGTTGGTACTGGAGATGAGGACGGTCCTCAAGGGCGATTCAGAGCCGGGATTACGAATAAGAAGAAAAGGCAGGCATGGGTGGAAATTAGCAGAAACATAAATGCATCTTATCCAGCGGTGTCTTGAAAGTCAGAAGACTGTGAGAAGAGATGGTATTCTCTACAGTCCCAGTGTCGGCTCGAGATCGCCGCTTATAAGAAGGAAGCTGCTGCAACAGGCAGACAATGTCCGTCATATATGCATCCCTACATATGTTGCATAAATTGGAAGACGTGCACGTTTTGTTCTTTGTGCACCCCCGGCATACCTGCGATCGCCATGAAATTGGCTTTAATTCGATGCAGTTGCTGGATGTCTAATGGGAAACGGATGAATTGTTGGATAATGTGTGGTCGACAGAGCACTTTAGGAGTTTGGTGGATTGATCGGCTGATACATGGTTGTGATATACCCAAGTTGTCCGCGTTGCAAAGTTGCATTTTCCCTGTGGTTAAATATCTTAGTCACTAAACATTTCATTTCTGGACTGATCGGGTTGTTACATTTAGTTGGAGATGTGACTGCATAAACGATTTAGTCGGTATCGTTTGGTTAATTCCGAATCATCCAGAGTGTCTAACACATTCCGTCTGGCTGCAGCCATTTTGTCTTTTTGAATAGGTCTTAGGGAGTTAGGAGTCCTCTTGACTTCGTTTAAGGACTCCCAGACTTAGGAGCTACTTTTAGGCCTAAAAGTGGTTTTGAATTACTTTTATCTTAAGAAACTAGGAGTCCTAAATTTAAGAGTGACACGCCCACATTTTTTAGGAGTTAGTCCTAAATTCGGCAGTTAGGACCTACTTTTAGCTCTAAGATTCTTTGTGAATACGGCCCCTGACGTATAATGCCTGACCCTCAACAGGTTCATTATTTACAAACAATTTAATACAAAGATTGAAAAACAAACACAAAACAGACAAAATAGTAACACAATTTGAATTTAACTGGAATCAATATTATTGATTCTGAATCAAGCATATGAAATGGATTGGAATGTAATGGACTATTTAGAATCGATATGATTGATTTTCATTAACTATAAAGAAACTGAACAGAAAACATAATCATAGTCTGGCTTTAGGAAATGTAGTCACTGTCAGAATTGCTTGGTGTATGATTTCAATGCAACATATTAATAAATTGCAATCAAAACCTATTACATCCTTTTTTAATTTAGTCTCACAAAATACCACAAGCTGTATTTAGTTAAAATAAGTAACAAACCTTTTTTTGCAAGCACTGACCACTGTCACATAAGTGAAGACAAAAACTCAATAAAATTGTTTAAAAAAATTACCCAAAGAGAATTATGGTCTCCCCACGACTAATAAAACATTCTAAAAAAAACTTCTAAACTAAGCCTGTAATAACATGCTATGGAGTTGTTCAACATAAGCATAACTGTAAAAGTCTAAATTGCATGCTCTATGCATTCTTCTTCTAAATTCTGAAAAAAAATTATTATACTTCAAGTTAAACAGAGCATTTAAGACTGAATGGAGTGGGATCCATACAGCATCGTCCACTATACTAAACAAACACTCAAAAAACTCACAATCACTGCTCAAAGGTTATAAGATAGAGCAGAAACATCTGAAGCGTGACTAAGAAATCTTGAAACTACTCATGCACAGAAAAATAACCCTGATACGCAAATATAATAAGCACACATGCTAAACACAGCTCAGGGAGCATAAGAGTGGTTTCCCAATGTGGTCTGGATTACACGCCTGTATGACTCACCTGCTCCAGTGAACACCCGCCACATGTGCTGCCAGGGTGTGTACTGGTTTGTGTTAGTGTGGCGGTGGACCCCAGCAGGCCACAGCCACAAGTCTCGAGAGGAAAGGAGGGGTGCCTGTGTTGCTCTGATTGCATAGATGTATGCAGGTGGAATGTCACTATATCACATTTATGCATCTGGTATAAGTAATTATGAGTGAAATCGCCCATAGCAAAACAATTCTGAAAAAATATTCTAAGTTATTCTTTTGGGGGGTTTCTGCTTGATTACTTTAACCACTTACATAGTGGTTAAAATCAAATAATCAAATTTTGATTATTATTTTAAAAAAAAAACTCATAACAGTGGGATAATACTTCATAGGTCAGTAGTAAAGTCATACCAGAAGCTGGCAATAATGTCAACATTTATGGCCCATTGAAATACGAAATAAGATGCTGAACATAGCCAGTGATTTTCCATAAAACAGAGATTTTATTTGGTTTGAGTTGTTTAAACTTTCCTTGGAGTAATTAATGCTTGAACATATTATCTGAGTTCAATGACAACAGTGCCAGAAAATAATTTTGGGTGTGATCATTGTAGGTCAATGTTTACTAAAATTTAAGTAAGGCATTGCAAGCTCAAGCTTGCACAGGCTGTGTGTAGCAGTAACGGCTAGTAAAGTCCAGAAAAATAACACAGTATTACTTTTAGTTGCTGTCATTTAACAAATATGCTTACAGCAGAAAAATGTGTAAGGTCAATTTAATTGAACACTGTAATTAGATAACTTGTGAAAGATTTACCCATTTTCCTTGCCAACTCTCTGATTGTGTATATATATCGTAATGTAGACTTGTGGTGCAGCAGAGGAAGTCATTCTGAGTCTGAGAGCTATTAGGAAATTCTGCTCTCAGGCATCTGTGACCTAGCTCAGGATTTCTGAAGAAAATGCAGTATGTAAATCATAACTGTATGAATCATCACAACACAAAACATTAAATAACAAAAGATCATGAATTTCTAAAAAAAAAAGTAAACTATTACTGTGGTCAATCTCTCCAGCATAACTGCAAATATAATAAGAATGTAACTTTTTTAGCATTATGTGGTCAGAAGTAATGAAATCAGTTTCAAATTCCAAGCAATTGCAAAGTTATGTCAAAATATAGAACCACACTAAAGATTACATCAGGCAACAGTCTCCCACCCCATGTAGGGAGATGTTGACTTTACAACCAAAATTCCTACCCAAAAATGTAAATGTTTACGTCATCGCTGTAAATTACACTAATTTACCAATTAATATTTCACAGTAATTTGCACATTATTTGTTTATTTATTTATTTATTTATTTAAGTTTAGCTATACTAAACTTATACATACTTATTTATAAACATTTTTAATTATTTAAACAAATTTTAAGTATCCTGCTTTGTTGCACCCTCAAACCTAAGTACGTAACTTTATCTGTATTTTTTTCAGTGGGTATGCCACTTTACCTGTAATTTTTTATTTCTAATAACTGCAAAGTACTCTGTTTTTGGTAACTATTTCTATAATGTTGTTGCTTTGCTGCTGTTACAACCAAATTTCCCCTTGTGGAACAGTAAAGGAATATTCTATTCTATTCTGCTAAAACCGGCAAAGGGAGTCCTTTTGACTATGTGAGAGGTACTTTAACTATGACAAACATAAAATTTAACTTATTCTTTTTTTATCACAGCTTTATTCATTTCTAGTAAATCAAAAAATGACCAGATAAAAATTAATTTAATTGAAAAAGGCCAAAAAGTTACACTGCAGCTACATGAAGAAACACATACAAAAAAGAGCAATAGGCGATAAAAAGATAGTTGGCAATTTCATGGCTAAAGTCTCAATTTTAAAATTATGATAACAGCCTGCAGCACTGTTGCCTTGCAGCAAGATAGCCCAGGTTCAAATCCCAGCCTAGGGTGTTTCTGCACGGAGATTGCATGTTCTCCCTGTGCATGTGTGGTTTCCTCCGGGTACTCCGGCTTCCTCCCGCAGTCCAAGAACATGACTGTTAGGTTAATTGGTCTGTATAAATTGCACCTTAGCTATGAGTGTGTGCATGCATGGTTGTTTGTCTTTGTGTTGCCATGCGACCTGTGCAAGCTGTAATCTGCCTCTCACCCAATGACTGCTTGAGATAGGCACTAGCCCCCCTCGCGACCACACAAAGATAAGCTAATGGATGGATGAATGATTACACCAAATATCTCCGTTTACAAATGAAAAAAACTGAAGTGTTATTGTGTTCTGCACAAAGGCAGAAACATCCCTCTACAGATACTTCAATTGCACATTTCCCCAGTTTAGCATAATTTTGGATATATAAAGATATTTTCATCATATAGTTGGGTGGTAAACTTTGTTTCAGGTTTTATATGGGTTTTTACCATGCCAGTAATCTTTGTTGTGATGTGTCACCTTAAAAAAATCTTAGAGCACTAAGTCTTTTAAATCCGCTTTTGTCCCCTACTGCTCCTAAATTCTTTGAGCAAAGTCATCAAAACAATTAGAAAATAAAGGCATGGTATATTAACAACTATTGTTTCCATTCACCCAACTTATCAAAGAGTCACAACCAAATACCAGTGGCAAACTACCACTAAGGCCCCATCTGCCAAAACATAACACTAAAAGTCACTCCTGAACTTGTCCTACAATCATTTCTGTACCCAATTCTAATAGTATTCTAAGTATATTTCTAATAGAATAGGCCAAATATGCATTAAAAGTTACAAAACTAAAAGCTGTTATTGGATATTTTGCAATCCTATAGGCTCAGTCATTTTAACAGTGTCAGTTTTGAAAAATAATTGGCTGTAATACATTTCATTCAAACCATTGATCATTTCAGCCTGAGCTTCTCTCCTATTGCAGCAAACCTCAGGTCTGGTTCAGCTGACAAAGCTTTACTTTTCACCCGGCCTCAAGACAAATGTTAGATGGTCTCTTCAAGGTCGACCAACTTCTTTTCCTACCCCACTGCCCATTTATGGTATGGTTTGGGTTTTATCCTTTACAAGCTTACTTCATGCATCGAGAGTAGAGCTGGCATCTGGCCACCGGCACTCTGACCACACAGGAGGGAAAGGCAAGGAGCAGCGAATGACTCGCCCGGTCCAAAGTGAGAGATAATAGCTGCCTGGCTTGCACAGAGTCCTCAGCACACCTACATCACAGAAACAGAAGGGAGCACACAAAACAAAATGAAAAAAATGTGCATTAGGCAATTTCAATTACCAGCTCGCAACTGCAAGTTATACCCCTGACCTCGATCTGAGCATAGTAACAGGGCGAAAATGTCTCTCTTGACACATTGTGAAGCACAAACAAGCAAAAAGTGCTCTATAAATAAAAACCTATAATAAAGCGACAGCGACAAGTGCCTGATGTTAAAATGCCAACCCAAATAGGCAGAGCTGATTGTGGAACTTCAAGAGGTCGACTGGCCTTCAAAAACAGCAGCCAGGATCCAGATCGCCTCTAATTGGCACTTAGAGTCACAAGAGCTGGCAACAACTTGCCTTCATGCAGCAGATTTACACCATATTATGCACATGTGCACCCATGCATTAGTTATATCCAGACGGTTTATGGTAATACGATTGCGGATGGCCCACAGTCATTAAGAAGAATATATCATTCTGCTAAGGCCAAACTGTGAGTCATTCTTCACAGCCAGCATCATGAAATGCAGGGAAATGAAGAGGGAGAGTTCTGGAGAGGGAAAAAAAAGTAAAGAAGCCTTGAGCAAAGAACATTAAAGAAGCAAGATCAGGTAAGGGAAGTAAATAGTGGGAGATACATGGTGCGTTAGAGTATAAAGACCTGCTCCACAGCAGACTTTGAGAAGGTTGCAGTACAACCAGAATATGTTCTCCTTTGTAGAGAAAACCAGTGTGCTTGGATTTTGAAATGAACCTAGCACCTAAGATATTCCTGCTATTTCACGTCACTGCGTCAGTTTGACTAGTTATTATGTGTCAGCGTGTTTTTAAATGGGTCTGTTTTGGCAAAATGCATCTCAAAGGTTTTAGTTCATGTTTGTGGTAAGTTTGCAAATAATTGTTAGTGACTTTTTTTTGTAATTTGGCCTAGCATATTTTTTTGGAGATGCACAGAGAAATGGACTTATGATTGGAATGGGAAGACGTTCAGCTTGCTCAGCTTTTATCAGTGACCAGTGAGCCTGAAACTCAAAAATCCCATCTTCTTCCTATCTGTGGTCTGATCAGTGGTTTGACAATTTAACGGCCTGTCCAGTTGGCAAAGCAAAGACTGGCTTGGAGCCCACTTTCTGCAGAATACTTGGGAGGGTCAATGTGCAACAGCAAAGTTTCTTTTTTTTAGCTTTTTGAGGTTTCAACCTCCTCGATGATGAAAAGTGCTGAATATTTAAACAAAGGTGAGGATATGCATTCTTCAGGGACAACAGATGAAGCCCTTCACTTACAGTTAGAGATGGTAACCTTGCTAATCACTAATATTAGTGGGTAAATCCATTTAGGGTGACTATTATTCCAAATCCTTTTTGTTTTTGTTTAAAAAAAGTAAAATATGATGATCTTCCTGTCTTACATGGAGATCTCTCCAGAATGCTAGAAAAAATATATTTTGACCACTGTTTAAACAAACTTAAATAGCTAAAATTAATATTGGCAGGTGAATATGTGAATATCAGAGATCATCATTCAGGCAAAAATCTCTAATCTCGAGTGAATCTCCAGGCGTTTTTTGTTTGTTTTTGATGCACAGGTTAGGGTGATGAAGGCCTGGAGTGAGATGCAGCTGTGCTCTGTCTTCTGATTAGACCAACACCTGCTGTGGTAGCTGGACTGTCAGCAATCTCCTGGCGCGCTCACCATGCACACCAAATTATTCCTAACACACTGGCTCCAGCCCTCCCCAGCTTGTATGTCATTTCTCTTGCAATCACTGTCCTTCATTTTGTCAAATTTGTGGCAGAAATCACTAAGCATATGTTGAAGGAGATGGGTAAGGACTCAGAAAAAAAATCTTCTCACCAGTCAAACCAAGAACTACTTGGTTTTCACTTATTGTCGAAAAATGCCCTATATATTCTCAATTAGCACAACAGAAATTGTTTAGAAACATCTACTTTCTTTTAAATGCCTCTAATTATCCTTAGTGAAAGATAATCACCATCCAAAGCTGCCTGCATCTGTGTGACAATTATCCCCCCTCCCCTTTGCCGTCATCCACCCTGTGGAACACTGCATGTCAGTGAAGAACAAAACTCGAACAGAAATGAAAAGGGAAGGCATCCAGTGTTCATTACATAATGATCTACATTGAGTGAAGCCTCAAAGCTGTGTGCTTCGTGTAAAATGCTAATTACAGAAGCACAAGAGCCCATTTTCAATAAAATCTTTTGTTAAGATGAAGACAAGGAATAGGATTAAAATCACTGAAGACAGAGGGTCAGTCTTCCTGGCAATAACTTTGGTCAAGATCAGGATGATTGGATTTTCACCTCTCTTTCATTATATTCTAATGTTTGCCCATAACAGTTTGTCTCAACCTCATTAGAGGACAGTCAGATTTTGTGATAATGATTATTAGGCTCTAATTCAAGTGTTATCTAATTACCTTATTTCTCCTTCTTGTATGTTATTGGATTGTTTCAGATGCTGCAAAGTGATTTATATCTTGATGGGCACATGCAAATTAACACATTTATTAGTTGCACTCATATTTTATATGAATTTTGAACATTTATAACCTGCAAAAATGAAACCGGGCACAATTTATCAATCTTTAGGTGGAACTTTGACAGCTTAAAGCAAAAAAAGAACACCAATATTTCTACATTTAAAAGAAGAATCTTTCTATTAAACACATGCATGTATTGCCTTGCCCTTACCAAATAAATCATTGTGCTAAACCAACTATTAAATCTCAAAGTGTTGTTCATCCATCAAAACTGATGTAAACTAATGTTGCTATGATGCCACTTCTTGCCAATCAGACAAAAAGTACAAAGTACAGATATAAACTCAATCTAAAACTTTTAGACAATGTGGCATTTTTAACTCTTTTTTCACTATAGACTATTTTACTTTTATTTCAACATGACTAAGCATTTGTTAGATAATGACCTGCACCAAATAAATCCAAACAGTTTAAAGTTAGAAACCAACAAATCAAATTGCTGAAAATGACCACTTTGGGGCTTTCTCCACTGAACAAGTTCTAGTGATGAACTGGTGCCAGAGCTTCTTTAGTACCAATTGAGGCAGGCTCATGAGAATGACAGGCAACTTTTTGAATGCAATTTTTTAAACTCAGAGTTTTGTTTTAATCTGTCTAATTACAAATTACTAAAAATTGTCTAACTAATCTGTCTAATTACAAATAAGAGTAATTCAAACAAGCTGCACCACAGCTTTTGCATTAAAATAACACAAACTGAACTAGTTATCTTTCCATATATATAAATATATATATATATATATATAATCCATAAACTGGGTTTTCCATCCAAACATGGATGAATGGCCAGTTGATTAGCATTGGGAAACATTCACAACCACTACTTGTTTAAAGCAGCATTTTTAAATTAAACTAAGGATTTTTGGTTGTTCTTTTGCAGTGACACTGAGTTAATTAACATGATTGGTTTTGTAGACTTCTCTCTATGTCCTGCAATCCTGCGCAAAAACATAAAGAAAAACACAAAAAGAATATAACTAGATCAAACAAGCAATCCATGAATGAAACATTTATATTCACCTAATGATGTGGCTGCAACTTGGGCCCCAGGTGGTGGAAAAACAAAATGGTTTTCTTGCAGAGTCATTAAAAGATTGGTTAAGCATTTTAACCTTTTTGCACCATTTTACCTTAGTTTTCTACCTTTTTGAACTGACTTAGTTATTTCAGACTTACGTATTTCAGACTGTATTTCAGTTAAATGTTTTAGTGTGTTATCTTACACAACGTGGTGTTTTTTTGTTGTTGTCATAATTAAGAATAAACTATTTTAAATAGAGGGGTTAACCTTTGAAAATACTGTATTTAGGAAGTTTTACATTAACATCTAGCATTGTACTTAATTAATTTGTTCATACACCTTCTCCTAATGTGCGGGAATTGCATTAAAATACCCAAAAAGATGATCTGAAGAATAAAATTAAATAAATAAAACCTTCCTATGACATATTTACGCTTTTTCATTAGTATTTGGGCTGCACAGTGTTGCATTTGGTAGCATGGTTGCCTTGCAGCAAGAAGACCCAAAAGCTCTTTATTTGTACCAGTTAGATGTTAAAAAATTAAGAATAAGATGCTTTTTAAAGGATAAGACTATACACTAGAATATGGTGTGGTTAATTGTATCTTTTAAAGAGAGATCTAAGCTGTCTAAATACTAGTCAAAGTTTCACATAAAATAAAATTGCTAATCAGCACAAAAATCTGATTGTTAATCACTAATTCAAGTCTCCTATTGCTGTTGCGTGATAATAAGCCTTACTTTTCTGGGTTAAATCCTTCCAATTCCTCCAGAAAGATGTTGCTGCTGGTCACTGTGTTGTCTTGGTTTGGCATAATGAGAAACTTGAGGATGGTTCCTCTGCTTGACCCAAGGAAGAGGACGGTGTGGTTTCTATGTGGCCCAGCCTCTGTATCCACAACAATCTTATTCAGCTGGTACCTGAACCACAGGAGAGAGACAGAGTGCTGCTTTAATGCCACAGAGTGAAGCAGCCCATTTGGGACCTTCCATTTATGAAAGCTAAAAGCGTTGTCAAGAAACTCTAGGAGGCCCGTCTATGATTTAAGTGCATTAAAACAGATTGGCTAAGGTTAAACATAGAGTCTTGTGAAATAAAATCAAAATATGTCATTTATTTTGAGTAACTGAAAAATGCAGTGAAATCCACAGAGTAGAAACTGCTTATCAAATTTTCATAATAAGCTAATTATACCAGACATTTTATTCATTAATAATATCAGTCAAGTGAATGGGTTTGAAAAAAAAACAATAGAAGAGCACAGTGGAGCTACACACAGTTATGACTGTGGGAGGGAATATATGAGAATAGAAGACATGTTGTGCAGAGTATGCTCTATACACACTGTCCCATAATTCCCTGGTGGCTGGTGGACAGGGGGGGGGGTCTATGCAAAAGATAATGAAGGGACAACAACAAAACCAATATCCTTTGATGTACATAAATAGCACTACAGCTCAGTGGTGTCCAAAGTCAGCCCTCAAGGGCTGATGTCCTGCAGATTTTAGATTTTTACCTGATTCAAAACACCTGAATCGAATAGATACTTGATTACCATGCCCCTGCAGAGATTGATGACATGCTGAGAAGATAATTCAGCAATTTAAATCAGCCACAAAGGAGCAGAAACACATCTAAAACAATGTCTGCCACTATCAAAAGCTTTGACAACACAAAAGTTAACAGGAAGATGAACAGGAAACAGGAAAATACAAAACAGAATTTTAATGTACATAAAGTTTAAAAGTATGTCAAATTTAAATAATTTCTACATATTTTCTCTCTTATTATACTCGATATTCCCTCCCTCCATCCATCCATCCATCCATCCATGCATCCATCCATCCATCCACCATCTAATATTAGTCCAGCATGTGCCATGATTAAGAACAGAGAGAGGAGACCCAAGGAAATCTCCATATGGTTGTTGGACATAACCCGGTATCTCACATTCAAACAAATCTATATTAGGTGGTTATGTCAATCAAAAGTTGAAAACACAATTCTTCAAAGGTAATGATGGATAATGACGCCAAAAGTACTCTGAAAGCAAATCATAAAATTTTGAAGAGAAGGTAATAGAATGTTTGAGTTAAACAAAACTGCTAAAGAACAAATAAAGGTAAGAAAGGGAGGTAATATAAGCCTAAACGTCTGAAAAAAGAAGATGTAAATGTCTTGCAAAACATGATAAGGCAGGAAATGACTACGCAATTTCCATTAATTTACGATTTCTGATTGCAGATAGTTCTGTTTAACCTGGTTATATTAAAAAACAAGAATGCTATAATGGTTATATGTTTTATCTTATTGTAGATCTAATTTCCTGAAGAAAAAACAAGCTATTATAGAGTTACAGTTCTTCTACAATTCATCTTTGATTTTCTGGGAAATATGAAGCAAAACACCCAAACCACTTTTTATCAAGTTCTCACCTGACCATGGTTCTCACAATCCATGGTCTTTGTCCAAGTGATGGAATTGCTTCGTCCATCAGGGGATGTGTCTTGACGAAATTCAGCATCTCATCGGGGAACGAGTTGGAGGAATTAAACTTGGATCCTTGAACGGCACAGCCACCAGGTCTAGGACAACAAGATGGACGACATTGAACAGAGTGGAGCAAATGTATCTGACATCAAACCATTCGTGTCTCTATAATGATATATTATTTAAAAGGACAGTCTAGACTGTCTGAGTGGCTCATATTCACATGGTAATTCTTTGCCAACAACACTATTAGTGAAACGTTTCCACAAAAATAGTTTTCTTTAACATTTTCCAACATTCTTCAACATGTTTTTATACTGAGTCTTCTTTCAGTGTTATAATAAAACTGAAAAAATGTATGCACAAACAGAGGATGCTCTATGCAATGAAACCTGTCTGAGAAAGTACCATAAGTGGCAAATTGACTTGCAAACGTATTCACTGCCTTAAGCGCTTCCACCATAGCCATTAACTTCAACATTTTTTATAGCGATTTTGATGACCAACAGAAAGTAGTAACAAATTGTGAAGTGGGAAAAAAAAAATCATTTTCCATCTCTTGTATGCTTGGGTAGGTTTAGATGGAAAATACATTACTGTGCAAAATATTTTGGCACGTTTTAAAAAAAAATGGTGTAAACACAGAATGCTTTCAAAAATGGGATCATTCATTTTCATAAATCAACAAAGTGTTGTGTCCACAGTTTGCCTTCAAGTAGAGCATTAATTCTTCTAGTTAGACTTGGACACAGTTTTTGAAGGAACTCGGCTTGTAGGTTGTTACAGACAACATGGAGAACTAACCACAGATCTTCTGTGGAAGTAGGCTTCTTCACATCCTTCTGTCGCTTCATGTAATCCTAGACACACTTCATGATGTTGAGATCAGGGCTCTGTGGGGGCCATACCCTGACTTGTTGGTCTTCTTTACACTGAGGATAACGACTTTGACTGTATGTTTGGGGTCATTGTCCTGCTGCAGAATAAATTTGGGGCCAATCATACACCTCCCCCATGGACCAAATCACTAAATCCATTTTCAGAGATGCATATCCAAACTTTCAAGGAATCTCCACAGATGCTGTCATTTTTCTGCATCCCAGTTCCTGTGTTTGTGCATACTTAAGTCGCTTGGCATCGTTTTGACATTGGAGGTATGGCTTTTTGGCAGCAACTCTTCTCAGTGGGAGCCCTCTTCCTTGGGAGCTGTGGTTGGCTGTGGTGGTTGGAGAGCTCTCCAAGTAGCGCTTGGGTCGAGGTGGGGGTCTTAGCCTTGCCTCCTGAGCTCCCTGGGTCAGTGCCTTGGCTGCTGCTGTTGATGAGCTGCTGCCAGTGCAGATGACTCCTTTAATGGCGTTTCCTTACCTGGCTCATTTGTACTCACCCCGATATCGTTTTTACTGTTGCTCTTGAGTGTGTGCTTGGGTTGGGGGAGGGAGGAATGAATGTGATCATGCCCTTAAATCTGTGGGGGAGGGTCGGGAATGTGGTTTATATGGGGTAATTATTAGCAATGTTTGTTTGAAAAAGTGCTTTATAAATATAGTTTGACTGATTGATTGATGAAGACCACATCTGGCCAGAATCATCTGGAGAGTAGATGGGTGTACCTGGTTTCCACTGGTTTCTGTCAGTTTTGCACTAATGGCATTGCTGAACATCTTTCGATTTCAAAGGACAATAAGCTGGATGTGTCTTTCATCTGTTGCATTAAGTTTCCTTCGCCCTCCACTGTGCCTACAATCCTCAATTTAGCTTGTTTCTTTGTGCTTCTTCAAAATACTTTAATCAGCAAATCTTGAAACCCCAGTCTGCTTTGAAACTTTTATCTGGGATAGACCTTTCTGATGCAGTATAACTACCATGTGTCTCGTCTCTGTGCTCAATATTGACATGAATCTATCTTCCACAACATCACCTTGGTAGCAGAGTTTGGCTGTTCTTCACTCACTTTTAAGCCTCCTACACAGCTATTTCTGTTAATTACTGTGATTCAAACTATGTGTGACATTGATGATAACCGGTCTGGTATTTGCTTTTTCATAAACCTGACTATAATCCTACAAAATCCTTGACTTTGTCCAAATGTACCTACAAGAATTGATGCTGATTTAAAGATGAAAAGTAATAACACTGAATACTGATTTGATTTAGATTTTTCTTTGGTTTGCTCACTGTAAATTGATTAAACAAACAATCACTATTTAAATTTCTGAAGCTTTCTATGTTTACAGCATTTTTTCACACTTGCCTAATTTTTTTGCACCATATTGCATGTCTTTGGAGCCATAATCTTTCTGTTTTAGGATGATGGTTGGACAGTGTCCTGTAAGATGGTCAAAACTTATGTTGCGTTCACACCGCACCCTTTGTCGGCGTCAAAAAAACGCTGACAAAGCGAGTATTTTGATGCCTGTACGCTGAAGCTTGCAAAGCCTGCCACTTGCTGAGCAAAAAATAAAAAACAGAGTGTGTGCGGGGCTTCCTCTGTTGCCAGATGTTTTAAACTATGGTGGATCATGGCTGGCTAGAAAACATTGACATCGAGGGACCTCACTACAGCAAGACACTCTGATTGGTTGGTGCTCAGGTGACGCCGCCGAAGGTTGATCTAGCTCAACTTCTGTGTTGTTGGCTTTTGCCACTTTAAACGCAGGAACATTTTCTAAAATTGACACAGCCAAAGCACACAAAGCGCCGCAGAGACTCTGATGCCCCTCTGATGGCCTCAACCATAGACTTTACATGTAATCTTGCTGCTCTTGACATTGACATTTTGGGCTGTGTGAATCCACCATTAGAATGTTGTTTTCTAACAATCCATTGCTTTTCATACTTTGTCCTTCATGAGGCTGTTTGTTCATTATTGTTTTTAAACTAATTTTGGAGGTCTTCACAGAACAGAAATTAGTACTAAGATGACTAAAAGGGAAGTCAGATTGAAATAGTTCACCCCAAATAATATGAATTATTGTTTGTATTCTTGTTTAATTTTCCTTCCTTTTTACAATTATATAGTACTGTAGTGGTATGCGACATAAAATCCCAACAAAATATATACATCTTTGTTGTGTTAAAATGTGTAACCGCCTTTCATAAAAATATACTTTTTGCCGTAGTATCATGTTTCAGAACAGCATTGCCCACCCTCCCAGCTTGTTGATAACAATCTGAAAACACAGGTGCATGCATTGAGCACTGCCATCTGGCTTCACCTTGGCTTTGGGATGAGTTCATCTGGAACAGGCGTCCAAATAGACTCAGGAGATTTCTGCTCCTTAAACCTTCCATCAAACACGGCAGCCAGCTGCTCCATGTCAAAGGCACACACAGCCGAACCCGGTATGCTGCAGAGAAGGAGATGGGATGGTGAGACAGAGGCAGATGAAGCACTTTGAGCTGACACAAAATGACTGTCAACCCCACGTCAAGCAAACTCTACTTTCCAACATGGTTGCACAGAAAAAAATGACAGAAAAAGGAAAGATAAAGTGGATCATACCAGTACTAAAAAAACTGATGGCAAACCTAAACTCAGATGTACAAGTTGTAAAAGAATCAAGCTAAGATGACAAAGTGCATTTTGGCTTTTTATTCTTTGGAAGCCCACAGTGTAGCACAAAAAAGTTATGATTGATAGAGACTGGGAATAAAGAAAAGAGAGACACTAACTGCTCTGGGCCATAGTACACAGATATGCAAGAGATAGAAAAGCTATATGTGGCGCGAGAAAAAATCCTGTCGGAAATTCCTGGAATATAAAGCAACAGTAGGAAATGAGTCACGCAAAATTCAGTTCCCAACAAAAAGGAGGAGGGAAAGATTCTCGTAAAGGAAATGAACCCACAAAAACATTCCAGTAAGAAGCCTGGTGCACCTCAGAGGCTGTTTAACCGCTCATGAACCCGGCTGCACAGAGAAGTGTCCGGTGCACTCCCGTACAAATAAACACAAAGAGACTTTTACAACAAACTCAGCTGCGTCCAACCAGTCAGGATGTCTATGCTACATTTGTGCATTTTTAGGCAGAGACAGAGAAAAAAAAGAAAAGAGCTTGCTGTCAGCATGAGATAACAGATGAGTTTAAAGAAACAAAGAAAACATCATCCTTGCTGCTCCACTCTGTTCTGAAAGTGTCCTTATCGACGGAGAGAAATCTTCAAACTACTTTGAGAATATCCACAGCGACTGAAGCACTGATTATCAACTGCTACATAAATTTCATAAGTTTATTTCAGTTTCAGATTTTTACTTTAACAAAATGTCCAGCTGTTGATTTCTAGCCCCTCCTGGATTGTTCTGAGCCTAGGGTCATTTCTGGAAGTGTGTGTAAGAGCTCTGTTTGAGGACTGGATTTTCTGGCTGCAGCTGGGAACCATGTCATTTGATCAGGTCAGGCTGTCGCAACTCACTACTTATCATTTGTAGACATTTACAGCAGAAATACGACTGAAGTCTGGCCAGAGAAGGGGAGCAGTAGCGCTATGGAAAATACTTGCCCTCTGTTAGATATAGATATATTTGTTAGATTTCCTTGTTTGTCGCACAAAAATGTTTAGATCATAAAATCAATTTTCACCATGATTAACAAGTTCACTTAGATTCAATACAAAAAGCAATTGGTCATCATACAGTGCAACATGGTGATGGCAGTCTGCTGGTATGGGGTCGTTTGCAGCTTCAAGATTCTGGTTATTTGCCAAAACTGGTGGGCCCATAGATTTAAGGGAGGATTGTCCAATAGGCATTATGGGCACAGGCTCAGGGGCCCGAGCCCACTGGGGGCTTACATACGCAGTTTCAAATATTGCACAGATCGGCACTGGCGGAGATAAACAATGAGATACAAACTGTTTTATTTTTATTTTTTTTACATTAACAGACATACATAGTTCTTATATAGTGCAGTTGTGGAAACCATTGTAAAATTCCTTTCCCAAGTACATAAAAAAACCGACTCTTTGGACTAACACAATTTAAATGATGGCAGGTTTAGCATCCAATAACTGTATATGCTTGTTTAACCAATTTCAATTAAATTAGATTGTCCAGATGTATTTAAATATGTTTGAACAAGCATATATGTATTGGATGGAAAAAGCTGCCATCATTTAAACTGTGCTATTCCAATGAGTCATTTTTTTCAGTGTAGCTCCCCAGTGTCTGTCATCAGACTGTAGGACAGTTGTTTTAAGGGAACTGAAAATGAGCAATGAATAAAGAAAGGCAGTTTCTATAAGCAACAGATGGAAAGATAAAGGGAGGGGAAAAGATTTCTAAAATGGAGGAAAATCAGGAAAAAGTGGAGATGGTGAAGAATCGTAGTGATTTTGAGCAGATTGTTTTATATACAACACAGCCTGAAGCTAGCTGTAGTAGCAGCTCAGACTGGGTTTATCCAGCGTGTAACACAGAATTGTGGGGACAGTTAACAAAAATACTTGCGCTGTTATCGATGGTGGAGCTGCTGTTTTTTTTTTATATTCAGATGGTTAGATATCTATCTTCATCCCATGGTGGGGTTTGGGTGATAAAGGATGCTCTTTTTAACAATCTGCTAGGCTGTTGTCCCATTCCCAAGTGGAGAAAAAGTTTCTTCTGACTGGATCACATGTCTACTGAAAACAGGTTAGCTAATATCTTTTGCTTTCCCTGCATTGAATATGGACCGAATAAAAATCAGTTCATTAATGGTTTCTCTGACTGGAAATATTCAGAAAGCTTGTGTGACTGGAAATCTCTGATCATTGCATCAGCATCAGCCAATGGGAGCACAAACTAACAGCTGGAGGTAGAGAAGGGGTACCGGCTGGAGGTGCTCAGAAGAGTTACACCTGTCATTCAGTTTTTAGGTTGGGAATCCTGGTTTTCTGTGGTGATGATAAATTACTTGGATCAGCACACAGTGGTAACTTTCTTTTGGAACTTATCTGTCAGTTTGATCATTTTATATGATAATTTCTTTTTAATATTTAAGTGTGAGAATAAAGTAACACTGTGAGGGAAAATATTTTTTCAAAGCACTTTTTATGTGGACAGCACAGCTTCTCTCTAAGGACTGCACCAGATGTTATATGTGACATGCCCTTACCAGCCTCTTCACCCTCCCAACTTTGCTTGTAGGTCTCTGGGTTTGCCCTGCGTATGACTCTAAATCCAAGGAAAGCCAAAAGGCCTCAAGCTTTTTTTCTCTCAGAACTGTCTTTTATTATTCTAATTTTCAACAGTGGCTTCTCTCACTTGCTCTACTCAGTCATGTTTTAGATTTCTACTTATATTTCCCTTCAGTCATGTCTTTGTCTATTTTTTCTGTGGTTGCTCATTGTTCTTTGTATTGTGAGGTGAAGTTTTGCAGACTGGATGCATAAGCTACCGTTTGCATATCCAGTCCTATTGTTTGAAAACTCTCAGACAGCATGAAATTACTTGTCTTATCAGCCACATGATTGCTTCTAGAGATAAATGGAGAAAATAAGAAAAATGGCAGTCGGGAGATCTTTATTCTAATCATTTAATTACAAGATGCAACTAGAAATTTTCCACATTTTCCTCAGTAAAGTGAAAATAGAAATATGACCAATCAATTATCTCTGAAAGGAAGATATTCGGAAAATTTTCATTTAAAGGCTTTAATCAGACAACCACGGTAAATTATACTATAATCTTCAAAAAATAATAATTAAAACAAATAATTTGGCAACTAGTGAATTTTGAACTTTAGGATGTACCATCTAGCAGCCTTTATGATAAACCTAGATGTAGGCCAAGCCAAGTTTGTCTTGGAGCCTAAACAAAATATCATTCATAAGCCCACTTCCTGCAAGGACCATGTCAATCATTATAGACGGAAGCGTCAGTGTGGGCATGCCAAGATTCATATTTTGTTTACAAGAAACTGCAGTAAAGCACAAGTAACTACAGTAACTGTAATTTACACACAAACAGTGAAAACGTTTAAGAAATGTGATCCTATCTAAGATACACGATGCAAAGATGATTAAATTAGCTTTAAAATATGAGTTATAATTACAATTTCAAATTATAAGATTTACATAAGTACGTTTATCACTGGCACCTTTGTAAAACGGTCCTATTGACCTGCTTTTAGGGTTCACAAGCCAGCAGGGACCTGAGGGCCCAACAAACGCTGATGCTGAAAAAAAAAAAAAATTTAAAAAGCATATTTGTATTGTGACATGGGCTTTCAGTCAGACACAAGGAGCGTTATTCTTCTGTAGCAGTTTCTTTAACTCTATCTTATGACCTTATTATGTATTCCTATGCATAGTCTGCTTGTTGGTTCAATGGTGGGGGGGGGTCGATCCTGCACATCTGTGCAACCTCCCCTGCTTCACATTCTTCATGGTATCATAAACCTGTTCTCCTCCTGCGCCTCGTCGCTGCTGTGTTTCTTCCCAGAGGAACATCCTGCTGTTGCACAGAATTCTCCACACGGAAAACCAGAGACGGTGTCCCGCTTTCAGGATACACAAAATTTCATCTACAATGTGCAGGAAATTATACAGCTCTATTAAACCCAAAGAGCCCACGTCTGTCAATGCAAATGACATTTTCAAGTGACAGAAAAAATCCCAGAAAATATGAAGCAGAAATGTTTTTTCTTTGCTTCATTCCTCTATGCTCATAATCACAACACTATGCTTTGGAAAAATAGGCTGAAAGATATTCCATGAATGGAGCTGGTATGTGGTGGTGAAATAACCCCTGGAGAGTGTGGGCACAGGAGATGATGTGCGTCCTCAGAATGTCAAGGGGGAAACAATAAATCCTTGACTTTATGCCGTCACTCGCATACCAGCCAGGTGTATGTTGAGGTGGGCCAAGTGGTAGGAGTGAACAGCGATTACCTTCCTCCAAGGTCCTGCTTCATGCTGTTTCCACTACACTCTGCCATCCAAGGCAATTTGTCTGGCAAGCACTTTGCCGGTGTACCGCAGAGGGCCCTATGGGAGTTTTGGAGCTCACCTCACATGTTCTCTCTGATAATTCCTGTTCATTTTCTTCCACCTTAGGTATCTGTATCTTTATCTTTACTCTAAAAACCTCCATTTCTGCCTTGGCTGGCAGTTATTTAAAAGAGGACTCAAGGGCAGTTTACAGGAGTAAAGGTTGACTGTTTCTGTGTGTTCAGCTGGTCCACCCATACTCTGTGCAGATATGTAAAAGCTTTTATCTGCGAACCGTTGTAATAGTTTCTGAAAATGTGCTTATTTGTGTATGGGTCTGCATATGTGTGGTATCCATCTGACTCTGCAGGTAGCGGCCCACCCTCTCACAGCGTATACTTCCAAACAAGCAGATAAGATGCAGCTGATGAAACAGTTTTGGGCCTCAGTGAGTGGGAAGCACATGTGTTGTCCATTACGGCCTTCCTTGCCCTTGGATTTCTCATCCTTCTCATCTTCCTTTTTGTTCAGTGTCCCTGTTTTACCCATCAATATATTTTTTTTAATCTTTACTTTTGATCAATGTTTTCCCTTTTTCTTCAAATGTTAGTAGCAAAGATGCAAAATACCAATTGGTAAATGATGTGGCTGAAGATGTTTACTTTTTAATATTCCACAAAGCATATATACTGTAATGGGATTGGATTACCATACCACTAAAAGGTACTCAAACTGAATTCATGTAAATGAGGTAAAATTTATTTATTGGCATTTCTGGTTAAGATACGAAAATATCTAAAAGGAAATTACTTGTTTATTGTAATAGAAAAATCTACAATGTTTAACTTATTACCCCTCAGGAAAATTTTATTTCCAACAGCTTATAAACTCAGAAATAGCCACAGCATAGCACTATGAGGCTGTTTTTCAAAGTTCCAAATAAAGAGGAAACATTTTTGCTCCAGTGGGTTTTTCTTCATTGGCAGGTGATTTACTAAGAGTGTGTGCGCAAGTCATAACAGGCACAAAGAGCAGTATTTAAATTAAGACTTTGAGTGCTCTGTTGTGTGTTCCAGCCCTTCTGCCCCATGCACTGCTCAACAGCCAGAGCAAGGAGCAATAGGTGCAAGGGATTCATGACGGATCTTTGGCAAAATGTAGGGGACACGATAACATGCATACACTACATGTCAAGTCTATTGCTGTTAGAGATGTAATTACTAATAGTCCAGAATGTCTGTTAACTATATTTTTCATTTTTCATGCTTTTGGTGTACATTTGCTGCTCTCTAAACCATGTAGGTGCCCTATATTCCAGAGTCAGGCGTATTAAAGTTGTCCAGAACAAGACTGCTCACTTAGTCCTAAGATGACCATATTCTTCTAATGTTGTTGAAATGCACCACACTTTATAATGGCCTTTGTTAAATGCCAAGTTGCAGTACAGCCTACTCACATTCAATGAAATACATATATTTTATCAGGTCCACCAGAATTATTTTACTCAGTGTCCATTTACTCTGATCAGATACATGCCCATTGTACTTGTGATACTAAATCAATGGCAAATGTGCTAACACTAACTTCCTCAAAACATCTGATATCTATAGAACATCTCAGGAATGGAATCAATAATCTAAAAATATTAGAGAACTAAAACATGTATTATTTTAAAATGTTTTAAATGTAATTTTAACTTTGGATCTACCTGAATGCTTTAGGTATTGTATTGATGGTTGGAATTTTTAAGTAATTTCATCTGAGGAAGATTAGTAGCCACTCTGGTGGAAACTAATGGGATCCAAATAAATAAACAAATAAACAGCAAGTGCACACCTGTTGAGCGTGCTGCGAGTTATCATGTATCTTTCTGGAAAAAAGGGAGAAAAAATCTATATAAATGTCAGGTCTATGGCCATTAAAGCATTGATTACTATTAGGTTAGAATGTGTGTGAATGCTATTTTGTGTTTGTCAGTAATAAACTTATGCTAAATTGTGCTGGGGAAAAGTTATGACATTTCAGAGAGGGGTACAAATAAGCGCTAAAACAGGTGTTGCAATGATTTTCATGTTTAGTAAATCACACACGAAAACATGTATATTATGGCTGCCTAATGATTTTACACTGGGTGATATTTAAAAATGGATTAGTTTTTTTTTTAAACCTCTGCTTATTAAACCAGCCCATGTGCACGCGCGCCCATATATGTTATCTTAATTCTTTCCCCGTCTTGACATCAAATCGGCAGGACATATCATGTATGGACATTGCAGACCAATGTTGCTGCAAGCCCGACACAATGCTTTGCTAATTTGGGACAATAACAGGTGAAGATGACATCAAAGCTCCATTTCAAAAGAGGGGCCATTCCAACGTTCAGAGGCTTCCCTGCAATTTAAACGATAAGCCTATGGTCTTATTAATCTACTTATTATTTGTACTGTGAAACAGCAGCAAATTGCTAATGGGGCTATAGGGAAGGGTGCTGGCGCTATAGGGGAAGGTGGGAGCCATGTTGGAAATACTCAGAGCCTGAAAACTGCCTAAAACACAGAGAACGCTGAAGTATGAAACTTGCATTGAATGCATTGAATTCTGTAGGTCGTGGCCAGGTCAGGTTCAGTCATAAGTGAGACGCTGAAGTGGAGTCTACGGTGTTAACCCCCCTCCTTCCTACTAACCAATCAATGCCCCCCTCATTTGCATTATTATAATGACCATCCAGTACAGTCAAAATATTGCATGTAACCTCGTGAGACAATACTACGTTTTAAAAAAAAGGCAATGTTTTTCTGTTTTGTTTTTCACTCGAATTCTTTTGACAGACCTGAAAGACTTAAATAGAGCGTGGGTATCCACAGTATTATGACTCCTTTAACTGTTATACATGCCACCAGTTAGAGTTCATGAAGTACCTCAACACCACATGCTTACTTTTGTGATCGATGGACCCCCATAAATTATTTCAATACACCAGCTGGCATGTTAGAGTCTCATGGTTGTTATGATGACCAAAACATACCACTTACATTTTGCTGCAGATCTCTTATACTGAGCTCTGGAGCTTGGGACAAGCAGTTAAAAAAAAATGTATCTCCTAACATGCTATTCACCGTGCATCATAGCTATATAAATATGTGGCCTTGTTGAGCTCAGTGGCTGGTAGCCAAAATTGTTATTTAATTATTTTCATCATTGCAGGGAAACAAAACATCAATTACAATTTAGTTACAATTAATTTAATAAATTTTAAACATGGACCTAGAAAATAATCCAAGCAACAATTTAAAACTCTACACTAGGTTTAGTACAAGAACATTGAAAGTGACTTGAGTAAATATCCTAAAAAATTTGATATTGTGTTTACTATGCTTTGAAAGCGTCAGGGGGATAAGGGAAAATGAATACTCTGCTAAACAGTTTATCTGGATTAATGCTTATGGTGTGTTTGAGCCTGTTACTTCCTTCAGTCTCCATGTTACACTATATGGCTTGAATTACTCTATCCTCAGCTCGAATCGTGACCTCTGTACCTTCACATAGCCATTCTAATGTTCCTGCAACCCTGTTTGGTCTCAGGGAAGCCTTGCTGTTTTCAGCTTCATTGATGAAGGAACAAACAGCAGTGGTTCAATAAAATTTCAAGGTGTGCCATGTGAATACGGCTAGACACGGTCTGCCTTAGTGTCTGTTTGAAGGAGTCTAAAATGAGTTTTTATTCATGTGGATCCAGCTGTTCTTGAATCTTGAAGCTGTTTTTCCTTACTTGTTTTTTGTGATTTCAGTAACTAATTATTTTCGTTCCAAGTAAACAAAGTTATAGCAAATTTTTGGTTAGTTGAGACGGAATACTATCACTGATTTTACCATTAATTCAGATGATTTGGAACTTATTTCAAAAAGCTGATCAAATTCTAAGCTCACTAAAATAGAGAGTAGTTTCATTATGCGTAATCTAGGTGTAATAATGGACTCAGACTGGAACCTCCAGTGTCACATAAAGGCAATAACAAGGTCAGCCTTTTATTACCTGGAGAACATTTCTAGGATTGAAGGACTAATGTCGCAATGTCTTTAGTTGGATTGATTACTGCAACAGCATCCTCACAGGTCTACCTAAAAAGTCAGTCAAACTCATGCAGCTGATCAAGAATGATGCTGCTTGCAACCTCACTTTAACCAGAAAAGTACATCACCCCAGTTCTGACGTCCTTACACTGGCTACCTGTAGCTCAACAAACAAACTTTAAAAATACTCCTACTAGTTTATAAATCAATAAATGGCTTAGCGCCAAAATACTGTATGTTGAAGACTTGCTGTCTTTATACTGACCCCCTAGACGACTCAGGTCATCCAACTCTAATTTAATAGTAATCCCTAGAATTAGAAACAAAGACGATGACTGCAAAGCTGTCCAAACACTGGTCTGCTTTGAAGAAAAACTTAAATATCATCTGTTTAGAGCTGCCTTTGAGTAAACTACTATAATTGATGAGTTCTTTTCCAAAACACTATAAATCCATTTCAATACTTTTCAGGAAAATTACATTTTGTACATTTATCCTGATAAAATGTTTTTGTTGCCTCAGTTACGACATGTTGAACAATTAATATTAAATCATTATCAATATCAACAACATTTTTGATGATAAATTCAAAGCTAATAAAATTTTTTCTCAAAACGCTATAAGTCCATACATTTCCAGAGAGAGAGATCCACTAGGATGGATCACTCCTCATCACTCAGGCCTGCATTGTCTGCATACTTGCCAACCACGAGACCTCCGAATTAGGGAGACATTAAAGGGCCATGGTGTTACAGTCCCAGACCCACCTGGCCCCCTTTTTATTAACCTCCTGGATACTGCCCTGCTCAGCAGCTCTGAACATTTAGGAATAGTCACTCATTAATCATTTTAAAAACTCACTGGAGTCTCTGTGTTGGGAGAAAGTGGAAAAAGTATTTTTTCTTACTTTGGTAGCAGCGCAGCATTGACTTTGACAGCTGTAACTTTGTTTTCTGCCGGACCAAAAGCATGAGCTGGAAGAAAAGGCCTTGATCCGCTGCTGAAGTTACCATCACGCAGCCGAAAGAAAAGGAAACTAGTCTTGAGGTCGGTTCAAACTGCTTTTAATCCTTAATATCGTAGAAGATTTAAAAAGTAATTGAAACTACAGTTTTTGTCCATTCACATGAAGACTGTTCTTATAACTCGCGGCTCGCTCTTGTGTCACTAATTACAGCTGATTGTTTTCCTCATCGGATGTAGCCTACAAATCACATAGGTGAACTCTTTTGGATTCAAAATGGCAAATTTCACGAGCAGGTCATGGATTTTCATGACTGGAATGAGGAAACTGTACACCATAGAAACTTCCTTGGCAAAAAAATGTAGCAAATTTTATTTTCCATCCCTCTCACATAAGAAGGGAGATGTCGGGAGAAATTTGGGAAAATGGTGGTTCTGGGAAATTTTTGGGAGGGGCACTGAAATTCGGGACTCTCCTGAGAAAATCGTGAGGGTTGGCAAGTATGATTGTCAGTCACCTGTTACAATGCATAATCATAAAAAGCCCTCACAGCATCAGATACACCTATTGCTCCTAGTAGGGCCAGTACATCTCTCTTTTTTTGCAGCTTTAAAAGAGATCTGCTTAGGAACTACCTCAGGTTTCAGGTCAGCCCACCGCTTGCCCCACTTTAACACACTATGGAAGCATAGCGTAGAATGTTCACTGAATTCTGATTAGTTGAGAGGATGTATCACGTTTTGGCTAAAAATAGGTTCGGTGCTTATGGCGGTTTGGAAAAGAACGGCATCTTGTACCTACATTTTAACAAGGAAATATAGTGATTGGGCAAGAAACATTGATAGAGCAGTAAATAGGTGGACAAACTCGTTTTTTTATGGCATTTATTGTGTTTTGGAAAAGAGTTCTTCAATTGTTCACTAATGTTTTCTTTTATTGATTTTCATGTTTTATACTTAATTTCTATTTTTAATTTTCATACTTTTGAGTTGTTTTTTTGTCTTATTCGTGACTTCTTTTTTTACTTTCTATACTTTTATCATATGTTTGGTTTATTTACCACCAAATCATGCAAAGCACCTTAAATTACCTAGTGTTGAAAGTGTGCTATACAAATAAAACTTCCCTACCTTGCCTTACCCCTATCTAAGTTTATGAGTGTCTGAATCAAAAGCACCAACCATAATCCTATGCTAATTTTGGTGCAAACAAGTTAAAAAGTCATTAGCGATTTTTCAAGTTGTGTTTATT
Source organism: Apricaphanius iberus (assembly GCA_028564705.1). NCBI lineage: Eukaryota > Metazoa > Chordata > Actinopteri > Cyprinodontiformes > Aphaniidae > Apricaphanius > Apricaphanius iberus. The sequence goes on along the minus strand of JAPXFQ010000804.1, from coordinate 3,550,766 downwards.
GGACAGAAATTTCCAAAAATGTAACTTCTTAGGAACTGGAAGTATCATCTTCTTTCTAAATATTTATTAACAATTTGATCAAAGTGCTGTAAATGCTGATTTATGTACTGTATATATAAATCAGATTAAACATGATTAACTTATCAATTTACATTCCACACAAGTGTGACACCACAAATACTGTATTTTTAACACTTATTCAACTTTAAGCCTCAGACAGAATTCGCAACGCGTTTTCAGGACTTTCAGCTGTATGAACCACTGTTTGTTTTTTTCTAATCAAACTAGAAAGCTTTAATGTCCAGCTGAATCTGTCGCTCTTCAACTGGCTGAATACAGAGGGCATGGAAATGCAGCTGATTGAACTGAAAAGCTCGATAAAGTTTGCGGAACTACGACAGCAGTTGGGATCCACAGCTGTGCGTGATCACAGATTCTGCATTTTCACCTGTTGGGAATCACTACCAGAGAAGTTTAACTGTCTCAAGAACATTGTACAGGCCTCATTGACAGTATTTGGCTCTACATATCTGTGTGAGCAGATTGTCTCTCACATGAAGAGTGTCCTGAGTGCTTCCCGCAGCCGTCTGACGGCTGCACACTCGGAGACTTGTTTGCTTAAACTTACCAAGTGTGAGCCCCAGATAACAGCACTGGCAAATACAAAGCAGGGGCAGGGGTCTGATTAACATGTTTATTCCTTTATTAAAAACATATATGGGCCCAGTTATTATTTTTTATTGCTGTGAGGAGTCCATAAATGCAATTTGTATTTTTATTCTTGTAAGGGTGTCTTGTTGGGGAAAAAGTGTCCAATCTGCAGTTTGCTAAATCTGTCAGAAAATATTGTTCTACAAAGTTGCTCTATAGTCTTTATCTTTATAAAGTGTAACTGTTGATAAGCATTGTTTTAAATTTGTTAATGCACAACAGATATGGATGGCACTTTGACCTCTGGAGAAAGTTTTGATAACACTCTTTATCAGAAAGGTTGCCGACCCCTGTGATAGACAATCAGCAGATTTGATTGTCACTAGAAAGTAAAATAAAGAATAAAAACATACAAAGCTTACTAAATACTATGGCATCCTGTGAAGGGAAGACACAAAGAAAATATGTCGGTGGAGTTCTAAACTATTTTTTTTTCTGTTGCTCATTTACATGTCCATTAAATTGGAACCATTCCTCCTGTGCAAAACAAAATATAACCATAAACGCAGGTGAAGTTGGTATCTGATTCACAGCTCCCAATCTAAAGCTAAATTAAAACGTTCAATTTTATTGTTTAGAAAATCAGTACTAATAAAATTTTGGCGTTCAGATCTACTTTAAATTGTGTCACACTTAAGAACTGTAGTATATAGACTTCTCAAAGCTGAACTGAACCGTTCTACACTGATCACAAATTGTTTAAAACCTAGTTTGTAATGAGTGAAACCCTTTCTTGTAAAACTTGTAAAAGCAACAAATAAACAGTAATTTTTACTTTAAAAAAAAGATTAATACGAACATCAGTATTCATCTTGCAGAATGTGGCGGTACATAAAAAACACCGCTGGTCCCATTGTGTTAAAAAATTCACAAAGGACGTCACAGAAACATATTCACTTTCGGGCCGATTTACATTACATAGGATAACATTTTAGAAACGCTTAGGCTATGCCAAACTGCAACTGTAATGTATTTAAACATAATAATAACAACTGTATAAAATCAAATACAAATACAAACTTAAACAAACAGGGAATATTTGTACTGAATCCATAAAGATACATGCCAAAAAGTTTGGAAGTTTGAAAGTTTAAAAAATATGAACAGGATGAGCTGTGACACCAAAAAAACTAACTTTTACAGTTATTGATTTAAAGTTTTTCTAAATGATTTAATCCTATTTTTTATTTGAAAGAGAAGGGGCATATGTTTGTGTCTGTGTTTAACCTGTTTGCTGGTGTGGAGAACACGCCCAGTATGATGTCCCTGCCGTGCATCCTGATGATTGGGCTGGTGGAGTGCAGCAGGTTGAAATAGAAGTGGGAATCTCCAGGTATGGAGCAGTTCAGCCGGGCCTTGAGGAACGATGTCCATTGCTTCTCAAGGACGCGCTGCGAGCCACCTTGATCGCGTTTGCACACACGGGCAACACGCGACACCACCACCTGTGGATGGCAGGCCACAGCTGGCTTTATGATAAGACTCTTGACAGTAATGATAAGCAGAGGATGTTTGAGTTTTATCTCCAAAAGGAGATATTCAAAAGCTCCTTTCAGCTCAATGTGACTAGTCGTTTGCATGCTATTTGCAATGTGATAACCCTGTTTTGACAGATCATTGTTTTAGAATGCTAAAATCAGCATCAATTATTCATGAAAATGTCAGTGAATCTCAAAATTGCTTCTTTGAACACCCAGTTGCGGTCCTGTTTAGGCATGCATTTACTCATCTCTCTGTAAACATGTCAAAGACAGAAACATTCAGCAAACACTTCTCCCAAAATGTGAATTGCTAATTTATCAGAAAGGGAACCTCACATCCTTTTTTAATGCATTTTAAAGAAAGGAATTATTCGAATAAAGGTGTATTATCGCCTTAAAAAAGAGAAAAATAATTCAAATCATTATAACAAATTTGTCAGGTTAACCGAGAGTCATGCTCTGTATTTTATCAGATTACATATGTATACAAACAAGTTAAATAATGAAAGGTCCTTGTGGCTGTGAGTAACTGTGCTGACATTCAAATGTATTTCTACAGTGCTGGTTTAGAATCTCCTCTCATGTTTCTTTTATTAAACAATACAATAATATATTCCACAGAAGGCTATTTAAAGGATTAACTGAAAGAAAGCTCCCTTGTGTCCATAAAATATTCAGACTTAAAAGAGGAAATATAATTTAATCTCATTTACTTTCATACCTTTTCCAAGTAGTTGAATTCCATGGCAATCTCTCTGAAGAAGAAGTAGATGTGAGGTCCCCACTCCACAGCATTCACAAAGTAGGGCTCTATGTTGGTATAGAGAGAGAAGTCAAGGATTGGTTCAAAAGAAAATATGCATCCAAAACATCTCCGTTTGTGAATGCTACATTAATTCCCACAACACAAGGGTAACATGATGGCAGGGGCACAGAGGCACAAGCCAGGCCTAATTTCATGACATGCTGAAAGGGGATTTCACAGCAAATAATAAGAATTAGGTCTCACTGGCATTTCTGAGAAATGACTTTCATGCTGATTTTGGTAACAATTCAGCCAGGACTTTCTAAAACATGTCTATGGTAACATTAAACATGAAGTGGAGGTAATTTGTTTCCCACAATCTGCTGCCTGCTGAGTCAAGCCTCAGCTGCTGACGTGCATCAGGCTGCGGAGTAACATGGACGTTCATTCAAACCTATCCAACTCTGACGACAGCAGGAATAGAGGGCGTGATTCTGAACAAAGGACATACTGGGGCAGGGGAGCGATTCGCTTAAAAGCACAAACATACAAGCATATCTTCACAAGCATGCACATTCACACATGTGTCTATTGGTACCTCTGAACCACTTGGAGTCGTGCTTGACGGTGCGCAGAGCGGGGCTGTCCCCAAGGCTACGATAAATCACCGCATCAATGGCCAGGAAGTCTGTCACTGTAGCTGTAAACAAATTTCCCTCTGAAACACACAAACATACAGATACTGGGGAGCTGCATAGAATAATAAAGCAGTTATAAACAAAGAAATGCAAAAATTGACAGACCCCTGGTCAGCCAGAAAACATTTATTTCAGCTCTGTTTATTACTTTCAATTTTCTTGTATTTTACTCTAACACCATAGTGGTCCTTTGAGATCTTTGGGAGATGTTTTGTTCATTCTTGTTAGGATATTCTCATTTATTTTTTTACAATGTTTGGATCTACTTATGGAAGTATCAGCTCTATGGTGAAACCACCAAAATTTTTTGAATATTTTTTTAGGCACATTTTATTTTGATGTACTATGCAACATTTTCCAAGCTATAAAAATATACACAGTTCAGTGGAATCGTTCTACAGTACACTCAACCAGGGAAATATCATCTTTGCCACTTGCTGCAGCACCATCAAAATGAATATGTCCTTTTGATGAGGAGTTGGAAAGTTTAAATTCTATGGAGTCTCTTCACCTTTTTCCAATTTCAACATGCAAACTGCAGCCAAAGCTACTACTTTAACTTAATTTATATGCTGGAAACCGTAGGGACTACTTAATCGTTGTAAGAGTGTTATGGCTTGGGCTAAAATCATCTTTTGGTCAAATTAAAATTAATCAATCCCCCAATATGGAAACATATTTTTTTGGAAGGTCCAGTGTTCGTTTTTTATTAATAAAAATCAAGTACTGCTTTCATAAATACGTATTTTACCGAGGTCTAATCATAATCGCATAGTCATGAAAGCGTTCTCGTGTTTTAGAATATGTGGTTTATAGATACAGAGGGATTCACCGCCCCCCATCTGAGATTGCGATGCTGCATCGCCATCTTCGAATGCGTTAGCCGAAAGGGGTTAAACTTGTTAGCTTTACGCGTTTTAGCAAGTGATGTCGGGGGGAGGACGAGAGGTGAAGAGAAGAAACAAGAAATGAGCATAGAGGACCGTGGATCATAGTTTTCAATTTCCATGGAGGACCATCCGTACTCTTTGCCCCGTGACCATACCACAGAAGAGAAAAATAAATAACCGAGAGAACACAAGAATCTACATCAGTGGAGCGTTTACCAGATGGAGACTATTCATGAGGGACACGAACTTGAAGACAATTTACTCCACGGCTTCCGTAGTAGTAATTACGTGTAATAACAGCGAGAAGCCAGAGAACACTGCTCAGTTGCTTGCATTTGCTGAGCGCACCACTAGTTAGAGGTAATTCTTACACATGGGGGCTTTAAATAACTCATTGGATTAACACAATTTAAATGATGACAGTTTTTCCAATGAATATATGCTGGTTCAAAAAATTTCAATTAAATTACCTTGTCCAGTTGTATGTGAATTTGGTTGAAAGAGCATATTTTTTATCGGATGGAAAAACTTTCATCACTTTAATTGTGCCAATCTATTGAATCATTTTTTTTCACTGCATTCTTAAAGTATCCAGTAAACATTATATTTATGATATGATTTGTTTTAAAATCAGGGATTAAATTTTTTTTTTTTTTTTTTTTTTAACCAGTCTGTGGGAAAACTGTTCTAAACGATTAACACTGGAGAAAATATATTTTAAAATGCTCTTAATATGTGCAATAAAAATTAATATTGGTGAGAAATAAATTAAGATACCCCCACATTTATTCTCACTTGAAATAGTTAAAATGACACAGATAAATCATATCGAGTACACATGTTAAGATAATCTGGTGTGCTCCTGACTGATAAAGTAAGCATGAACACCATGGTGAGACTGAAAGAGCTTTATAGGTCCCAGAGACGGTAGAAGCGGTAGAAGCTCAAAATGTCATCGTGTGAACTAAAGCAGGCTCCCTACACTGTTGTTGCAGTGAATAATCTCCACAAAATGCACAGGTTTAACTTTCAAAGAAAGTGTGCAAAGAGAAAACCGCTGCCCTCTAAGAAACATATAAAGGCCAGACTGATCAATACATATGGTAAAGGTCAAAATGAAGCAAATCCTATTTTACTTATTACAAAGTAAGTGTTGCAGGAATGTTACTATATTTTAACAAAAGCAGTAATAGAGTTGCTGCACTTAAATAAGAACTTACATCAGGTTGTAGCTTTGGTATTTTTTATCTATGTACTGACGTTTAATACAGTTGTTAATGTTATTATATATATATTATACATACATACTACATAGACATTTTAATAGTGGCAATATATTTGTTCTGGCTCCATTAATCTAAGTAAATAACAAAAGTATCACAAAGTAGAAATCTCTAATCAAGCTGAAAAATGGTTCGTGCTGACAGCTTTATTTTTGAGCTAACACTGTTTTTATGTGAAAGAATCTTCTACTTAGCTATTTGCAGAGACAAACGATGGCTGCCTAAACTAATTCAGGCCATTATAATCACAAACAATAAAGAAAAATCTTTGTTATCATAAACATGACAGCTGACAAGACAAAAATATTACAGCAATAAAAAACATGATGACAGCTCCATATTTGTTCTACGCAGTTTGTCTTCACATAGATGATTACATTATTAGTGATGTGAGGTAAACAAGGAAACTACTAAAAACTAATTGAAGTTGAACTTTTATGGCATGCTAAAGTGACAAACATTAAGTTTCATAGAGGAAGCGGGTTATCCTTCAGTTTTTCATCCATGTCTGACAGCGCTGTAATATCCAAGTACAGAGGAGGAGCATCGAGCCTGGAGGGAGCGTCTTACCGGCAAACAGAGCAACATTGGCGTGTTTTGGGTCATAAGGGCATCTCGCCATTCCATTGACCGGGTCTCCTATCATCTCCAGAGTGTCGCCCTTTAAATCACAGACACAACCACAAACAGAAAGAGAAACAACCTTCAATCTACGCACTCCAAACAAAATAAATGCATCTATGGCAGCATAGCGAAAACAAGCCACAAGAGAATGGCAATTAGACAGTGTTATCTAGAATGCAAACTAATGATTCAGTAGTGGCAATTAGGCATCAAGAGAGTTACATTCTCATACATAAATAAGAGACCAACACACACATACAGGCACCCACATAAAGCCCTCTTAATAATTCACACAAGTTTTCATCCAATTATTACACCATTCTGCATATATACAGTGAAATTTCTAGTTTTGTGTAAATTACAGCACATGTATATTTTAACCATAGCCAAAAGCAGCTATTCAAACTGTTTCTGGAGAAAAAAACATAACTTTGAGTACCTCCCATCCACCGTCGAGAGCAAAATCATTTATAAATGTCATTTCATTAAAACTGAGCTATAAATAAAAGAGCAGCTTGCATTGCTAACTAGTCCCCTGAGAAACAGACAGCCTATCAGGCAGAGACAGGTGTTGTAGGGCGTCATTAGCGACTGACAGATAATGGGCCAGGTTTGATTCTATGTTCCAATGTTGCACTAAGCCTGAAATTTGAGAGAATGAAAATAACACTCAACCCAAAAAAGCCTTTGATGGTGGAAGATTTTTGTTTTTTCATTTGCCGCACTGTTTTTCTAGCTCTGACTCGGCTGTCTGCATTCCCTCAAAACTTCCACAGAATGATGAGGAATCAGCTGAACCCATTATTAATATTTATGTGTATTTTTTTTCCCTTTAAGCGAGTTTCAGATTGTTGCTGTAATTGAGTGAGACAGATATCGCCTGGGAAAGTGGAGTGAGCTGAGTGGAGGAGTTTTCAGGTAAGTTGAAATTTGATGGGTACAAATCTTCAGATTCTGACAATTGTGTTTTAGGGACAAACTGTTGGGGAAAATCTCTGAAAAAGTGGGATAATTGACTGAATTAGCCCAGATGACACTTTCACTTCTTGCTTTTAACATTGGGTCTTTATACATCTACTTTGCAGTGCCTTGTAAAAGTGTTCATACCCCTTGAACATTTTGCTATATGTCACAATGACATACTTTAATGTGTTTCATTAATATTACACCTAACAGGCCAACAAAATGTGTGTATAATGGTGAAGTGGAAGGAAATTTATGTTTTTTTAACTAGTATCTAAAGTGTTTAAAGCACCTTCATGCTTTGGGGATTCTCCCCTCAACAGATTTAGGCAAGCTGGCCAAAGTTGATGGGAAGCCTAACACAGATTTCTACAAATCATCTTAGTAGCAGGCACCCTGCATCCAATCTGACTTATCTAGAGCTATTCTGAAAAGAAGAATCTGCAAAAATGTCAGGTTTTAGATACACAAAGCTGTTAAACACATCCCCTAAAAGATCTTTAACTGCAAAAAAAGCTTTTTTTGTAAAGGTCTGGCAGAGGGGATGAAGAATGAAATGCATGCCACACTTCTAAGATTTTTTATTTCTACAAATGTGGAAAAAAAGCATGTTTCAGCTTCCTTCCACCACACAATTTTGCATTACATTATGTCATCTATCTAGAAAAAACTTACAATGAATACAATTGAATTTAGTTATTGCAATGTGACAGATTGTGAAAGAGTTCAAGGGGTGTTAATACTTTAGCCAAGTCACTTCTTATGAAATTTCAGTTTTTTGATCTTTGCCATGAGCAAAATAATAAATATAATCAGACCAGGTAAACAAGTCAATTCTTCAGTCTTCCTCCCAGGCTACTTTCTTGGTTCCTTTTTCTCCTCCTTGATTTTCTATCTATGACTCTTTAGCATTCGACAGGCCAGAAAGTTTAACGAGTTATAAACAAACAAGTGTTGTTTCCCTGAAAAACAAGGAACTAAAACTAGTATGTACTAATTGCACTTCTAAAGCAAGATCATTGGGAAACATACTGTAAATAAGTTATTCATCAATTCTGTTAAATTATTTCTCTGAAAAAGTGTGTTATTGGCTGGCCCACGAAGAGGTCTGAAAAAGTTACAGTAGAGCTGGTAGATCTGATTCGGTTTCTTACAGTGTAGTTGGCACAGAGCGGGTTGAAGGCATTGGTGCCACATAAAAACAGGCCTCCTTGTCTGCTGAGCAGCACTTTGATAAAGTTGCGGCATTCATCCTGCAGGAATGAAATTGACAGACAAAGAGAGGGACAGTTTAATGTAAATGAGGAGTAAATATAACAAAGAGCAAAATGTGCGAAGGGGAAAAAAACAAATCAAGATTATGATTATCCAAAACATTGTATGAAATTAAGCTTTTTAGTCGCCTCATGTGAGGAATTATTACACCATTAACGCTGTCAATCATGTTGATACACTCTAAAGGAAGCCTCCCGGGATTTTAAGTGCCTACTTGCTACAAACACGTGTACGTAGGCAGCTGTTTCTGATTGACAGACTCTAATCTAAACCAGCCTCAGGAATTTTTTAACAAGCAACAGACTTAAGGCTAATTTCAACATCAGGTATCAAACTCTATTCAAAGCTAGCTGGGTGAAAAAAAATCCTGTTGTGTCGCAGTATCCTTATTCCATATTTGTTCTTTAAAATCAGAAGTTGTGCTGTTTGTAATGCATCAGATAAGAGCTGCTTTCCCTTACTGCAACAAGCAGCCGTGAGCATGGCCACAAAGAAAGTTAATCCCTTTCCAGACTTCTGCCTCAGTTAATAGTAACTCAGTTACACCTGCATTACACCTGCACATTGGTATTAAATCCATAGTGAATGTTGTTTTGCAGTTGTATTTTTACAGCTCCTTCCACAAGTATTTATACTCCTGGAACAATATATATAAATATATATATTTTTTTATTAAGATTTGTTGCGATAAACCAAAATGAAGTAGTGCATAGTTGTGAAGTGAGAGTAAATGTCATCTAGCTTTTAATTAAAAAAAATCTACAAATAAAGAATTTGAAAATTTCCCACACTTGTTTGTGAAATGACTCAAACTTAGTTACATTGGATGGAGATTGCTTTACATAGATCAATTCTTACAGCATATTCGTTCTAATGCATGGATATGTTTTAATCTAAGCAAATGTAGCTCCATATGTGAGATTAGGATTGCTCCCCAGCTGAAAAGTACACGTCTGTCCCAGACTCTAGTCTTTTACCAACGCTAACAGGTGTTCATAATCATTCTGTGTCTAGCTCCATCAGTCTTCACTGTTCCTATAGTAAAAAATGATCTTCACAGCATGACATATTTGACCATGGTGGATAGTAGGTTTAGGGTGAGTAAATTAAATTCAACAAGCACATTTTTATTAACTAACTAGGTGCCATCTGAAGTCATGTTTTTGCATTTGATTATATTTAGGGGTATTAATGTAGAGAGAGGTAAATAAAAATTACCGACACTGATTTTTTCAGGTTTTACTCATATGGCCTTCTTTCAATTATGACCCCTGATTTGCAGAGCATGCGCTCCGCTGCACACTCCGCAGTCATTCGCTGCCATCTTTAATTTCTATAGCTCCGGTCTGAAGCCCAGAAGTGCTCAAATAAACATGCTTAGGAAATGCGAGATCTAATTATAAAAGGCAGTAATAAATGCGTAAGTCAGACCAAAACCATCCATTTAGTGGAAGATGAACAGAAAACAACAGTTTAATCGACTTCTCTTTGTAATTCTCCGTCAAGATCTCCACATTTTTTGCTCAACATTGGGTGATTACATTGATTTTAAAAAAGCTATATTTTGGCTTACTTTAGGGCATTAATGTGCGATCGTTTAATAATTAGTCTGATTTTATTGATCAGAGTAAAAGAGGTCTCAATGCAAATCCATGCCAGATTTGGGTAAAAGGAATATATATATATATATATATATATATATATATATATATATATATATATATATACTCTTACAAAACTTTTTTTTTACAGGCACTGAGAATAAGCGCCAGTTTTAACTTATTAATGCATTAATGTGGGCATTAATGTGCGATCCTTTAATAATTAGTCTGATTTTATTGATTACTTTTGAAAAAAAGAATGTTGTGTCTGTTTGGTATCCTGTTATTGCTGTTTGCTTTGTGTAGATTGACTGTGGACTAGCTCTGGCGTCCAAGAATGGCGAAAGGGAGCCTTTTTGTTGTGGAGTGGAGTGCATGGAGTGGAAATTAGGGATGACTGTCCTCCTGCATCTTTTCTAAAATAGCCAGATTTGTTGAGAGCATGAATAACAGCTGTTTTGCAAACAGATTTCCCAAGTCAAGCCATGGCCTGCCGAATCTCCTTCATTGGTTATATGGGGTTTTGCTCAGGGGTATCAGAGTTAAAGAGGTCTGAATGCAAATCCATGCCAGATTTGGGTAAAAGGGATATATATATATATATACTCTTACAACACTTTTTTTTTTACAGGCACTGAGAATAAGCGCCAGTTTTAACTTTTAAAGATAAATGTCAAAAATTAGTGACAGCCGCTTGCTTTTGCAGAGAGACGAGTAAGCCACCTGTAAGTGGGTGGTGATACATAGCACATCAATTGTAGTCAACAAACAGCAAATCCGCTTCCTCAAATGGCAAAGTGTCCCAGCCAGCATGGCACCAGAAGTGACACACACTCACAGATACACAAACACCAAATGGGGTCTACTTCAAGACCAACACCTGCACTGATGTCATCTGAAAGAGCAGCAGGGCTGAAGCAGAGGCTGCAGAGGAGGTGATAGCTGATATGTCAAAGCAAAGTGTGAGTGTGTGTGTGAGACAGGGATCAGAGAGAAAGCAGTGATATGAGAGACGAGTGAATGTTATTCCAGATGCTCCACCCTGCCCCTCTATCTCTCCCCTCCGCGTTCCCACTTCACTCCCTGCAGGGTTCTCGTTTTTCACCGGAAAAACCGACACAGGAAAGAGGGAAATGTTTTCATCTTTGAGGATGCAGGGCTCTGGTGCTTGGGGTGTTTGGTGTGTGTCAAGTTTAAGTTATTTCTAATGCCGCAGCAAAATGTGACAAGCTGAGTTGAGAATGTGGCGCTTTAAGTGTGGGCATGCCACGGACATATAATGCAGCATGGTGCCTGTAACTCATCCACTGATGTTTATCAGAGCACAGATGCGAGCTCACATGGGGGAACCATACGCATGCTTCTTGTTTCTGGGTTGTCAGTTTGGTCTGATCTGTAATGACAAAGTCAGATGAAGCGCTCCTAATAACAACCCAGTTCAACTGCCAACATCTCAGAGAGGGGTATGAATTCTAAATAGATCCAGACCACTGCACAAATGTCTTCGTTTGGCACTGATTGTACAGATAAAACAAACAATTTCAAGATAGCAAAAAAAACAAAACAAAAAACACTTAGAGCCTTTTTAGCATCCACAATTGAGCTCTGATTGCCATTCCGTTTAGCCCCATCATCAAAATGTATGCAGAGCTGCATATGTGCAGCATCAATTTACCCAAATTCAAATATCACAGGAAGTGATTCTGTACTTTCATGAAAGAGTCTTTACTCACAGCCTATTTCTGCACACAGAATTAAAGCTTTATTATGCTCTCCACACAAAATCACAAACCAATTACAAAGGATCAAACAGTGAGTCACTGATTTAAATAATTACATATAAATCATCCAAAGGCTGTGTGTCCTGTTGGCTGCCTCTTCTCCCACTCCATTCCTTTCTTGTTTTGCACACTCACTCGCAGTGCGAATTCCTGACAAAACGCCACCTATACAAGCTGCCGATGGTTCTCAAGACTCAAACAGCTACAAGCCGTCTCCCTTTCTGTCTCCTCTTTTTAGCTGAGCTAAAGCGGAGTACAAAGAAGCAGAAAGCTATATGTTCTGTAAAGACTGAGTTCTATATTGTATCTAATGAACAAACAACTAAATAAATGAAATAAGATCTTGGAGTCAATTTTACAAGCTACATTATGTCATGGAGCACACTAGCCTTGAAACTATGAAATATTTCCGAATTGAACTTAACATACAATACATTCATTTATCATGTCTGATCTATTATTTTAATGAAATTAATGTGCTTGTGTCGAATATGGTTCAATTGATCCTATATAGTTTTTAAATTGTACTTTGTTCTCTCTAGGAATGCACAGTTATCATATGGTTTATCATTACCGTAGAAAATCAAAATACTGACAAGAATTTGTTAACATGTAGTGATATTGATAAACTGATTAATTTGGTTTTGGAATCAGGATCAACTTTATGGGCCAAAATTGTGTCCATAAACATCAGTTTTCAAGCCCTCACAGCGTATAGACATAAAGTATAAACTTTAAACTTTAGATGAAATACACCCTCTTTTTTAAAGCAGAGCAGCTGACCACTCTGCTTGTTAGCTGTTCATTGTGTTCATCACAGAGACAGCTTGGGCGAAGAAACTGTCTCTGTAACAGCTGTTTTTTTTGCAAATAGTCTTCTGTTGTGCCGACCTGAAGCTAAACGTTTAAACAGTTTAGAGAGTGTAGAGGTGATAAATATGGAACAGTCTTCATGAGGATGTGAGACAAGCCTCAACTCTAAATCCAGGCTGAGAACAGTTCTTTTTACCCGTGCATATGACAATTGAAAGTATTTTATCTGCACTTCTGCTTTTTTATTGTAATTCATTATTTTCTAAGTTGATGTTTTTTTTTTTTGTTTATCTGTTTTCTTAATTTATGCAACTGTTAAGCACTTTGAATTGCCTAGTGCTTGAAATGTGCTCTACAAATAAACTTGCCTTGCCATGATATTTGCCCTTTTCCTGACCCTAGACCTGTTTGTAAATCCCATCGACTGCTTCTATGATTAGGATTGTTACTTTTGCTTTAAAAACAATTTTTAAAGTTGGTTTGATGGTAGCATCAATAATTACACCTTTTACATTTTTAAACAATAATCAGAATTATTGTGTAATGTTTGGCTATACATTTGCTCTGCATAGCCTTTTCGATTATTGTTAAGTTTCATTTTAAAAGCATTGCTTGTTTTTCTGAGCCTCTGACTGTATATAGTTAGAGATTTATAACCAAAAACACTGAGATGAATTTCAAAATACTGTGTTTGGTCAATTGTATTGTAATTTCTGTGCTAAGTCCAAATTGCCTATCTGTTGTTGATTCTGGTACTCTTCTACCTTCATATGAAAGCACATTCCTGAGCTTAAATACTTATGTACCTGTTAGTTAGAAAAATGAGTGGAAAAGATGTGAGGATAAGTGCGGATATGTTTAGATATGCAATTCTGCAGTAATATAAAGCAGACATTAAGCAGGTAGCATGCTTTAAAACAGCTCCTCGATATGGAGAAATACAACCAGGCAACTTTTTTCTCTACAAATGTTGAGTGAGCGAACGAAGTTCCAATTAAAGCCAAAAACCCACCTTCTTTCTTTAACTCACACACAAAATAGGCTCATCCAAAAAAAAAGCATTTATGGGGATAATAAATGCGGCTGATGCAAAACAAACCCCAGGACTGACAAGTTCTCTGTTGCTATAACACACTCTCTCCAAACAACCTGCAGCGGAGAGACACCATTAAAAAACGCAGGAGGATCCAACTTTAGCATCTGCATCTCATCTATTGTCTGGAACTCAACATTTTTTCTATTAGATGATAAACAGCTTTTCATTTGACCAAAATCTGGACTTAATGTTTGCTCTAATGATGAGAAGAAAAAAAGAAGATCTTTATATGTTTTACCTCCGGCAGCAATCAGCATTCTTGTTTTGAGAGTAACCAAATTACAACATTGTTTATGGCTGTAAAACCTTCAGCTTATAATGCTTTTACTCTATAGAGAGTAAGAACAGCATTTTTGCTGTCTGATGAAATATAATAAAATCCCCTAAAGTTATCATGATGACCTGCACAGTAGGAGCCATCTTAAGGAGAACCTTGGTGGGTCGTTTTTAGCAAGCAGGTTCTCTAAATCTCCAAAGTTTCCATTACATGCCTGGCTGGTCCCCTGATGTTTGAGGCAAGGGCTGTTCTCCCAAGAGCTGCTATGAGCCAGAACTCTCCCACACACATGAACTCATTCTGTGTACACAATGGACATGCACACAAAGCCCTTTCCAAAACCCACTTCTTTGCTCATTAAGGACAGGTCTGTCATTTTCGGAAAAAAAATAATCCCCGATGCACAATTCTGACTGGAAACAGAGCGACTCTCTGTGGCAGGAACGCAGCGTGAGTCTATGTTTGTACGCAAGTGGGTGGGGGATAAATTAACAGCGGTACTAATTTAGCAGCAATGTGTCGATCCAAATGCTGCGGTCTTACTCAGCATGTTAAAGCTAATCCACATCCCTCGGAAACCCCTTTTCACTGTTTGACAGTAATTCTGACTGAACTGACCACAGGCCATGTGTAAACAATCAGTCGCAAGGGGAAGAGTGAGAATGGGAGGAACAGGGAAGTAGTGGAGATGTGAGGATAAGTGAAGCAAGGAGAAAAAAGAGCAGAGAACAGAGGAAAAAAGGTGGGTAAGCCAAACCTATAAAACCATCAGCTTAGCCAAACTCCCAGTTGGAAACACACATCAATACTATCATATTATAAGAACATTTTTATAAAATACTTGAATTAAAAAAAGCTCAACTTATAAAACTTTAGAGCCTCCAAAAACCTCCAAAAACATTTGTTGTCGTTTCCTCATTAGAACCAGGAAAGTAGAACCTACCAAAACTAGAAAAGAAGAACACATCCAGTTCTAAAGTCCTTACACTGGCTTCCTGTAGCTCAGAGATTAGACTTTAAAACACTCTTAATAGTTTTATAAATCACTGAATGGTTTAGCACCAAAGTATGTCTAAAACCTGTTGTCACTATACCAACCCCCAAGACAACTCAGGTCCTCCAAGTCTAGCCTAATAATCATCCTTACTGTGTGTCCAGACCAAACGCAATAGGAGCGACTAGAGCTTCAGGTTTACATGTAAAATCAATGGAGGAGCGCGATAAAGCACGACTTGGTGTCCCGCGACACTTCAGAAGCAGATTTGCGTCGCGAAAAAGCTTTTCTGCCTGATTGGTGCAAACAATTCGCGCTACAGATGCGATGGAAAATTCGCGCTGCATTTTATGTGGTGCATTTTGTGCATTCGCGCTCATGGAGTCTATCGCTTGAGTTGGAAAAATCTGAACTCCAGCGTCAAAACGCGCCGCGACAACCAATCAGGGGATAGTTTCATGGATTCTGTGACTGTTATGGAGTCACAGCCTCAGCAGGACATGGAGGAAATACTGATAAACACCGTGGCTAATCACCCCGAGCTACATGACACAAGCAGTTTTCAATACAGAGACAGAATTTTTTTTTTTACTATTTAGACAGGAATGCACCTCTCGGCCTGGAACTGAGCCTTGAAACAGCCTCCTCACCTGGTTTCCTGGTAGCAGCTCCCACACCACGTATCCGTAGCTCACCAAACCCCCAGTGCAGCGGTCCCAGCTCTACCGGAGGCCAGGCCGAACACGCAATCCACTCTGTCCTCCATCAGCTCGGTCCATAATCCACCGCCAGCTGCACTGCAGCCCCAGCTCCGCTGAAGGCCAGTTCGCGCGTGAAAATACAATATTTGAAGCGCGACCAGTTCGCGTTGTACACGCTTCAAGGTGCGAATGTTCAAGCATCCAGCTGGGGGCATGTTGCGCGTTTTGACGCTTTTGGTGTGGACACACAGTTAGAACCAAACATGGAGAAGCACCTTTCAGTCATATGTTCCCCTTTTATAGAACAAATATTCAGATCACTTTAAAGCTGCTGAATAAGTTAGCTCCTTTAAATCAAGGATAAAAACCCATCTTTTTAGAGTAATCTTTGAGTAATATACTAATATAATTTTGTGTGTATTACAGTTGATTGCTACTTTTGTTGTTTTCTCTAATCTTTGCTTTTCTTAATTGCTGTTTTTACACTTACTTGCTGTTTTATGCTTTTATGTTCTTTCAGTTTTTATGCTTTTATCATATGTTTTGTTTGTTTCTTTACCACTGAATTATGTCAAGTACCTTGAATTGCCTTGTTGTTGAAAGTGTGCTATACAAATACAATTTCTTTGCCTTGTGCTCTGGAATGTTTGTATAAAAATACAGTACTGAAAACTTTTGGTATGGGCCTTTCAACTTTGGATCCAAGTGTAACAAAAGAATACAGCTCGCTTCTAAACCTGTACAAAGCATGCAGTATGTTTATCTGTAGAACCAAACTGCAGAGGTCTACCAAGGCTGCACAATAAATTGCAACTCAATTGTCATCACAGGATAACTATCCCATTTTAATATTAATATCACAAAATATTGTTTGGAATGCAGGAAATGATTGCCAAAATATTCATGGATTCACACTTTGCATGCCAATAGAAGATTCAGCTTATTGGATGGAGTCCGCCTGCGCCAGATGCTAACAGCTGATATAGATTAAAGTGCCTAAAATCCAAAAGGTCACAGAGCGTGATAGAAGCAAAATGAAAAAATAGAGGATTAAGAGAAAATACTTTTCATAAAACATTATGTTCTCTTAATATTTTTTAACAGCTTCACGGCTCAGCTTTGTAAAGGTGGCACAAGAAACCAAAGCAACACAACAATAATAAACAGATCAGACAGTTTGCCTGTGGGAAGTAATTTCTACTATAACTTTACTATGAATTTGTCTTAGGATCCTTCCTTGCTATCAAATGTTAGAACAAATTGACAAGAAAATATCATTTGAGCATATTGTTATGTAAAAAGAGGACAAATACAGGACAAAATATAAAGTTCTAACCCAGATACATGTAGTATTAAACAGTCTATTGCTATCAGCAGATACAGTGGGGCAAAAACGTATTTGGCAGCCACCAATTGTGCAAGCTGTTCCACTTAAAAAGATGAACAGGAACACAGGAACATAGGTACAGTGAGAGACATAATACGGGAAGAAAATAAACAGGAAATCAAATTGTATTATTTTTAAAAAGACTTGTATAATACCGCATAAAATAGGTGTTTAGCACCTAAAAATAAGCAAGAACTCAGGTCCCCACAGACCTGTTATTTCTTGTTTAAGAAGCTCTATAACCCCATACTCATTATCTGTATTAAAGGCGCCTTTTTGCATTCATAATCTATATAAAAGAAACCTTCAACACCTTCATAAAATCATACCCAACCTCCACCTGTATGAGGACATCAAGGACAAGATTGTACATCTGCACATGACTGTGCTTTACATCAATAGGGGATACAATAAAAGCAGCAATTAACCAACAGTAAAAACATAAAATATTAAATTAGAGACAAAACGTATGACACGTTTAAAACCATATGACTGCTGTCGGAATGTCTTTTTAAGCAGACCTGCAAGGACACTGTTGCAGTTATCAAGCTGACTGATAAACATATGAATGAATTTTTCAAGGTCTTACTGTGAAATTAGTCCTTTAATCCTAAAAATGTTCTTCATATGATAGAAGGCCGACTCTGATAGCAGCCTTCACGTAACCCTGGAGGCTCAGGTGTGAGTCCATTACTACACCTAGATTTCAGACTGATCAGCAGCACCAAAAAGCAGAAATGATTCATTACTTATATGTTTTTAGCAGTTTTATGTGGAAGAATTATTAAAAAAAAACTTTTCCAGCACTTAGAAATACAGTCATGTTCACAAATACCATTTAAAACTCCACTGTGCAATGAAGAAGCTTCCTATTAACCTTCTCTGGAGGTGGCGTTGATTTCCCTGGACTTTGGAGCATCTATAATGGGCCATCGTGGAGAATAAATCTGTGTTCCACTTCTCTCTTTGCCCTTGGCAAGGCTCGTTTAAACTTCTGTAATTGTGGTGTTATTGCAAGAAAGCACACTGAGATTTTAGATCAAGATAAGCTGCCTTTGAGATGACATGCTTTCCACAGATTTCAAATCCATTTTTAAAAAGACAGCACAATAGCTTTCTGCAAACATTACAAAAAGAAGGCAGTGAAAGCCAAGGCAATTATATTTATATAGTACACTTTGAAGACAAGGCAATTCAAGGTGCTTTACATGAAAATTACTTGTGAAAATTAAAACATAGAATCACTAAAAGAAAACATAAAGAACATTTATAAAAGAAAAACAGAGAAGCAATAAAAACAATAAAAGACAGTATTTAGCATTTGATTAAAACATCCATTTAGTATGAAAAAACAAAACAATTAAAGCAATAAATAGTATCAGTTACTCATAAGCAAGTCAAAATATGTAAGTTTTTATTTTAGATTTAAAAGAGTTCAGTGTCTTTGCAGTTTTGCATTCGTCCGGCAGTTTGTTCCAGATGTGGGGAGCATAGGAACTGAAAGCTGCTTCTCCATGTTTGGTTCTGGTTCTAGGGACGATCAGTAAACTAGAGCTGGAGGACCTGAGTGATCTAGATGGTTTGTACCGTGATAGCAGATCTCTAATGTACTCTGGTGATGACCCATATAAGATTTATAGACTAATAAAAGCTCTTTGAAATCTATTCTCTGTGCTACAGGGAGCCTGATTAAGGACTTTAGAACTGGGGTGAAGTGTATTGATGTGAAAGAAGAGTGCATGTATTATATTGGAGAACAATTCTCACCTGCAGCAGAGACAACAGGTCTTACGAATTTGAAATATAAACAACAGTGAAAGCCTGAAACTTTTATATATCTCAAGGTTTATTTACAGAGGTAATGAGATAAAAAAACCCACCTGAACCAGCTCTGAAGATTTGAAAGCAGTTTGATTGAAACACGGCATCATAGACCAACCAATATTGTTAAAAAAAATTGGACTGTGCAATGGTATAATGTAGGAATGGAAATATAGCAGGTAACATAAAACTACTCACAAAGCATGAAAACTCTTGAGCTTGTAGCATCTGTAATTATGCAAAAATCTAAACTATATTCAGTACAGAATTTATTTCACTGTGGATAATGACTTATTACCTCTTTCAGCCTTTAGTGTGTGTCATGATGTCACACAGGGAAACACAGAGTTTGCCTTAAAATACATCCACAGGTGTGCCTTCATTTAACTCAGGAGCTTACAAAGCTGTAACATCATCATTAAGCCCATTGTTTATGTTGACTGCCCAAAACAGGAAACATTTACTTCTGTAATGTTAGACAGCGACAATAAAAAGGTCTGTTGTATGTAAACATCTGGTTTTAAATGCAAATTGCTACATTAACCTAATTGATATTTTTTGCTTTGGATGTCACCCAATTTAAAGTAACTATAAAATGAACTTTAAGGGTTATACGTGATATCCATTCATTCATTGTCTCTACCTGCCTGTCCTTGAAGGGCCACGGGGGCCCACTGATCTGCAGTCACTGGGCGAGAGGCAGGGTTAACCACACAAACACACACACACAAATACCCAATGCACAATTTGAAACTAATGAGAGACCAATTAACATAACCCACATGTGTTTGGATTGTAGGAGTGCAGGGAGAGAACTCAGGCATACAGTACATGGGGATAACATACAAACTCAAACCCAGGACCTTACCGCAGCAAGGCAACATATTCTGTATTTAGCAGCCAGAAACGGCAAAGAAACAGATTTGTTTCTTCATGCTCAGACAGAAAGAAGGTGCTTGGTTGGACGATTTAAAACCCAAGAGCACCATCAAGGCAATATTGATTAAACAATCTTGCTAAGTGCTGGTCATAGCAATGCCCAACTACTCTTTAGAAGTGCATGACTTTGTTTGCATGCAAATGCCTGCTGTCATTGCCTGATATTGGCAAGGAGCCATTCTACTTTATGTTTTGCTTTTATAAGAGTGAAATGAAAGAATGAAACTAGAAGATATGACAGCAAGAAACAATCAAATGCCAAAGATGCAAAAGAAGGAGAAACAAAATCAATGATTTGTTTGAATGGTGAGTGAGGCTGTTTGTAGCAACAATCCTTTGGTCAACACAAGGAGAAGAAAACAGCAGACAAGTTAGGATATTGAATCTTAAGCCTAATTAAGGCAGAATATACTGTGTCCTTCCTGATCAGCCAAGCAGAAATATTTAATTACAAAACCGATTCTGAGGTGGCAAGTGGCTGACAAAACCTTCCTCCAAGCAGAACAGGATATTTTCAGAGGGCGAAGAGGAGGAGAGAAGACAAGCAAGGCATTAATAAAACGAGTGTTGATTCTGGAGGATTTGGAGAAGAAAATGTGTTTATGTTTGTTTAGGACAGACAGAATTAGAGTGAATACAAGAAAGCAAATCTAAAAGCACAAATGAATACTCATACATATACACATATGTGTACTTTGGTGATATTGTTTAAAACAACTGTAATTGTATCCCTGAAGCATAATGCTTATGTGCATGATTGAACTAAGACTATGGCTGTCATGTGTTTTAAACTGGCACAATTATCGAATTAATGTCTAACAGGGTGATGAACTGAACAACTTGTGGGGCAAGCAATGCCTGCGGCATCCTGATGCAATACAGAGCAAAAGCCTATCACTTCAGAGAATAGAATGGAAAACTATACAAATTATGCTGTATGCAAAAAAATATAATTTATAAGACTGTGTATTATAAAGATTGTGTTGATTGTTCATCTATAAATGTTATGCTGGTTTTCTTCCCTGAATGTAAAATACATATTATGTAATCGCCATACATAACAGTTCTCAATGTATGTACATATTGACATGTTTCCTGCATATTTCCAAAAGTTCTTGGTACTTATCTGTAATCACATGAATTAATATATCTTTCTGAATTGGCAGTCAGTATTGTGGGACCCATTCCCATCTGCTTCATCATGTACAGTATGTGAATACGCTATTTATCAATTTCCTTTCAATGAGTTTCACATTATGCAATACCTATACATGCCATGGCTATAACTGGCATTTGAAGACTTTTGCAGGGGTTCAGAGGTGTCATTTTTCAGTTATTAAACTGAAAAAATATATGGTATTACTTGCTTTACTGTTGCTACATACAACTGACAACTAAAGCTTAACATGATGAACGTTTTAAATAAAGGACCCACTGGAGGCACTCAAAGACAGGCATTCAGCAACAGAGGCAATAGGTGCTGACTGTGCAAAGATGCCCCTGAGACACTCCAGCACATAATAGCTGTGTGCAAGATGCTGGCAGGCAAAGTGGATATGGAATACCATTACAAAGAGGCTGGAATGGAGTTCATGACTATCTGTGTTTTAACATGGACTAAAAGTAGCACTGTCCAAGTGGTAGGCACCACCAACAATAATTGGAAATTACAGAACTAACATCCTGTGGGACTTCCAGCTACAAATTGACAGTTAGATGATGGCTAGCCAACCGGACATTGTAGTGGAGGACAAAAGCAAGATGATAGCGCAGTAGGGAAAGACATTGTTTTCATGAAACATCATGAATAAAAAAGTCAACTTGCAGAAAGAAAATGTGAGTTGAGACATTTTCAATACACACACTAAGATCCTGAAATTCTTCACAGCCTTTGAAGACTGAAGTTCAGAGTAATCTTTGACCTATATGCTTCTTTTAACTGGAAAATAGCCAGAGTTCTGATTTGAATTAAATAGAGAATACAAGGAGAAAGCCAAAGATAATGGGGATGATACCTTCCAACCTCAAACATTTGGAGTTCATTACCAAAGGTGAATTATTAAAATCCCAATGGAAACATGCACAACTCTGGTTTGCACTTGTAAGAAGAGTTTGATTGATGGAATGTGAAAAAGGATTGATTGTTAAGAACTGTATATATTGTTAATGCCATTTTTTAAATATGAAGAAAATTAGGAATTTATTTTCACCTTTTTTTCAGAGAGGCCTCCCATTTCCATTCGGAGACTAATTTTAGGTGTAAAATGATTTTCATTCAACCATTTGAGGTTTAACTGCAAACATAACACCTCATACATTGTTTTGCATGAACCTATTTAGAAAATAACATTTATGACATTATTGTGTTTTGAAAAGTTTAAAATCAAAATACACTGATTTGTGCATTAAGGAAACTGAGCATGCCTCATTGTGCTGACACTATTCTATCTGGGAGTGAAAAGCTGCTGCAAAGTGTAAAACATTTTTTATAAACTTCAGTTACTTCACTTAGTAAAAAGTCGCCAATTTAATTTCCATTTTAAGAACAGATTCTAGGACTCTGCTCTCTTTCTACCATGATGTTTGATTTGTGTTGACTGTTTGTGTCCCCATTTTTACTGTACAACTCGAAAGTGTTTTCTCACACCATAATATATTCATGACACACCTTTTGTGAGGAACAGTTTATATAATTCACACTGTTTAAGCTCGACATGTTTTCAAATCATATGAATCCAAACAAATGTTAGTTTCAAATTAGGCTCGTAAATGTGAATATTTCTGCAACATTTCGTGTAAAAAGTGCAGTGTTGTGGATAACGGACTGCAAACTAACGCATTACAGTACTCCTCTTAATGCATTAGCTTCATGTGTTAAGCAAACAGTAACGTCTTTATTTTTCTTTTAAAAAGTAATCCGTTATTTTAAGAATTTCTCTCAGTAAGTAAAGCAAAATCCCGACTGCAGCCTGCGTATGTCAGACAGTAGGACTGTATCAGCGGAGCTGAACCGCTGTTAGTGTCTGTGCCCTACTCCTCGAACCCTGTGTGTGTGTGAGTGTTTTCGAACTCCCATTAAGATTGCAGAGTGCAGCTTTTGCATCATACAAGTATGCACAATATTTTCAATTTGTTAATGAAAAGGAAAACAACAAAATGGTAAGATGCACACTCTGCGTTGGTAAAAAGCTTCTGACGATTGCATCTGGAATAGCTAATTGCTGACTGTATTTCCTCTTACTGTTAACCTGCAGAGTTAATTTAGTTGGATGACTGAGGTTATTCATTGTCACGAATATGCAGCACATTCAAAGGAGGCTGTATCTGTGAATAAAGTTGCAACAAGTGTGAGGCACTGCAAATTGGCTTTAAATTTTTGGTAACGCGTAAGTACTCTAACGCGTTACATTTATGAATATATAACGCTGTAACATAACTGATTACTTTTAATTGATCGTAACGTTATAATTTAATTAACTACTTTCTAAAGTAACTATGCCCAACACCAAAGAATTGTTTAGAGTAAGAAGAGTTCACGTAGAAAATAGCAAGAAATGCTGACCTTAAAGCAACCAAAGGTCTAGATCAATCTGCATGCATTTCTATGGGTATGGGTCTCATTGAAAAGTGTCTGAGCCCTCAGAGAGCTGACTGAAAGGACCTGGCAGTGTTCTTATCTTCCTCTCGTTGCTGTGTGACTCATGGCATTAGTAGGCAGCACAGTCATTAGGGGCAAAAAGACCTTTCATATCTCCGTCAGCCCCACAGCCCTCCTCAGGGTCGGCCAGCAGGGACTCACACACTCCCCATCTCTTCCCTCCTCTGAGCCTCAGCTTTTTGTCTATGTCCCTCGATCCTCCATTGTGCCTCCGTCTGGCACTGTGTCACACAGATTTAATGTCAGGTGTTCTCTCACTGCGTTAAATAAGTCATTTTTTTCAGTGCCTGAAGGGGAGAAAGCCCATGTGGCCCCCTTCAACCACATCCATCAACCACTGCATAAAGCCACTTGCACACATAAGCCTAATATGTGCAGTTTATGTGTGACAGACAGCAGCTCGGAATGTAAGCGTTGAAAATATAAGAGGTATTCAGGCGTGGGTTGCTGGCTGCTATTGGGACATATCACCCCGTCTCTTCCTCGCCACACTGCCTTTATGACACCCACGCATATTGAGTGAGGACAGAGACCGCAGTGGTAACCCACAATATATGGACACGTTTTAACGAGGGAGAAACTATTCTCCTATTTCCTTAGTGTGTTGGTGAGCAGCTTATAAGAAAAATTACTTCAAAAAGACAATTAGCATACTCAAAACTGTGTAGTATGGATAACAGATGTTGGACTGCATGAACTGATGAAGCCTCTTGGATAAGAGGTGAAACGTCTTCCAAGACAAATTACCAAGTCCAGTTGCGTTCGATGGACATTTCCTTGAGATAACCATCACCTGGATGAATGAGAATATTCACAGACTTTTTACTACTGTAACTCAAACTGAGCTACTACTAGCAGCAAAATTTTAACATATTCCAATGGAGAGATAATCATTAATGAATTACAACCGATCCCACAATAAAACAGCTTGCGGAGTGGTAAAACAGCATGCCAACTTAAAGAAAATGAAAAAATGTAATGCTCACCAGTTTCTTCAGAATTATTGGTTTTAATTTAGACAGATCCCTTAGTTTAATAGAACGTATAATAAGCACTGGTACTAATCATTTCTCCATTTGCAGGATTGACTTTAACATGAAGCATGTCATTAAAAATCAACCAGAACAGATGTTCTCTTTCTCTCTCTCTCTCTGTTTAGGAGCACATCGTCATCTGGAAAGATTTATATTAAAGGCAGCGTATACGATTTCATTTTAAAAACACTTTTTTTAAAACTTCAAAAAATGTGCTTCATATACCAGTGGCAACCTATAAGTTAGGAGTTCTTAAACTTGACCGAGTAATTTTCATTCTTTGTACAGCGAGAAACCCTGGAAAAACCTCATCAAATCAACTTCCACGGTCCGTCCATGATAAGAGGCTCATAAGAAAAGCTTCCGTGTTCCAGCCCCTCCCCCTCTGCGCGTCCCCTTCGTGTGCACGCAACGCTCGTTCTACCCTGTAAACAGGAAGTAAGCTTGCGCTACCTTACCAACAGATAAATTGATTGCGCCAGCTGCAGTAGCCGACATGTTTGTTTGGTGAAGCATTTAGTTCGAAGTTAGTGCAAATTAGCTTCCCAAAATGAATCGAAAACGCAAAGCTGTTGTGGAAATAGCAACGAGAAAGAAGAAAGCCGACGAAGAGCGTGCCAAAAGCCGAATCTGCATCGGAGCTGCTGCATTTACACGGTGGCGTTGACTCAAGGAAGCTAATGGCTTGCTAAACGATGCTTTGGTTGGTGATTTTCTCCTGGACAGGTAAGATCACGTTATATTTTGTGACTTTGGTTGAAATGGCTTGTGACCTGCGAGTTGTTGACCGTGGCAGAGACCCAACGAGACCATGCCCTTTTGAGGAGTGCTCCCACAATCAATTATTTGAATTATATTATATAATATATATTATATTCATTTAATTTAATTATATAAATAAAACAGACTAAAGTAGATATCCACCAGGGTCCGATATTAAGGTATGCTAAGGTTTTTAAAAGTTAGGATTTTAAAATGGTGAAATTTTAACTTATGCTTTTCCTGTTATTGCGATGCCATGAATGTGTTGGTGTAACCAGACTAAAATGCCCCTTTCTCCACTTGTTGCTGCATACTCACACTCAGCAGGCTGAAACAATACTACTTTACCTGCTTACTTACTTAGAAGGAAAACAAACAACATAAATATTATTGGTCTTAAAAAAAACATGTGGTTAAAACAAAAAAAGTGTCCCCCATCCCTCTGATAAAGTTAGCAGTGGTTCGAAACTATAGTTGTTAAGGTTATAATTGGCATGCAAACCATTCAGGCAGATAGCCTGACTAATTAGACAGCTAATATCAGAATGTTGTACAGCTTATGACTCTCTAAGGAGCTGAATGAAAAAAAAGGTATAATATTCTTTACAATAAACACACTTAATTTAAAACCACCACTTAATTTAGCAGATCTATGGATCAGACCCAAAAGAGAAAAGTACCTGGTGTAGACAATATTGTAAGTAATTCTTTATTTGAATTACATTAGCAATATTTGCTTCTTTTTTATTTAAATAAAAGTATTCAGATCGTATTATAATTTTTGTTCAAAGATATTTGTGTCAATTCTGTGGAACCATGATATTTTTTGCTTAAGGCTATTAGATTCAGTGTCATCCTGACCTACTTGCAAGTTTATGGAAAAGAACAAATTGGATTGGTTGACTCAGTCAGTGCTATATCAGATAGCTCATCATTAATCATATTTTTAAAAAATCAAAGCAACATAGGATACTGTTGTGATGCAAACAGCAGCTAGATTTGTGAGCATCTGACTGCAAAGTCTTGCCTTGGTTTTAAACATATAAATATAAGAGTGAGATACATGAAAAAAACTGTCTCTTTATAATGGATCCAAGTGTTAGATTTAATTAAGCAAGTTAGTGGGGAGGATATTGGTATAGAACAGCATCACCTCATGCTTGGTATACAACCAAATAGGTTAAGAAAAGAAAGTACTAATAGTTTTTGGATTTCGAGAACCACAGCTATTAAACAAATTACATGGGGTTGAAAAAACCCCAGAAAACCCTAAAATAGATAAATGGCTTGAATCGGCAGATCAACTATATAGAAATGAAAAAATAACACATTGGATGAATGGTAAAATCGAGCTATTTAAGGTAAGATGGATGCCCTATAGTAATCAAAAGCTTTAAAGCACATGTGTCAAACTCAAGGCCCGGGGGCAAAATCTGGCCCGCCATAGCCATTCATGTGGCCCTCTACACTCTAGAGTTCTATTTAACTTCTATTTAGTGTGTGCACCAAAATGCTATTTTATCAGTCAATTAAGATCAATATTTATTTTAATAGTCCTACATCTCAACAGTGTGAAAAGATGTTCTGTGTTATTTGATATTAAGAAGTATTTGCTGAATGCAAAGATAGATATTCATTATTATTTTAATGGTTTGTTAAAGGTAGTTTGATCAATACCTTCTGCCACAACCGGCCCTTCAATTACATTTATCGTCTTGATATGGCCCTAAATGGATATAAATTTGACACCCCTGCTTTAAAGGGTGAAAACAGGAGCCGTCTTGACATGTGGGATTGGTAAATGTGCTCTCAGTGCGATATTTGCCCTTAATTAAAAAGTACATGGATTGCAAAGGTTTATGAGTTTGCAATACTACTGGTAGTCCCCTTTCTTTATTGTTTTTTTTGTTCTTAATGCATGTATTATTGTACAAATGTAACTATATAGGGGAATTAGGTAGATATGAATGTACATATGGTATTTGTATAGGTACTTGCAGATATGCATGTATATATAATTTAATGAACTGGGTGTAAAAGAAAACTGTGTAATTTTGTAAAATGAAAAAAAGAACAATATGTGTAAATGGACACAATAAAAGTATCAAAAAAGAAACAAACTGTCTCTACCTCATGTTTGCCCTTCATCCTGCAGATCCTGATGTCATTTTTGTTTGACTCCCATGTTCTTTTCTGTGCAGAAAAAGAGACCCAAATTATGTCTTCTCTAAGCGACACATGTATCTCTCTGCAGACATAAAGCAACATCTCTGTAGAGGTTGTAAATGCTACGTGTGTCAGTCCAGAAGACATACTTTGCTGTAAAACATCTCATCCCCTGCACTGTTGTCCAACTCCACCCGGAAAAGATCATCCCTGTACAGAGAAACAAAGAGGGAGAAGACGACTGAGAAGAAGCCAGGACTACATTGAGCAGATTCTAAACATTAATGTCTAAGAGCAGAAAGTATATATTATTGCAAGCTTAATGTTTTCATGATTTGGGAATAATTGAAAACCACACATTTAATGCAAACTCACAGCATGATACACTAAATCTGTGAATCCTATTTTTTTCCACTGTAAAACTGTGACGAAATGTGAAATGGTTTAGGCTGCAAAGCTACTGCGCATGAAAAAAAAAACTTATAAAGAGAATAATTCTAAATTGTGCAGATTTTTCCCATAGTGAAACACATATCAGCTACATTTATTCATTAAATCCAATTTATCAGACAGACACTTAGATCAGAGCTTTACTAGGTCTTTAACTTGTCTGCAATCATATAAGAAATGATACCAGACTAAGTTGTACATTCTAATATTTCGCTTCTCAACTTTTCTCTCTGATCATTAAACTAGACTCACTGCCTTGAATTTTCTGCTCAGCCTCCCAATTCAGGCTTATCAGTCATACTGAAAAGCCTGTAATTGAATTAATGAATGATTTAATCAAGTGGTTACATTGGAGCTTTCACACCCCCACATGCTGCCCACACGTGGCCCAAAAACCTAACGCCATGAATAAATTCACCAAATTCCAAACACCACTTTATTGCACTTTTTAATCCCCAGATAAATGTGTGGCAACCTTGGATGTTCCTGTGAAAAACGCCGACTGAACAAGAGTTATGCTGGGCAGATAACAGTTGTCGTTTGCATATTGATGAAGGCCTTCCTATCTGTTGGGACGGATCTGAAGTGTGGGCTTTAGCTGAGTACAGGGCCACACTCTGAATGGTCTTATCTGTAAATCTCCGATAGCCATGTTAGTGCTGCAGTATCGATCCCATCCCTCATCCAGCTCAGTCTCTCATCTGTGCTGCATGTTTGCTCTTGGTTTCACCTTTTCTCAGACAGATGGAGAGGTTATCTTTGTATATTGTCTATGTGAGTCCTCTTAAAAACTGAAAGCGTACATCCAGAGTACGTGTGAATTTGCAGCTGATTTTAATAAAAGTGAAAACTGTAGGAGTTAGTTATTAATGAGCTTTCAGGTACCATCTCATTACTCTTCTCCTGAATAATTTATCCTAATTTCCTGTTGTTCTGTTAGAAGATTACCACCCTTAGTCAGCCTTGCAGAGCTCAGGGGGTGAAGAAGCACTGGCTTAGTGAACTCCCTGCTTAACAGGTCAAAGTTTCGACATAGTGTGGAGCAGAAAGTCAGGGCCTATCTCATCAAGGCCGCCCCAGCATTACATCAGCATTAATGGAGCGAATAAAGCTTCTGATAATGAAGATGAGCAGGGATTTTGTTTTAAATATATTTTTTTCATTTCTATCCAAGTCTTTGTCAGGTCGTAACAATCATGCAGCACTTGTACGTGTCTGAAGTCTGTGAGCAGAAATTGCAGATATGATGTTACTTGTTAAAACTTGTTAAAGCAGTACATTATGGTAAAAAGTGATACATAGAAAATTAGCCTTTCTCTTTAAACCGCAAAACAAATCATTAGTTTTCCCCTCAGAGAGCTCTTCTAGTCCTTTATATACAGTACTCCCTGGTCAAAAAAAAAATAACTCACTCACTTTGGTTACGTAGTTTCAGTGAATGGAGAAAAAGAAACACATTTTTTTTCATTTAAATATAATTTTATATGGCATGTACTTGTGTGTTATGAAGCTGAATCAGGACAAATCTGTAAGAAGGTAAAAAGAAAGATAAACAGAGAAACAGGACGTCTTTTGGGACTATAGCTAAATTTGACCGAAAAACATGTAAAAGAAAGGGGCGGCTCTTATTACATTGTATCACAAAAGCTAGTCATAGGGATGGGTATCGCTTAAGTATGATCCAATACAGGTGCAAAACAGGTATTTTTGAAACGGTACCACGCTTTAACGGTGCTCAAAAACGTTGCTCAAAACGATGCCTAAAGAATGGAAAACATACAAATCTTTGTCCAAAAACCCTCTTATTTTTTATTTTTAATAGGGCTGTCAGACGTTTAAGAATTTTGATCTAATTAACCACAGGGCAGCTCTGAATTAATCACCATTTCTAAATGACCAAAAGACTACAGTTTTCAGTATACATAAAGCACAAATCCAGATGCCTTTGCTCTTTTTTTTTTAAATTAAATATAGAAGAAATTAAAGGAGTTTTGTTTTGAATGCCACATCACCTTCACAATGTGTGTGTGTTCTCATATGAAAAATTAACTCAAGTTAGTAGAATTAACTAAATATATGAATAAATTTAATGTTTGGATACCACCAATCTGTGTTAAATATCACATAAATCAAATCAGGAAATGAATGCTATTACTGTAAAGACGTACACGGCTACTTCGGCTAATCAGTTAGCACTAATTCAAGTCCGAAAGGATAACTTTACCTGAATTATTTTGCATTTTAACTCAGCAGTAACTCACTATGAAATATACTGAAGCTATACTGTGAACCAACATTCATAAATCAACATTTATACTCTGCACCGCGCAAAGCGAGCTGACATCCCAAGCGGACGGGAAAGAAAATTCTCACAGACAACTTATGAATTTATAATCATATCAACCCAATACAGCAATAATAATATACTCACATGTCATTTAGGCACACACACACACACATGCTGCTGCACAGCAGTCCATAGTTTGGCAGGTTAGGAAGGAGAACTCATGCGGGCTGAATTATAAACAGGGCAGCATTCTATGCATGCGTTGTGTAAAATAAATTTATCAACCCACGTTAATGCATTAATTTTGACAGGTTTAGCAGTTTTTTGCAAAAAGGATAGCCATGTTAGCCTTTTCTGGTGGTATAGGGCATCACTCTTGGCTGATGGCATGCCCAGAATTCACAGTGTTGGACATCTACGCAAAAAAGAAAAGAAAAAAGAACTGAAATAAGGTACCGAAATGTGAGCTGCTTTTTGCTCTGGTTACTACTGTTTATGTCAGAACTGGTGCCATTATGCCACTCAATATCGGTACCAATCCATAGCTGGTAGTATGTAGTATATATCCTAAAGATGTTATAGGCAAAGAAATTTACTTCATTTTGTGAGCAAAGATTCAAATAGCTCATCCAAGTTTCTCATCACAAAAATCTTAAAGTACTCTATCTAATCCCATGAATCTTGATTAGAAGGAGTGTGTAAGCATTTGTTGCAATGCCTGGCAGAAATAAATTGGTGGGGAGACTAATCTACCCTTTTCAGGAGAATATCATTGTTTCTTGTCCTAAAGGACATTGTAAGCTATGCTCTGAAACTCCTTATTTTAATTTTAGGATGATTAAACCTGTTCTACTTAGCTTAGCTACTAAGCAGATACTGCAGGATAATTTATCTCAGTTAGGAAGGTCAACTTGGTCATATTATTAGACCAACTGGGTATGATTGGACATCAAAATTAAGGTCTAGTTTCATTAATGGGTAAATCAGACCATTGCATAAAGTCTTCTACTCATCAAAAGGATTATTCATTAAAAAGTCAATCATGTTTGATGCTTCCTGAAATACGTTTAATCTAAGACAAGCAAAAACTGCCCTTGACTTTAAAAGTGCAGCAGTTCCCTAAGGCTCTCTTGTTAAACAATTCAGTATTTGTGTATTTGGAGCCTCTTAATAAGATGTTTAGCAAAACCCAGGCAGGGAGTGCTTTCCCCTCTCTAACAGCTCACAACTCCTCTCACCCTCATTACCTCAGTTTGGCTAAAGTTTTTACATAAAGTTTCATATTACTTTTTGTCAGACCATGTTTTTGTATTCATAATATGTGTGTCCCCAATACCTGTCTTACATTATTAATGGTTTTCACCCCTCTGACCTTAGTATTAGAAAGTCAACGTTTGTTCCAGATAAACTGCCAACATTTCCTAAATTTCTACTTGACCACCTCATGAACCTTCTTCTTATAGCTCAGCCAGACAACAGCAGAGCTGAGGTCAAGACCTCTAAAGCCTCACATTTTTCTTTTAGGTTCTCCTGTCTTTAGTAGCTACTGCACTGCGGTTCTGTGTCAGCTGCAGAAACACTTTACTTGTAAGCTCGAGAAGAAGTTGCTCTAATTGATTCAACAACGATGGCTTTAATTTGTGTTAGAGTGAATTACAGTTAGAAAAGATTATTACATTTCTTGTCTTAAATTACAGAAAACCTTATATTCAGAGAGGCCATTTACAACTACATACTACTTACAACAACTCAAACACTGAAACAATACATGAGAGGGTTGATTGCTCAAACACAGGTAAAGGACATTTGGACTTTATTGTCCATGAGCAACAGTACAACTGCTTGTTTTAGGAGGACCATATCCCAATGTTTCCGACAGTATAATGACTTCACGACAAACTTCAGTAAAATAAATGCAATCGAAAAAATTGTTCTAGCAATAACAAAATAAGTGTAATCTCTATCATTTTTTACCTGCTGAAACCTTAAAAGATTGTTTCCTCAACTTCTTTAAAATACAATGATGAAGGGACTAAAAACTCGAAACATTGCTAATGTTGTTGCCAGAGTTGTTGTATTGGTAGACGGATATTGAATAACTTTCAGCTGAAAGTTTTTAACTGAAGCATCTAATCCTGAATTTCAGCACTGACTGTGAAGGCAAACATTAAAGGAGGCATTTATATGAAAAACATCTATATCGATAATATTTCATATCATAAATTGTGTGTGTCCTCATCACCTGTGTGAGTCTGTCTTTCAAACAGATTCCTGTCTGCATTCAAAGCCTAGTCTTTCAGCTCCATCAGGCTGGCAGCTGGGACCTCCTAGCATCCCAGTGTTTATACCACCAAGTTTCATTGTAGCTGTCTGCCATGAAGCATTTGACCTGACGGTGACCAGAGCAAGACCCCTGTTGACATCTGAGGTCAACATCGGTGGGCTAATAACCGACCCCCAACCTGGCAGTGAGACAGCAGATCAAGCAGACTCACAGACAGTTAAAATCATTGCACAACTGGCTTTGTCCTGCCATATTGTCAAATATAAACACATAAACGGGTTAATATTTGCATGGATTAGCCTTTCAGAGCTGAGTGTGCGCTGGAGCCCACAGCATCCACAGCTGCTCATCTTTACAGTAATGAAACAGGGCTTAACACAGCAAGGTGCTTAGTCCCACCTGGCAGCAGGCAAATACATAGTTTAATTTCATTTAGTAAGGCTGGAAATAGAACAGGGAGGGGCAGCTTCTCACAGCAGGTGCTTGCAGCAGGGATTTAGCTCTGCTTGCTGTCTCAGGAGCAGCTATGCTAATGGTGACAGGACTCAGGGATGATTGGGGAGTCTTATCAGGCCTTGCACTCCGTGGCAGCTTTTGTATGCTATACCCTGCCAAAACAGACACTTATATATTCATTGTACATTTTAACACTCTATTGCTGACTTGGCTTACACATGCATTCGCACATGTATCTGTTTATGTCAAGCTTAAATTAAAAAATAAAGAATGGCTAATTTTCTTTCTTTCTTTCGATTTTCATACTTGTGGGATAATGAAATCAATTTAAAAAAACATGTCTGAAAACATCTAGTAGGTTGCAAAAAAATCTCAAATATCATTACTTCATCTACCTATCTAAAGATATACTAAAACAGATAGCAAAAAAGTTATTGAGATATATCAGTCTGGAGAGGGTTATAGAGAAATCCCTAAGGTTACCAGACTCCAGTAAACCACAAAAAAAGCTATCCTTCTTAGAGTTGAGGACCACCAAAAACTCATGGTAAACACATCCAGAATAATATATATAGCCTGCAGACCTCACCACTTTCAGTTAAGGTCAGTGGTTATCATTCAAGAGTAAGAAGGAGACTTGGGCAAAAAAGTCTTATTGCGGGAGCCTTCACTACTCACTACTGTAAAACTATGAAGGAGAATGTCGGGTCATCAGTTTGTGACCTTTAATTTAGGGGCACTTTCAGGACTTGCACTTGTATGAAGCAGCACAATGATCTCAAGCACACCAGCAAGTCAACCTTTGATTGGCAACAGAAAAAAAAAACGGAGTTGGAGTAACCTAGTCTAACCTAAATAACATCTTCATGGTCAAACACCCTCCAATGTGGCTGAATTAAGGTGAGGAAAAGGCAAAAATAGAGCAAGTCTATAACCGGGCAAACATTATTTCGCAGTGCTGTACCTTTGCCCTCCTGCCTCACATTTATTGTTGCTAAGGCAGTGGAGTACTTTACTATCATGGCGCTTGGTTGAAACATTACTATCCCATTACCTACTTAGTAAAACCTTTTACTGCTGTAAATCACAATGAACATTTCGAAACATAGTTCATGGTTCTGGTTATGTTTTAGCACAGACCTTCAGACGGCAGTAGCTTTGCTTGTCTAGGACAGTTTTATTAGCAGTCTGTTTGAAAATATGCGTGTGTTCGCCTATGGACCGTCTCAGTGCAGACAGGATGGCTGCAACCAAGTTACATAGTTTGATCAATTTACTACCACATTGCAAAAGTGTGGTGGGACCAGCTGGGGGCCAGGGACTGGGTAATTTCCTTGACCAGAAAGTCTTTTTGTTTTGAAAAACACAGACTTGTCTTTCAGGAAAAATGAGTCCTGATTTGGATTATATATTCATTTATCGATTCAAATTTAGGCCAGCTGATGAGTGTTTTCTCAGATGCTGAAGATGTACCATTGCAGTTTAAACAACAATAAGCCATTTTCCTTTGCTCACTGTCTTGACCACCATGGTTGCAGTCTGTTAAGCATCAGCACATTCCCCAGACTGACACACATGTGGAGAAAATAATCCCACTGAAACAAAACAAGAACATACTTAACCTACCATTTGTTGCCCTAAAAAAAGGTGCCCTCACATGCTCCTACTTAGCCAGATTTTTTGTAAACGAGGAGTGGCATTTGCTATTCCGGACACATGTCCTTTCAAGAACTACTGCACCAATTATTCTGGACAGGCTACGACAGATTATGACACGTGTGAAAGGTTAGTTGGCTCCTAACACCAATATTAACATTTAAACGCAGCAAGGTTTCTATTACTCTGAGGATGTGAGAAGAGTCTGACAGTAGCTGTAATTTTAAGAACCATGTCACCCATGGATGGTAAAGCGAACACTAACTTTCTTTTCTGACGGTTAAATCTATGCAGTTTTATGTATTGCTCAAATGTGGACATGATTTTGCCTGAGAATATTTCTATTGTTTTTTGCTAGTTAAATTAGGATACATTGTATGCTGCCATTTCTAGTGTTATGTAAATTCACCATAAGACCACTGCATTTTTGTTTAATATTACCTGAGTTTCCCAATTATTCTTACATACTGAGATGTTTCTGCAGAAACACTGGCCACAGACAATAACATGCTTGGGATCAGGAAAAGATGACAATTCGAGGTTAAATACAATCCTGTATGTTCGTCAGCCATCATCACAGCTTGAAAAATTGGGAGGAAAAAAATTGCTCACCTCATGCAGCTGTGCTTCCAAACATTATGCAACTTCAGAAAAAGGTTTTGTTTTTTCTTCTCATAACAGAATGACTAAAACACTCTATGGAGGGGTAACCGAAGATAAGATGTAACAGTTTATATAATCTTCACCTGTGTGCGACACTTCAGTTGGCTGAAAGAGTCTGGATAATCCGGTAATATTTGTTGAAAGTGAGGAGAAGAACAGTGATAAACATTGCGCTAATAGTTAATATGCCTGCTGGAAAAAAATATCTCTATCAGTGTAAAAAACTATATCTGAACTACATCTGATGTGATTTAAAAACTTTGAAATTTAGTGACACTAAAACCAGAAACTTGAATGTGTTTTATTGGAATTTTATGATATAGACCAACACAAAGCAGCGCACACTTGAGAACTGGACATATAAAGATTAATGGTTTTAATAAACCTTTTCAATAAAATCTTACAAGTGTCGGCTGTTTTTTGTTTGTTGTGTCACTATATTTATTATCTATAAATAAAATCACGTGCAAATAACTGCTCAGAAGATAAAACAAATAATAAATTCTACCGGTACATAATTTCATCCTAGTTTGAGTTCTGCTATTCTTTGAAGCCCTAAAAGGTTTTGATTTGGAAAAGTGTTTTTGCAATCAGATGTCAGAGATATATATTAGGCTTCAATTAAACCAAATTAAATTCAACTCAGCAGCTCAGAATGTAACGCAATAAGATGCTTCATTCTGCCGTGTGAAAAACCACTGCTTTCCCCCCCAAAAAACACACTCTCTATAATTCACAAGTCTTCTTAGACCAATGACTTGCTGCTAGGAGTTACATTACTGTTACAGTTACATACTCCTTTAATGTAAATACAGTAAACTAATAAGCCTTTATGTTTTGAGGACCTCTTCAGTTTGTTATACATTCCTGAAGCGCTTCGCAAATCTTATAGAAGAGCAGCAAACAATAGAAAGTTATAAGAAGTCCTGTTAGCATTTCTTGTACCTGGCACCAATGTAGAGTGTTCGGTTGACCTGGATGATCCTCTGGATGTGCAGAGGCTCTTGTCTAAGCCATGTTCGGTGCGGTCGACCCAGAAACACAGGATATCTTCTCACCACTGTTGGTCAGCGACAGAGAGAAATACACAAGAACAACTGATTTCAAACTGACATTCATCTTTCTCAAAGAAAACAGAAAAATAAAATACTTAGTTTGACAGTCGGTATGAGGTACAGAAACTAGTCTCCACCATTTAGATGAGGTAAAGACGATTTAATAAATTTTAAACTAAGCATCAGAATAGAATAGAAAGGAGATTTAAGTAACTTTGACCATGGCATGATTGTTGGTCCAGATGTCATGATCTGAGTATTTCATAAATTGCTGATCTGCCAGGATTTTCTCACACAAACATATCTCTGTTTATTAGGCAATTGGAGAAGAGGAGAAAATATCCAGACATTTAAAGGGAATGGGCAGACTGTTTCAAGATGATAACAAGAATAAGTAGCTCTAAAGTTGGGGTCAGAACCCCACTTGGGGTCACACATATGTAGGTGTTGGGTTCTTGAGATACTCTTGATAGAATAAAATAGATATAAATACAAATAAAAGCAGTGTATTTGGCAAAATATTGCCTTTTAATGCTGATCGTGTTTTAATTGTAGCACTTTTTAGCTTACTTAGTAAAAATGCTTTCCAAATCAACCAAGGGTTAGGGACAGGGCCCTCTTTCTTTATTTTAACTAAGGACAGGCAAGTCCGACAACAATTCCCACAGGCTCATCCATACTGGACAGTAACATATATATTTTTTTATTGCCTTATCTAAATTTTGACTGCAACAATCAGTTGCTCTGCTCAGAATTTTCTTAAACAGCATTAATCTATCTATTATCTTGTAGCACTAGTTTAGGTTGCCTTTATAACCACATTTTATTGGATTTCTGATGGTTGCTTTCAGCAGGATAACGCCACAAATCAAAATGCACAATTAATCCCAAACTGATTTCTAGAACTTCACAATAGGTCCATCCATCCATCCATCTTCTTAACCGCTTATCCAATTCAGGGTCACGGGGCAGCTGGAGCCTATCCCAGCAATTATCAGGCGTTAGGCAGGGTACACCCTGAACAGGACGCCAGTCTGTTGCAGGGCCAACACAGAGAGAGACAACCTCACACTCACATTCATTCCTAGGACAATTTAGAGTGATCAATTCACCTATCATGCATGTTTTTGGACTGTGGGAGGAAGCCGGAGTACCCGGAGAGAACCCACGCATGCACGGGGAAACATGCAAACTCCATGCAGAAAGACCCTGGACCGGGATACGAACCCACGACCTTCTTGCTGCAAGGCAACAGCGCTAACCACTGCGCCACCGTGCAGCCCTCACAATAGGTCCATTATTCTCAAATATCCTCCACAGTTAGATTATCTTATTTCAACAGAGCAACTTTGGAATGGGGACGAACAGGAGGTCCACATCATCGATGTGAAGCCAAAATTTGGAGTAGTACAATCAATACTACAAATAACTATGTTTTCTCTGGAAGCAAAATAGAAAAAGGATAACTTTGACTGTATGTACCATTTGTAACCCTGGCAAGGGTATGGTTCCTCTAGCAGAACAAAGACCCTTAAAAGTTTTTAGTAGACTTGCATTGCTTTATTGGCTCAAGGCAAAAAATTAAATATACTGTATATTGATACTTTTATATTTCAGATGAACAGGAATTAGATCATGGTGCACATTTTGCTTCCGAATCTGTAAGTTAATATTTTGCTTTTATTCTTTGAATGACTTTGAATGTTTCTCTGTGACTGTTTTCTTCAGACTTGTGTGGGCTGTTGATGAAAGCTGCCCACACTAATTCAGCTGATCCATTGTGGCGCTGAGTAGCCTGACAATGTCTGCTCTGTATTGATGCTTGGGAAGGGTCTGGACTTGGTTGGGAAACCATCACTCACTATTATCGAACTGTAATCAATCAAAGTCTGGTCAGAGCCGGAGACTGCCAAGTTGATGTGGAGACGCAGAGTCTGAGCACTGAAGGAGCTGCGTCTCTTGAGGGTCTAAGCATGTTGGTGAGGGGAAGCTATGAATGTGAGAGTCCCCTTCTTAGACGCATGGTCTTAGTCCTGAAAGTGCCCCCAAATCACCTGACCTGGACACCAGTCAACACCCTTCGTGTGAGAGCCTGACCTCCATGACCTATACCATGACCCTTCTTCGTACCCATACTCCCTCCATTCATCACCATGTATGTTTGGCTTCAGCCCAGAAATCCCCGTTCTGTGTCTTGTGAGAGAGTGCACACAAGGGAATAAGAGGCTACAAGTCAGAAAAGCTAGGAGGTCTTTACCTTCAGTGGGGATGAAGTTCAGGGGTCCAGGTTCCTCTGGGAATGCTAGGCCGGCTGTTCGGAGGAAGCAACACATCAGGAACAAGGAGCGACAAACCCCTGCTGCCATCGCAACACAACAGTGGATTCTGTAAATAAATACAAAAATAAATTAGTAAGACACAAAACCAATGTAAAAACTATTGCAGTCTTCAACTGACTGCCAGGCCGTTTTTTTTTTACTATTTCTTTGTACTCCCTGTGCTTCTCGATCTCCATGCCGAGATGTGTCAGGAGATAAGTGGCCACTCCAACTCAGGGATTAAGACATCCTCTGTGGTAGAACTGTCTAGTCAGCTCTGAATGCAGCCTGATCACTGTGGCATCAAACATCACACCACTATGACACATCTTAAACCTTTGAGTAAGACACATGAGAG
This sequence comes from Apricaphanius iberus, assembly GCA_028564705.1. NCBI lineage: Eukaryota > Metazoa > Chordata > Actinopteri > Cyprinodontiformes > Aphaniidae > Apricaphanius > Apricaphanius iberus. The sequence goes on along the minus strand of JAPXFQ010000804.1, from coordinate 3,511,539 downwards.
CAGAGGAGTGGCTAAAGATCTCGGCTGAGACGGGGGAGAGAGATATGCCATTTACATGGATGAAACCAAATCTCCAAAGAAGCAGAGTGAGGGAAGTGCTCCCGACGTCAGGCATTACCTAGGATATTAAAGCGACTGACTGAGAGGGGGAGAGAGGTAGTGGTTTACTTAAATTAAATGCCTTCAAGCAACACAAATCACCTCTATGCCACGGTGGCTTAACTGATGGTGTTTTTTATCAAACAGCACTGAGGCACATGCAGGTTCTGGGATGTAATTGATGTGGAAATACAAATGATAGCCAAATGAAGTTACCGTCCATGATCAATCTAGGAAATGACTCCTGTGCTCTGCCTCTTTGGAGAAAAGCTTCTGGGATTGCTACCGAGTTAGGCCAAAAACCTCAAAGGGGAAAAAAAGTGGCTGACCACAGCCTCCACGTTCTGATACTGCAATTTTGCTTCAAAAGCACGTGTGACTCAAAGTGCTTCCAAAAGGCACTTTCTCAAGCTGTTACTGACTCATCTTTACGGCTGTGTCAGGTTTCTCCTTTGCTGCTGGCATCAAATTGTGTTTTCCCCAAAACTGCACACACAGTAATTTGAAGAATCCGAAAAAGGAGCATTCATCTCATTGAGTACTTCGCTTGATAGTCTCCATTGCAACCAGTAGAAACATAAAACATTTCTTACAGTCATGCACAATTGCAACATCTCACAATTTGAATAGCCAAAGCTGAATTTCTTTATGCAAACTGGAAAGGTATTTTACTGTGGTCACAGATGGACATTGTGTCAAACTATGTAAATAACTGAACAGTGGATACCTTAGAGAGTTTCTGTGCCAAACAGGTGTGACGGGTGTATAGAAATTTTTAGATTAAAAAGGGAAATCATCATGATTAGCAGAATATTTTAAAAATAAAATGTTTGAACAGTAAGTTCTGTTTCTGATTTAACCTACATTCAAAAAAGTACATTTACCCTAAATAAATAAGGGTGTTTAAATATTAGACTTGATTAGCCAGGTTTGTTTCCACAAGAAGCTAGTAAGCATCTGTAGAAATCACTAGACTTCTTTATAAGGACATTCCAGTGTTGGGCAAGTTACGAAAAATGTATGTAATATGTTTGCAGTGCATAATACTTTCTCAAAATTGCAAATGAGTTACACTAGTTTAAGTTACTTTTGGCAAAGTATCTTAAACATGTTTCAAATTTTTTAATTACCATAACTTATTAATGTACTTTTTTTGTGACAACAAATTTATTGTATTTTTAACACTAGTTTATTAAACTTCAAGTCTAGCTCATGGAAATGTTTGTTAACTCGCATCAAAAGAAGGAGCACAAAGCGCTCATCACAAAGATGGTTGAGAAAGAGGAGAGTAATGAGAAAGAATGGGTGGTTAGGGAGTAAGAGAAAAAGTGTGAATAATGCCATCTTGTAAATGTGCCGTCTATAAACTGTTCCATGCGTTTATCTTTAGTCGGAATGATTACTGCAACAGCGTCCTCAAAGGTCTACCTAAAAAAAGCAATCAGACAACTGCAGCTGATGCAGAACGCTGCTGCTCGTGTTCTCACTAGAACTAAGAAAGTGGAACGCATCACCCCAGTTCTTAAGTCCTTACACTGGCTCCCTGTAGCTCAGAGAATAGACTTTAAAATACTCCTATTAATTTATAAATCACTGAATGGTTTAGCACCAAAGTATGTTGGAGATCTGCTGTCACTATACCAACCCAGTGACCACTCAGGTCATCCAACTCGCGCCTACCTAACATTCCTAGAATTAGAACTAAACAAGGAGAGGCAGCTTTCAGCTTCTACGCTCCACAAATCTGGAACAAACTTCCAGAAGAATGTAAAAATGCTGAATCGTTAGGCTCTTTTAAATCAAAGATTAAAACTCTACTATTCAGAGCTGCCTTTGAGCCCTAAATTGCGCTTTCTGATCACTTTTTGATTTTCGTGGTTTAATTTTTATTCTTTTTTTTCATTTTTAACCTATTGTGTTTTATCTGGTTTTATTCTGTATTGCATAAATTCGTTCCTTACATCATTTTTTCTTATTTATTGATTGTGTCTATCTGTAAACCTATATGTTTCTGTTTTTCCTCTAATCATGCTTATGTAACCATGTATTTGGTATCATATCACTGAATCATGTAAAGCACCTTGAATTGCCTTGTGTTGAAAGTGTGCTATATAAATAAAATTGCCTTGCCTATATTTTCCCCAGATATCCTGATTCTCTGATGTCTTGATTTGGTCCACTGCTTGTAACTTGAGTTACTGAAATTATAACAAGTATTATACTGCTATATAGCTTATGATTAAGGCATTACATTAATCCATTACTGAAAAAAGTAATATATTCCTGTAACTTGTTACTGTTGTGATGCGTTATTCCCAACATTAGTTTCACCTTCTCCTTTGTTAATCCTAAAGTTTATGTGATTGGCTATCAGGCAATATCATATTTTATTTGTTGACTGAAATAGTTGAATGAAAACATTTGCTAATTTTAAACTTCTAATATTTATCATCACACCTTTTCTACAGTTTAATTTACATTCAATGAGATGCCAGAAAGAATGCATCAGTGAATGCAATTTTCTCTGGCTGTATGGGCTGTTGAGTAATGCTGATCCACCCCTCCTCTACGTATTGCTCTTCTCAGCCAGTCAGCTTTCTAAAAGGAGGCTACAACAAGCTTCCCATTCTCTAATACACCTAAGGAGAAATGGAGGGAGCCCCAAGGAGCTTAATAGGGTACCCATGTTTTAAAGCTAAAGTTTAAAAGCTACAAATGTCAGCTAAACAGTCGACTACAGGCTGTGCACAAGCATATAACTTAACTAATCAGCTAATAACAGCTTGTTAAATTGGTATTACTCTGTTAAGAGCAAAAAATGTATTAAGGAAATATTTTATGCTACAGGTGCTTTAAACATTTTGTTTAACATTGCAGATGTTAAAGCTATTTTTATTTATTTATTTATTAAGCTAAAGCCTGGGTAACAAAACCAAAGTAGATAAATGCAATAGATTAAAAGATCGTAATTACAATGTGTTACAGTATTTCAGCAGCAGCTGACATAAACATTGCTTGTTCTTTTTAAATAAAAAAAAAATGTTTATTATTTATGTAATAAAGTAATGCCACAGTACAGTGATATTATATGGTCTGGTGTTTTTTTCTCAAGTTTTTTTTTCCACTGCCTACTTACACACTTTATATGTGTCTAAAGCATACAGCATTAACTCATCTACTGTATGTTCTCCAAAAGTGTAAAATGAAGACTGGAAACCTTCTGAAATGTCTAGAACTATATGATGATCATTAAAAAAGGCAAAATAATATAATAATACAAATAAAAGATAAAAAGCTGTTTTTTGTTAATATTTTATTTTGTTTTATTAGATTTTAAATTAATTTATTAGAGGCAGGCACCATGTTTGCTTGCACTGCTGGATGGGTTTTAAAAGTAGGATTCAGTGTGAATACGTGACATAGAGCCAGGAATGTGAATTCCTTTTGAGCGATGTATTAAAGGGTTTTATTTGGTCTACTCGTTTCCTGAAAAACAAGTAGAACAAAAATTACTGAATCGAAGAAAGAAATGCATTAGTGGTCTTCAAATCTGTAGGTCAAGATCAATGGAACCCATCAGCTGTAAGATAGAAAGCCTGTAAGAATGAAAGCATCTGCAAGGTCACTGACCAGTGCTGGCACGTTCGCTCACATAACAAATATACAGGCAGTGTCTCGTTTCTTTATTCTGCACTGCTGCAGAATTTCAGCCAGAGTCAAGAAATCGTAATGATTAAAGAAAAATGGTTAAATCTTGCCTGGCCGTAAGACATCCATTTGTAACAGAGGCAAAAGGATTTAAACCAAATATCATCCTACACTGGCTGCTTCAAGTAAGTCTTAGGTCTTGTAGCCCCTAAAGCAACCTGTGCTGACAGTGTTGTTGTTTACATACTCTTTTTTTTTTTCTACCAAGCAATGACAGCACATTAGACGGCAACATAAACAGCAAAATCCCCCATTAACCAGTGTTTAAGGATGGGCAAAGAAAGATGTAAAAAGGAAGCAGGCATGGGCTAGAATAGTCTAACAATTTAATAACATGAGATTCAAATTTGAGACCAGCTGCTTTTTATTTTCATTACTTTTTGCTTGCTGTTTACAATTAGCTTTATTCATTGATTGGTTTGTTTTGGGAAATGCAATTTTCTGGCTAAATAAGTTAATGACTATATTCGACTGTAGGGTTCAGAACACACTGAAGGTAAGGTTTTGCGTTGTGCTCATCTGTAATGCCTGCTAACTCTGTAGTGAAAAAGAACTTTGGCAAATAAAATGAGCAAAAGGGAGGATTAAGTATCACTGACATGGGGAGAGGATTAATGTATATATTGGAAAACATGTTTTTGCATCAAAGGTTGATTTTACACTCTAACCAATCAAATGAAAAGCAAAATATATTTTTGAAGTTACCTCTCCAGCCATAGAAATGTTCCCAGATGGATTTAAATGTATCAACACATCTGGTTTGTAAGATAAGCTATTAATTGCATCTTCAACTTCAGTTTGACATTGGTAAAACATCCAAAATTGTGTTTATCAATTAATTTTTTTAATTATTTATTTTAACATAAATTCAGTGAAACCTCCGTTTTTATTTCTAGAAAAGTATTTCAGTCTTGACTTTCAAAACTAGTGGCTTTTGACTTTCCTCATTGGGAACTCAAAAAAATACAAGGCAAAGCAAGTATCCTAATATCTACCTCTCCAATCTCTTGCTGTCAGGGCTAGTAACATAGTCCCATAGACTAATATTATGAATATGCGCAGTTTTAATGTTTCCCCTTTACGCAAAATGCCTAAAACTATCAAATGAAAAGCTTCATCAGCAGAAGTAAAAGTTATTACAAATACAAAATACATACAAAAACATCTCCAACTTTTTTTATTAGCTGAATGTAAAAAAAAAAAAGTCTGATAAGACAGTCTGCAATTTTACTTACTTTAGCTGTAACACTTAACCCCACTAATATTCCTTCTTTTTTCTGAGTAAAGACTATAAAAGCTTTTTCCACTGCTGGAATGTGCTTTCCATCTGAGGTCATGTTCAAGTTTCTATCTCAAATGCTCTCAGTCTTCCCAGAAGGATACAAACAGTCACTGTGCAGCCCATCTCTTTAATGCAGTCACAGTCATAACCTTATCAAGACACATAATCTTTATGGGACATTTCTCAAATTCCCCGCACAGATACCAGAATAAAAGTGGGAGGCATGCTAATTACTCAACACCCACAAGCAAAATTACAGGAGGTGAAGGTTAAAGAGTCACACTGAGAAGAAAGAAAGTCCTTGGCTTGAAAGTGATAGATTTAGAGAGAGATAAGTGAGACTGAATAAGACACACACAGAGAGAAGATGAGAAGTCAGGAAGATAGTATATCCAATCAGAGAATCTTTTGTTTCATGTATTAAAAATGTATGAGTAAATGTCAGGCAGTATGCATTCGATTAGTATAATTAGACACCCTGGGCTATAGTATTTCGCTGGCCAGCAGAATAAGTAGATATACAAGTCATAAACCAAACATAAGAGTGAGCTGTTTATTGTGTATGTGTGTGTGTGTGTGTGCATGTAAAACTGTAATTATGACACAGCATCAGCCAACTCCATTCAGAGGCATCTCTGTGGGGTAAAAACTGTACTTTAGTATGCCATTATCGCTGGACAAGGCACGCCATGGCTCCTATTTAACATTTGAGGTAAAACTCATAACACAACACCTGGGTGTCATAAACTCCATCTACAACCATGAAGCCCAGCAGATGTTTTTATTTTTTATTTTTTTATTGTTATTCATACTGAAGTTTGCATACAATTTGAGATTCCAGGAGTTTGAAAGCATTAATAGAAAACAACACTGTCAGAGGTAAATGGAGAATTCGATCAGCAGAGGAGGGAATGTGTTTTCAGTGCTTTGACAAGCATATTCAGGAAAGGCCTTGATTTATAAAACTTTGCTCAGTCAAAGTTAGTGCTTTAATTTTTTGTAATAATTTGAAAACAACTGCTTGTCGAAAGCAACTTCAGCTAGAACTTAAAATTGGTATTCTGAACTAACAAGAACACAACAGTTCACAGTAGGGATGTGGTCCACAATATAGACAAGAGTTTTTCAGGATTAAGCATTTGCCATAACCATTTCTTAATTCCATATCTGCATTTTTTACACCACCGACTTACACACAACACACCATAAATACAATCAATGTATTTAAATCAATGCCAAATTTTTTATCTAAGCAGCTTCACAGAAACTTCAAGAGCATGAAATGACCAACCAAAGTATGTTTCTCTCGATAGGCAGAGTTTCTAAAGAATACTTTCTAGGGGTGGAGACAGATCATAACTTTCCGGAAGCGGAGTTTGATCGGGAGATTATTCCATTAAGCTGCATTAGTATTAACGTCTGCAATCGGGTGCTCTAATGTACGCTCCGTGCTCTTTTTAAGTAGTTCTGTTAGCTCAGTCATTTAGACAATAGCCTACTGAAAGAGTGACTTTAACGTTTGATTAAAAAGGTTAAAACAAGGCTTGTGCAGTTGTGTCACATTGTGTGGACTTGTGGGAGTTATATTGGTACGTTTAAGTCACTCTGTCTTCTGCAGACCGCAGAGGCAGAAACATCTGTCAACATCTATTCATAATCACATGCACCTACAGAGCCATGTTCTGCCCCTGTTGGATGAAGTAATGGCTGCTGTGCTCATTGTTCTTTATAATCACATTGCTTGTTACACGTTCATTGCTGGATTTAAAAAACATCAACCAATATTGCATATCCATAATCATCATAATTGATAATTAAATATTAGAATTAGAAGTGTAAAGTAAAAAAAATTAAAAATGATATGCCTACGTATTTGGAATGTTACTCAAATACAAATACTCCCCCTCTCCTCGACAAATACAAATACAGATACAAATACCAGCTGCACACCCCTAATACGTTCCAAGCACAGCTGTATCTGTGATGCAGGTGGAGAACCCAACCACAAGCAGGAGGCTAGGAGAATCCGATAGATTGGTAAACAGATAAATGTTCTTTTTTTAATTCTCATCTATTTTGCCTCTCCTGGTTTGCCAATGTCCACATACCTGCAGGACATTCAGCACTCTCAGTCTTAAAATAATCAGTGATCCATCCAGTGTCCCGAGAGGCTAAGCAGATGCATCAAGCAAAACTCCAAATGTCTTTATTGAACCTTGTAGCGGTCACATGAAGAAAATATCCTGCAGGAGTTAGAGACTGAATTTGTTTAAATCTCTGATAGCCATAGGTTGGCAAAGTAAAGAGGGGAGGACATACTATGACACCAGTAACTCTGGAAGGTCACAAACCTTTACATTCTCCATCACTGGCTTCGGGTCGGTCTCCATCCTTATATTAGGTATGGTCAAATCTAGTCCCAGATGTCCTGCATGTTTAGAGGTTCCCTGTATTTAATAAACCCAAATCAAATGGTAATTATGAGGCCTCTGCAGAAATTCTTGAAATTCTGAGGAAATTTTTCAACTAGGAATTTAATTTATTTAGAAAAGGGACATATTTAAATCATACAGAAGTCCAGCCCTGCTGTAGACAGTAGGACAGCAACTAAGATCAATGGTTTATTACTATCCACTACTCTAAGAAGGTTGTGATAAAGACCCCAAGCTAATACTCTGGAATGAAACATGACATCCCTACCCAAAAGAGAAATAAAGACTTTATTTTTATTTTATTTAGTTCTGTAAGATTAAAGATATCTTGGTGTTTAAGCCATTTGTGACCCAGAATTGTAACGGATCATTTCAGGGTCAGTGGCTCAGAATGTAGTTCTTCCTCTTTTCCGCTAATTTACATTTCAAATGAGTAGAAAATCTATAATGTCTACTCTCTTAAGCAAAACTTCAATGAAGGCACAATCAAGGCGGGTTAAAGTACAAACCTACATTGGAAGAGGGAAAATAATTGGACTGAAAAGTAGACTTCAGAAGAATGTCTGCGGTGTTAAATTAAATGCTGCCTATGGACAGTGACCCTGTATTTCACAGGTCTGGGTGCTTTGCATGAAAAAACAAAACATCATCATCAAATGAAGACTCTGATATGCTCTGAAATGTTTTGCTACTTATCATAGTTGCCATGGTGTTTCCTTATTTCTCTTCTCTTTCAGTCTTTTTTAAATTTCTGCACCATTTCATTATGCTTTGTTTTGGTTCTAACTCTGCCCTAACCCTTAGACTTGATGATGCATTTTTGTACACCGCTGTGAGGGACTTTGCAGAAGAAAAAAATATAAATTGGACTAGGAAAGGGGTTTAAAGAAAGCCAAGATTATGCATGTCCCAGATATGAGGAGCCTGGTAATGAAATACAGCTGAATTTTGGGGGAAAGAGTAGGGTGGTGTAGGTTGGGGAATATTTGATTAAATTATTTAACAGGATGGTTTCCAATATTATGCCAAGGTATCAAAATTCAATAGTGCATAATATAATCCCTTTTCACACTTGCCGCCCTGCTTCATAAGGCTTGTGCAGAAGAAAAACGAATGTAAACATCCTCCATTTCCAATCAAATCCTTTTATCACTATTCTACAGGGCAAGGTGTTTTTTCTCTGTTCACAGAAAATTAAAGTCTGCCATTTCCTCTCTGGATTTCAAATAAAGTTCATAAAGGTAAAAATAGACTTTATAACAACAACAACTCACAGAAACAAAAAAGTAAGGTGCATTGTTAATTCACCTCAATTCAGTTTATTTATATAGTGCCAATTCACAACAGATGTTATCTCAAGGCACTTTACAACAAAAGTCATTTCAATACAATTATACAAACATTCCATTCAGTTAAAAGTTTTCTATATAAGGAATCCCAGCAGATTGCCTTGAGTAATTGACGTGAGGTTGAGCCCTGAACATGCAGATTCCAACCATAGCAATCCCTCATACTGAGTAAGGATATAGCAACAGTGGAGAGGGAAAACTTGTTTCAGCGTCCTTCTAGACTCAACACTAGTTATGGTTTTGTATGGCAGATTTTCACAAAAGCTTTCCCAGCTGCAGAAGTGTACTGTTTCAGGAGAAAAGCTCTGAGGAAAGGTTGCACATTTCATGTTTGGCATGAAGTGCTAGCAAGTCAAAAAACCCTCACATTTAGTGGGTGAAAAAACAGAAATTTTATCAAGAACATAAACAGAGAGCAAACCAAAGTGACATTCATTAAGAAGAAAATAAAGAGAGCTCAAAATAAATTGTGCCTTATCTGGTAGATGATGAAATGACAGTGTGTCACCGCATATTAGCAATCCTACTTTGATAAGACGATAATTAAGTGAAGCGTTACAGGGCTTACAACTTCTTGCACTTCCAAGCAGTTAATTTGCATAATTAGTGCAGGTCTGCAGATTTTACAACTTCAATCATTCTTTGGTTTCTGAGAATTTTGTAAAGATCTGAGCAGAAGTATTCTCAAAGATATCTAAGTTTTATCTGCCATAATTTGCTATCATTAAATATGGTTTGTGATTTAACTGATTCAGTACAAAAAAATCTTGTTTTTATTAGCATTCCAAACCCAAGGAGGGAAGAGAAGGTGATCGAAAAGTTTTTTCATGTCTGTTTTTTTTTTCTATTTTCTCAAATAATACTCATACTACAGCCTACACCAGAACTGATCTTGGGTCCCCTAAAAGCTGGTTACAATACCTACAAATCTAATCAAAAATAAAAATTCTCCACTGTCTATCGACATGTGTCACTTTTGTTGAGCTTCACACATCTTGGTTAATAATTCCTAAACTTTAAATCACATCTAGAAAAAACATCCCCAATCGAGGTAAATTTTTGTATCAGAAAGGCAAGAACCTTCATTTTAAACATAAAAAATATGAAATCAAACTAAACTTTCATTTAGAAAATCGCAGAAAAACAGCCAGTGCAAAACAGCTTTTTTTATTAAGATATATTACTTCATAATATTGCTTAGACTATAAGTTATAATGAAGCTTCATGTTCATTAATCTACATTTTAACACTTTAATCCCTGAATCACTCTAGAACTACTGAAATTAGATTGTGCATGTTTCTTCCAGGATATGAAAACTGTAAGGAATTGTTGTCACTGATGTCCCCATCTATCTAGGACAATATATTTTACACTAATGCAAGATGCTATTGACAGTAAACACAGTAAAAAAAATAAAAAAATATTTGATCTAGAAGCATGAAAAAGATAGCTGATATCAGAGTCAGTTCTGATGGGAGAATTCTGAGATTTGTATGACAAATGCTGTATTTTTATTGATTTGTGATCGTATTCACTCCATATAATCAGAGTTTTGATAACAATTGATAACAATAACTAGTGAGTCTCTCCACTTTGAAATTGTACCCATTTCTGTAATAGGCTAAATCAAAGCATATTTACAACGATCAGCACAACAGTGATGAGCCATTAATGAACAACCGAGTTGACGAAAAAGAAGCGCAGGAGAATCATATGGAATATCGAGCTTTTGACTTTTATTTTGTGTATTTGCTGAAGCTATTTTGGTTCTGTTTTCAGTTGTTTGTTTAAAAGTTTGATTCAAGTGTCATCATGAGTCATGATCATTGAGACAGGAGGTGCAATGCACAGCGCCAGGCCTGCCAAAAGGTGGTTAGGATCCCTATCATAACGGCTTGCAGGTCTAGCTCACATTATAATTCTCTCTGGATAATCAATAAGTGGCAGCGCCAGACAGCATAGAACTATGGTCGGTTACATATAACTTTTATTATAACAAAAACACATTAAACTACAATTTCTGAGTCATTAATTCTGTTCTGTACTGTTATGAGAGTTCCTAACAGTATAAAAAAATATTTTCCGAACAAACTTCCAGGAAGTGGGAATGGGATACACTGCAATGACCTTCAGACTTCTGAACATGAAAATGTGTGATTATGTGAGCAGTTTTATGATTGTTCAACTTTATTCACATGGATTAAAAGACACCTCATAGATTTCCAGCAGACTAGGTTAATCATCTTATTAGCGAGACAGGAGATGTTGCTTTATGGACTGAGTAAAATCAATGACAGGTGAAAGCCCTGGATCTCCTTCATCCAGCAATGACACAAGAAACTGCAGGGAGATGAATGGGGATAAAAAGATGTAAAAAATAAATCTAGGAACAGGGATTTAAGACATGGATTAAAACAAACAAAGCCACAGAAGATCAGGGGTGAGAAAAGTGGAGGAGGACACATCACAAGGAGAAAAAAACTGTCATCAAAGTGAAATATGACAAGCCACCTATTCAAACAAAGAGTAGGAGTAACAGCGGAAATACAGAGAGGGAAGCCAGAGAATGTGTGGAATGGAAGGGCTGGAAATGGAAAGACTCGGAAAAGGAAGAGTTGGGAGCCAAAGGACTCGCGTGCTGCCAGATTTAACTGCACCAGGAGCCAAGAGCAGAGAAGAAGCAAGAACCTTCTAGCTCATCACTCGGCCTGTATGAAGCTTATCCAAAGCAGATATTTTGTCTCTACTCCTCTTTATTTATATAACCGTTAAATAACCATTGGAGTAAATCAAAATATTCCTGCATCTTGACACGCTGCTCCATTTTAATCTACTGAAGTAAATCTGAACATCCTAGTTGATTTTATCATCCTCCAGAGTGATGTCAACAACAAATCAACACCAAAATCATATGTCCATTTTACATGTATCAGAACTTTAATACAAATATTTCTACATCTTCGTTTAGTGTATCCAGCCACACATTCATCAAGGTTAGATTTTTAATTTACATACATTATTCAATTTCATTTTTAAAAGACAGTACATCTTTGATTTGATTAAAGGACAAAACTGGTAAAAATCTAATGCTATCTTACAGAAATGGTGTATTCACTGAGGAACAAAAAAGAAGGAATTGTTTGAGGAGGCCTTTGTTTTACTCTTTATATAGACATTAAGTAAGATCTAGACAGCATCTTGATGGTAATACTTGCACTTCGAAAAGCACAAGTGAAAATCTTGGATGAAAAATAACAGCATGACACAAGAATAACTGGCAGTCATGTTGACAGATGACTTAAATTACAGAGTCAGGATTGCTGAAGAAATAAGTGGTTTGAAGACCATAAATTCAATGATATTTGACTTAGTTTTTTGTTTTTCTACCCTGGTACAGGCTTTAATAAATAAAACATTTGTTTTGATGTCTGCAAACTGTAGAAGAGTAAAACATCCAGGAAACTAGTCTTGAACATTTAACAAGGAACGCCTTAAGCCTCCTTTATACTTCTTTGTTTTGACGGAAACAGATTGATGCAGTGCCGTTTCCCGTTGACGCAAGGGCTCTCCGTCACTAACTTCTAACTTTCCATCTCCGTCAACAGAGAGAGAGTACGCCTGTGATTGGTCAGCTCAGCAACAGCCAGAGATCGTTTCACCAGAATGGGGCTCTATAGTCGCTGTAATCAGTAGTTAATGCAGCCTTTGGCCACTATATGCTTTATATTGAAAGGATAATTTATCTAATCTGGTCTGTTGGTGATTTTGAGCACAAAGAAGTGAAGGAAAGCAACAAAACAGGCTGCTGTGTTTGTTTCCATGTGTTTCTAGAGCATTCTATGAGGTGCACTTCTAATAAAAAGCTCTACAGCTTAATCAAAACGTACCTTCAGTCATCCATTGCCTCTTGAGGGGCAAATGCATTCACAAACTGAAGGGGGAAAAAAAGTCAAATTAACCTAAAATGACTCAATGGTAACAGACCCGGCATGAAAAGTTAGCACCCCCTGCTGTCCTGGTGGGTAATTGCTTTGCAACGCAGAAAATTCAACAAAAAAGAGAATGGAGAGAAAGAAATTGAGAACTATAAAGGAAAAACGTCTCTGTCAATTAGTCTGTGTATAAGTATAAACTAGGCTTCGTGCTCCAACACGAAATCCAGCAAAAGTCTTACCTACAGTATAAGTATTTATAATACTAATATCTATTTTCACAATACACATAGAGTACACAATTAATATAGTAAAGTCATGGTTACTGCACTATCCCTGTTTAACGCACCAATATAGCAAAGAAATACACAGAAATACACTGGTTGCAATAAATATCTAATATAAATATCTAGCTAATTATATAAGTGCTATGTATTCAGGATCTCTATGCCTGTAAATATTTTTGCTAGTTTTCTTTTGTTTAATGCTGTTTCAGGAAGGCACTCAGAAGAGATTTCTTTTTCTCCATGGTCACCAAATGCTTGGTCCGGATAAGTGATTGCTTCAAAGACAATGACTTTATGAAACTGGCTCAGCTAACTTTGACAAATAACTCATTACCAGCTGTAATAGATGATCAACTAAATTTCAGTGTAATATATTATAATGGAACTTGGGTTGGAATTTCTGTAATTAGACTTGAATCTTAAAATGTGACTGGGTTTAATTGGTTTCAATGGAAAGATCTGGATTGAATATGAGCCAAATTTGGTTTCACATATGGATATGTATTGAACATGTGCCTTGTAATGAATTGTTGTTATATAGTCACACAGTGAACAGAAGTCAATTTGAATAAGAAAAACAATCAGGTCCAAATTAGCTGCTTTTTAGGAGATTCAAGCAGTAGTGGATAGTATTTAGTATATGGTAATTTTGATGTATTTAACCTTGATTAAACCTGCTTCCATGTCTTCTGGGCATTGTGTCTATGTTTAAGTTAAACTACAATTATCTCTCTCCATCTCTCTCAGGACCGAGTGTAAAAAAAGTATGCATCTAGGAATTCCCTCTACCATTATGAACACACAATTTCATCCCTTTTGCCTGGCACTTGAGTGACCTGAGGTCTGTTTACTGGAAATTTACATCAGCATGAAATCCTGGAGCCGTGGTAACATCACACATATTTAAAGTGAGAAACAGAGGGTGAGGGGAGAGGAGAGTGGGAGGAGTGAATGGTAAATGAAGGATGAAGAGTGACCTTTTTGCACAGAATGCTTATTTTCCCAGGAAAAGAGAAATAGCATGGATCCATTTTTTGAGAAAGATTTTGAGTCAGAGTAAGAGAACAAAACTTGTTCTTTTCCCACCTATTTTGTTGTTATTAAAATGATTAATTAGAGACTTTCTATTACAGTGTTTGTTACTAGTCGTTTTCAAATAGACATTCTGGAATATTCGGACAATTCCATCTAGTCTTTAAACGTTGGTAACTTTTCAAAAACACCAATTTTTTTCACAGGAACATTGCTTTTCAGCTGCTTCCACAAGGCAAAAAAGTGTACCATAGGAACCTTGAAGTATGACGAAACAGTAGAACTCCTGAAAGTGCTTGTTTTTTTTGGTAGCAATTCTGCCCACATAGGCTTAAAATACGAAGCTGATCGGAACATAGAAGCGAAAGAAAAGGAGTGTGACGCAGCCTTTGATATAAATTATATATATGTCATTTACATGTGCATTTGTGGCTTTCCCTGTCCCCCCCACCCCCTTGTCCGGTGATTTTTTTTTGTCCAATGTTATATTTTTCATAATATTTCGTATACATTTTTTTGTAAAAAATGCCTGTAATTTTTTATGACACTTTTTCACACAGATTTGACTTTTTTTAGCACACAACAACAGTTTTCCTATCAGTCCAGGGGTACCTTTGAAAAGCACTATAAAAAGGGGGCAGTTAATGTTGGAGCTTGTATAAGACTACCTCTCCTTTGCTCACACAGATGTGGATAAGGTCCCATTATACTGTATTTAAAAAGAAGCCTTATTCCAGAGTCCTAGGTGAAAAGAGTGCTAATGTAACACTTTTTTGTTTATCGCTGATTGCATATGTTTCAGCGTTGCCAAAGCTCTACATGGAATTGTGTCTGTCATTAACCTTCAAACTCCTCCAAACTGAAGTAGAAGAGACAAACATAGATTCAAAAATTCTGTCTGATAATATATTCATGTTAAATATAGGTCTGATTTTCAAAAAAAACCTCACTGAAAGCCATACACATGTTAATCGTCATAGTTACAGTATGTAACTAAGACCATGTAGAGACATCTTGAGCTACTGCAGCAGAATTAAAGCAGGATGCACTCAAACTCATTCGTTTTGTTTTTTGAATATTCCGTGTGCTCTGTCTTCATGACTAAAATAAATGTAAAAAATCTAGAGAGATGCATATGGAGGGTTAATTTATGAAAGATGTTCAAGGGACAGCAAAAGGTAGCTATTTGTTTTAAACAAAAAATTATTTATACGAACAGAAGCATTAGGGGTTGTAAAAACTGAAAAAAAGAGAAAAGTTAAAGTCAAATATATGACTTTAACACAAGTTCCCTACGTAGAACAAAATAATACAACTGTTCATTTAGGTCAAAAAACATTTTTGATTTGATTTCATTCTTTTTGTCCTATTTTGCCAACTAGAGTCAAGTACAGATTAAGGTTGTTACAAATTTAGGGCTTGAAGTGCATATGGTTTCGGATTGTTTTGCCCAGTTAAATAGAATTTAAAGTAAAAGAAAATTAACAAAAAACATCACTGAATTTTTTATGTCAATGATATAAAAGTTTCTCTCGCGCAGATTTTCAAAAATGTTTACCTAATGTCCACAAATCACATAACTTTTTACTGTGCAATGATTTACCCATCCATCCATTTCAATTTAATGATAATTGTTTTATAATACATCTATTGCATTAACATTTGCATTTAAATCAAGTTATGGCAATAATAAAGCTAATATGATAACCAGAATGTAAGCCTTTATCTGAGTTTCAGACTCAGTAAGAAAAGAAAAGTAAGAAAAAAAGTAAAGAAAGTAAGAAAATTATTGAATGAACTTTGTTCGACTCTGCAACGCTAGGTGTTTTGTGTTGACATTCTTTCAGTTGGCCTACTATAGCGTCAAACAGCTATTAAACACATGTCAGTGGTGAAGCAGATGGAGAACAGCAAGATATGTACAATGAGCAAATAAATTGTCGACAACAACACTGACCATAGACGGACCAAGGTATATGTTTGTCAAATGTCAAATTTTATCGGAATAAGGCATTAATCTGGGCTTCTGTTTAAGCATGTAAACCCACAGAATTATGTTTTTTTTAAAGCTTCATTGTGTCTTGCCAGCTCCATGCACTGTTTAGATGCATTTTCTGGCCTAAGTAACCTGGAGTATCTTGAGACTTGAAAACACATCTGTAATCATATGTTGTTTATTAAATGTCTGAAAAGGGGACCTTGGAACTACATGTGAGAATGGCTTTGATCAACAAAACCATACATGAAATGAGCAGAAACATCATGTTACATCTCAACAGCAGAGATAGTCCTGACCTTTGACTTCCCGCCAGTTTACAATAGTCATTTGTGGGGCAGGGATCAGAGCAGAGTCCATAAATCATACTCAAACCATCCTTGTAGGAGGAACCCAGTTACACTGCAGTAAAAATGAAAAGAAAACACACTCAGAGACTGACGGGAGGCTAAAAGCGACTCCATTCATCACTGGCTAGAGGCTCCATAAAGTCCATAAGGGGAAAACACACAGGGTGATAATCCTCAGCTTGGTTATAAATAATATAGATCCCTGCTAATAGTAATAAGAGGTTCTGAAGCCTAACAGGACCCCTCTTGATGTGATTATTCGAATGGAATGTTCCCAAAGGACATGCATTATTCTGAATAAATACTTAGAGGTAACTTAATAGGTCAATATGTTCCCATCAAGAGACTGTTTGACCTTTTTGCTTGTGAATAAAGAGGAGAGGTGGATTTATTATAACAGCAACAAGTGACTGCCAGAGGAGGCGTAGAAGTTGGTTTGCAGACAAAACATAGAACATTTTGTGGAGAAAGGAGGATGTAAGATGAAAACAGTTTGCAGACAGAGCTGGGACCATTTGTGCTCATTAGTACAATATGTCAGAGTTTTGTGATAGCTGTATGAAAAAAATAGTTCATTACATGCAGAACACCAAAAAGATATAAACAAAAGATTCACGTCTGACAAATGATGATCCCAACAGTTACTAACTGGGTTCTTGGGACTACTTAAGGTGGTATTTCCTTCATAGAATAGCTGTTGGTTCTCTCTTTTTAATGAACCTGTGAGATACAAACTGCAGACTGTGAAACTCTTTCAAATAGTCCAGCTATGAGGTTAAAGCACCTCGAAAACCTGAAGCTACGTCCTGGAAGATACTGGAGTATACCAGTCCACTGCTTCCCTTTGAGAAAGCCTTTAACCTGTATCCAACCTCAGTCACATGGATTTTAGTATTCCAACTCCTAACAAGACAGCAGCAGCAGCTTCAACAATGACCCCCCCACCCCCGCCCCCCCTCACCTCAGCTAATTTAAGACCTGTTGAGAAGTTATGGGAGTTTCTTTATTCTATAAGTCAGCATGCTGCTGCAGTGTGATAATTACAGAAACACCTATCTTTCTTTGAAAAAGACAGAGCGTAACAATTTTTGTGTTAAACAGGTTTGAGCTTTGATAACATTGTAGACTACAAATTAATCCCAAATGCCATTTCCCTAATAATTGTGCGAGCTCTGTAAGTCTGGATAATGCACTTTATGTGAATGGAGAATAAAAACTTCCTACAAAAGCAATTCTGCTTACGCTTAAAATAGATTTAGGCGACTCAGACAGAGGACATGTGTTAGGCTTTCAACCAAACTGGTTCCAGTGCTATATACTAGTGATGCACATCCATCATAGCAAGGTAGGACTAAGTAGCCTAATTATTAAAATGTAGCCAGTTGTTCAATAACAACTTTTTTACCTACCTTCACAAAAGCAACCTCAATCCCCCCAAAAATGTTCATCATTATCTTTACATATCTTGTTTAGAATGGTCATATATTCTAGAGTCTGCACCAATACTGATACTCGTATCGGGTATCGGCCCCGATACTGCCTAATGTACTGGTGTCGGTATCGGTTAAACTTAACCGACACCATGAACCGATACTCAAAATGGGGAAAATCTGCAACAAATTAACCAAAAAAGATTAATTTTTTACTTGAAATTTTATTTTTTTGGTAATTTTATATTTTACATCTGTTATTTCGTCTCAGTTAAGTTTAGTTTGTCTAAACTAAGCATAAACTAAACTAAAATCTGTCTAATAGCTAATCACCACCATAGTCTAATACCACGTCATGAATGGACTCGATTCGTCTAACTACCCAACTATTAAGATACACGCATTTTCAGTAGGATATCATATTCCTACCAGTTTATCCAGGTGGTGTAGCAACAACGTAGCAGTTTCAGTTTTGGTGCGTGCAGTGTAGTAGCCCCGATGGCATTGCATTTTGCAGCGGAGTTAATAACCACACACATTGGCACCGCATCGCAATGTCATTTTTTAAAGCTAATTCCCTGATATCTGACAAGATAAATGTAAAAAAAAAAAACATTTTTAAATTATAATTTCCGGTTTACCGTCCGATCCCGTGGATTATTTCCTGTCCCGTCCCGATCACGTTACCAACAGTGAAATTGACTCCCGTCCCGCGGGAATCCTGCAGGAATCTCGTGACTCGTGGGAATCCCGAAAAATTGTCACCTTCTACCGCAGAGTGAAGGCAAAAGGGCCAATAAGTACTAAGCATCTCTGGGAACTTCTTCAAGACTGTTGGAAAACCATTTCGGGTGACTACCTCTTGAAGCCAAACAGAATGCAAACACTAATCAGAGCAAAGGGTGGCTACATTGAGTAATCTAAAATATACAGTAACACATGTATTCAGTTATGTCACCCTTTTTTTATTTAAGTACATACAGTAATTCCATACATTATGTGTTCATTCATGGTTTTAATGCACTTAATAGAGAATCTACAATGCAGTCATGAAAAGTAAGGAAACTCATTTAATGAGAAGGTGTGTCCAAACTTTTGGTCTATTCATAGTGTTGCACTTATTGCTTTAAGTAATAGTGAATTTAATCTAGACCAAGATAACTGTGATTGTTTCCTTAACTGAGCAGCTATACTACCAGCACTGGTTCTGGAACATGACAAACTTTATTCCTCTGGAGTAAGGTTCTATTTTAATCTTCCTGGTTTAAGACCAAAGAAAGCACAAACACTTTTAGTTTCTTGACTAATTAAAACGGTTGGATTATAAATAGAAAACACGAGTTCAGACTCCTATCCTTCTGCTGTTTGTTTGTGACCTGTCACTGAGCTTAAGCCGGTCAATAGGCCCACATAGAGCTATGATCAAAATCAATATTTTCTGCTAAATCCATAAAAGCCTTTTCCGACTCAGTTTTAAACACGGTTAGTCTTCTAATATCAGATAGTGTTAAGAAATACTGGTTTAATGTGTAACTCCTTTTTTTTCTGGTGCAGCTAGTTGGAAATGCAGGAGAATTCGCTAAAATTGCTTGTTTGTAATAAAAGGTTATTAAATTAATCTAGCAATATTAGTGCTGAAGAGGACAGGTTTTAATGTCTTTAACTGTTGGCAAGAAATATGTCAAACTTGCATGAATTGTTATTCCTGCATTTTATGGGAAAAAGTTGGCTTTTGCTTCCCATTTAGTGGGCTAAATATGAATATAGTTCTTCTCACAGCCCATCCATCCATCCATCCATCTGTCTTCTTCCGCTTATCCGGGGTCGGGGGCAGTAGCTTAAGCAAGGAGACCCAGACTTCCGTCTCCCCGGCCACTTGGGCCAGCTCCTCGGGGGGAATTCCGAGGCGTTCCCAAGCAAGCCGGGAGACATAGTTCCTCCCAGCCACTCTACAGAGGAAACTCATTTCAGCCGCCTGTATCCGTGATCTTGTTCTTTCGGTCACTACCCAGAGTTCGTGACCATAGATTAGGGTAGGAACGTAGATCGACCGGTAAATTGATAGCTTTGTCTTTTGGCTCAGCTATCTCTTCACCACAACAGACCAGTACAGCGCCTGCATAACTGCAGACGCTTTACCAATCCGTCTATCGATCTCCCGCTCAATTTTTCCCTCATTCATGAACAAGACCCCCAGATACCTAAACTCCTCCACTTGAGGAAGGACCCCATCCCCGACCCGAAGAATGCACCCTAGCCTTTTCTGGCTCAAGATGATGTTCTCAGATTTGGCGGTGGCTATCCTCATCCTAGCCGCTTCACACTCGACTGCGAACCGCTCCAGCGAAAGCTGTAGGTCACGTTCAGATGAAGCCAACAGGACCACATCATCTGCGAAAAGCAGAGACACGATCCTGAGGCCACCAAAATGGTACCCGTCAACACCTTTGCTGCGCATAGAAATCCTGTCCATGAATGTAATCAACAGGATCAGTGACAAAGGGCAACCTTGTCGGAGTCCAATTCTCACTGGAAACGAAGTCGACTCACTGCCGGCCATACAAACCAAACTGTGACACCGGTCATACAGGGACCAGGGACCGGATGGTGGGACCAGAATCGCTTCAAAGCCATACGGAGGCCATTCTCCATGGTCTCTCCAAACTCCTCCCACGCCCAAGTTTTGGCCTCAGCGACCATCTGAGCCACACTCCACTTGGCCTGCCAGTACCTATCAGCTGCTTCCGGAGTCCCAAAGGCCAAGAAGGCCCGATAGGACTCCTTCTTCAGCTTAACAGCACCCCTTACCGCCGGTGTCCACCAGCAGGTTCCTCTCACAACCATTATTTTAAACAGCTTCAGTCCTGCGCTAAGAAAGAACTTATTTACAAAAAAAGGTAGGGACCAAAATATTTACTTTTATGAGTCAAAAAGTCTTGAGAACTGCAAGGTGGAGCAGTTTGTGGCACTGTCGCCTCACAACAAGAAGGTTCAAACCCCCAGGTAGGGTGTGTCTGCACATACTTTACGTTCTCTCTGGACATTCTGGATTCCTCCCATGATTGACAAAAAAGACTCCTTAAGTAATTGGGATCTCTAAATAACTCTTAGGTTTGAGTGTGTGTTTCTTGGTTTCCCTGTGATGGACCAGTATCCTATCCAGGGTGTACCACAGGTCTCACCCAATGACACTTTGGAATATGGATTAACCCTTTCTGCAGCCCTAATAATTATGCATTTTTATGGCAAATAAATATAAAGTTTATTTGCCAGTATGGTGGGATAAATGTTAATGTTCAGCTGCAATGTCTATTGTTGCCAGAGAGAGATAAAAAATATTTACAATCAACTTAAAATAGATATTTAGAAAGATGATCTAGATCTCAACCACAATGATGGTTGCTTATTTGTGAAAATGAAATGGTTACTTATGAATAAGGGCTCCTTTAATAATAATGATTATAAATATATATATATATATATATATATAAACAAATTCTGTACAAAACAGATGGAAGACCTGGCTTTGAAACCAAGCAAGAACTGCAAATGTAGCAGCACACCTTGTTAAACACAGGTGTAAATAATATCTTATTATTCATCTTCTGCTTCTTTACTGCTGCTCGTCCTTGCACAGAACCAAACCTTTCTGCTTGCTTTCAGAACATCTGCCACAAACAAAACGAATAAATTGTTTATCATGGCCGGTTGCTGCAGAAGACATAGGCTTTTAAAACTGAAAATAGTAACTTCTCAACTGGTCCAGATTTGTAACAATGATAGTGCAAAAACTTGCCAGTAATCATCTTGCCACAAGCTTTGCTGTGAATGTTCTCATCATAAATGCCATCTGATAGCAGTGTTCTCTGTCCTGACAGAGACAGTGAGGCACGGTGCTGTATCTTCTCCAAGCAGAAGGCTGACGGATCAGACTGGCACAGGTAAAGATAGAAAATTCTACCTGCAAGTCACCGGTACTTTGATTTCACACAGACACATCCGAGCTTGCCTCATCTGTGCGCGTGCAGATTCAAACTCAACACGCTATCGGTTTGGACTCTTCTCAGCCTTTCTTTTCTCTTTTCAGCATTCACCTTCATTTCTCCTTCTTCCGTCTTCCATCACCACAAATCAGCCACCTGCTGATCTGGTTCATTTAGATATATTCCACCTGTATCACTTTCAGTTTGAAAACAAGCTTGTGCAGTGCATTAACTTCAGTTTTCCTTTTCTACCTCACCTCCCTGTGCTGCTTTGATTGTCGCATTTCATTTAGTACGCAGAGACACAAAGACATATGCACACTGCAGGAAATGTCTACGATTGACACTGTGCACACACGGCAGCAAACAAAGATGTATTCGTGCTTGTGTACTGAGCAATAGATCCGAACTACAAACAAACTAACAGGTTTGAACACACAAACCTACACACAAACTCACGTATTCTTTCAGGGCATTGCAGGCAAACTTCCAGACCTGGCTGTGTGCAAGTTTGATTCTTCTGACTGAGTCTGAGAAGCATTTTTATCAGCAAAGCTCAGCTATTTACGTCTCTGTATTTCAGCTTCTATCTTTATCAATTGTTGCCAATCTGCTTGAGCAAAAAGTCAGACTTACAGTATATATATACCTCAAATTCTTAATCCTCCTCTTTCCAATGAGATTATCTATCTCAAGGATGGGTAAGGTAAACAATTATTACCCAATGACACAAATATAGCAAGATGTATTATATATTTTTTTATTTTAATTTCATATCAGCTTTGCATAAAAAATATATTTGACTGAAAGCCTTGACATGCTTTTCTTCACCTTTGCGGCAATAGACTTTCGGATCTAGACAACCAATAAAAACATGCTTTCATCTTGTTTTGTGTAGTGAGTGGCCCATTCTTAGGTCAAACATTGTCAAAATAACTTTTTGACCAATAATATGTTTTGTTTTCGGTTTGATGAAAATCTGATTACAGTTAGGAGCATGTGCTTGGATAAATACATTTTAGGGGTGTGAAAAGACATTGTACCATTAGTTTTTGCAACAGCTTACTGAAACGCCACAATATTTTTTAATGAAGCACCTTGCAATGATCTACCTATTTTAAGTTTTTGATTTCCTTTGATAAAGTAATTGTGATTATTATGAGCATTATTGGCCAAGTTTGTGCACGTAAATAAAAACTTTTGACTTTGGTTACACTTCTCAATGTAGACATTTTAGGTTTAGCTATATACATTTGGTGCAACATTTTTTTATTATTTTTATATCCATTTGTTGATTGAATTTAGCTTGAAATCCATTTGAATCTACAGCTGATTTGTTATTGATTTGAAAGAAATGATACAATTCAAGATAGTTCCAATGTTACTTGTATTTAAGCAAGCAAGTTTATTTATAGAGCACAATTCATACACAAGGCAATTCAAAGTGCTTCACAATTAAATAAATTAAGAACACAAATAAACATAAAAACACCAACTTATCTCAAAAAGATAAAAATAATTAATTACAATAAAAAGCAATAGTGCAGATAAAATACTTTCAATTGTCATAAGCACGGGTAAAAATAACTGTTTTCAGTCTGGATTTAAACATTGTTAGAGTTGAGGCTTGTCTCACATCCTCATGAAGACTGTTCCAGATTTTAGCTGCCTGAAACTGAAATGAAGCCTCACAATGTTTATTGTTGACTCTGGGAACCACCAGGAGACCCCTCCCTGAAGTTCTCAGGGCCTGAGATGGTTCATATGTCTCTAACATGTCAGAGATGTAATTTGGTGCCGAACCATGAAAAGACTTGTACACAAGCAGAGCTGTTTTAAATTCTATTCTCTGAGCGACAAGAACCCAGTGCAGAGACCGGAGCACTGGACTAATATGGTCGTATTTCCTGGTTCTTGTCAGGACTCGAGCAACAGCGTTCTGGATGTACAGCAGCTGTCTAACAGCTCGTTTAGAAAAGTGGTCCCAAGATTGACCCCTGGGGGACTCCACAGGTCATGGGAATTTTGTCCGAGACACAGTTGCCAATTTGGACAAAGTACGTTGTGTCCTTGAGATAGGACTTGAACCAGTTTAGAGCAGTACCAGAGATTCCCATCTAGTATTCTAACCTGTGAAGTAAGATCCCATGGTCCACTGTGTCAAAGGCAGCACTCAGGTCCAGCAGAACTAAAACTGAGACTTTGCCTGCGTTGGTGTTCATGCGGATAACATTTGTTACCTTGATCAGAGCTGTCTCAGTGCTGTGGTGGGGCCTAAAGCCTGACTGGAAAGTATAAAACACATTGTTAGATAGCAGAAAGTAAGTGAGCTGTTGATATACTACTTTCTCTAGGACTGTTCCTAAGAATTGTAGGTTGTAGGCTGGGGGTCTTTCCACACCCCTGTTCGTTGGACAATCAGGGGTTGGAGCCCGGGTAGATTATCAGGCCGTCTGGTCGGGGACCTAGGCTGGTGGGCTGCTCTTGCCGGGATGGGGGCCTTGGCGGTCTGCTTGTCCTCGTCCTGGTGGGCAAGGGGTCCGTCTCCTGGGTGCAGGGGCAGGGTGCTCTATCAGGGCGTCTGTCCCTGGACCTGGGAGTATAGAGTATGTATGGGGTGTATGAATGAGTGTACAGCGTCCTTTTTTCGTGTGTCCTGTAAATGTAAGAATGTGTGCGCATGAGAGGGAGGGTATGTATGAGTGTCTCTGTCTGTCTATGTCTACTTGTCAGGTTGGGTGTTTGGCTGCCCTCTGGCCTGGTGCATCTTCTTCCCCTCCGTCACTCCCCGTCGGTGATGGATGCTCCTGCCTGCTGGTCGATGATGGCTCTCGATGCCTGGGGCCGGGGGTCCCGGTTGCAGCCCGGCTCGGTCCTGGTGCATGCCTGGCTGGTCCTGGGTGGGCCCGTGTGTCGGGCGGCCGCTGTTTCGGGCCGACATCCTCCTTGGATTGACTGGGGCACCTCTTATGGGGGTGCCGGGGTTGTAAAGTAGGTTGGTTCCGTCCGGTGGATCGGTGGGGACCGTGCCCGGCGCCCAAGCTCCTGCCAGTTCCATGATTTCTACTGCCTGGTCGGTTTATCTGGGGGGGCTGTCCGGTATTGGCTGGGCCCCAGATCTTGGCGCTCTGCATGGGGTGGGATCTGGACCCGGGAGCTGGTAGATCTGGATGTCCAGGTGCTGGCTGGGCGCGGCCTGGGGAGGGCGTATATCCACTGTGGCTTTTACTGTGGCTCCCTGGGGGGCGGGTTGTTGGTGGCGTGTATTGTCCGTCGGTCGGCTGCGGGCGCCTCCTGCCCGGCGGCGGTGCGGGGGACTCCTCTCGGCGGGTCCCTGGTCGGGGCCCTGCTGGGGGGCGGGTGTCCCTGATCCCCGTGGCCTCCCGGTCCTGTTCCGGGCCCGTCCTGGCGTAGCCGGTTTCCGGCGGAGCCCGTGGGCTCGTCCCTGCGATCTCTCGGGCCCCAGCATCGCGGCTCTTTGGTGTTCCCCAGGGGCTTCCATCTCTTCCTCTCTTGGTGGGTGATCGGCCATGCGCTGATCCGCCTGCGGCTCCTGCGCTCTGTGGGACTCTGGATGCATGCATCTCCTGCCTCCTTCATGTCTGTGTCGATTCCTGTAGGACGGATTGACGGTTCCTTACACCAGCTATCAATCACTTGCATCGGGAAACCTTATTGAGACCTGCATGCTCGCACACACATATAGGTGTGGGGACATTGGTGTGGATGGACATATCTTGAGCTGAGGTTATCGTCATTAGTTAGCTTTTACCAGGAGCTTACCAGAAACATTAGTATTGTGTTCATTTATCCATGCTTGTGTGTAGTGAATGTGTAATTCTTAGTTTTTATTACTTGATCTGAACTATTGGTCTGGTTGTGTTCAGTTCGTTGTTTTTGTTTGTTTTGTTTTTCCGCTTCTCTACCATCCGGCAGAGGCGGAGGACTGGCATGTTTTCTTGTGTTCTTTGTTTGCCTCCCTGTCTTGTGTCATCGGTTCGCGCCTCTGCTGGTCTGGTTTCTTTTCTTCACCTTCTTCCTTTCTTCCTTCTTGTCTCGGTTTCGTGTCCATGACTTCAGGAAATTGAAACGTCAGTAATCACTAATAAAGATTGTTTAATACATATACATCAATTGGAGTATTACAGCAAATCTGTTGGGCCTGTACTTGGTACTCAGACACCAATTCTGAGTGGCAAACTGCTAGACAGGACACGTTAAAAATAAAATAATAAAAAAATAAAATAAAAAAGAATTGTAGGTTTGATATGGGCCGGTAGTTGCTCAGTACTGTGGGATCAAGACCGCTTTTCTTTAGAAGAGGCTTAATGACCGCAGTTTTTAAGGCATTTGGGAATATTTCAGTCTCAAGTGAAATGTTAACTAACTGACTAAGTTGTGGTAACAAGCTGCTCAGCACAGACTTTAGAAATCAAGTGGGTAATTCATCAAGGCAGCATGTACATGAACTCAGACCAGAGATAACCTCTTCGATTATTTTGTCACTGACAGGTGTAAAATGTGTCAGCCTAAGGTATTTATCTGGAAACGGTCTTGCTATTTGTTTTGTAATAATTATGGCATTTCTAATGCCTTGGACTTTGTCATTGAAAAATATTGCAAATTCATTGCACTTAGATGTGGAAGTTAGTTCTAAGGCCAATGAAACTTGAGGATTAGTTATTCTGTTCACTGTGGCAAACAGAACACGAGAATTGTTTTTGCAGTTTGTAATTATTTTAGAGAAATAATTCTCCCTTGCTCCATGTAAAATCTGGTTAAACACACAAAGCACTTTTTTGTAAACCTCATAATGAACCTGAAGCTTTGACCTGTGCCATTTCCGTTCGGCTTTCCGGCACTCTCTTTTTTGTGCCCTGACCGAAACTTCATTTCTCCAAGGTGCCTTTTGCTTAATGTTAACCATTTTAACCTTGACAGGAGCAATAGTATCCAAAACATTTACAACCCTTGAAGTGTAAGAGTCCAATAGATTATCAACATTTGAGCATGGGGGATTTTCAAATTTGATCAGTTCCATAAACTTTGTCCTTGTTGTATCATTTATGTGTATTCTTTGAATAACTCCAGGCCCAACTACTGGTTTGGGTGCAACAGTTGGTCAAAGAAGATACAAAAATGATCAGATAAAGCAACATCAACAACATAGACATTTGATATACTAACACCTTTTGTAATGACTAGATATAGAGTGTGGCCTTCGTTTTGAGTCGCATCACTCACGTGTAAACCAAACATTTCAAGGAAAGCACTTATTTCTTTGGTATGCCTATCATTGGTTACATCCACATGCACATTAAAACCACCTGAAGTACTAAACAGTCAAATTCCGTGCAAACACATGTAAGTAATTCAGTAAAATCTTTAATAAAACAATTATGTGGTGGTTTGTAAATTGTCATATAAAGTATGGAAGATTGTTTAATCTCCATTTTGAATGACAAATACTTAAACGATGGACAAAACACAAATGACAGTTTGTGGGTCAATATATTTTCCCTGAAAATGGCACAAACACCCCTCCCTTCTGGTTATCGTGTGTTTCAGACACAAAATTGAAGTGAGATGGACTACACTCAATCAAAACTGCATTGCAAGTGTTTTTGTCGAGCCACGTTTAAGTTAAAAACACAAAATTCAGATTGTAAGAGGAAATTATACTATTTATTCAAAATGACTTGTTTTTTAATGATCTGACATTGAGAACAGCATGTTTGAGATTTATCTGTGTTTGATAGATGGAATCTTTTTGCAAGGGATATGGATTAAATGTCTTTGAGTACCTAGTCTGACTGTTCCTCTGTTATCTAATCTACGTGGTTTGACAGTACTGATTTTTTTACGAGAGCACTCTCCCTCTCTGAACCTCTGGTTGGTTTTGAGTTTGCTTTGCATGATAGTAACGCAGAGGCCCTTAATCAGAACAAGTGTCTCATATTTTATTTTGTCTTTTCTATTGTGTTTAGACCTTCTCTCTTGTGTGCTTGGTGCCACTTTTTGAATAAGTAGTGTCACTAGATTGCATACACCAGACACATGCACTCTGGAACAAATGGCAAACTTTAAAAGGGTGATGCACAGTGTTTGTTTTAGGCTGTTGCAGTAGATATTAACTTTAATGCAAACTTTTTATTTTTCAAAATCTTTTCATGGCAAAGCAGGACACACTGTCTGCTGATGACCAGTGGTTCTGGGTGAGAAGACACAGCTAGATTACATTAGATTCTTTTTTAAAGTAAAATAAACATTGTTTAATGTAAGCCTTCTTTCCCAACCTATGGTTTTCCATCCCTTGAACCCCTCTGCTCCAAGACTTTGAGTTCTGCTAGTGGCAGCTTTAAAACTGATTTGGTCACGGTGTCTGGGAGAGGGTGGGTGGGTGGATGCTGGATAACTTTCACAGGCTGATTTTCAAAGGGTGCGCTTTGAGAGCTGTAAGGCTAAGAGGAAAGATGGCCAGAGCAGAGACCGTTGTGCAGAAAGAGAGAGAAAGATACAAGCACCAGGCGGTTCCTAAGGAGATTTCAGCCCAAGCACTCAGTTATAATTCATGTGGAGCAGGAAGTGAGTGGTGGTGGTCATCACAACGCAGACACTGATAACAATGGTGAGACAGATGACGAGGCAGCAGAGGAGACAGAGAAGGGTAAATTAGAAGAGGAGAAGCGCATGCATTAGGGCTTTAAGAGAAGAGCGTGCCCATTCAGCTGCGCAACATGTTGAAAATGCACTGACAAAAGAGGCCCTTCAGCTTTATTAGACAAAGGTGTGGTAGTTCAAATTAAAAGAGATGTTTCTTCCATGACCTGAATGACTCAGATGGACAGTCAATAAAGACGCGTCATGGTTGAAAGCCTCTTTTCTTCATTTCACCCCATGTAACTTGGCCTCTATTCATGGTGTTGCACTTAAAAATAAATGCATTCACATGGCACACTTCATAGATAACATCTCAATGGGATTTTCCCTTGCTCAGTCACCCACTAACATCAACTCCTATTAGCATAAAACACACCCAAAGCTCCTCGAAGGGATGTTTAGCAATTTCATTTGCTACCTGGCATCTTCCAAAGCAGATTATGTCAATAAAAGCTATTTCCTTTTAAAGTCAATGGTCCTCGCTTCAGCTGTCAGGTTTAGCCGATAAAATCAGAGATGACTAAAACTGAGAGCATAGAAAACACAATAGTGAGCTCTCACTTATTTGACATGGGACCATCACAAGTAAAAGCATTTAAGCAAATATGCGGGATATTTGTGGTATTGATTGTCAGGGCGGGAACACGCAGCAGGCTCCAGGATAGGCTAAACACAGTGGAGCTATTCTCACAGTGTTACCTGTCAGGAAGCCAGTGGAGAGGAATGAGGCAGCTCATCTGGGCTTTCTAAACCCCATAGCAAAAACAAGTATCCTACACATAGCTCCATCAGCCCTGTCTGATCTCCCCATTAAACAAAGCGAAACTCAGGCATCCAGATTATTTTCACTGCTTACACTGTGGCAGGTTGCACTTTACAGACATGATTATTTTCTCTGTATAACAGGGCTAAATGACTCGTTCATTGATTGATCTTTCTTCGGGCTCTTGAGCAACTGTAAAGCCAAGCAAAAAGGAGATGAACTGTGTTTTGACAGAGACTGCCATTAAAAAGCAACAGAAGGAAGAGTGGAACCACCAAGGCACTGAAGCAAACTGAGGAATTTCCTCCAATAAACTATTGTGTTATCTTTACAATATAAAAGTTAGTACCAAAAGAAATAAACAGTGTTTGGAAGACTTGTCTGATTTAGCTGCTCAGATGGATGTAATATTACACGGTTTACATTTTAAGCACAATGCACCCTCAATCCGTTATATTCAACGAAGGCATTTCATTTCTTTAAAGTACCTTAAACTGTGTGTAAAGTTTTCTAAATAAAAAACAAATAAATAGAAATCCTAGGAGAAAAATTTTGACCCATGAGACAATACTATACAAAATTGTCAAACCACATCTAATTTCCTAATCGAGCTGCCAGGGAACCCAACTTTATTATTATCAGTTAAAGTAAAAAGATCTAAAGGCTTTCTAAGAAGGAAATTACAAGATATTTTTACTCATTTTAAGTTTAATAATCCAGAGGTGCACCATCCTTCGGATGATGATTTAATAATCGGTTTCTACAACTGTGGTAAACTCATCAGTGGTGGAACTAGTGGTGATCAGAAGACAATGTGGCACAGTTACTTGCAAGGTATAGTAAACATGATCAAATAAACAGTGAGAGTTGGCTAAAAGGCACCAACACCCACGAAATTGTGTTGTTCAAGCACATCCATTTTTGCTTCTTCAGGAACCTCCTCAAAGAGGAGCAGAACATTTTAAGAACTCTCTGTACAAAGTGAAGCGGGCAACAATGGATTTTATAACAAGCGGTGGCGGCTACTCATGCTGTGTTGCATTTACCTCTGATGTCTGAAGATGGATCTGGGAATAATATCAAATCCCATTCAACTGTGTCTCAGCTCCATGCTCTAAACTCAGTGGGGTCTGCTGTTTGATGTGCTCTGTGATTCGGCTAATTGCTATTTGCTAAATAAGATAAGCATGTGTTTATTTTTGAGGAGTATGGCAACATGTTTAATGAAACGTGTTGTATGCTACAATACATGAAAGATTTAATGAGACAAAAATGTTCAAAAGTGTTTTTATAACTAAGACACCATGTTGGATTTTGAGGTTAGGGTTGGAAGGAAACCTTAGATTATCCAAAATGAAATTCTGATTTTAGAGGAATTCTGATTTTAGTTTTCAATTTTCCAATCTTGCTAAATAAAACCTCAAAGTAAAAATAGAATGCAACCTTACATTATACTCCTTTGACCAATCATGCGGAGGCAATGGATAAGAAGTATTTTTGCCCTGTGTTAAACTGGTTACAGGGGGGGGGCACAGAGGAGTAAATTCATCCCAAAAAAAAGAGTTGATACTGGCTGTATCTCGAATTGATTGGAATGGAAAAACAATAGTGCAGAGTAATAGTGAGGTGTGAATTTTGGCCGGTGTTTCTTCAGTGATGCAAATGAATCATGCTTTTAAACGCATATAATTTTCTGAAGCAAAACGGCACAGTTTGACGGCCCTAGGAACTAGCCAGGACTACTTTACTGAAAAGCTTTAAACGGCAAGAACTCTGCCCAGGAGGTGATCACAGAGATCAATGTGTCTGCAATATGCTGATGGTAAAGGCTGGCAAACGACTTCATGTCTAAAAATGCAAACTACCTTTTTTTAACAATGCTCATATGTTCTCATTGGAATATTTTTCTTTATGAGTTAAAAACCTTTACTCTATGCATACAATTGAAAATATCTGCGTGTCTCCATCAAGACGTCAGGGGTGTGAGCTGTAAACTGTCAAAATGATGGCTGGCCTTCAGATTTTTTTCACAGGCCTGATTCAAAATTCTATTTTTTAAATAAAACTTGTTAGTTATAACAAGGGTAAATTCTAGTTTGGGATTTTTTGACTTCATGAAATAATCGAATGAATAAGTATTTGAACGAGAGAATTGGAAATTGGTCTTAAAACACGGGCCAAAATACGAGACTAAATCAGGGTAAGAAACAAGTAGAGCAGGAAAAACAGCCCAGGATCATAAAAGAATAAGATGCATTTGTTGTTTTTAGTTAATTTGTTAATTATATAGTCAAATTTAGTAGTCCTCTTGCTTCATATCATCAGCTCTTAATGGATGTGACCTGTATTCCCTGGACCGGTGATCTGACATATTGTTTATAGTTAATATTATTGATTGACAGTACGTTTAGTCCAGTGGTTTCTGTCTACTTTAAGGTGATCAGAATTCAAAAGTTTAGATGTTGTATTATTTAAAGCAACAATTGCATGCACATGCACAAACAAACTACATCAGTCATCTTGGCAAAGCCTCTGATTTTCCTCAATCCTAAATCGGCCTCTGAGCCTTAGTGACCAAATACAAAAATAAAGTTATCAGTTCGATTAGTGTTGGGTAATTTTAACCTCTAAATTATTATAGACATTTTCTTTTATACATGAGTTTGTGTTGCAGATTCCACAATATTTAACCATGTTTCTAAGATTGTTTTGCTTTGTGCATTTGAACTGAGCTAACACAGAAAATTAAAATTTTGACAGAGAAAAAAAAAATGTTGAAAGGTCTATAAAAATACTTCAAGAAATGCTTGGGGAACTTTCTAAAAAATCAAACTAGGTTGTGTACATTTCTAAAGAATATTGAACAGAAGCTCCAGGAAGATTAACCCACATAAAACGTACCAAACATGTGCTGCATTGTCATCTCACATGGCAATTATAAGTGAAGCTATGGTTGGGGCCTGGATTGATCCAATAGCAACAACAACAACCTGACTGTTATTGACAGATCTCTGGAGTTTCACTGATGCACACATGCCCAGAGGCCACTTTGCTGGGTTCCAGCTTCCACCCCCCTACCCCCCCATCTTTCAATCCCACTGGTTTACTCTTTGTGTGAGAAACAGCAGTATTCAACAGTGTCTCAGTGGTGTCAGGCTTGGTGCTCTTATCAACAAAAGAAATCCACTCTCAGAGCCTGAAGACTGTTATTATTCAATTCTTCTCCTGGCATAATACTTTGATAAAGACTTTTTTGCTCCTGGATGTATGGGCTTGTCTCCCATTGCTTGAGTTTAATTCAGTGTGCATTTTGCATTCATGTGATGTGCAAATAGCACTTCTGTCACCAACATTATTAAATATTGAAAATATGCCAGACCCAGATCAACATTTGACAAGCCTCTATTTACAGGCTCCAGCTCTATTCAGATGATTTCGTAGAATAGGTTTATATGGTCTTTTGTTTAAAAAATATCTGCTTGTTGGTCTACTAACTACTCACATACAGTGGGGGGGAATTTGACAGCTACCGATTGTTTAAGTTGTCCAAATTAAAAAGATGAGATGGGTGTATAATTTTCATAATAGGTACACTTCAAGTGTGAGAGACAGAAACTAAAAGAAAAACCCAGGAAATCCCATTGTATGATTTTTAAATAATTTATTAATGCAATGGTGCAGAAAAAAATTATTTAACACCTAAAAACAAGCAACTTGCAGGGATCAGGGAGCTTCTAAATAAACACAGGATACTTCTGTAACTTGAGATTTGGCATGTCTGGTAATAGTGCATTTAAACTTCAGCATTTTCTGGGAGAGCACAGTGCAGCAGTCAGAGCATGTTTTCTGTTTTGATTTCAGAGGAGTGGGTCTTTCCCATCATGACGCATGCGGTTTGCATGCAACATCTTGACAAGTAGTTTCG
The DNA here is from genome assembly GCA_028564705.1 of Apricaphanius iberus. Taxonomy (NCBI): domain Eukaryota; kingdom Metazoa; phylum Chordata; class Actinopteri; order Cyprinodontiformes; family Aphaniidae; genus Apricaphanius; species Apricaphanius iberus. The sequence goes on along the minus strand of JAPXFQ010000804.1, from coordinate 3,478,310 downwards.
GAATAATGTTAGTGCACTGCAGCGTTTTTTCCCCCATAAATTATTGTGCTAATGAGATGATCAGCTGATTGCTAAAGCCCGACCCCGAACCGAGCCCGTGTACAATGATAGATCTACAGGAAACATTTGACCTCTGTCATTGAAAGCCTTGGTTACATTACAAAGTACTGAAGTTAATTTTTTTTATTGACCAAATACTTATGTTCTGCACCATTGTATAAATATATTATTTTTTTAAAATCATACACTGTGATTTCCTGAATGTTGTTTTTTACATTTTGTCTCTCAAAGTTGATGAAAATTACAGACTTCTCTCATCATTATAAATGGGACAACTTGCACAATCGGTTGTTGCCAAATATTTTTTGTAACTTTTTTTGTGTGCTTCTGTTTGCTTTGAGATATGACAAAGTAGATGCAAGTTGGTGACTAAATTCAAATATGTGCACAGATACATGAAAAATGTTGGGATTCCAAATGAGGAGTTTGAGGCAAAGAGTATGTTTAACTGGGAGAAAACTTTGTTTGGTTTGGAATAACATCTTTGAAAACTTGGTGAGCTTATACATTAACAAAGAATGAAATTAAATTGTTCAGTATTACTGGGTTTGTTTCACTGCTTTGATCATAATTACTGTTGATAATGATTCACTTAGACATCAAAGCACATCTAAACATTCTTAGAACAGCGCCTGGCACTACCGCAGAATAAAAATGTTAAATAATTGCATTGACTGCTATTAAATTCAGTACCAAGATTTTGAACTGCAAAATTAAAACTGCCATATTAAGTTCTGATTTTCCAACCATCTACTCAGAACAGAAGATGAAATGTAAAAAAAACAAAAAAACATGAAGGTATCCCAGCCAGTGTTTCAGTTTTTAGAGGTTACAAAAATAATCAGTGTATAATTATCACGATAATGATCTGTTTTATAACACTTTTTTTTTCCAACAAATAATAGGACAGTTGCCTATCCCTCACCTGGGATCATTTCTCACCTGATTATGCTTTTTAGTCCACAGCATTTTTTATATAAGCATTCACCTTCTAGTGACCAAAACTGGCTGACTTTTAGCACTCTTGGCCCCAAATGGTGACCAACTGGTTGGAAACTTTAAAAATGAATCTTAATCCCAACCCACAAACACCATACTAACCACAAACAGGGTGACCTGGCAGCAACACTGGTGTCAGTGCAAAATACGACTCAGTTAGCCATTATAAATATCTGGACAGAAATGTGAAAAATTGCTAAAAAGGAAACAGCATTTCCCATTTGTAGAGAAATACCATGCAGCCCCTCATTTATCCTCCAGATTAAATACTTTTCTTTTATAAAACATTGACCAACTCAGCAATATATATATATATATATATATATATATATATATATATATATATATATATACATATTTTGTTCAGTCTTGACTTAAGGAAAGTTTAATTTTAGACTGAATCCAATTTCCAGTTCTCCTTAGGCTTTCGTACGATTTTTTTTGTCTGCACTTTAATGAAGAAAAAGCTTTTTCCTTGACAGATGAATCTCATATACCCTTTTTGTGTTAAAAGGTAGACTTTTCACTGAAGTTTTTTGTGTGAGAATATTACTTTTCATTACAGCTTTATCAATAATTCAAATACCTTATTATACCTAATTTTTTCCTTTTAAAGTGCCTTTTTTCTCTTACACTTGGGAAAATATCCCAGTCAGAGGTTTTATTAATTGGTAGATGTTTTTTGACTATTTTGACTCTACTTCTACTTTACATCGTTACTAAATTTAGAGTGAAGTCATACTTCATGTGTATTCTATTTATAAATTTTGTTTTTAACTTTCCCGTTATAACTCCTAAGCTTATGTCTTTTAGGTGCATGCATAGCAGCCAGTATTTGTATATTTATTTGTTTGTTGTTGTTGTTGTGTTGTTGTTTTTTGTGTGTGTGTGTGGGGGGGTATTTGTATTTGAGTAAAATTCAAAATAAAATCCATTTTATTTTTGTATTACACTTCTAGTGTAGGTTATCCATTATAACAATCACGGTTATGCAATATTGGTTGATATTTTTCCATAAATCCAGCAATGAAAATGTAACAGGAACATCATTTAAAAGAGACCAACAGGGTTGGTTTTAAGAGTTGGTATGTGATGTCAGCCAGATGTAAGCTTTAATGATGAAGTTATTCACGGTTGTACACCTCAAAGATGTATTGGTCATGTGTTTGTGGTAATTGTAGAAGTTCTCAGTTTTACGTTATAGTTTGTGTTCCAAATGCTCTTTAGTTATCCATCTTAGAGACAGCGGTGCACGGTAGTGGGGTGTCTGCCTTGACTGTGATGTGGCTGTTCTGTCTCTTCCTAGTTGTTCGTGTAAGAGCCGCAAATAATAATCCACCTTCGTGGTTGTGCAGTGCAAGGATGGGGTGCAGCTAAACTTTGTTCTCTAGTGAATGACTCATTTTCCTCTTGATGTCCCACTGTAAGTTGTTCTTGGTCCCGAATGCAAATATTTCTTGAAGTATTTGTTTGAAATAAATATTTGTAATAACTTGGTATTTGTGCCTTTCCGAATACTGTATTCTGATTAGGCTCCACCTCTAATGTCTATACTATTGCCATAATCCTTCACTTGTAAAAGTAAATCTGTTGGGCTTCTACTTGGCACTCCAAGAGCAATTCTGAGTGCTATACTGTCCGACAGGTCATGTGTGAAAAAAAAAAAATACTGGGCAGATACTTTGTTCCATGAGAAAAAACAGGACCAAACAGTGTGACCACTGCATTGAAAAAGTATTTCTACACCTTGATCTCTCGTGTGTAGGGGATGATGGTGGGTACCAAAACCTGAATGGTTACTACAGAACTTTATTTACTAATTAGGTGACCTTATGAGGGCTTTGGTTGCACTGGATTTTATTTCAGGTATCAGAATAATTCGAGCAGAATTTCTATGAATATCATAGTGTGACATCCCTTTACAGCCTCAGCTTTCCGGCACAGAAAAGCGGCACTATTAACAGTTTACACTGAAGGTGTCATTCCGGTGTACAGTGGCTATTTTAACTCATGTGCTATGTTGACACACAGTACATGTGTATCTAATATGGTAATAGAAGCAGCACATGCAGCACTGGGAAGCTACAAGTCTTTAGAGAAAAGAAAAGTAAAATGGAAAGAGAACTGATATCTGTTTGATACTGAGGATCAAGGGAGGAAAATGTATGTAACAGAAAGCGATGGCAACGAGGAGAGGGGTAATCTAACATAAAAGGGCCTAAATTAATTTTAGAGTCACAGTGAGATGACAAAGGCAGATATACATGAAAATAGGGGGTTGGATTGGACTGGCTGGAGACAAATGGAAGGATATCTATAAAGTAGCCTCGCCAGTGGTGTTGTAATGCTGTGCTCTCTTGCTGAAATAGTTTGGCTCATGACAAGATAAGCCCAGGCAATACAACCTGAGACTGCATTTCCACTCTTCCCAAACTGGCTCAATAACATTCCCCCAAAAAAATGTAGGAGCAGATGCTGTTTAAAAATCACACACACACACACACAGATACATACATCTGATAAGATGTTTCGGATGCATTAAATAGAATTTAAAGAACAAAGGGACAGGCACGGATCATCAACGTGTACACACATAAATTGGACTATTGGTTTTACAAGTCTATGCCTGTAAGGACTCGTCTGTTTATGTTTCTTGTCATTGTGCAGACCATTGGCCGAAGAGGATAGGAGCTTCTGTTTCGGGTTACATGTTAGAGCCTCTGTGAGCCTCCGAGATGCCAGTTTAGAGCCAATCAGAGCACATCATGCTGGGTGAAATCTGTCCTTTTAAGCAGAAATGCGAAAATACTTCAAAGAAGCAACAACAGCAGGTTAAATCGCGAAACTTTCAGCCAAATGGTTGGTCATGTATCTTAGTATCCACCACATGCTGATGTCTAACTCATATCTTTCCTGAGTACTTCCTGCACTGTATGTTATATATGCTGGCTTGCTATTTCTTTGACTCAGCCGTGCTGTAATTGTCAATGCCAAACGGGCACTATGGCAACAAGATTCTCCTGCAGTGTTTCTGTGAACATGGGAATCAACATGTGTGCCAGCTTCACTGCACGCATGATTTTACATACTGTTCACTATGAACTATAAAAAAGGAGAAAACAACAGTGTTGCTGGATAAAAAAAACAGACAATAATGACCCAGATACCACAACATTAACCTTATTAGGGTTAACCTGAATGTGATTATAATGAACCTTTGAAACAACTCACAAAACAAGTCACAAAAGATGTCTTCACAAGGTACTTTACAAGAAAAGTAATTTCAATACAATTATACAAACATTCCAATCAGTTAAAAAAAAACTTTTTTATTTAAGAAATCCCAGCAGAGTGCGTCAAGTCACTCACATGAAGTTGGGCCACATTGATGTAGACCATCCGGCCACAGCAATCCTCTCACACTGAGATCTTGTATATCTTAAGTGTAAAAGTAAGCCATCTACTGATTGTACTGATGTATTTGAATGTATGTTCATTGTGCCTTTACTTCAAAGTGAGGGTGATTAGATACAATTTTTCAGAGGACCACTTTGCAGATGGAATTTCAACCTTCTTGTGTTTTCATAGAAGAAACATCAATTGTATTAATTTTCTTGTGAAGAGATTGAAATACATGAGCTTAAATAATATGAAGGAAGCCAAGAAATGTAAAGAAATGGCCAAAGCCACATTGCAAATGCAGAATGCAAACATTATCTCACAACAAAATAATGAAAATAAATGAATAGTCTGATGCTGGGAGTTACAGTTTGTTTTTTTAGCTGTTTGGGTCTTAAAACTAAATAACTTATGTTGGTTTTGCAAGCTTAATAATTTTTTTAGAAACATATAGGTATAAATAGTCATCAGCAGTGCAGCTGTCATTAGTGGGTTTAAATCATTTTTAGGTTTTTTTTTTCTTACCATGGTCAAAGCAGGGAAGATATCTCACTAAGAAGTATGATAAGTATGATTCCAAGATAACTTGTTTTATTTTGGCAACTGTATTTTTTTCCTGGCTCACTGGATATCACATTAAGTGATTTCAATGTGGAATGAAAATGCCAATACATTCAGAAATTCTGTATTACAGTTTAAAGAAAGAGAAAACAAAGAACAAATAAGTTAACCTCTTGTGTATTCAGCTTCAGCCTCATCTGGCCATAGCTTATGTCAGCCTCCAGCTGTGCATGTCTATTAATGCATTAAAAATAATTTAAGCTGGCAATATTACAAAACTTTCCTCAGAAAGAAGTGAAGAATCGTTAAATATAATGTATCTCTGAGGTGAAGGCATAAAAAAGAAGATTTGAGAAAAAGTTTTTTTTTTTATACAATGATTTCTCTTGATGATTTTCACTGAAGGAAACAACGGCTTTCAGCTTATGAAGTCTGCAAAGAAACAGGCTACAATTCATGAAAAATTAAAAACTAAACTACAGTGTTACATTCTAACAAAGACTGGTTGTCTTCTTAAACTAAGCTTCACACCTTCACTGCCTTGTCAAGTGAGTTGCACTCATTGTGGTTTGAATAATGAGTAAAATACTCTGGAACCTGGCAAGATGGTGGTTTAGATGACGCCATGAGCTTCCTAGGTGTGAAGGTGGGAGTCAGCTGAAGCCGACAACTTATTTGGAGCCTTTAAAAACATAACAGCATTTGTTACTGAGTTAGGATATTATTGTTACTTTTAGATTCTTGCAGCACAACTATGAAGCTGCTTCTGGGGGTGTAAGGGAGCAGATGTTGGAATGGATTTTCTATTAGCTGCTCTTAATGTAAGTAGACAGGGATCTTGTTATACACAAGCACCAGATGCAGTTTATAGTGATGAAAAGATTGGTGGAAAAATGAATCAAGATAATGAGATGGAGTGAGGAGGGTGCAAAATGTTATATAAAAACTCTACATGTCTCTCGGTGTTAATCAAATCAAAGCTTTAAGTCTGATTCAAGTGACATTGATGAAACAAAAAGAAAGAGGATAAAGGTAAATAACTAAAGAAAACATTATTAAGCTTCATGCACTTAAGACAGCTTAGCTGCTTATTTTGAAATAGTCACACATTAAATGAACTGGGGAGGACAGTATATTATAGAAAAAAATGGGATTAAAATCTAGGTACATCAATATCAAGTACATAAATGAAAGCATCTTTAATATAGAATTGATATAATATTGAATATTTTTATTATAGGTTTTGTTTTGGGTTTTTCGGGGGGGGGGGGGGTTAACGTGCATGTTGGCAGAAGGTGTTTTTCGCAGGCTCACTGAGCAGATAATTTTGACACATCTTTACAACTTGACAGCTGTAAATGTCAGCCATAACAGGAATTCAAAGTAACTGAAGTGAAAATATTAAGGAACATGGATTTCCTTCCATTCCTCACCAACATAACAAGGCAGGATGTTGGTGTAAAATCTTTACATTTGTGTGAGTGCATTAATGGCAAGCAGCACCCAACAGCTTTTTTTAAAGCCAGTCAGTGGAGGGCAGCCTAGCAACAATGCCTTCTGTTCATGTTGTAAGAGCATAATCAGACATGGCGTCAGTTAACAGCGCCAGCACATGCAGTCCGTGTTTCACTGCACACTTGGCCCGAACTTCAAGGCTGTTGAGGGAGGGGAACATGTGTAGTACAGTGTTAGAAGCCCATATGCTCACCGACTCAATAGCGGAGAGTGTGTGATTTTTTTTTTTTGGGGTCGGTGTAATCTCCCGATTGTGTGGGGTCGACTTGACGGATGTGCCTACTGGTGAATGAGCAACATGATCTGAAACAACGGGGATCGAAGCTAGGCCTGCTGTGCTGTCAGATCTTACCCTTTATGCTTCTTTGCTCTAATGTTAATGGAGAAAGCCGCCTTGAAAAAGGGTTACAACCTTAAATCTCTTCGGGTAGACAGAAACTCTGCTGACAGGTGAGATATGTTAAACAGTAGAAAGCCGTGAGACAGGAAGAAAATTCATACTTTGAAAAAGGCTTTTGGGGGATGATAAATTATTCAAAATACTTAATATTTTATTCTAAGACAGTTAACAAATGAAATGCAATACTTAAATAGTAGAAAACTAAAAAAAGCATTAAACTAAAAATTCATAAATGGATCCAAAATGCTGATAAGTAAAACTTTAATGATGATATACTTCCGTGTCCTTAGTGGGTGCAGGACCGTAAATGTTGTTTAATCTGCATCTTTTCCATGTATATAGATCAGACATTTAGATTCCTGTACTCTATCCCTTCATCTTGTAGGTTTAACTTTTTGGTTAGGATTTTTCAGAATTTTCTTTAACTTTTTTCACTTTTGACTTTGCCCATCTGGAAAACTCCATCAAACTATTGTAATTGTGCCTGATGGTTTTGTTGGGTTTTTTTTCCATATGGAGACACATAATTTTAACTAAACACTGTGTGGGTGAATGAGTGATTGACTAGATGAATGAACTAATGAATGACTGAAAGAAAGAATGTTTTAATGACCCAGCATTATTTTATACATAAGATACTGTAAGAACTTACAGCAACCTCCAAGTGCCAAAAACGGACCAGCACATGTTTTGAGGTGTGCAAAATAATAAAAAAAAAAGGCTGAGGACTGATGATTTTTGGCAATAACAGTTATCACTGCTAAATAAGTTATTGTATTGTAAAGAAAGCCTAATAGTTGCATTACTGAACTGCATACTATGTTTTGCAGACACCTTTTCTGCGTTTAGAAATATTCTCTCCACTTGGAGTGGTTGACACAGCAGGGAAGTTGGGTTTGTTTTCTGATTATTTCAGCTAATACTTATTTGACAACATGGTGCATTCATGGATTACGTATACATCAATGAACTTTAAAAATGTCCTGATATAGTAACTCACTGGAAGTTTTACACCCTTCATTCCAATTTACAATCTAAAAAGCAAGGGCACATTGCCAGAAAAAGCTAAATGATCTTGACAGTTTGACTGAAAAGCGCCTCATTAATACTAAGTTTTGTAACTTACACATTAAGGGCACAATTATTTTTTTTACTTCTTTTATGAAGTTTTGATGTTTTACAAATTTAGCAGCTGACAAAATTGTCACCCACATATATCAAAATTAAAACCTGAGTTGTGATTCCAGTTACATACCTGTGGATTGGTCTGAGAGAAAATGTAGGATTATGTGTATTCAAGACTGTTTGTGTGTGTAGAAGCTGCGCTACACCCATTTCCAAGCACATAGATACAGCTCTCACCTTGGAAGGAAAATTTTCATTTCTGTATAAAGCATCAAAAAAGAGAAAATCAGAGTATCTATTGTTTACTACCAAATAAAGCACTGTGAAATGGTATTAGCAGAAGCCCTGCTTTTCTGGTTTGCCGTGTAAAATTCAACATTGATGAAGTGAACACCCCTCACAATTATTTATACATCTCGGAAATAATTGTCAAATGGAAGTTGACCCCAATTTTCTTTGTTGTTGACTTTTGTATAAGAAAAATAAATACATAAATACATAATATGTATATCCAGATATTATTTATTTATTTTTTTTATCCAGCAGAACTGGACAATCAAATACGGCGATGTGTGTGTATGTGTGTGTGTGAGGGGGGGGGGGGGCAGAGCCCAAAAAAAGGACAAAACCAGTCTAAAAGGCCAGTTTCACATTGGCATCAGTCCAAGCACTAGTTTGTGTGGGCAGGGCACCAACCGATGCAAAGGATTTCCACTGTGCGCTACATGCCACATGCAATGTTCACACGCAGAGACGCTACTAATTTTCAATCCATCCTGTCAGTTTTCAGTGATGCTTATCCCACCCTTAACTAGTGGGAGTTGTGCATTGCAGGGACTGGCTCTCTTCCTTTTACTCATCTGTCTTTCATCTGTCTATCAGTCTCTTTCTGTCCATCCATGCATTTGGCTCATCTGCTTTGCACTAACAGGTCTCCATTGATCATCATATTTTTTCCTTATCTTTAATCAAAAGGCTGGGAAATTCAGTTGTTTAATTGATGAGTTTCAACGAGTCTCTCTCAGCAGTTCCCACAGAACCCGCTCAAATTTATAATTAATAAACTGCATCTAATTATCCGAGCACTGCTCCACACCAGGCATGTCCTATATAGTGAAAGAAGAAAAGAGAAGAAGAGTGAAGAGGGTGGGGATTTTGAGTAGGGAGGAAAATGTCAGGAACAAGAGGCAGAGTGGGGATTTGCAAAGTTTGTGATGGAGAAGTAGAAGATGAGAGCTGTCACCTGTGGCTGCCTTCCATAATCCGTCTAAATTTCATCATTTCTCTCATCTCCACTATATCGCACACTTCCTCTACCTGTTTTTATCTTCCTATCAAAAAATATCTAGAATTTGTATGGGCTCCACGAGAACAGACAGAGAAAGAGAGTCATCTGCAAAGAGGGAGAGAAGATAGTAGGAAATTTTTTTACTGATTTGAGAAGGAATAATGTATAAGAGGCTTCTATGTTTATTTATTTATCCTGAGATGATTTTTTGCACCAAACTTATCTTTACTGTTTATTTTTGAAATGCTCAAAAACAGTTTTGGAATCTTAAATTCAAGCGAGTGAGCTTCAGGCAAAGGAAGGCAGATCTGGACTTGGACGGATGGAGTGGCAGTCTGTAATAATGCTCCATCTAGATGTGGATGGACCTGCCCGTCACCCAACAAACACCTAATGCAGATTGATAAATGGGGGGAGTGCTGCTGGCCAAGGGATGATGAGAGCCTGCAGGTGAGCAAACTAGGATAGTACATTATGAGATCTGAACAGAACAGTCATATGTTCTCATTGTAGCTAGAAGTGTAACTGAAGTAACATAAAGAGAGGATCCTTGTTTCACCAAATTTAAGGAGACTAAAAATCAGTAGTCTGTTATAATAAAAGCTTTGTGGTCCCCACTCCTGGAGCCCATGAGCTTAAATGGCTTTCAAGGGTCAAAGCCTAAGAATAAGGTTAAGGTTGGGGGTCAAAAAACTGATCTCTGCTCCCAGAAATTCAAAGAATTAGAGCTTAACTCCTGCAGCATGTTTGAGCTTAAAATCATCATTGTGGAATTTTCGCTTTTTATGGGGCTTCAACCAGCAGGACCACATTTCACTGCAAATCTTTTGGCAAAACAGATGCTGGCACAGATCGAGCTTGGATGGATGAAGGATTCTGAAATTTTTTTTTTGATTAAAATATTTGACTATGCTAGCAATTAGCCAATTACCTGTGGCAACCTATATCTAGGCTTAAAAGTTAAAGTTTAAAAACAGCAGAAATTGGTTAAACCAAGACACATAGTTTTAACTAAACACCGTGTGGGTGAATGAGTGATTGACTAGATGAATGAACTAATGAATAACTGAAAGAAAGAATGTTTTGATGAGCCAGCATCATTTTATACATAAGATACTGTAACAACTTACAGCAACCTCCAAGTGCCAAAAACGGACCAGCACATGTTTTGAGGTGTGCAAAATAATTTTAAAAAGGCTGGGGACTGATGATTTATAGGAATTACAATTATCACTGCAAAAAAAGTTATTGAATTGTAAACACAGCCTAATAGTTGCATTAGTGAACTGCATATTATGTTTTGAAGACACATTTTCTGCGTTTAGAAATATTCTCCCCACTTGGAGTGGTTGACACAGCAGGGAAGTTGGGTTTGTTTTCTGAGTATTTCAGCTAATACTTATTTGACAACATGGTGCACTCATGGATTACGTATACATCACTGAACTTTCAAAAATGTCCTGATATAGTAACTCACTGGAAGTTTTACACCCTTCATTCCAATTTACAATATAAAAAGCAAGGGTACACTGCCAGAAAAAACAAGTTTTGTAACTTACACATTAAAGCCACAATTATTTTTTACTTCTTTAATGAAGTTTTGATGTTTTACAAATCTAGCAGCTGACAAAATTGTCACCCACATATTTCAAAGTCAAAAGCTGAGTTGTGATTCCAGTTACATATCTGTGGAGTGGTCTGACAGAAAATGTAGGATTATGTGTATTAACAGTTAAAGTTTAAAAAGCGCAGAAATTGGTTAAACCATTTCTGCAGTTTAAAGTCTTTATAACGAGCTCTCTGATTTTTGCCATTCACTGCCTTTCCCCCTTTGGTAGCATCACACTCCTTATTTAATGGCGAAAAGAGCGCTTCTGTAGGTTTTTGCCGCTTGTAAATAAAACAACAAAAAACTCAGCAGTTTGGAAATATTTTCAGCTGCAGTGAACCGAGACGGCTATGGTGTACAAACTAAAGGAGCGCCACAACTTACTCTTATTAAGAAACCAAAATGCTGCCAACTTAAGTGGAGCATATCAGGCAGTTGACTGCAGTTTAGCTACCCAAAATATGGCCCAATTGAAAAGCTAACATCAGCTTGTCTTTTTTTATAAATCAGAAAAGGCTATAATTTTGTATAACAGACACATGTCATCTACTACTAAAATTATGAATATGAACATTTGAAAAATGTATTATTGTATTAGCAGTTGGAATAATTCTCACTTTTGTGTTAAAATAAAATAAAAATGTAATCTTCTACAACTTTGTTTTTAAAGGTTTGTTTCAATACAGTATTTCTAATCAAGGTCATTACATAAAAAAACATACATCTATGAAAGGAAGTTTTGATTTAATGGAATTGTTAGGAAAAAGCAACATTGCCATTGCGTGTGTCAAAACAGATATTTCATAATCTCAACTTTTTCCCCACTAAAAAAATGCATTCATGATAAAAGGTCAATAAAAGGTTTAATTTATTTATTTATTTCATACATATTTGTGTTCAGAACGTTTATCAAATGCCTGAAAATGATTTGTCATCTTCAAGTGTGTTTGGACTCCAAATTAAGTACCATCATGTGCAGGTAACCACTTTTTTTTCCCGTTCACCTAATTTCAAGCCTTTACAACATAATGCTGTCAGGATGTAACATTAAAGCTATGAGAGTTCAGCAATTAGGTCTGAGGGTGGATTTGAACTTGGGTTGCGGAGGTTAAGATTACTCCACATCAGTGGAGAGTCCCCATAAAGGCGGGAATGTAAGTGTGAACAGATTCACAGACAGAAATCTATAACAAGCTTAGTCTTCATTGTCTAGAGTGTAAGCTCTTCAAATCAATACCATAAACAATTAGAAATCCACGTAGTCACATTCACAGAATGAGTAAACTGCAGCTGCTCCGCTCTATTAATTGGCCTCGCATGTCTGTTAAACCCACAGATGCATCTATTTATCTCATTTAAGGCCGTTCTGATGGTGTACTTCAGCTGCCCACGAACAAATGAACAGATTTACTGGTTTCCTTTTGCTTGTAAAAACCCCATTTTATGATGCAAAATGTAACTTTATTTGTATTTTAACGAGCTGGAAATATTATTAAGTTTTACAGTGGGATGCTTTGACTATTACCAAACTGCTTCTAGCACCAACTTGTACTCCTTTTACCGTTTAGCTCCAGCCTTTGAGTATAAATCTAACGTTTATACCAGCCAAAACCAGAACTGGAGTTTTTTTCTTTTTAAAAATCTGACCTAATTTTTCTTTTTCTACATCTTTGAACACTGCATCAATTTACTTGATGGATATATATATTTTTTTTTTTCATGATCATTCACACTTGACTGCCCAGCACCCCAACTTTATATTCTTATCTACAGATGAAATTACAAAGCCTCGCAGACACACCTTCTGCTTCCTCTATCATCTTGGCTCTGGTCCATCTCTCGCTTTGTCTCCAGCATGTTTGAGGCCTCTGTATCCCCCAGACCATGCATGTTACTCTGTTTTGCTACATATATCTTAGTTACCAAAACAATCATGTCATACCCTAAAACAAAACAGCCTTGGCTAACCTGTCCTTTACAGTGCCTTTCAAATGTATTCATATTCTTTGAGCCTTTTGTAATGTTCTTTAACATTCTTTCTTTAAACTTTAATGTATTCTATTTTGTTTTCATGTTATAGAATAACACAAAGCAAAGTAAATAACTTTAGTCAAAGATAAATGGAATATGGTTTTATAATTGTTTTTGCTACTAAGAAAGACTAAAAAGTGTGTTGTGCATCTGAATTTGGTTCCCTTAATCAGATACATATCTATAAAATTCAATTCAACCAATCATCTTCAGAAGCAACCCAATTAGTACATAGAGCCCACCTTTATAAATTAACCTTAGTATAAATCCAGCTATTCTGTAAAGGCACCAGAATCTCGTTAGTGAACAAGATGAAGGAACACAAGAGATAACACTTTGGAAAAGTTTAAAGAATAGCCCAAGCTTTGATCATCTGACAGAGTTCTGCTCAATCTATCAGTCAAAATAAGAGTATGGCAGTGCAATGTCCAAAACTCAAGGAGAAGAATGTGCTGAAACGACTGTCAGTTGTGTCCTGCACAAATCTGTTGTTTTTTTGTTTTTTGTGGATGATTGGCAGAAGAAAGTCAATAGTTCTGTTTGTAGATGTTTATAAACCAGGTTAGGGACACACTGTATCTGTTTTGGTCAAATGAGAAACCAAATAGACTTTTTGGCATGAATATGAAATTATATGAGGGGCAAAAATCTAACACTGTGCATTTTCCTGAATACCCAAACTCTGCATTGACACTATAATCCTGTGGAAATATTTCTGCTTTTTTAGTTTTGAATGAAGCTGTAAGGTTGGACATCTTAGAGCCTGCAAAAGGCTTATGATTGCAACAGAGGTTCACATTTCAAATGAAATACCAATAAACAAAGAGTAAGAGCTAAAAAGGAATGGTTTAGATTCAATTTGAAGTCTTTTGTTAGAATAGCAAGGTCGAAGTCCAGACATAATCTAATTAGGAAAGTATGCAGGACTTGAATAATTGTGTTTTACAGATCCTCTCCGTTGAAACTGAGTTTGACTTTGTTCACTGATACTTTTCATCCAATCTGACTGAATTTAAGCTTTTTGAAAAGAAGGCATAGGGAAAGTGTTTAGGCTTTAGATGTGAAAGACTATTAGGGACACACCCCGATAGGCTTGCAGCTGCAGGTCAAGTGAAAGTCGGTATTACAAAATATTAACTGATCAAGCTTTTAATTATGTGGGAGAGGGATGAGAATTTGGTTTATTTGGGGTCTTTTTATTTCTTTAAAGCACTTTGAGTTACAATTTTTGTGTGAAAAGCATTTTATAAATAAAGTTGGATTGATTGAAAAACCATTGGCTCCAGGAGGCCAAATTAGAAATGTATGCTTTCAGGTTTGTACAACTTTTATAAAACCATCTAAACTCTTCCTTCCTCTGCAGAATTTTGCACCTGTATGTGTTGCTCTGTCAGATAAAATAAAACACAATTCATTGAGGTTTGGGGTTGTAACATGAGAAACATCTGAAAATGTTTACAGAATATGAATACTTTTTGCAACCAACTGTAAACCTTAAATGATAACCCGGAGTCTCTTAACTGAAATACGAGAATAAAAAAATGAAAAGAAACACAAGACCCCTCACTCCCTTCCATCAAGCTCCGCGACCCACTCATGTAGCCTTGCCCCTTCCTCTCAAATGACACTCTAATGGTTTAAATGGTGCTCTCCCCTTGAGATCTAGGGCGCACTGGGGCCAGGGTGAAGGGTCCATCTTACAATTTATGAGTCAGCTAAAGGTCACTTGTAAGCCTTGCACTTAAATAATAAAGCTTCTCCTGGCAACAGTAAACCAAACGTACCCACAAACACAGTTGTGCAGCATCTATTTGCAACTGTATTAATCTGTCACACTTGCAGTTGTTTTGTTTGATTTTGTGGTACCAAAGCAAAGGAGCCCAAATCAGAAAGAAGAAAAATTATTCATCACTGCAATTTGCAGCCACCACACAGGGCCAGATAAAATGGTATCTCCTATGACATGCAGTACTCCCACTGATTCTGTCATTGTTGTGCAGAGAAAAAAAATGGAGCAGTAAATGTGTAGAAATCTTTTATTTTGACTATACTGTGGAAAATAATAATTTTTCTTTTAAATTAAAAGGACCCCAAGTGTACCTTCTCCTTCTGCTACATAAGAAATCTGTACTTTCAGTAAGCAGATATTATTTCTCTGTGACGGAGCTAATATGTCATAGCTTTCAGGAGCTGTCTGTTCTCCTGCCTCGGAGCAGGGTTCATGCTTTTGCACCCTGTAATGACATCTGCAAAGTCCCATTCATGCAGCTCCTAAAAGCACAATTGAAGTTACAATAGTCAAGCAAAGTATATTTTACACAGATTTTACTATTTCATTGAAAATAATACTACAAATCAAATATGTGAATACAAGGTGTAAACTTGTAAAACTGCATTTGGCTTTGGTAGATGCGTGATGAGTCTCAATCTAGAACTATTAAAATCAATTTCATTCATGTAACAGATATGTCATCAATTTAAGATGCAGAAGTTGTAAAAAAAAAAAGCTGCAGCACCTTCCAAAAGCACGCCTTGAACATTTTCCACGTTTTGCCAGATCAAAACCACATACTTCACTGTGAGGTACAAGTAAATTTTAAAGAACATGTTTTTAAATGTTCAATGAAATAAAAAAATGAAAAGTGCATCACCCATTAGTATTCATTCCCCTTTACTTTGATGCCATTAAATAAAATCAGATATTCATTGGTCACTTAAAAACCCAATAAAATACGTAGAAGTTTTTAGTTGTAAAATGGCAATAGTTTGGGGGGATTTTGCGAAGGGTTCCCAGAGAAAATATAGTTCAGTTCTACTTCAGTTTGCATAAAATGTATCTAAAATTATATCAAAACTAACCTAGTCCTACATTAAAACATAATTTCATTTTATTGGAATCATGAATTCTGCTCTCTCTTTCAGTAGATCCTGAAGGAGAATGTCTAACCATATATTTTTTTTCTTTTTTTTATTTTGTTTTACCTTAAACACTTGGGTTATGTATCAGGTAAATAACATTGCATTGGAACTAGTATAGACTGGGCTATAACATGCATGTTCATTTTTATAGATTTAGCAAACACGATTACATTTTGTAAGTTTGTAGTTTAGAATTAGGTTAGCTGTAGCTGTTTGCAGTTGCTTAAAGTCTGCAAAATAAATGGTAACAACTTCTTGAAGCTGCCATGAGACATATAGCAATAATGTTTCCAGATGCACCAGTTCTGCCATGTCAAGCTAAAGCAATGTCATTTTATGTGATTTTATATGGTGACACAGCATTTCTGCTTGACATAACAGCTCAAGGTTGAGCTGTCCTAAAGCTGGCTACTGTTTTTCAGTGTCTCTCCCTCAGGGCAGTGGGGCTTCCCACACAGATAGCCAGAAGACACAGATGGACTCCTCTTTATACATGGTAGCAAATATTTGCTTTTGCTATGAGAGACAAGCTCCATGAGTCAGAAAATAGAGCTATAGCTACGATATCTGATTTTTTAATTTGCCAACCAAAATGAAGAATGTCTACTGAGTTGTTTCTGCAACAGCCAGAGTTTTTTTGTGCAGATCTCCCTTTGAACACATTAGCAGATGATACACAGATGACAATCTGCAAAGTTTCATTGTGTTTAAGATGGACGGAAATAGCTCTATGACTGTTTGTATCATCTGAGCAAACTTTGCTGACACATTATGTCCTCTCCATACAGATATTAGTCTCTGTACAGACACACACACACCAGTCATTTGTCTAACTAAGAGACATTTGTACACTCGCACAAAGACATGCACAGCTTCGGGTTCCAAGCACTGGTCTCAAATCCAGACTAAATATAGCTGGTGAGGTAGGACCATAGGTAGTCGTCAGATGAGGTCCCATTATCGGACTCGGACTGTGGAGCTCTTGTGTTCTTCCATAATGACCAGCCGCTGCACCTGTCTTTCTGCACATGGGTACTCCGGTCATACTAAATATAGCTGTGCTCCCCCTCTTTGCCTCTATCTGCTGCCCCACGTTGCACTGCTCTGCACAGCAGCTCCCTTTCCCCCGCCCCTTCTTTTTAAGCTCCTGGTTGGAGCAGGCAAGGTATAGGAGGCAGAGCTGCCAGCAGAGCCACATCAGGTCTAGTCTCATCCCCTTTTATAGAAACATGATGAGATTACAGTTGGGCAGGAATGACAAACAGGGACCAATTGGCATCAGGGAGGTGGTCATCATTACCCAATTTGAATTTAGAGCTGAAATGTGTGTCTCATAAAACTATCTTTAGACACTAGAAAATCACTGTTAGTCTCTAAGCAGAAAAGGCTATTTATAAGAGTAAATAGCTTAACATCTTTACTTCATCATCAATTAAAATTTTGGTTGTGTTTAATCCATTCTGATTATGAAATTTGCATAACCCAACTGGACTTGGCAAATGTTGGCGTTTAAAGCCATTTCTAATAGGGGTGGAACAGAATACTTATTTCTGACAAATACTTTCAAAATATTTGTATTTGGGAGCAAGGAATTTGAAATCAAACAGCTGAGTTTCTCATGAGACCGCAGTGCATGGACCATGAATTAGTGAGTAAGTGATGTTCAAGAGTTGGGGATGGGAGGGTAAAAGAGGTGACGGACCGCTGCTCCACACAGCAACAGGAAAAGGAATGAAGAAGCAACAAAACTGAGCTAGATTACTAATTCTTTTGAATAGATTTTAGTAAATTAAATGGGAACTGGAGGCAGTTTTTAACTTTCGGGAAGCAGAGTTTGATTGGGAGATTATTCCATTACGCTGCATTAGTATTAAAGTCTGCAATCGGGTTCTCTCATGTTCGCTCTGTTTACGTACTGTAGCTCTGTTAGCTCAGTAATTTAGACAATACACTGTTGACAGAGTAATTTTCACATTCTTTTTAAAAGGTTAAAGTAAGGACCCAGTCATTTATGAACTTAGCTAAAACTTCCCACATGAATTTGGGGAACAAAATAGAAAACAGCGTGCCTGTTGCTGAGCCATCTCTTGGTCAATCACCTGCCAAAAAAAACTTGCTCAAGTTCTGTGTGGAGCGCATTTTACAGTCAGTGCTGCAGTTAAAACCTAAGTGATACTGTATGTATGTGCAAACGTCAAATCAGCAGAGGCAGAGGTATCAAAGATCTGACAACATCTGCGATGAATAATTACATGCACTTAAAGTATCCTCAATCTGCAAACACCCCCACAAGCACCAAATCATCATCACAGCCATGTTCTGTCCCTGTTTGGTTTCTTTTCAATTAAATTCCTTGTTACATGTTAATTGCTGGATTAATGGAAAAAGATTAATCAATATCAAATATCCAAAATTAATTTAATAGATAATTAAATATAACAGAAATTACAAGAGTAACGCAAAAAAAGATGTTTACGCCTATTTTGAATTGTACTCGAATACAAATACAAATTCTTTCCCCCTCAACAAATAGATACAAATATCAAATCAATGTAAATGTGTTTTTAACACACTTCTTAATTGTGTCAGATTTTATGGAAATTCTTTGATTGTTTTAATAAAGGGATCAAGTCTTTACAAAGGTTTATTACACAGGTCCCCCTATGTCCTAGTGGCTAAAGGAAATCAATTACAAAAAAAGGGGGAAAAAAGAGAGCGCGAGATATGAAATCATCTGACATATTATCTGTGATAATTTCTCCTTCCCTCAATCAGAACTCTGAGAACATTTTGTTAATCAAAAACTGGCTCCAACAGACTTTTATTCAAAGAAAACACAAACACCTTGATAACTTCTTTTGTGTATCCATCTAATCATGATGATCCTGTTCTGTAGGTGGTCTTACAACCTGACTCATCTCAGAGAACATTCTGGTTAAAAGGCAGAGAAACATCCTACAAAAGAGAGCTGCCTATTACAGATCAAAAGCAGCCAAGAAGCTAATTACCCAACAGCACAATAATTATCATCCTTTTACGACCAGAAAAATACTCAAGATGTCTTCAACAGATGTCGAAACAGATGCTAAAGATTTCCCGCGCCAAGAACAGACAATGACCTTTGCTGGGATGTGCATGGAAATACTGTATCCCTATTCATCTGTCTTTAAAAGTATTTAACCTACACAAATGCATGTACAAAATGCTGGTAAAATGCTGAATAGCAAGGCTTTTCACCCTAAGAAAACCAATTTCCTCCAACGTTGGCTTTTTCCTCCACTATTGGCTATTTCATTGACTATAGGCTATTTCTTGATGGGAACAGTCTCAAGATTAGGGTTCAGTTAAATTCATTTCAGATATACACACTAGACAGGCAAAGTGTAATACTGCAGGTTGAAGCTTTGATTTATTCCACCTACACTTCCTTCATGTCAAGAATAATCCAAATATCAGTGAATTAAAGTTGAAGATAAACGATCAAGCAGTATTAAGCCTTCATTCCTCAAAGAGCTATAGCATATTTTCCAAGTAAAAAATACATTCTTACTGTAACTTTTAAACTAAACAAGAAATTGACTCTCTTTTGAATGCATGTTCTTATTTTAGCATTTTAAATATTTTTGTTGTTCAGAGTTCCTACTGACTTATCTGTGTTTCAACCAGCATCTCAGTGAGAAGGCAAATTATTGTTAAATGTAACATTATTGGAATTGTTTCATCATGAACCAGATCATGACATTTGAAATTCTGGGAAACATTGGTTAGTTCATAGTTTTATTGGATAATAACTCTCAGCGTCTTTTCATAATATGTAGATTTGGACTGTTTTATGGGAATAAGAACAACTATTGGTTTAAAATGTATTTTATTTTGTGTTCATGACAAGGAGAGAAAGTGTTTTTAGAACAAAGTTCATCAAATCACTTTTTTCTGTTATTAAAAATCAAACCAAGGGGGAGGATGTACTAGTTTCCCTCTCTCAGCGCCTAGACAGAAGTTTAAGTGTAAAATTGAAAGGATATTTGCCATAATGATTTATAAATAGTTGCAATCTGGTTAAGTTGGATTACCCACATACAGCACACTTCACAATTAAAAAGAGGTGTTTGAGGATATACTTTGCATAGACTGGACAAGATATTAAGCTAAAAAAGGATAGCATACATTTGTTTAACATAAAACATTATGTTACAGCACTGTTCTAGATATCTGTTATCTCGTTCTAAAGATAAGAAAGGAGTCTCATACATCAGCATTGTATTTAATTGAGCTGTGTGTTTTCCTTTGGGACATGGCTTACTGGATCATAAAGTGCATCCTTCCACCTTAAACAGTCAGCACCTAAAGAGCTCTAACGTAACAAGTATTGGTGCTTATATAATAAAACCCCCATTAAGATAGACACAAATAGCATTTGGTTTTCTCTAATGGACACTTTGATTACCTTTATGTTTGTAGGGATGGGCCATTAACTAAACACATTTGATTAAGTGTCCATATAGCACACACTGGTGCCTAAATAGTTACTGCTGCAGTCTAATGTATGAAATTGTTTAACACTGCAGACCAGTTTTTGATTAATGCGTTAGGGGCCAGTAGTCCAATAAATGCATGCAACACTGACCTTAAGGTGTTGCTGGCAGTACAAAGAATTACTTTTATAGTTCTAACACTACCCAGAGAGAGAGAAACATGTGTCAGCTTGAAGCTTGCAGCCAATTTTCAGGCACCTGATTGACTAAAACATGATGTATTTAGACTGCAAAAAGGAGCAACACCTCCTGAAAACAAATGCAGGCATGGAAATCGACAGCATTTCTAGCTGGGAATCAGCTTTATGACCGGAAACAGTTTATGATGAAGCATCAGTGCCAATTCCTGCAATACAAAGACACGCTAAAATAGATTCACTTAGATTGCCTTTTTAGTATTTTTTACCCCATTTAAATCCTTTTTTGTATCCTATTTTTGTAAAACTTTTTTATTTTAAAGTTTAGTAATTTTACTTTGTACAAGTAACAACAGCATGTTTTGACATAAGTCACTCTAATGTAGCTCCGGTTGTGTGTTTAGGGTTGTTGTTGTACTGCAAGTGCTTTTCTGTCATTTCCAGGATGCTTTTCTTCTTCCATCCCTCTTCCTGTCTACTCTCCTCTTGTTGAAGAATAACATCCTCACAGCATTGCTTCGCCATACCAATGTTGTGATTAGGAATAATGTCAAGGTTAGTTTTCTGCCACACACAGTGCATGCGGGCCAGAAAATTACGTCACAATCATGTTATCTTCAGAGGTTTTGCTTTGTGTTACTGTACCTACACTGTGACACAAGCAGTCGTTTCTACATTTAATGTGAAGTACATTTATAGACTACACATTAAATACAATTCATTGGAGGTTTTTTCTTAAAATGGAAACTAGGTAATTGTTTAAATAAATATAGTGTTTGTTATTATTGGCACTATTTGAAATATTTAGAGACTTTATCTAGCCATTAAAATAAAATATTTTGTGATGCATCACATAAATGTTTTTTTTTTTTTAGCCCTGCATAAGTTTGTGATACTCAAACAAGCCATCAGGTTTTTTCTATGCTTGTTGTTCTTCTGAATGTAAATTCTATTAAAGGCTTAAAGTAATGACTGTCATTGCAAATAGCAGGAAAAAAGATAATCTGCTCCATGGGTTTCTGTCCACAGTACTAGTAGCTGAATAAAGATTTTCCTAATGTGCTTTTCACCCCAAATGTGTGAGGGTTTGTTTCAATTCTTTTAGAGATTTCAAATTCCCTGGAGCAAATTGGGAATATTACTGTCAGTCATATTATGTTTTCTTTCTCCTCTCTATTCTGTGGCTGACAAAATGCACAATACTGCAGGCAGTAAAAACATCTGCAGTGCCTGCACCCCAGAGGAGAACGACTTTCTGTGGTAATAAAAGATGAGATGGAGTGATTAGAGAAATGCCAGTGAATTGCTGCAAGGCATTTTGGTTCACTCCTCCTTACACATGCAATTCAGGCTAACTTTTGACGCGGAGGGGACGTCCACAAGCTCAACCTCTGCAGAAACACTTATCTCCTTCTACTGAAAAGTGGAAAAAAAAATCTAAATGAAAAACTCCAATGATGTTTTTGTCAGATAGAAACATTACTGTCCTACATCTTCATTTCCAATTCTCAGGTTACCAGTGATGCAGGCAGCGTGTAATCAGAAATGGGCCAAAACATTCTGCTGATAAAATTGACTACACTACAGCGCACTCCGTGGCCTCTTCTCCCCCGTCTCTGTTACCCTGGAAACTGTTGTCCATGTAGGAAGGAGCAATTCTATTACAGCGACTATACGGCCAGCCCGCAGATAGAACTATAAAACGTGACTTAACGGTTAAGGAAGGACGAGTGGAAGCAAAGATGAAAACCACAAGGAAAGGAGCAAAACTAGTAAAAAAACAAGAGCAGGATTTGAACACAGATTAAAAGAATAAGGGGCATCAGAGGCGGTAAGAGAGATGAAAAAAAGGGAGGGAATATAAAGACATTGTACTGGACATTACCTCCAATCCTCTGACCCTCAAGTCTTGCAGAAATGTAAGGGACTTTTAACATTAGTTAAGAACAATACAGGGGAGACTCCTAATGCACACTTGGCACAGTTTGCAATAATAGCCGCTATCAGAGCACGTCTGATTGCACACAGAGAGCGTGAGGAGACGGAGAGTAGGGAACGAGGCCAGAAGCAATAAGCTAGTTAAGCAAGCTGTGTGATCTGACCGTCTCTTTCTCACATCTATTCACATCCCGTCAAAAGCCTCGTCTATCCCTCAACCACCACCGTTACCCTCAACTCATAATGGATTTATTGAGTCACTCCATTTGTCTTCCATCACATGCCCAAAGCCAAATCCTTTCTTCTTTCTTTTCTTTAGTTTTTTCTTCTTTTTTTTTTTACACCCCCACACTGTCTCACACTGTCTCCATCAAGGGTAAATTACCACACTCATGGCAATAGGGAGGGGTTAGTTTCTGTGTGGGTGTGTGGGGGGTATACAGACAGGCAGGGAAGGTCAGAGTGGACAGGGCCAGTAGGGAGACACAAGAGACGAACGATTGGCAGGGATCAAATTCTAATCAATGCTGAGCACATAGTCTCTTACAGTGGCCTTACACTTAACCAAGTCTTGTCCCTTTCACACTCGTGCCTGTCGGGTGTGGGGGGAGAACTAAAATATTGGCCAGTGTGCCACTGGTATCAGCTTTCTCTTCTTTAGCTAAAGGCGAGGGAAAGGTCCCTCTCTTATATGACATGGCCCCAGAGAAACTTGTTTGTGTGTGTGACCCCTCCGTGCCTGGGAAACATAGCGTAGGAATATCACATTACGAGCCGGCTTAGGCCTGGCTTACTTTGTTCTGGATAAACTACGCTACCCTGTAAAGCAGCCGCAGCCTATGGGTGCAATGCCTGACAAGGGTCACATTACGGTACGTAAATCCGTTTTAGGGCTTTTCTGTAATCAACTCCAAGTTGCCCAATGGAAATACAAGCGGATTAGTCCTAAGGCTTTAAAGTGTCTGTCCCTTAAAACTTGTTAACGAATCTGGCCATTAAAGACATTTTCTGGTGGAAATATGATTCCGACGTGTCTTTTAAGAGTCAGGTTATAAACAGAGGTGAAAGAAAGGCGGCTTTGAAATTATATCAAAGCTGGGCTGAGAAAACTGACAGCTACTATGTCCAATGACTAATATGATGTTCCCTAACATTCCTTAGACCCGATGAATGGTCTTTCTCTAAGTCATTCTGAGTAAACCAACCAACTTTATTGAGACGCTACAAACTTACTGTGTCCCGATGTTCAGTAAATCAGAAAAATGCCTAATTTTTGTTAATGGTGACAAAAAATTGTAGCATTGTGCAGTTATCTAAGGGACATTTAAAAAATATATAATGGAACATAGTGGAGTCCTACGTATTAATTCATTAATTTGTGTCTCTATATTGAGTCTGTCTGGTTAGAGGAAATCTGCAAAAAGAACAAAATTATGTTTTTGAAATCCATGTAGGTTCTCCCTGACATAAGAACAGTGAATCATTAAAGTCTTTGTCATCTATATCCATCTATCTGTATTCATTTTTTATAAATTCCCATGATGAGTGTATGTAAACTTAACAAAAGGAGCATTAAGTTATCAAATATGATGCAGCTAAGTCTCTGGCTGCTGTTTTCAGATGTTTTGGTTTTGCTACAGGCCACTTGGGCCACTGGGCTCAGTGGGAAAAGTAGTCATCTTATAAAAATACTGGGTTCTATTACAGCTTCCTGCTGTCACAAGTCACTGTGCCTCTGGGCAAATCTGCATATTGGTATGTGTGCAGCTGTGCGAACAATATAAATGCAGTCCATTTCACCATGTCATTTGCCAAAATCTTCATCACTAAAGTACAATGGTTCACTAATCTGACTCATCCTCAAAAGTCTGACTGAGAAAGGAACATGAACTACATTCAGATATTAGGCTCGCTGACCATTGGGCCCTCACTGCTGACTGTGAAGTAATGACATCTCTTCATGTCAATGTTCTTTATTAAGGAAGTTGCAATTTGAATAGTCTTTATCTCCAGGTTCTTTAAGTACTGAAACATTTAATTGTTGATATTTGGACTTTTTCAAGCTGGCCCTTTAATATCCCAACATTTGCTGCCAACCATTACTAAAAACACAAAAGATTTAAGGCACTTGGAGCATTTGTGTTGAAGGTCTACCCATACTGCTGTTTTTATAGTAGATGTTCGTTGGCCTTAATTTATGGAGAATTAGACTTACCTTTGTAAAAATACTATAGCCTTCACGTGACCATAAAAGTCTTTGTAAAAAAAAAAATTCTGTGTTTTATTAGAATTTTATGGACTCAAACAATGTTGCCTATAATTGTGAAATGTATGAAATATGATACATGTGAAATGATGTTAGGTATTTTGAGTTATATTTCATTTCCTTATTCACTTTCCCTTATCATTTTAGTTTTTTGCTTGATGTTTACTTCTGTTAATTTTAGATTTTGGAGTAATAGCATTTGGCCCTTGGGTTCCTTTATCCTCATCTTTAGTTACTGGTGTTCAAATCTTAAGATGCAGATAGTCGTAAAATACTATGCAACTGATTGCCTCCAAAATAAACTTAATTCATACCAATTTCCACCTAATTTTAACTATTTAAAAACAGTTCTGTGAAGGCCTTAGTGGTTTGTTAAAGATCATTAGGGAGCGAACCATAGCATGATAATCAAGGAACAAACAAGACAGGTAGAACAAAAAGTTTTAGGTTATAAATCAATATCCGGGGAAGCTGCAGAAATGTACAGCTCCAATGAGAGAAACTGTTTACAGGACTATTGATTGTGCACTTTATAACTCTGCTCATTGTGGGGGAACAGTACAAAAGTCGTTGTTAAAAAAAGCTAATCTAAGAACTTCTGTTTGCAGTTTCCCATCAGACCTATTGGGGACACAGTAGGCCCCGTTCACTGTGAAACATGGTATAGGAAGCATCATGTGATAGGGATGTTTTTCCTTTAGCATTGGTAAGGATGCTGGACAGAGTTAAAAATGTACCATTTGCAAAAGTTTTTGTAATGTTTCTTTACAATACATAATATTTTGTCGAATTCTCTAAAACACATATCGTCATAACATTCAATACAACAAACAGCACAATGGTGTTTTTTGTCAACAGAAATGTGAGCTTTAAAGTGCTAGATAAAGAATAATTTGTTTCGAATAATTCCTGCTGTCGTGTGAATTTGTTCACTGTGCTGTAAAAAAAAAGACTCTTCTGTTCATCTAAACACCTAGTTCACTTCTACTTTTTAACCTGCCCCTGTCATCCCAAACAGACCATTTTTAGGTTTGATTTAGGGTTTTTTCTCTGAACATCCATCTCCAAAATAAATAAAAACAAACTGAAAAATTGGCTCGTTTTATGGTGCAATCATGTCTTTGTCATGTCTAAAACAGACCAAAGGGTTAGAAGTAGAATAAAGCAGAGCTAGAGTAAGACTTGAGAAGGAAAGACAAACCTAAGTGTAAAGGAGTCCGTCATGTTTTCATCTTCTGTCTCACTTCAGTCCTGACAGCAGTAACCTGTCTTTATAGCTGCGAATGGAAACGATACAAGTAGAACAGTACCTACGCATGTTAGAGCACTTAACAGCACCGCTGCTGCAACTTTCCCCCTGAGTGACTGTTCTCAGTCCTCTTACACTAATGTTTCTAAATGGTCCAGCCTGGTAATAAGTGTAAGAATCAATAATTCATTTTAAAGTCAGTATTAAGTGCTTTGTTACTGCAGCTTTGGATAAAAAAATTACAAAGACCTGATTAAAACCTCTGAAAGGATAAAAACCGAACTGAAAAAATTGCCAAAATGGTTGGGTTTTTATTTCTCTCTTCAAATAAAAGTAACTTCATGGACTGGAATATGAAACATGTTGTAGTGACTAAATAAATATTCAATGAACCTGGTACTGTTAACTTTTGTAATTGATTTCAGCTTTCGAAAAAGGGACAGTTTCTTTTCAGTTGTTCAGTGTGTCTTGTTAACATCCACAAACAAAAAATGAACTCATCAGTCAAGCCTTTCAAAAGGCTTCTTACTTACAGTTGATTGCACAAATGTAATAACTGGGCTCCAACAACAGTAATTAAGGATGAATTCAACTCAAAACAATCGTCAAATCACAGGTCAAAGAGCAATTCACCCCTCTACCACAGTCTTACTCCACCTACATTTCCAGGAGATCTGCCCATTTGACAGAAACTCTAACTATTCAAGTGAAATTACAGGCATATAGATGGCAACTGCGCTGAAAAGGCCAAATCTCATTTTACTGAACCCTGGGCATTCTTGGAGCATGTATGAGGAATTAATGATAATGTTTTAAATTCTTATTTGTGGTGTAATTTATGTAGAGTCCTTTTAAGAAACAGCTGTGTACTATGACTGCTTGGGTCAAAAGTCAGAGCTGTTGCATTAAGATGAATTTAAATATTAAGATAATTTTTTTTTATCGTAGAAACTACTATTGTTGACTTTGGACAACGACTTTTTTTTCTTGATAAAAAGTTTCATTGTTCAGAAATTCACTTGCAACTTTAAAACATATTTATCTTTTTATGTTTTATCTGGGATTATTACCAGATATGCAATAATCAGTTAAGTCAGAAATTGGAAATTTCCTTTGACTGGCTCTGACTCATAACTAACAGAACAAACCCTTAAAAATAAAACAAAGAAAACCTTAAAAATTGGATTTTACACATGAAATTACTAAATGCATAAAAGCAAAGAAATTCCATCATTTTTGCCAAGAAAATGTATCCACACACAACAGCTAATTCAATGCAATTTTAGTTAAAAAAAATTATAGTAAAGTTTGATAATAATTTCATAACGTTTTATAATAATTACGTTTAATTTATACAATTTTAAAATCATGTAAATGTTGTAAACATTCTTTAACGTTTATTTTATTCTGTAATATATAAAAGAGTATTCTTTTAGGGAGCACAGTGGCCAAGCTGGTAGCGCAGCTGACCTCACAGCTAGAACGTCCTGGGTTCGATTCCCGCCAGGGACGCTGTAGGTGCTGAGGGTGTGTTTGTTCCTCCATATCATCAGCACCCACACCCTGGGTGGGGTTGGCAAAAGGGCCTTTCTGTGTGGAGTTTGCATGTTCTCCCTGTGTTCCCTTGAGTAGCTAGTGTGAGCTACTCCCACAAAAACATGCAGCAGTTCTGGGCTGTACACTGCCCCCTCCTGGCTGACCAGGGCACCTGAGGGATATGGCTGGAATAATGTGATGCTTCCATGTGCTATGTCCAGCTGGAGAATCCCCACCCCCTCAGGTGAAAAGAAGGGTTCATCACTCCTCAAAGCATGAAGGAGGCTTGAGCCCAGTGTAGGGCCCTCCTGGAGTTGGCGGATGGATGGCATTGCCCAGGAAGGTACTTAGGGTGATAAATAATGGGGGGAAAACGTGAAAAAAAGTATTCTTTTAAAATTATTTTTTCTTTTGTTGGATTTAATATTACTACTAAAATTTTTTAAAAATCAGCAGCAATGTATTTTTGTATTTTATGTCTAAACTTTTTCTGGAATGCATGGTAAATGGTTTTCTCTTTCAGTATTAATCTGGCCAATTAAAGCTTTCAATTTGTCCTCATCAGGTAAAGAAACTGCAGAATTTCAAAAAAAAAAGGATATCAGAACTCAAAGAAAACCTGAAATCAGTAACAGCCAATGCCCTGCATGAAACCATTCTTATTTTATCCAGTGCATCGAGATAAAACTTGTGAAAAATTACAGATCTAGAGTACATCACTGATTGAGCAGGATATGATTGGGCAAAACTGTGGAAGACTTTGTTGTTGTATGGAGAGAAGAAAACATAAGGGCAAAGAAGAATTGGCAGCCATCACTTTAGAGATCAAAGCCCTTTCTTATTGTTCTGCCTGCAGCACTCCTCTCCTTTTCGTTGAGGAAGGGGGAACAGTACTTTGAGAGGGATGCTGGGGGAGGTCTTCATGGAGGAGCTGACATAGAAAAAAACAAGCCTTCTTTTCCTTGCTCACTTAGCTCTTCTTCATCCACCCCAATGCTGTCTCCCTCATTAAAAACAACCTTCCATCACACCCTCTCAACATGCAAGCAAACAAAGCACAAACCTGCCACACATTCACACGGAGCAGGGGCTGCAAGCAAATCATGGAGTTAATGAAGCAAAGGTCACTCTTAGCCCACAACCCAGGGAGGGTGCAAAATATGACCTTGATCTGCGCAACTCATTCACTTTCTTCACAGTATTCTTTCCTGCTCACTCTCAGAAACCCACACGGAGAGATAAAGCTCTTCCCCTTCTTAACCTGAAAGAGGGATTAAACAGTGAAGGGGAAAAACCATAGATATGCTGCATAATCTTTAGTGCGGAGCTCAGCTGACTGCAGCAGGTTCTTTTCTGAAAGTTTGCCTTGAAAAGTTTATTTCCCTAACATTAACTCTTGGTGGTGAGCATCTGCCTGCAAGCCTCTGCAGACCTAAGATGTGAATGTCTGCCTCTGAAAAAGACACACTAAAAGAATGCAGTAAAGTATTGAGTCTGGGTCATGATGAGGATCTGGATCTTAATAAAAAGGGGAAAAAAAGACAAGCAGTTGCACAGAAACTATAAAAATCACTGAAATCAGACAAACACTCCTGTACTTCGATGTGGAGTTTGTGATAAACCATCAACCAGCAGTGCACTGTCAGGAAGTGGAATGAAAAAAATAAATGGCTTCAACCAGTTTCCCATCAAAAAATCTGAAAAGTGACTCAGCTCACTTTAATCTGATACAGCCAAATAAAATAACAAAAATATAAGGGCCAGAACAATGATATTCACGTTAGCTAACAGGCTGGTCAAGGAGAGGCTTGATCAGAGAAGCAACCAAGAGAACTTTCTGAAAGGTTTTTTCTGAGGTGGTAAAATCGGTTGAGATGGAGGCAATTAGTCATACACTCCACAAATCTGGATTTTATGGAAGTGGGATTTGAAGGAAACCACTGTTGAGAGAAAGGTATAGCAAATATTTGCAATATGAAATATGAAAAATATGAAAGAGGGGAAGTACTTTTACAAAGCACTAGCTATGGTGTATTTTAAGGTTTCTGCTGCATTAAGAGCTCATGTTTGTGAAGCTTGAGTGAGATCGAGACACAAATACTGAAGATTAGGAGGTGGTGAGAGGCCTCACTGACAGCTTCTGAAAAAAACAGAACGTCAATGTGATGCTGCGTCAACGTAAGCTGTCCTCTCTCCTCCGCCGCCAGCCATCCATCTCATGTTTGACATGACATGAAGGAAATGGAGGATTTGCTGTGTAAACAGGGCCTCTGACCTCTACATATTCAATATTCCTCTAGGAAGACAGTTGGGAAGCCCCTCCTCCCAGAAACGCAGCTAACGCTAACTGACATTTCCATCATACCACCTCAAGTTTCCATCATTCCTAAAGTTGGTGTTGCAGCTACAGGACATGGAAAGGGGCAAAGATTACAGGCTCCCATGCCTAACAGCATGACAAACACCTAAATACAACGCTCCTGATGGCTGAGACATACAGCCATCGTTCAGCACCAGTTCCCTAAGGGATATCTAGAATCTCATAAGCAAGGACAGCAGAAATAAAGAAAGAAAAAAAAAGAAAAATTCAGTCCCAACCTCACTCAGAAAAATCTTCTGTAATAGAGAAAGACGAGGAAAAAGGTGGACCATCCTGTGGCTCAGTTATATTGCCTGCTCTTTGTTGTGCCCTAGGCAGTCTGAGGCTGATGTAGTTTTCTTAATCAGAAAGTGCTCCATCCATATAGTATTGTACGTACTCTGCACAGATGAATGAGGAGAAAAACAGCGTGAGTTTGAGAGAAGAGGGACAAATGAGAGTCATATTTATTGCTGGACTGAGCAGCCAAATAAAACATATGTTATAGAGCTTTGCTAAACAACCGATCTCCCTTGTTTGGTAGTCCACTTGTATTTCTTTGGCATAAGCCTCCACACCTCTGATTCTTGTACAGAAGCCAAACAACACAATTTTCCCATTTCAAAAACCAAGAGAGCAGAACCTGATCTCCACAGCAAGATATATGTGATCCCACTTTATTGCTGTTAGTTAAGGGAATCTCACCACAAGTAGTCATAGCAATCCTGAACAAATAGTTGCAGAGCAAAATGCATCCAAAATATTTTGTTCTCGACTGTCACACGTGTAGTTTATAATGAAATGAGACATCAAACTATATATATATATATATATATATATATATATATATATATATATATATATATAGAGAGAGAGAGAGAGAGAGAGAGAGAGAGAGAGAGAGAGAGAGAGATGGACGAAGCCTCTGGGAAATGACCCATGCTTTTTTCAAAAAGCTGAGTTGAAGCCAAGGGGGCTTGCAACAAACCAATGGGTCATGCAACAAAAAAATACAAGAAAGAAAATAAAAAATGGGGAAAGAGGTGAAGCTAAGAGTGAGGCTGTGAGGGTGGGGGCAGATGATTGACACTCTGAGCCGATGTAGCTACAACCTAAATGAGCTAACCCGGAGCTAACGGAGGTTAGCAGGCACTTTTAGCCAGAACACCGTGGCTGAACATTTGATACGTGACATATAATTGGCCATTCTGAGTTGTGTATGCAGGCTGCACATAAACGTTCTCTCTTACCCTGATTGCCTGCATTAGTCACAGAAAGAATACAGATGGCAAAACCAGTATGTGAGAAAAAGCCAGTCCCTTCTAAATCACAGGAAAAATTTGTATTCATAGTCTTACCATCATTGGCTTGTGACCACCAATGTGAAGACTAATTTTGCAGCCAGGAGAGAGCAGAGGATGTCTCTGCCGGTAGAAGCCAGAAGCTGAAGCAAACTGTTAGCAACAAAGCTAAGTTTTAGCAACTCCAGAAAAGCCAGACAGAATAGGGGTCGGCTTTTTTTGTTTTTTTTGTGGACATTGCAAATCGCCGTTGCATTTTTTTACCCAAGAAAGAGAAGCGGAGGAATAAACTGATGGAATTTGTCTTGGAATGCCGCCAGTGAAGTAATTTGAGTTAATTATTTGCTGGAAGGCAGCATAAGTGCATATTGTGAATAATGATGAGTTAAGAATCTTGATCCTGATGTGTCCCCCATCCACTCCTGAGGCAAACAGATGCCTCCTGACACACGAGCTCCAGAGCATTTATTCCACATAAAACGGCTGAAAAGGGATACTTTCATAATGGAGAAATTATGGCAAATTTAC
Source organism: Apricaphanius iberus (assembly GCA_028564705.1). Classification (NCBI taxonomy): domain Eukaryota; kingdom Metazoa; phylum Chordata; class Actinopteri; order Cyprinodontiformes; family Aphaniidae; genus Apricaphanius; species Apricaphanius iberus. The sequence goes on along the minus strand of JAPXFQ010000804.1, from coordinate 3,446,555 downwards.
GAGAGAAGGAGGCCGTTAAGCATTTTCTTAAGTACAATGTACCCAAGCTTTTACAAGCAGTAGGCTGATCATTTTAGCGTATTTTACTGATCTTTGTGGTCAAGGACAAAAACTGTCCATCCGTCTCGTTGGGAGGGTTTAGTGACTGTAAAACTCTGTTTTAGGTTCATATTTAGTTAGTTTTTCCTTAAACCGATTTTGAAAAAAGGGTATTTTCAACATTTAATTGGCATTAAGACCACTTTAGAACTAGACAAACATTATATAAACTAGTCAACCTGGAGTGAAATATTCAGGACTGCTTAAAAATTAATCCAAACGCAGCTTGTAATTTGTGAATCTTTTACTCTAGAGATGCAAAATCACAATCATCATCAGACTGCTTTGATGCAGTATTTAGTAAGCTATAACAATGTGCCATGCATTAAAATTCTGCTTGAAGATAATATTAAGCCAACTGGATGGGTTTCACTGAATTATATCCTACTTTAATAAACAATAGATCTTAACCAAGTTCATAAATCAGAAAGACTATCAGGAACATTGTCCATCCACCCCACCCTTACTGAGTAGAAGAAGACTCCACTCAGGACAGGTTGCCGGTCCACCAGAGGGCAACACTGGCCCAATGAACTATGCAAACCCACATTTAAACCTAAAGATAAATTCAGAGAGATCATTTAACTTAATATGCAGGTCTTCTGACTTTGGTAGGAAGCAAGAGTGCGAGTAGAAAATCCATGCATGAGAAGAAAACATGCAACTGTATGCATATAGGCTTCAGCTGAGATTTGACCTCATGAGATTCTTGCTGCAAGACAACAAAACTAACAGCTGCGCTACCATGCTGCCTCCAGTCACATGTCGATGTGCCCCTGGGCAAGGCACTTAACCCCCAAATTCTACATCGTCCTACCGAGCCATGTTGGCTATCGGTGTATGAATGTGAGTGTGAATGGGTGAATGTGGCTTCAATGTAAAGCGCTTTGAGTGGTCTAGAACACTAGAAAAGCGCTATGTAAGTTCAGTCCATTCAGTCCATTTATCGTTGCAACGCCGTTACAGTTACTGGAGATGCAAAGTGGTGCATTACTACAGTGTGGCTGAATGACACACTTAAGCTGCATGTCAGTGATGATTGCGGGGTGGGCGGATACCCTGACCGCTCTCGCTATCTGCATTCTGTAAGACAGCGGTGAAGTTAGTTTTGAGTTTGATATTCTACGGACATTAGTTTCCAACATATCAACGAGAAGTGCGCTGATAGAAACCGCATCGCCAAAGGCTCGCTCCTGAATGCTGTGGTTTTACTTAGGGTTTGGTTTTTGATAAATCTCCATAGATTTTAGAAAAAAAAATACTTGTGAAATATTGATTAATCGTTGCTCAACACCCGAGGAACCTGAAACACCGATTTATAAGAAAAAATAACGTGTAATATTCCTTTTTATGTTACTGTAAATGTGATTTTTGTTCTTTCTTTCTTTTTAGCCACATTTGTCTGTCTTAGTTTTGCACTTTAATGAGAAGTGTCTGATTGTGTATGTCCAATATTATTATGAAGTGTATTTTCATATTTCTGCATACAGATTCCATGTTATTCCATGTTATTATTGAATCGAGTTAAAATAGCAAATATTCTAAAACACTCTATATTGTTTTTTATTAATCATTCTTTTATAAAAAATATTTGACGTCATAGATATTATAGAACGTAACTGCATTATAGAACAAAGAAATAATGTCACAGTTACTTTGCTGAGTAACTAATTCATTTTACAGTGTGTTAACTTAGTTAATAACACAATAACTTTTTGGAAAAGTAACTTGTAACTATAACTCATTACATTTTTGTTGTAAGATGCCCAACACTGCTCATCAAAAATAGTTCCAATTCATGTCTTCCTAATGCCATGCAGCCCTACTTCACTCTGTTAGTAAAAGTGACAAATTATCCATTCTCAGTGTTTCCTAAAAATATTTCTAAAATCTCTTCTTACTAACCCAACTCATATATATCATTTTATCACGAGCCATATGTTAAGGTACACCAAAAAAGGAAAATAAGATGGACTTACTCAGAAAGCTGTTCTTTGTCCCAAGTCCAGCATCAGTGCTTATATAGCTGACTGCAATGAGGCAGAGCAGGAAAAGAGTGAGCACTCTCTTTGCTGCTTGTTAGGCCAATTAGGAGGCTCCCGTTCTGCACCATTTCAGAAGGTGTGGTGATTTTTAATTTCAGGACACCCGGTTACAGTCTAGTTATATTCAGTCCATCTGTCGCCTGTGTCGAGACTTCCTAATTCGCAGCCAGCTAAATGCGCTGAAAAACACATTGGTTTCATGGAAATCTAATTAGTATAACTCAATCAGGAGGAGTCTGAACAGAGATCAATTAAAGAGCCAGACTGTAAACACGCACTGCAAGAAATTATATTTATATTATGAGCCGATTTTTTTCTCCTGAAAATCGTTGGTTGCTGGATCCCTAATGTCGATGTGAGCTGTTGAGCCATCAATACACCAGAATATAGGACGACCTTCAAATAATCTAAACACCTTAAAATCAACACAGCTGAATACTGTAAGGGAGTGTTTATGTAAAAAGCACTAAAGCCCTGTCAAAATCATCACCATCAGAGTGTTTTTACTTCTACTGTAAATTGCACTGGGACCTCAGTGGCTAGGCATGCAAGCGAAATAGAAAGAAGCCCCACTGTGAATCACCCTCCATCGGTTATTCTCATGTACCAGCAAGAGGACAAGAAGCAACCAGCAGACGTTGCGCTTTGGCAGAACAGGGGGATATGGAGTTAAATAGGATCGCAGCAGAGTCAAACACCATTTCTCTGGCCCCAACTCTTACATTTTAGCTCCAGCGTGAAGTAACAATACACTGATGGTAGCCGGTGGTAAGTGATATGTGGCCTCAGAAGCAGGATCGGCTATGGCACCTTTTTAATGTGGATTTTAGAGCCGCTCTCTGAAGTGAATCAGCCCCTACAGAGACTAAGAAGAAGCGTGAAGAGTTGGATCTGTTGATGTCAAAAGTATCTCATTATCAGGAGACACAGCATACAGTGGGTGTCTTCAAAGAGGTGGGACCAGGCCGTGATCTGGCTCCGCACCACTTGGCAGGCCAAGAAACTCTGCCTGTTCCAGAATAAAAACTAGCAATGTGATTGCAACACAACTGTGACAATGTATTTTTCTGTGAACACATTGCTGTAAAATAGTTCTGAGTAGAGCCTTTTCTGTTCTGCAAATTTTTGTTTGATCCCCCTGCCAAAGAAGTTATGTTTTTGCTAGAGTTTAGTCTTTTATCTATTTTTTAGTTTGCAACATTACTCCAAAAGTTATAGGTGGACGATATTTTCAGGACATGTCTGCATTGGGACCAGGAACAAGTGTTTAGAATAGGAAAACCACTATTACCCAAAAAACAGATTTTCTTCGAATAACTAATTAACTTATGATTATATCAGTGTGAATCCAGCAGCTAAAGGTATTTCATAGTGATGGAATCTAAAAATGTTACAACCCGTTACCCGTTTTTTATTTTACCACAAGCCAGAAAGGGAAGCAGCAAACATGTGGAAGAACATGCTCTTGTCACACATGAGCAAAAATGAAACTTTCTGCCATACATGCAAAAACATGTCTGTCAGAAAAATCTTTACATCACCCCACGCACAATATTCACCTATAGTGAAACATGGTGGCGGCAGCATAATGCTACAGTGATGTTTTTCTTTTCAGTGGGAGTTAAACATACAACCAAACCTATTATAGAATGGATTTTATTAAGGGGTATCAGATTAAAGGTGGGTAATACAAATCTACACTACACTTATAAGATCTCTGTTTGAAAATAAAAATAACAACTTGGAAATGCTTCTATTGTTTTCGTTCTACTAATTATGTTCTACTTTGTCTTGATGAAGTCCCAATAGAATACAGTGAGCTTTGTGATTCAAATGTGGCAAAATGTAAATAATATATTATTTTAATTTATGGTGTACAAATACCTTTGTGAGGTGTTTTTCTCTGTCCAGTGGACACCTCAATGACCAAATGTCTGCCTGACATTTAAAATACAGGAGAAGAGTTAAAATAAAGAAGATCAAAGGAACAGTACTTCACAACTAAAACAGACAAACCTTCAGAAAACAAACCGGCAACAGAACTCTAATGCACCTGGTCTGAATAGCATTTTTTATTTGTGTTCTCATTTTGACAGTGACTAACGCCAAAGCCCCCCCACATGTAACCCAAGCAATGCCACTTTGCACCTGACAAGAGATGCTTTAACTTTAGCGATAAACTAAGAGATGGATGACAGCTGGCACGCCTATGCCCTCACCCTTGTCGTATCATTACTTAATCCTCTCGCTTGCAATTATCTCTGAGGGTAACAAAGGAGGCTGCCAGGCATCTATTACTGAAATGGCAGCTCAATGAACAAAACAGCCTTCGTTTCTATAGGGCCAATTTGCAAAGGAACTGCAACAAAGCCAGGCCTAATGAAGGGAAATTTTTACATCGGCAAGCACATACCACAGTCACCTCAGCAGGAGCTCCACATCTCAGCATGGAGCTAGAGCAAAAAGAGAGCGGGAGGATTGTTGAAGCGAGAAGCATTGTGTTCCTGGACAATGCCTATCAGCCTATTCCTTTTCAAATTAGAAAAATAACCAGAAACAAGAAAGTCAGTTACAACATCTCAAGCAGGTTTTTTCTTTCACCTTGATTTATTAGTAGGCTATTATCTTATTCACTTTTAAAGATAATTGAGTCCAAACATGTACAGAAGTTATTTTAGTTAGTTAAGAAAACAAAAACAAGTAAAACCCACTAGAAACCAAACAATGTTACATAACCTCCTAAATCAACCTCGATTAGTCTTTGAAAACATGTTTTTCTGTTTGTTGCCCAGAATAGACTGAATGAATCATGATTCCCAATGTTGTTGCTTGGACACTCCAGAGAGGCAAATAATAACAAATGAAAATCAGCGCTAGTATTAGGATTGGGCATATAATAAGCCAACATTATAATGAAATATACTCTGTTGACCTAAACGTTGATCCACGAGAAACACCAAAGCAATTATTGGCTTTTGTAATATTTTTTTTGTTTACCTCTGTTTTACAGAGGAAATGAAGCACTATGTTGGGTTTAAAAGAAGTTGACAAGATGAGGATTTAATAATACTTTAAAGAAACTATACTGTCATTTTTTTCTGAAATCTAAAAACGTTTCTTACAATATGAAATCATTTTAAAATAAGTGCAAACCAGATCAGTCAATATATAGCTGTTTTTCATCTTTGCCTCAATCCAAGGCATTTTTAATGTCAAAAACAGTCCTGTAAATGTTCCTTTTATCATTTAAATGAATAAAAGTTCCGTAAATTTCAAACTATTTTAAAACATGAAACATCGGTTTGATCAGCCTAAGCGAGTTATTTTAGATTTTGGACAAAAGATGATCAAACACAGCCTAGATTTATTTGGAAAAAAAAGAAATAATACTTTGTTTGAGAAAAAAAATGAAGCTATAAATCCGATGCTAACTTTGCAATCCTTAGCCAGCCATGATATATGGTTTACAGGGCTCACAAACTATATTGTGTCTGTTACAGTTTTTGTTTTCACCTAAAATTGTCCAAGATGAATGATAATAATTGGCAGAAGACTCCAGATAAGCCCTAAGAAGATTTATATTAGCCGACTTTGTCAGTACAACACCATAACTACTTCCTTTCTTCAAAATAAGAGCCTCATACATAGCCTACTCTCTAAAATTTAGAGTTCATATCAGCGTTCGCTACCTTTGTCTGGACTGAGCCGACCAGTTGTTCGGACTTCCTCTGGTTCAGTCTGAAGCAGGCCTAGGTGATGCCCACCTATGAACTGATTGGGCGAGTAAAGTGATGTCAGTCTCACTCCTACCTACGTAGTGGTAGCCACTAATTGGCTTGGCGTTGTGAGTGTGAAGTGATGTCACAGAGAATGGCGATGCATGACGTCCAGCAAGTTCAAAACATTGCTGGGGGAAAGTAAAAAAATCTAAGTCAGAAGGAGCACAAGGGATGGAGTGGGGCAGACCGCAGGGCACTGGAAGTGCTTTGCAGAAATGCAAGGCATTTATGGTGACAGGCAGGTGAGCAACAGCACAGAGACTGAGCTCCAGCATGTGCATCTGATATTAAGATATCTGCAATGACAAACCCTTTTTTTAGTAGAATATATTACTAAGCTATTTTTATAAAAATTATAGAGCAGTTTAAAAAAAAAATTCTATATTTGGATTTTATTAAAAACAAGCTTCTTTTTAAAGGAGATACATGAAACCAAAGAGGCTCTGATTATAGAAGACACAAAGGGTACATTAGACTTCATTAGCAGTAATAATAAATGAGAACACCTACAACAAAAATAAAAGTCACGCACCATGGGAAGGAGTCTTTTTGATGGCACATTGATGAGAGCAAAGCCAAAGTGTCCGGATCACGGGGAGGTGATATACAGGACCAATAGGGTAAACTCTGCAGTGATTAGGGGAGGAATAGGGTCATGGGATCTGTGCACAGTCTGCATGTTGTGAACCAGAGTCAGCAGTGACAGAGAACACAGCAGTCAGGCCATTATGTGTCTTTCAAAACAACAGGACGCAGTTTAAAAAATACTCAGCAAATATCTGCTGGGAAAAGGAGGAGGAAACAGACTGTGCAACAGATAAATAACAGCAGGTGGACATCTTTTGGCTAAGATATTTGCTGGCACAAGAGAGGAAAAGATGTGAGTTTGAGAAAGTTACTATAAAAAACAAGATATAATTATGAAAGAAATATGTTAGAAAGCATTAAACAACATCTGTTCTTTTAGGCCAGTGGAGTAATATCTTCTTTCCAGGGCAAAAATGAGACCAGCTCCCTGACAGGAGGAACAATCAGAGAGGTAGGAAAGCAGTTAGGCTTCGTTTGGGGACAGTGTGACTGTTAATCATTCTCACCAAGTGCCCAGCATGTTCTGTCTACCAGCACACAGATAATTTGTCTGTACCTGCACAGCTGCACAGCAACTGGGTTTCCGTCTCAATGTACTTCTGCTGGAAGAAATGCAACGTCATTGGGAGCGTTTAAAAAAAAAAAAAAAAAAAACTGGCTCAGAGTAAGACAGACTTTTTTTAAATCGAACTGCTGCCATAATTTCTCCCTCATGATGAGATTCCCAGCTGTTATTTCTAGGAAGATGAGTAAACAGCCTGAAACTACCTGCTGCACTTTTTTTCTTCCTAAATCTTACTCTCATGAGAAGGAAGAGAGGGTGTTCACCTCAATCTGTTTATCACCCCACAGAATCAGTTTTCGTCTTTTTGGTTAATTAACAAAGTGGTGACTCGAGGCCATGTTTGTGCATGATTAATTGCAAAACTCCATCAAGCCATCCAACTGTCCTAGACACTTTAACCTCAGGCAGGTCGCTCCTGGACCCAGGAGGATAATTGCAAAAGCAACAGGGGGGCATGCACACACTGAAACAATTATTACTTTCCAATTTGCTCCTGATTTCCCCATTTCTCACACCTACCAATTCTACTGCTTTGTCATAATTTAGCTTGACATTCATTATTAGGTGCAGTGCTCTAAATTTAATATTCTTTGAATTTGTCTAATAAATTCATGTAGTCTGTGAAGAACATTTTTCAAGTCTTCCAAGAGATTTTTAATGAGATTAATGTCTGGATTTTAAATAGGTCATTGCAACACAGGACAACGCAGTGTCCATGTTTCTTCACACAAAGCATTTGTTACACTCTTTCCTCAAATTACCAGAGAACCTTCTTCTACATGTTTGCAGTGTCTTCTACTGTAGATGGCTTGAGTCAACCTGGAAACGGGAGATTTTCAGAATTTCTTTGAACAATGGTTTTCTCTTTGCACCTCTCCCATTTACTGCAGGTTTTTGGAGTGCCTGATTAGCAGCTGTTCTGTCAACAAACCTGAGCTGTAGATCTCTGTACCTCCTCCATAGTTTGATTTCCTGATTAATGCCCTCCATATCTGGTATGTCTCTTAAGGTAGATGACCATGTCTTGGTAGGTTTGTAGTTGTGGCATTCTCTTTCCAGATGATGCAACTAACAGTGCTCTGAGAGATATTTAAAGCGAAGTAAGACAGGATAACCCAACCCAGCTCTAAATGTATCTGCAACTTTTTTCCTGACTCTCTGCTGTGCTATCTGGTCATCATGTTCACTGAGGATCTGAACCATATTCCCCCCACAGTTACTTCTTAATGTAATCACTTGTACAGGTATTCATTTATAGGAATCAGAGTTTTCCATCAAATACACATAATTGAATAAAAAACTATGTAGCGTCATGTTGGTCTATCAAATAAAAGTCATGTGAAATTAACTGAAAGTGTATTTTTTTATCTCTGAAAATATGTCAAAAATACAAGGGATGGGAAAATGTTTTCAAGGCTCTGTACATAAAACTCTAACCTGCCATTATATTCTCCCCACTCTTCTTTGTTGTAATGTTGTGGCTTTCTTCTTAAAGATTTACAATATCCTGGGCTATCTTACTTGAGAGTGCAAAGAACCCTCATCAAGACTCCAGCAATCTTTCTAATTTACTCTGCTTTATTCTCCTCTCCACTCCTTTAGACTCTTCCATTCCCTGTACTGGGGCTTTGGCAAGAGGCAGCCAGACTTCCCTCAGACTAAACTCTGATTGGCCCACTTCAAGCTCTCCCTCTCTCTCTACGGTCATTTATTTCTTTGCTTTCCTGGCTTGCAGCGCATTGCATTCTTCCAAAGGCTCTCATGGAGCATGGAAGTTGTTCTGCAAGTGACTCAGACTCTTCTCCTTTTTGTGCACCAGCAGCCGCCCACAGACAAGAAAGAGGGCGAAGACTGGCTGAGGATCGGAGAGCGCATAAACATTCAAATTCATATACAGTATAAACACAGAGTCAAACTTTGATTTTGCCGAAAGCACAGCCCTTCAGAGCTTAGTGCCAAGCTCCATGGTTACAGCAAAACAGCATCCAAGAAGATACATTGCCATTATGACATTTCCAGAAAGCCCCAAGACATGCAACATTTAATTCCTTCTGAAGTCACATAACCTCAGAGAACTGAACTCCATTCTGAGAGTGGTACTTTTTCTCCTCTTTCTTTATTTCTCAGGAATTTGGGGAAATACGACACCTTTGTAGGAGGAAGGAAAAATGAAGTTCTTTACCTCATGGAGGTTCTAGCTAACGCAAAGTACATGAGCTAATTGTAACCTCTTTCACACAAACCATATGGTCGTATGTGACAGTGAAAAGCAAGTCATGGCCTGTCCTGCCTTGCTCTGCAGTGTTTTTCCGTCAAATATCAGTTTAGATAAATTATGACCGTTAAAAACACTGACTTCCCTTACACATCCTGTGGTAATCCATCAAGTGTTAAACTTTGTGACATTTCAAGCTTTACTAGTTTTTTATTTGTTTTTTTTTTCAGTTAGAGATCGTGCAATAACACAACGTATGAGACTGTTGCTGATTCACACTGATAAAACCAAGATGAAACAATTTCCTTCCTCTTGTTCCGGCTTAAAAAACAGGTGCAAGTATTGCAGGATCAGAGGTGTGAAGTCAGTCTTGCTGTATAGTCTGACATTTTCAATGTAAAGGGTGAGAAGGTTGTGTGATTATGAATGTAATTGCAGAGAAAATACATAAAAGCTCCACAATATTGTGAACAAAATTTTTGAGGTTAGGTTATTGTGACATCCCTCTGGGATCAATCAGGTATTTTTGAATATATTTACATTTCCCTCACTTCTCTGTATCTCATGTCGTTATGATGTTTGAATCACCATGACCTCAGCTTCCTGGATACTTTCATCTTTGTCATTACTTTGTACTTTACACAGCCCCTTTTTGCCAATAGGACATCAGTTAGACTTGTCCTATACAGTTAGAGAATACAGAGAAAATAGTCCTGGACAATTGCTGTTTGCACAAACTCTCTAGATTGTTCTCTATAAACTCAAAGTTATCTAAGTACCAATGTGAAAATTTTAAATAAATAGAAAAATAAAATCTAGACTATTCTCTTCTGATGTATTATGCCCTGAAAGCTAAAAGAAAACGTCAATTAACCCTAGGAGGTGGTTGGGTTGTTTGTTGTGTTTTCCATTTTTTACCCAGAAGTGGGAATTTCAAAGTTTACAGTTACGAAAAACCACAGAAATGTGTCTGCACATAAGCATTCTGGGTTAGAATGTCAGACTCGATCTCAAAATCAAAACTGGCTTCACTAGATTTAGAACTTAATGAAATCCAAAGTAAAAGTAGTTAAAGACCGGGTGGTCTGAGAATGTTATCAGGGCCTATAGAAGATGAAACTCAGACAGCAACAAAGATCCTTCTCCTTACTTAACAGTGGATATGAGCGGTTTTTGCACGACTGCAATAAAAAATTCATTCATCCAAAGGCTTTTCCCACATTCTTTATCAAGGCTGCTACTACATGTTGGCAGGCAAAATTAATTTATCAATCTTGGAATATGACATAAAAAATGCTGCTTTTTTTCTTTTTTGATATTGCGATGTTATACACAACTATTGTAATATATATTTTCAACATATGAAATCCTGGTTCCTATATTCATTTTACAAAATAAAGATCATGATGCGATGAACTGCTGGCCTTACCAGGTTGTACCCGCCTCTCACCCAATGATCACTGGAGATAGGCACCAGCCCCCCCACGACCCTGCAAGGATAACTCGGTTTAGGCAATAAGCGACTGGATGGAAGAATACAAATAAAAATATACCAATCAACTAAAATGATGTGTTCATTTCTGTGCTGTGTCTTACATGTTATCTTTGCCTCTTTGTGTGAATAACCAATTTTCACTTTGCTGGCACATCATACATATATAATATGAACAGTATTAAAGTTAAATTAATAAGAGCCAGTGAATTCTTCCTAAATTGTTTATTTTAGTACAATGTAGCCTAATGGGCCGCTTAGGAAGACTAGAAGTCCAGATTTTCAATGATCTACACATATGAGATTTGAGACCATGTGGTGGTCAAGCCTGATCTGATATTATCTGGGTTACCCTCACAAAAGGCAAAAGGCATATAAAGTAGAAACCCTATTATTCGCAAGTTAAAGTGCCAGACTGAATTTAAAACCATAGCCATCTCAGGGGTACGGCAGTGTGCAAGGACATTGACAGGCTCAACGTGGCAAAAGTTACAGTACAAATCAGTCATCATTCACATTTTTTTCCGACATTACAGATGCCGATGCTTCAGCCAGTATCTAGCCACTCTCTCTCCCGCTGCTCACTTGCCTTCACCATCAGTGCTGTCCATTTCTAAGAAGCACTTCCAGCACTATGTTTTGAACTCTGCTGAAAATTATGCTTTGCCATTCTGTGACATCACTTCACACGAAAAACATCAGTGGCTACCACTATGTAGGTAGGAGTAAGAGGAACATCACTTTACCAGCTCAATCTGTCCATAGGTGGGTGTGTTGGGACGCCTTGGCCCGCTTCAGATTAAGTAGAGGTAGAAAAAAAGGTCTCGGCTTGGCCCAGATAATACAAGCTGACTAGACCCGGGCTGAGCTGACACTAGCATGGGGGGTCAGTTCTCCTGAAATAACAGTTCTTTGAAACCTGATGCTCTGGCCAGTTTGGAGAACTCTTTTAGGGAGTGATTAAAGTAGCTACACTCTTATTTTGTGTTTATCTATGTTTAATGCTAGGCTTTGATTTAAGGGGACAATTTAAGTTGAGGTCCAGAATGACTGCTAGATCGCCCCTCAGAGGTTAGTTCACAAACGTACGCTTTTCTTAAAATAACAGGCTTTTTATATTTTGCTACAGCTTTAATGAGACACATAATGGCTGTAGTTGGGACAGTGAGATCACTCTGGGGAGCCGTGTTTGTCTTGTCCTCTGAAATCTTCCTGTAGTTGAAGCATTAGCAGAATACCTTGTAATTATGAGGCTTATTTAGTCAAATGTAATTTGTTTTCATACATTCAGGGAAACCACAGTGCACTACAGAGCAAAATACATATGCTTTTCTAATTTTTATCTCCACTATCAGACTCCTGTGTAAATCATTTCCATATTATTTTAGTGACCATAAGCAAAATAATATATTTAATGAACAGATTCTTATTGCTGGTAGGCAGGGGGGAAACACAAGATATTTACAGTATAGAAATCTTGACTAAAATCCTCACTGTTGTACCATAAAATTGCATTTCTGTTTTAAAAAGCTAACAATAATAATTAGCTAGATGGGTGTTTTTAAAACTTTAGTATAAAGTTAAAACCATATAGATGCTCTAGATAAAAGTCATATAAGCTTCATTTTCAGGTTGAACTTACTGTTTTTGGGCAGTTAGGATTACAAATATTTTTTCTGTTTGAAAAATGACAGCTTTGTGAGCAACGCAACATTTCAGAAAGGTTTCTTTTTTTACAAAATCAGGAGTTTAAATAAATGTGTAAAACATTCAGTAGTATTTTTACTTGTTTTGGGTAGTCTTCCTCACGCTTCTGCTATAACCAAGTCAGGTTATATCAGAACCTTTTTCCTGTAAAATGTTTTGATATGTTGCTTCAATAATACAGCATGCTATTTCCTGCTGAAATATTATATTGTGTGAGATGTGCAAGTCCCTTCTACGGCAAAACACCCCCACAACATAATACTCCCACCCCGTACTTCACTGTTGGCTTTGGTGCTTTGAGGGTTGCAAGTTGCCCCCTTTCCCCCTGTACAAAAGTGTAAGGCTTCATATGGGAATTCCCAGACACTCATGAATGCAACAAACAACAACCAAACAACTGGCAGTGTGTGCATTCATAAGAGTTATGTTTATTATGCTTGTGTTTAGCCACAAGTGTATCTTGATAACTTACCAACAGTTTTTCCTGTTTCTGTTTTAAAAAAGTCATGCATAAGTAGAAATTAACTAGCATTATAGATCTGATTACAAACCAGTTTCTAGCAGAGAGGTTTGTTGTTCTTGTGTTGCTGCTTCTTTTCTTCTGGGACTGGATGATAGACAGTGTGTAATTGTCTTCATTTTCATACATACTGTAGATGCTTGAGTGTTAAATCATAATGACTGGCTTTAAGATTACATAACCAGCCTGAAGCAATATTTCAACTTTATCTAGTTATATACTTTAAATATAGCTCCAATGGATCCTTTATGTTTATGATGCAATTTAGTGTCTACTTAGTTTGTATTATGTTTTGTCTCCAGAAATCACACACATTTACCTCAACTTTAATGATAAAGAGCGATAACTTTTTTTTTTTCACGAGTGTCCTTAACTGAGACTCTTGAACGATTGCTGCCACCTCAGATCCATATATCTTTTCAAACCCCCCCTAATTGTAATAAGGGTCATTACTGTACAACACTTCAATATTAGTTTTATCAGAACACAGGACAGGTCTCCAAAAATGAAGGTCTGTGTGAATTTGTAAATATTGATTTGGCTTTTTTTGTTTAACTGTAGATAATGATAAGCCCTTACAGAAGTCTTTTGCTTTCATTGTGGGTTTGATACAAACATTTTGCATCAAAACCTGTCCACCTCCTGGACATAGATGGTATAATGGCTGGAAATTTCCTTGATGTTAATACGTATACGTACTGAATTATTACAGATAACAAATAAAATTGGCATCTTCAGAGTTTCGGGGAATTATACCCAAGGATGAACCAAAGTGCTGGAGGTCCACAATTCCCTTCTCAATATTTCTGATCATTTATTTTGTTTTCCTCATGATCTCAGATAAGGAAATGTGTATATCCTTATGCATTGTAAGTAATTATCTGGTTTAAATTCCATGTTGATACTGGTAACTAGCCCATGCCTACCACTTTTTTAAAAGCAAAATCCAGAGAAGAAAAGGAATTCCAGAGTAAACACTTCAGCCATTTATCTTTAAAAATAACCCCTTGCAATAAAAAAAGGTTTCTCAGCTGCATTAGATGAAAAATGCTAATTAAGAGCATGATCAAAGCCCTCAAGCCCATTAAGTTTACATCAGCAAATTTTACTTTCATAAACTCAAAAACAACATAAAGCAGAAAAGTGCCAGCCTGCCAGGCCACCACTTACACACAAAAACCCAGCCTCACACACAGAATATACCACCTAAATAAGATGGAAATCCATTTCAGACAGAAGATGAGATGTCAGAGGCCTCTTCGCAGCTGTCAGAATGATCTAAGACACAAATGACTCAACACGAGTGGGCATTTTGATTTTTCACACTTGTGAGCCAGCAAACACTTTGGCTGACTGACTCACAACTTTGGCCTAACTCCTTCCAAGTGTATAATCGCTCACATTAATGAGAGTGGTAATGCGATGCACAAGAATTAGTCCGGGTCCTTGGGGTTGAGTCTCCGGAGGGGCTTTGGAAGAGAAACAAGTTACATTGGCCATGAACTCTGAGCTTAGAAAATCTGCAATGAACTTCTCTTGATTGTGGCGTTATTAACAAAGTATCTAAATGCATACACAGTCTAAACAATATTTTGCTGCTGAAAGTGCTCCGACAAAATCAATAGTGTACTCTTGTTAATCATACTGATGCAAGCTGAATGAACAGAGTCATGGGACTTCCTTACCCACAGACAGACACTTAGCAGAAAGAGAAAAACTTCAACAAACATTCTCACACTGGAGTTCCTATAAGGTATGAGCTGGATTTGTGTTTATTGACACAAATTCAGGCTATTTCTATAACTAGCCTCCCATGAGAGTCTGCATCCCCTGGCACACAGATGAAAGAGAACTAGTTTGGCCCAAAAAAGCATCAGTTCCGAGGAAAAGTTCTGCTCTGAGATGCATCTCTTCATATACCAACACAGACATTTCTAATTCTTTAGTCAAATTAGATATCAACTCCTCAGTTACCTCAGTTAAGTGTTTTGTTGAGCTAATTTTTAAGACTTTGTGTACAAGTAGTAAAGCAAAATTATGTTCAGATATAGTCAAGATTATCTCCATTGTCGTTATTTCCTTGCAGCTCTTCATAAGATTCTGCAAGAGATGTGATAAATCATACACAAGCTTGCTGGGATGTTAGGTTTATTCATTTATGCTTCTCATAGATGTTTCTCACAGAAGGATTGAGGTTAATCATGATGAGTCCATGATCTCCAAACTTAAATTTTTAAGTTTATTAGATAGTTGGGTTTTTTTAGTCCAAAATATACAGTATACTGTACGTTTATATGATTGCACACCAAAATTTCCACCCCAACTACATTATAACTTATTAAATTTCATAAACCCGATTAAATAGGCTCTTACTCAGGAGATCACATTATGAATTTTGTGAAGCTGTGTTACAATTTAGAATTTAAAAAAGAGGGCAACAAAGGATTCTAGTGATGATTCTAACCTGTGACTAATATGTTTCATGCTGTGCATAGAACAATGAGCCATGCTTCCAAAAAAAACTTAAGTCTTCATGGCTTATTTGTCGAATACACATCCATGATCTAAAAGTGTTGTTCCACTTCATCCCAAAAGTTTTCTAGACTGAGATCTGGCGACTTTTTAGGCCACTGGAGATCAGAGAACCTATAGCTGGATTGAGATTATTTTATTTTTTTGACATATGTTATCCTGGTGAAAGTAGTATTACTTCCAGTTGGCCAATATTGTAAGGCTGTGTTGCCTCCAGTGATACTGCTCTATTGCATTAGGCATTCCCCCGTGATTTTGCAGCATTTTTTTGTAATTGTTTTGGCATAAAAAACTTGATTTTTCATCATTGCAAAGTTGCAACAAAGGTTAGAATTTTTTATGTTTTTTGTGAGTTTCTTTTATTTTTCACCAAATCACTTAAACATTTTTTAAATGTTAAGTTCTAAAATCCCAACTATTTTATTGCAATAAGTGCACTGGAAGAACACCAAACGATCCAGCATAAAACTCTTCAAGTTGTATCTTATTGCTTAAACACAACAAGAAAAAAAACATAATTCTAGGTTCATAGAACTTTGGAATACAAGATCAATAAAAGTTGTTATTTTCTATGTCTGTATCTGTGACCAGCTGCACAGGTCACAGTCACACTTCAAAGCCTTGATAACTCTTCCGTCAGCTCCTGGTAAGCGAGACGCCTTGAGTACAGAGTCCAGCTTGGAGACAATGCTTAGATGTTCACAGTGGAATCTTTTTTTTTTATTGTTTTAGTTAACTTTACGCCGTGTGGAAAGTTGAAAATGTCTTCACCTCTGCACCATGTGGTCAGGAATGTGATCCATATTTGTTCAACCACAATGTTGCATGGGGTTCAGAATTATTTTTCTCCACTTTCATGTAAAGAATTAGCCAACAGTATAGCACGGTCCTTGGCAGTGATATTTGTTGGCAAATGTGGAATATTTCACACTCACTCTCTCACATAAAACAGGATGGGAATTTTACAGTATCAGATATATGATGATGAGAAGGACCATGCATTTAAGTTGTGATGATTGGAAAAAATTGCAAGAGGTGCAAAGGTTGTATGGTTTGGCTGAATTTGTTTTAATAGCTGTTATTGTAACATCACAAAATCCTGTGGATTGATTAGGTGTATGGAAATATGAAATGGGTGGACAACCTCAAAATTCTTCAACTTCACCTCTAACCAACTGCTGGAATGTTGAGAAATGTAAACAATTCGGTGTTTCCCCATTATTTATCACCCAGTGTCACTACCTAAGTACAGTCCTGGGCATTGCTCTCCCTCTGCCAACCCCAGGAGGGCCCTCACTGAGCTCAAGCCTCCTTCTTGCCTGGGGAGTGAGCAGGCCCTTCTTTTCACCTGAAGGAGCAAGGTTTCCCCAGCTTTATTCCTACCAATTCTTTCAAGAGAAGTGGTCCCATACCAAGCCAGCATTATGACAGAAGGTTGATGATTGTTACAAAATGTGTGCTGTCAATGTGCAAAAATATTGGTGTTGGTATATGTATATAGTCAAGCCATTTTTTTAACACCAATGTCATGGATTCAAAACCCATACTGATCAATATTACCAGCCTTCTTAACTGGAAGGGCAACAAGCATATGTCATACCCAAACTCTCCACAACTGATCACTTGAAATGGGCAACCGCCCCCAAACATCCCTTCAAAAAGCAGCAAGATGAATAGATGGATGCATATTTTGACCCCGAAAAAGTCAGAGACAAATTTCTCAATAAATGAAAACTTTTACAACCAAGAAAGAAAAGAACCAAGACTTGTTTTAAAAAAAACACTCACATTGAGCTTTAAAGTATAATTCCACCCTGGAAAAAGAGTGATTAAAAATGTATTTAAAGCCAATGATTAGTATGAAATTTATGCAAGTGTTTGGAAAGTTGTGACAACAACTGTACTTTTAGAAATTTTTCTATTTTTATTGACTTTACAATAGAAAAAAATATATATCACAATATATTTGTATTTTTTTCATAATAATCCCGCTACAAAAGGCCCTTTACAAGTTTGTCTATACTTAGTGGGAACCTGGAATCAGTTCATATCAGAGCCACTGTTGCTGGAATAAAAAACTTATATTAGGAACATACAAATGCACACACACACACGCACACACACATACACCCACTCACTAATTTCCCTATCTCTTCTGTTTCACACTTTTACATCTGTAATCCTTGTTCAGTTGTAATTTTGCTCCTGTGTGCTAGCCTCAAGAGAGTGAAACTAATTTTCAGGAGTGAAAAGGGATTATCAGATGCAAAATAAATCTCTCCACCTCCAGACAAAGATATCCGAGTAGACTTTTCTACTCGAACAAAACATGTCTCAGAGTATGCCTTAGCCTGGATGGGAGCTCTCGAGGAGGAATCGAGTAAGCTGTTGTGTTTGCAGTTTCTCCTTATCTGTGCAGGAGAAGAAAAATCACAATAGCAAGAAAAATGCTGAGTTGGTGGCTCATAAACCACAGGCAGAAGTGACAGTTGATAAAATAATCAGATTATCCTCATTATGTTGACTGAATTTTGTGTATTGTGTCAAATATGTGAATAGGAGGCAACTCGGCCAGTTGACAACCATCACCAATAAAGGGGAAAGCATTCTACTCATGGTGGCCCTTTCTCTTATGCTTTCGACTATTTAAAGTATTTCATTAATAATCCCCCTCACTGTTTAGCTTTTCTCATTGTATTTTTGCAGGGAATGCTGGGATTTTACCTTACCTGCATAGAGTAGGTAAAGTAACCACTGAGCATATTGTCATTTCAAACAGATTTAACAACCCATCTAATCCATGTATAGAAATAAAATAAAAATAGATTTAAAAATAAAGAAATGAATAATAATGTGGTATGACAGGGGGAATAAAGTTGAATACATGAAGAAAAAGAGTTACAAATAGGTACGGAAACCAATAAAATAGTTGAAATATGTCAATATCCAAAACCAATCCAGTTATCTATCACCACAAATTAATATCAAGTTTAGTTTTAATACAAGACCTTACAAGCTTTCTAATTGCTAGCATATTACATAAGGACCCTTTTCATGACGAGTAAAATCATGCAAAGCACTATCTCAAACCCTTTAGAACCCTAACAAACACATAGATGGCTACATTATCAGACTTTCATATTTTTATACTTTTGATTGCTGCCATAGAGTTTACGCACAGTTGCTGTTTAAGATTCCGCTGCAGAGAAAAAGGATGTTGAAGTTCATTTAAAGGTCTGATATGAAAGATGAACATGATAGCAACAAACAGTTTATCTAGGTTTTAGTTACAACAATGAAAACACCATTCCAGCTGTTGGGTTACCTGGTTCACTGCCGATATGCCCAGCGACCAACATGAACCGTCTTCAGTGAGGAATGTATTTTAGAGAAGTTTTACTGACAGCTAACGTTAGCGGAGTCAGTGAAGTCCAGTAAAGATTCAAGCTTTGTGACATTGTGCTTATTTTCATTTAACATGACTTCATTTATAGAATAATATGTTTGATTCTTAGTATTGGGGAATTACCTGGGTTATAACCAACATGTGTGAATTTCATGTCAACAGTCCCTTTAAAATATATCTACTGATAAAGAGGCTGACATGTTTAGTACTTATTTTCCTTGCCTTATATTCGCATACAAGCAGGGCCACAAACACAGGGCAGACACACACCTCTACTGAACAAGCCAAGGAAACCATAGAGACAGGCTCAAAAAACAAAGAAAACGAGTGGAAGGAAGATGAAAAGTGTCTATGTTTGGTGCCAGCTGGGTAAAGCTAACAGTAAATTAGAAATTGGATTAAGATGTGAAAAGAAAAATTAATCAACAACATCCAATTAGGACACCGCAATACATAAAAAAAGAGATTCATGAAAAGCCTTAAAGAAAATAATTCTCTCATGCATTCTCAGCTTATCTTTGTTGATCCATCTTGCTGCACCTGTCAAAGTAAAATTTAATGATTGAACAAGCAGATATGTGAGCAGATAGGAGGAGTTGCCAAAGAAATAGACATAATTGGTCCAGATGTGCTTAAAACCTTATCTTATGAAAGGGGGATAGAAATTTGAGCAAAGGAGCAAACAGCAGAGCCCCAAAAGCTTTACCTCCATTATATCTTGAGCCTGAAGCTGTCCTTCTATTACAACCTAAGCCCAGCACAGCTTCAAAGTCACTTTAAAGTGTCCGTTAATGGTACTGACGACAGCAGAGAGGATTTCTGTGCCAGGTAAAGCGGCACAAGCCAAAGCAGAAAAAAAAAAGAGTTGTTAAATGGTAGGTAAGTGCATGGTCAACAAATGTCAACAAATGCTCAGCAAATGTCATTTTTAACATTAGGCTGGACCACTTTAAGGCATTCTTTCTGTCACTAAACACTGAGCTTGCCCTTTTCATTGGTATGCACAATGACACACTAACCGAGTTATCAATAACATAAATTAGGAAGCAAAAAACACAACTTTCAACTCTTGTTGTTTTCATGCAGGCAAGGGAAGGGGGTAGCCACGAAAGGTCATTCTTTGAATGCATGTTTCACAATGCTTTGAATTATTCCGACTTCTGGTCTCTTGCAGTTACAGCAAACAACAAGGCTTTTATGTTTTTCTCCAATGTGCAAGTGGAAAAACTTACTGAGTCAATTTATCTCTGTTGTTGGTGCACTCTTAATGATTTGTGGCACATAAGACCACTCAAGCATCAGGTTTAGACATATTTTGACAATGTTATTCCTCTAGTTTAGACTCTGGTATACAGATTTCTCATTGGTTTCACTGCTGCTGCACAAAGCCAGAGCAGAGTGGGGCTGCTTTTGAAAGGACAACAGACAGAACAAGCAAATCTATTTATAAGAATCAGGCAGGATAATTGTTGAAAAGGTTAGCCTGGCAAGAGCAGGTAACAAGTGAGCCGCATTTTGATGCACACAACTGGATGAAGAAGCAATGTTGCTGACAGGAAAAGGCATGTTCAGAGAGAGCGCTGTTTGGATCCATTATCAGTGAGTGAGCTACAAAGGACGTAGATACCCACCAAAATTAGGGATCAACAAAGACTTCACAAACTATGACAACCCAAAAAAACCACAAGACTATACAGAATAAAACACAACAAAGCAGCAAAAAGGAAACTTTATTTTTTTTTTTGTAGAAAAACCATACAAGGGATCATCACACCACGCTAATGTCATATACAGACATGTAAACTGGGAGGTTTTCGAAATAGCTTCTCCGGTTTATTTATGTACACCCACACAATTTCCCACACAAGCCGAGAGAGACTCGCACAGCCTGCAAAATAATCCACCGGAGTATAAAAGCTGAGCTTTTTTTAAACATATATATATCACCGAAGTATTGAGCTGCAAAGCATGGCCTCAGCCCGGACAGAGGTTGATTTATGCACCTGAAAAATATTCTAGCCCCTTGAACATTTTGAAAATATGTCAAATGAAATCCACAAACTGCAACGTATGTCCGTAGGACTTTGTGTACAAGACTAATAAAAAGTTGTGCATGATCATAAAATGGAAGGAAAATGATAGTTCAAAATGTGTATAAAAAAAAGTCCCCAGAAAAGCACAATATGAATACCTAACAGCCAAAGCCAATACTGTAAAAAAAAGTATTCTGGAGTATTTTTTATTTTTTTTCGTGCTTCAGAAACCTAAAAACTGACATTTCTTACTCATCATTCTTTGGAAAGTAGCTTAAGCTTTCTTAGATTGGACAGAATGCTGGGAGTGAGCAAGAGCCAAATTGCAGATGGGACTTCTAACCTTTTACTTGTTTCTCTTCTAAAAAGGCCAGATTTGTTAAATGGATGACTAAAATATGTTCTTTCAGCATATGTTCCCACCCTAGATGTGTCCTCCTGTATCATCTTGTTATTTCTTCAATAAACTGTAAGATGTTCAAAACTTGGCATATTCTAATAGATTTCCCAAAGTTTCTCCTTCACCATTCTGCTGTTTTCATTTGCCTTTAATGATGCTGTTTGATCACTAATATTGTATAACAAACCACTGAGGCGTTAAAGAAGAGCTGGACTTATATTTACATCACATTAGTGGACTCTGTATTTCTCAAGCTGTTTTTTTATTTAAGGTCATCTACCTAAAGGAGACCACATACTCATAGGCCACTTTTCACATATTTAATTATATGTATTTTAATTGATAATTAAAATTATGCACTATTTTGTTTTTGGTTAATTATATAAATATTAAGAAATGTTATTTAAAAGTCATTTAAGTCTCTCACTTAAAACATGAAAACAAATCATATGGAAACCAAAAACCATTTTCTTTAAAACCAAATATGCATGAAAAAGAGTTGTAGAAAAAATAGCTGAAAAAGACCAAACAGATGAAAGCCTTGTGAACTTTTGCTCATGACCGCTTTAAAAGATTACAAGAAAGTCTGGCTCCTTTGAAGCAAAACAAACTGAAATGAGGGGTGGCTGAGAATTCTGCACTGTACTGTAAAGAAAGATTCCATCTGAGAGTGTGGAAGTGAGTGTTTCTTTTACATTCCCTTTTCCAGCCCTTCATTTACTCCAACACTATTTCCCTGCAGATATATCATGCCCCACAGTGTCCCCTCGCGCCTGCCTTGCTCAGCAACCAGAGAAGCCAGTCAAGCTGAGAGATTCAGCATCATTTGATGACATGGGCTGATAGATGCCTGACAGACTGCCAAACCCTGCGACGTGCTACATGAGTCAAGAACAAACACTCCTCTGAATGTGTAGATATGCTTTTGCACATGTATCCATCATCACCATGTGGGAGGAGTGTGTATGTGAGTGTGTTCTAAAAGCTAGGCTGAGCGAGAGAAAAACAATGCAAACCGTCCATCTCAGTTTACACGAAAACGTTGCTGTTTTTGTTTGAATATGCAGGTGAAAAAGACACGGCGCTTACACAACAGGGCGAGCGATCTGATCTAATTTAAAACAGTGCTGCATATATGCCTGGCCTTTAGATGGCCGTGTGCCCTGTGTATGCAGCTTTCCTCTGTGTCCCCCAGTTTCCACCTTTTTACCAAGAGAAATGTTGAAGGACGGTGGAGTGCAATGGTCCAATATGCTCAGGGCAGCTGGCAGTGACGTCATCGTTTTCAAATATCCCCGGCCTTTCATTTACATGACAACGAATCCCACAGCATTATCATAATTCTCCACTCTGGAACCCGTTTTTTCATTTTTATATTTCCTAATTTAAGTCGGTAGATGATTAATAAAATTGTTTCCTTAAGCAAAATTCTTGAACAAGAGGAAATAAATTTTTTACAACCTTTTTCAGATACTGCTATGTCTTTAAACTTTCTGGGAAGCCCAGATAATGGTGTCATGGCTTTGTACGCTTCCCCCAGGCTTTTTCCAAACATTTGAGTTTACTGGAAGTCCACATTTTTAGTTATTTTAAGGTTAACAACACCTTAAACATATTTGTTACTTGTTGTGTGGTAAAGAGAAATCAATCAAAACTATACTAATGTTGTGAAGAAACTCTGGTTTCTGCTTGAAGGTGCCAAATTAATATGTTCAAAGAAATATTTGGAATCATAAACACCAAGGATATGCTGAGTTTTCATACTGCTCAGGAAGGAGACAGGTGTCTCATAAATTAATATGTTTTGGTGTAAAAGTGTGTAACAACCCAAGAACTAAAACAAAGATTTTGTAAAGATCCTAATGACAGTGTCAGTATCCACATTGAAATGAGTCCTGTACCAACCTGTTTGAAAAGCCACTCAGCAATAAATAAAGCATTATTGCAAAAGTAACATAAAACGTTAGATTACAGTTTGTAAATGCACTCAGGGACAAAGACAATATTTGGAAACATTGCAGTGTATGGCCATAACCATGGGCACAACTGGGTCTTTCACGTGGACAGTGACAGAATAATGAAAAACTTCTTCTAATCTCATAGAAGAATGTGCAAGAATGTGAGGGAGGTGACCTAAAAACCTGAGTTAGTTAAGCAAATCTGTCCAGAGGAATGGGCCAAAATTCCAGCAAACCATTATGAGAAGCTTCTTGAAGGAAACCCCGAAAATGTAAATTATACCGTTTAAAGGGTAATTCTATGAAATACTGAGGAGATGTATGTAAACTTTTGAAATTAAAGAAACTCTCTCACAATCCATTCTTCTATTATTCTGACATTTGACACACAGAAGTCATTTTGGTCATCCTAACTGACCTAGAACAGGAAAGATTCAAACTCATTTAATTTCAGAGAGAGGGATAAAAAAAAGGTTTTTTTATACCAATCTTGTAAAAATCTGGTCTCAACTGCATCACATCCGAACACACAAAGATGCACTCCCTTCCTGTCTCTTTGCTTCCTCTTTCCCACAGAAATAAATTTGTAAACGAACAAGCCCTGTTGGAAGTAAGCAGTGACGCCAGGCTCGAGCTCTGAATGTCACAGTCACTCATTGCACCCTCCCTCTAAGTGATGCAGACAGAGCCCCATTCTCATTACCCCACCAGTCAAGCCAGGGGGTGAAAAACATTTACATGCAAATACGAATGACCCACCGGCTACAGAGAGCGCACTGGCTGCCGTGTTGCAAAAGCACGGGAATGACAGAAAATCCGCTTGCCAATCAACATCTCCATTGTAAAAACACAAGCTATAGAAGGAAGTGGCATGTGTGCAGAGTATCAATTATTACCTTTACCAGGAGCTATGTGTTTTCATGGCAGTCCGTCTGTTAACAAGATTACTCAAAAAGTTATGGATGGATTTCTATGAATTTTTCAGGAAATGTCTGTAATGCAACCTGGAACAATTGATTAAATTTTGGGGTTGATCCAACGTGAAGCGCATATCCACCCACTGACCAGCGGTGTTAAACTCCTCTCAGAGAGCTCACAAGAGGCTTCCCTCCCGCATCAGTCCAGCTATAGTTGGAACAAATGCACAGCAAATCAATCATGCATTTGCCAATCAAGTCGCTGTGCTAGAAGAGGGGGTGACGGAGTGTTTCTTTTTCTTTTGTTTTTTTGACAAATTGGTTTGTAACTTATGTTAGTGTTCTTCAAGTCCACTGACATTAACTTTAATGGATCCAGACAGAGACATTACCAAGTATATTAACAGATGTGCGGGGAAGAAGCTTAAATCCCTTTCTATGGTTTCAACAAAACCACAGAGTTTACAGACCATCTACCATCCTCACAGGCCCCCTCAGCTCTGTCCATAACCACATAATCAAACCCCCCTTCACCCTGAACTATTAGGAATCCAGAGCTCATAACAATCATGGCTACACCATCAACTGGAGGCAGTTAATATCAGAGGACAGATTGCTGATGGACCGGCTGTGTCTCCAGGGGTTCTGGGCAAGAGCAGATTCTTCCTGCTTGCAAGAAACTTGGATCAAAACCCAGCCTGCTGTCATCAGACCTGTTGCCTCCAGATGGGTCCCGGGTCTGTCCGTGTGATTCGCACCCTCAGAGAGCCCGCTGCGTCCTCCTCTCTCTTCCTCCTCCAGTCCTTATTTCATCTCACTTGTCCTAACCACCAAAAAGACACATCAAACCTAACCTTCTCCTTCATCTTTTCAGCACTTCTTTACAAAGTCCAAGCTGTCCTCCTTTTGTTCTTTAACCTTGACGTGCGGTGTGAGGCTTTCATTTAAAATCATACTCATTGGCTCAGTTTCTTGGCTAAAATCCCCCCTGAGTAAGGCGTGTGCGGGGGAGTGTGAGTGCATGAGCTCCCATGCTAGGTGCCAGGGAGATGAGCAGACGCACCGCGCAGCAAGACCTCTTTGATGCGGCACAGCAGAGACCCACAGCAGAGCTGTACATTAATTGTAGCTTCTGAGCCGTTAATTTGGGAGGGTACGTTCAAGGACCCACTTTCCATCCACTTTCCAACAGCAACAGAGGCTGAACAGGCATTCTCTCAAGACTCATCCACTTTTTTTTACCTCTTCAGGTTGCCTTCTGTCCGCTAAGTGCTTCTCCTTTCATCCACTTCAGCTTAATCCACAAACATGTCATTGCCCCTTTTCTTAGCCCCATTTTCTTTTGCTTCTCCCTCAGCTTCACCATCACTGAGCAGAGCGACAGTAGGACACAGCTTCTGCACTGTCCTACCACCTTCGCCAACTGGCAAGAACGTACTGCCAAAAAGCAATTTTTTTTCATGATTGATACCCTCAAGCTACTAAATAAACTGAGCTGATAACTCAAACAACAAAATAAGTAAAATCGTGGTAGAAATAAGGCACATATTACACAAACTATAAGTAGAGATCATCAACAGAAACTATACTGCGGGTGGTAAACAATTCTGTCAAGAGCAAAAATATGGCAATGAGAGCAATTGCATTTTGTTTTCGCAGCATCTCTGTGACCATAAAACCACAGGGTACAGCCACTTTGGCTGAAAGTTCCCCTAAGAAATGAATCAGCCATAAAATCCGCAGCGGGATAACTGTAGCATGCCCCACAGGGCATGATCTCTGCAGATTCACGCTGTGCTGATGCGGGAAATGACTCAGGATGTGTGTGGCCAGCATCCTCGCTGTTTTGTCTCCCACCAATAAGGTAATTAAACCTGCTCACTTCTTAGTTATGAGCTTGTCGAAACTAGACAGGGGACTGAAACTGAGATAAAAGGCTCAGGAAATGCTAAGTCAGGAACAGATGCTGCTACTTATACAATGCTGGGGGAAAATAATGAAATTTCAAATGTGACAAGAAGTCCACAAGAAATGTTTGAACAGGAAAGCTTTTAATTTTGCGCTGATGATATCTGGTAATTATGGAAGAGTGACTTAAGAAAAAACACTGTTGAAATAAACATAAAAAGTAAAGTTTGCACTTCACATAATCCAACAGACATGTGGAATAGGGTACAACTAACTGTTTTAGCTTACATTCAAAATGTCATGGGTGACGGGAAACCAACATATTACCAAAATATGATAAACATGGTAATGGTAGTATAATGCTGTGGGGGATGCTTTTCTTTAGGAGGAACAGCGTATTTTAATATTTTTTATACAGTATATATTAAAATAAAACCAGACGAAACGTAATCTCAGTGTAAATGCTGACACCGAAAATAATGCTAAAGAGTTTGGACTAAGAGAAGATTGTATTTGCGCATTTGTGTATTACAGCAAATCATGCAAACTGCATTTCATTGCGCAATTTGTATCAGTTTGTTGAGGGAGTTATGTTGGGTCTTGGTAGTGTCCGATTTTGGTCAGAAAATGAGGGTCATTTGCCGCTAGGATCAATAACAGAGTGTTAGAATCTGTGAATAAGAGGAACTGACAAAGAGAGAGGACCTATGTGAACTCAAGCAAACTGGGCATGAAAGACTTTCAACCCACATTCACAAATTGTTAATTTGTGTCCAAGGAAGTAAACATCGGTGCCCGTCTCCATCGTGTCTACCCGTCTTTTTATTCTGACCTGTATTACGCGTGGTAAGCTGCCAACTGTTCATACACATGGAAATGTCTCTTTCCCAATGCAGAGAAGAATGCAGGAGCACCCCCCAATATACCCCTCCCCCCGGGACTTTTGTTCAGATATATGAAAGTGACACTTTTACGTACACATGAGCAGAGAGGAAGAAGTCCTGCCTGTGGAAGTACACTATGCCTACATGGAATGCCAGTTTTTCCCCAACCAGAGTCATCTTTATTCAACAACCACTTGGCCTTTGGTGATAGCAGCTGCATTCTCTGTTCCTGTCATACTGCACCACCTCGGGCTTACACAACATGATGCCGCTCCAACTTCTCCAAGACAATATGTCACAGTTAAAGAGCATTGGCAAAAATAATGAAATCACTGCCTTCCTAAGGAAAACTGAGGAGAGACTAGCCTGTGGCTGCTGATGAGAGCAACTGTATAGAAGAGAGTTTTCAAAGAAAAATGAAGGCGTGCTTATTACTCACTGCATCGAGCTTGCTTCTTTGAACTCTCATCCACTGCTTGGGCTTTGCCGTTGATGTGTAAGAAAAATGAAGACGAAAAGATGAGAGTGAAAGGAAGACAGTGCTGGAAAACATGTGATTAAAAGATAAAAGGGAGAGACCAGATGATGAGGGAGCAGTATTGTGTGATTAAATGGCAGCTGTGGTCCCATTGGGCCGCAGCCCTTATTGCATTTTAATAGAGGACAGGATGATCCTTGACCCTTTTTCAGGCAGAGGTAGCATTTAGTGCCAACTGCTTGCCTTGATACACCTCCAACCTGCAGGGCATGTCAGCTTTAGAAGTAATGCGAGATATGCGAGGCCTTGCAGGGTCACAAGCAAATGTGTTTATTCTCCTTCCACAGCATCTCAAACGGCAGCCTTGGGCAAATAACAACAAGCAAAGCCATATGCATCTGGATGTGTGTCAAAGAGGATTTTAAAACACGAGCAGTGCAATTTAAAGCAAGTCTTTAATTCATACATTTCAAAGAGCTTTTATCCTGTTCCCTTCACCCAGCCGACCCCTTTGCACCCAAAAATCGACCTTCAATCACCAGTTCCTCCTTTTCACCTTCTCTGTCTCCCAGCTCCACATGCTAAGTGGGAAAATTGTTACGGTCAATTTGTCCCATTCAGGGTCCCAGTGGGCAGTGTCCCTGCCCTGACAGCCCGCAGACAGAGACCACACTGCCTGAGAGGCCTTGACATCGAGGTCCGGAGCAGGCTTGGAATGAGGAAGAGGAGGAGGGAAAAACGCAGGGCAGAGGGAAGAGAAGGGAGGGAGAAACTAGTGAGGAGAGGTGATGAGGGAAGCACTGGAATGGAGACAGAATGTGTGAAGGAAAACAAGTTTTGGGGGAACGCTGGACATAAAGAATGCAGAGGGAAAGTAAAACAGACAGGGGTGCCTGGTTTAACACAGGCCCTAAGATTCTGCTGCTCTGTGCTGTTTTGCAGCTGTCAAAAGATTTGATGCATACAGTGAGTGATGACAGACTTGTTTCTATAAAAAATGCATGATTTATGGTTTTGCATTCGTGTTTATTTGCATAGATCAAAAAATCATGGAAACTCGGTCAGCACAACAGCTTAAATGCAAACCCCATTCATTAGTATGAATGTATGTGCAGGTCAACTGTTACAAAAGTTACCCTCAATCAGAAAGGTGTCAACACCAGCACAGGTCACTGCAAAGGAAAACAACAAACCCTGGGTTTAAAATGTAAAGTCGATGAGGGGCTATCTAAAAGTGCCTCTGCCAGCTTCTTGGTTCTGATCGCCTCAACAGTATTTCAATCAAAAAGCATCACCTTGTCTTTAAATACGGCACAGTCAATTAACAGTGTCAGTGTCAATACGGTGACCTTAGCTATTAAATTCATTTTAATCATTGTGCTACTTATTTATCTTGAAAGTGTGATAGTGATAGTGTGATAAGAAAAGGGACACTATGCCTTGTACAGATGTTTCTGTTTAAAAAGAATAATGGACTAGTAGTGACAGCCAAATGCCAAATAAAAAAATAAAAAAGCTTTCAAAAATGCGTTTAGTGTTAGAAATGTGAATCACCCTGCTGTTTTTGGAGGGAAGTATTAAGATTGGCAACAGAAGATGGAATTATTGATTAATATGTGTGAGTTTTTTTAAGAAATTTGAACTGGTAAAGCTAAAGACTATCAATTAAATTGGTATAGTTGGTAAATAAATAAATAAATAGATAAATAAATAAATAGTGACATCACAGCAAATCTAATAAACCCTGTCCTGATGCAGATGAACACTGTAAACTCCACGCCCTTGATACAAATGCTTGGTTCAGCACAGGGTTGCATCCAAACTGACACACATACGACAAGGAGCATTTGTAGTAAATTTATATTAATACCCAAACTTAAATGACTATGACCAAAAATGATACAGTAAGCATTACTTTGTTTTTATGCTATATATGCCTACAAATTTTTTATTGATGATACAGTTTCATTTTATTTTGTCTAGTCTTATATCTTTAGGCTATAAATAATGTATTTTCTTTTTTCTTTGCTCAGCTTTCGAAAGCACTCAACTGACCATATTCTGTAAAAAAAAAAAAAAAATGGATTTGGATTTTAAAAGTTGCTGACCCCTGCTTTACATGGAAGTAACAGACAGGCAAACTGTAAGAAGCTTGTTTCTAACAAAGGCCTCAGAATGTTTCATTATCGCAAATATCTGCACATAGAGGCAGACTATGGAGTGGTGGTTTTGCTGCAGAACTTGCTTGTCCTAAATTTGGTGGACAGCTTTATGTTAAAAGCCAAAGCATTAATAATGGTGGTGGGAAACAACTGCAATCAATCAAGTGGCAGAGCAGTTGGCTATAAAGGACCGAGGGTGGTGGAGAGACATCGCTGACCAAGCAATCACACTGATTTCTTATAGGCAAGTCCTCCTGCTACTTGGGCAGCCAGGGTTAGGAGAAGGGCCGCTACCCTCCCAAATGTGGTATGTGATCTTAAGGGAGATACTCATTTATTATATTTTGTTTAATAATAAAAAACTGATGTGTTAATTTTTCTTACTTTTAATAGAAACACATCAATAGAAACACATGAAAACATATTCAAAACTGATGGGATAAGACTTCAGGCACATCTTCATCTTATAATCATCTCACTAAACTACAGCATGACTTGTCGTACCATGCGGGAACTGGCCCAGGCCCACAGGTGAACTTAACCCCCCACCAACACAATTCAGCAAAGACGAGGGATTAAGTGACTGTAAAGGCACCTGTTATGTCTGCACACAGGGCGCAACACTTGCTCTGAACCAAGAGGCCCCGAGCGGCTGTTAGCGTCAGGAGCAGGACTCAAACAGGGCACCTATTCAACCAAGGCTGGCAGCGCTGAATCACACTTGCATCAGGCCCAGACAGACTGACTCACACATGTGCACTCGCACAGAGTCCGTACAATACAGGAAGGCAAACAGACACAACAAGATAGACACCGACCCTTATGTTCCTCTCTGATAGACTCGGACAAACTCTCACCCTGCTGTTCTCTCCTGTGTCTTTGATCCCCACACACACATTGACTTCTTCAAACTAATTGCCAATTCAGACTTCAGTGTTGGACAGCGGGAATCTGTCAGGGGCCCTGTGTATGGGAAGTGATGTTGCAGATCTCCTTAAATGAGCTAACTTTAAAATAAATCACTGGGCACTGCTAGCCAAGGATTAGGCAAGCTCCAGTGAGCAGTTTGTTAAGCTGCAGAGTGAAGAAGCACTGGGGATGGAGAGAGGGCCGCCAAAAACTGACATCAGCTCCAGGACCTTGGAACGGTAAAGCCTCCCATGCCTCCTGGTTTCCTAGGCACACATTTAGCCTTGTTATCGGAGTTCTCCACTGACACAAAATCCCACTGCTATTAGGCCTTTACATGGAATTATGGCATTTGCTTCTGTAGGGGATTTTAGACTAAACACTTATTGTTCAGGACATGAGCTCTGCCTTCAGGTACACAGTTTTTCAAACTGCTCTCCTTATGTTTGCCCTACATAATTTCTGCACCGTCTTGTCTCCTACTGAGTCATTTCTCTTGGAAGGAGCAATGCTTCCTACAGTGAAGTTATTTATACATGGACCTGCACAACATTTATCCCCTCTCCTGTACCTGTAGAAGTACTACCGAAGAGAATAATCACTTCTTGTAGCAAATTTCATCACTGAGAAAAACGACTTGTTACCAATTGCTTCAGTGTTATCATAGATATTTTATAAAACTTTAAAGGGAAGCACATCAAGAAAAGCAGCTTATGTTTTCAAAGTGGTTACAGACAAATTAAAAGGAGCTTTTCAGCAGCTTTTTAGTTTTAATACCCTTCCTCTTTATCTCTTTTAAGTATAGACAGCCAACATACTTCAATCTAAACTTGGTCTATTAACAAATTACAAAACCACACAAAGATCATAGATCAAGTCAAGTAGATGATTCCTCTTTTGTATTTTCATTTGCTGCTTGTGATAGCACTTCTCATATAATTACTGGCTGATATGGGGCATCAGTGAAAGACGAGTTTGTTTCTCCTTCACATTTATCTCAAAGCTGCAAAGTATAGATGACTAGACAAATTTATGGTCATCTTAGGCTTCATTTAATATTTATCTTATCTCCCTGTCAGCTCCTTCTTAGATCTACAGGGGTCTGCAGATGTATTCATGGCCGCTGTGAAATTTTTAAAGTTTAATCCTTTAGAACCCACAGGACTTTAAAGTGTTTTATTGGGATTTTATATGATAGTCCAACACAACATTGTGCATAACCGCAAAAACGGAAAGAAAAAGACATACGGTTCTCAAAATTTATGACACATTTTAAAAAAGTGTAGTCTTTTAGAAACTCAAAGTATTTGGGGATTATGTCTCCCACTGCTTTGCAAAACTACAAAGAGTTTTTTTCCCATTCTCCTAAATAAATTAGCTCAAACTCAGACCAGAACATATTGTGAACATCAATTTTCTTTATTTCCTTTCTATTTATGCTAATGATACTAAATACAATACATGTCTAGCAGTTGACTGGGCCCTTCAAATACCTCAACCACTAGAAGATTTGATATAAACTAT
This sequence comes from Apricaphanius iberus, assembly GCA_028564705.1. Lineage (NCBI taxonomy): Eukaryota > Metazoa > Chordata > Actinopteri > Cyprinodontiformes > Aphaniidae > Apricaphanius > Apricaphanius iberus. The sequence continues at coordinate 3,414,434 of JAPXFQ010000804.1, read as the reverse complement.
TCCATTTTTGCCCTGTCTTTAGCTCTATCTGTGATCTTTAATCCGCTTCTCTGTCCCTGCTGAAGAAAAGCAGCATCCGACAATATGATGCTGTCACCAACTCGATGGTGCGTTCAAGTTGATTTGCGTTGTTGAGGTCATGCCGCACATGCTTGCCAGTCTAGGTGAGCAGCCATGTCTAGGATGGTCTGAGATGAGTCCGACTCTTTCCATTTTCAGATGATGAACAGTGCTCTTTAAGATAATCAAAGCTAGTATCACCTAAACCTGCATTTAAACTTTTCTTTCAACTTTATCCCTGACCTGTGCCATGCGTTTCTTTGATTTTATTTAGGGCTACCAGAGTAAAAGGGGGAAATTCCAAATAAATGTCACACTTTTCAGACCAGATTTATCTTATTTTTTACATCCTTTCAAACCCATACATGTTCTCATTTCCATTTCAAAATTAAGCACTACTTTGTGTTGGTAACATAAAAATTCAACAACAACTCGTTGATTTATTTGGTTTGTCATGTGACAAAATGTGAACAATGTCAAGGGTGTGAATACTTTTTCAAAAGTATACCTTCTGTTAAACTAAAAGATGAAGTCTGATGCAGCATCTCACTGCCCGGTGTGAGCAGCAGGGAGAGAGTATCTTGTGCAACATTCAGCAGCCTCCCGGAGCTCTGGCTGCAAGAGAAGTGCAGCAGCCCACAGGAAAAAGAATTAAAGAGCCTCTTTTCCACCAAGGTTGATTGATACTGTTAAGAGTGACAGCAAGGTTAAAGGAGCTGCTGGTCTTCTCTCCTCACACTGGATGCCTCGCTTTCTTTAGATGCCTCTCTCTCTCGCCCCCCGTAACTCTCCATGCCTGTCCTCTCACACAAACTGGGGCTCATTTTCAGGAGCACCCCTTTCCCCTGGGGGCTTTAGTTTGTTCTCTATCTCTCTTTTCCAGTCCACAAACCTCAGCACTGGACAAAAGGCAGCTTGAAAGGCAATTTGAATTTGAAACGGGGGGGGCACAGAAAAAAAAAATGTGTAACTCCCAAATGGGAAAACTTGAGGCGACTTGGAGCCAGCTATAGAGAGAGTATGGCGTTTATTGTAAACTCAATGCACACTGTTAAGAGGTTGCACAGAAAAGAGAAGGACATTGTGGATCGTTCAGGTTTAATTATAGTGGACCCAAAAGACTGGACTGTATACCGATAGCAGATAATAAAGAGAAAGCCCCTGATGCAATTCTAACACAATTTAAAAATGAGTTTCAGGCGTCAATAAAGTGCAGGTTTGTCATATTGTATTGTTTCTTTAAGACGCAGAGTTTACTAGATTTAATTTAAACAGAATGAGAAAAGAATTCCCATCATGATATATTTGATTTGTGGATGGAGATGGCTCCTGACAGCTCAAATCTGGTTTTCAGTGCGGCTGCAAGCTACGCAGTATAAAATTGGACGCACAGATGCCACATATTACACCCACTGTCGACTATGGGATGAGTTGGTTCAATTTAGATAACTAGATTCCAGCCACTACTCAATGCATCCAAAACATTAAAGCGAGACAGAGCTAAAGCTGCGCAGCCCTCCATCGGACCCCTCGGATCACTTACCTCTGATTACCAGTAGAGAGGGGGGGGGGGGAGCGCCGCCAAGGCAACAATAGTATGACTCAATTGTCTGTGTCCCACTTGGTACCAAATATCCGAGCCCGATCTAGTGTGTTATCAGATCCCGTGCTGGGCTTTGGAAAGTGTCCTTTCCTGTCGCACCTGTCTCTGGCAAAAAACTGTTCCTGACATCCATAGGACAACTGTCTCTGAGGGTCGGTGTGTGTCCGTATACTCTCTTTTACTGGTCTCAGTATTCACATATCCACACATACATACACCACCTGTCCCTCCCGGTGCAGAGCAGTCCACAAAGAGCGTCTATGTGGCGCAACGACACATGGTCAGTCTCTGCTGCAAGATACTCCCTCGAACTGAGATCCCAAAGTAATCTGAAGGCAGTGGATGATTAAAAACAGGAGGAGGGAACAAAAAACACAACAGAACCGTTTGGAAATCACATCTGTCTCTTCTGCCGCTGCTCCTCTAGTTGTGAGATCACGTCTCTGCTCTGGACACAATAGTTGGTTTATTTATTTCCCCCGCTGCGCACCGCCGCTGCTCTCTCTGTCTTTGCTGCTTGCTCTCCACCTCGACTCTCAGTGTTTTGGCGAAAACACTGCGCTTTCTCGAAAAAAACACTGCACCCTTCCACGCACAGGGAGCGCACTGTAGAATCCCATTCATCTGCCGATTTAAAAACCGGGGCAGTTCCTGCTCTCTGAAGCTGCGCTCTGGCAAGGCGGGAGGACCAATGCGTTTGTCTCTGAGAGCCAGCATCTACAGCGCTGCTGTCATCCCATAGACTCCTGGAAACTGTTCGTGCCAAAACCAGAAGCAGAATTACGCAGTGGCTGGAATGGACCTGATTAGGAACTAATTAGGGTTAATTGCGAGTGTTACCTAAAATATCATCGATGACAAAGTTAGGCCAACCTCGTGTTAACTCTTTTCATTGGGACCTGACCTTCATTTTTGTTCATTTCAGGATAATTTAATCTGTTATAGTTTAACCAGGAAAATTTGTGCTGTGATTCATTTAAGTTGATCATAGTTAATTTCACATTTCTGAAGTGAAAACGTAAGGAAACTATTAATGGTTATTTTATTTTACATAGCTAACGATTGTCCGTCAAAATATTCTCCCACCTGAGCTCTATAATCGTTGTGGCTCCTCCAGACGTACTATGACTTACTTATTATGGCTCTTTTCTATTTAATGCTCTTCTTGTCTGGGCTGTCAGCTTAGGTGGAAGGCTAGACTAAACTATTCAAGATCACCATCTTAAATATATTAAAATGAATAAGCCTCATTAAAAATATATATTTTTTTAAGTATTAAATATTTTCATTGATAATCTTTCATTTACAGCGAACAGCAGAGTTTGTGTTTGAGGTTTATTAACATTTTGGATTAACCAAGAGCACTGTGAGTGAGTGATAAAAATAATGCTAAAAAAAAGGACCTACCTAATACAGAAAATGTGCAGATAGTGTAGATAAGGTGTCATTTGTGATATGTTGTGCTGCTGATAAAAAAATAAAAAACCTTCAAACCTGCTTCAAAGCTCTTTTCCAGAAAATGCTCTTTATATCAGAAAAACCAGGTGGTCACAGGGAAATTTACCTAAGACCAGCACCATGACTCAAAGTTGCTCCAAAATAAGCCAAACAGACCTACTGAGACAGTCTGCAATTTACTTTCACAAGCATTCAGTCAGTTTATCTTCAGTTTCACTATGATGTAGATTCATATTTGTAGAATTCATTTCCAATGCAAAATGTTTAACTTGTATGTCCCAGCTAAATGGATATAAGTCATTTGAACTTAAAAAAATAGATTGTATGTCTTTTGCATTTGCACATCTCCCTTAGCCTAAAGTAATTCAATGAATAATTTAGCTTAATAAGATTTCGAAAATTCTCCAGTGACAACAAATTCTTATTTCATAAGTTGTGTTTGACAATTAAAACATAATTGTAACTGATGGGTATATACAGAATATACAGGTAATTTCTGAGTAAAAGGATACGTCTGGTGCTTCACGTGCAAATATAGTCAAAAGCCCACTGGACTTTTCCATCAAATTGCAGAAGCCATTTTTAAGATTTGATGTATGAATAATTAATATCTGAAATAATGACTATGGCTGGCTTCAGGCCTCCTGCGTCTAGTGCTCCCTTCACAATTCCTACAAATCTGCTCCACTGCAGCCTGTCAGCCTTCAGACAAGCTGGAGATCAGCTGTGGTAAATCGGACAGCTCAGCCTCTGTGTGTGTGTGTGGGAGGAATCTGCAAAAAGCAAACCAGAAAACCTCACCATATATCATCCAACCTAACATAATAACCTGCTCATTATTTGCATGCACATACAGGTTTTCAGATTATACAGTACCATACATGTCATACAGCCAAGAACAAACCTCAAAAGTCTTGCATGTGAAGTTTATAATGTGTCCTATTCTTGTCTGACTTTCAAAAAATTTTTGTAGGACATTGTTTTTTGTTTGCTCTTCAGTTTTACCCCCTTATCTTTATTTACACAGGCAAAATTGTGTGTTCCCGAGCAGTGTAATGCTCATTAACAATATTCACTCAGCTTATCGGCAAATACCACCTCTAAATTTGTCGCTTCTACAATTACAATTTAAAACAAAAAATGCATTGTGGCAGAAAAAAACCCTGCCGAGAACTGAGGAAACCTCTCTTTGGCAGTAGCATCGTTATTCAGGCCCTGTAAAACTGTGGAATATTGATTGGTTCTTCCTCACTTGAATTCTGCTTTCACCTAAATGTCTCGCGTGTCTGCAAGAAGTTAAACCAGTAGCTTCTTTCTTTTCACAAGATGCTGCCAATGGAGCTGCTGAGGACAAAGTAAGTTTGACCAACCAGGTATGATGCCGAAAAGAAAGAGAAATCCATCTTTTTGGAGTGACTTATTGTGCATTCACACCTAAATAACCAAAATAACTGGTCATAAATTCAATATAGCTATAGAGATTTTTTATTTTTTATTTTATATCTCTGGGCCCATTTTTTAGGACTATATGCAAGAAGGTTCAGATCCAAAGTGATGCAACTCCAAAGTGTGGAGTTCACATGCTCAATACACTGGGTAAATGTGGGGTTTTTGGAATACTCCACAATCCTCCCATGTAAATTGCCTTTATGTGGGAGTATGTGCACCCATGGTTTTCTCAGTGAATGCCCTGCAATGAATTGCCAACTTGTCCATATTGTACCTCAGTAGACAGGCAACTGTCCCCTTGTAAGTGCATAAAGAAGAGGTATGGATGGGAAACAGTTAATTTAACCCACAAGTTACTTGCTTACCATCTAAACAGCAGGTTGTCATAATAATTGTTCTTTTCAACTCACTCTTTAGAAGTCTTAATTTTGGAAATTATTGATAAGAATGAGATTGTCTTTGTATATAACTGAGTTAAAATACCACAATTTCCCAATTTTTTTATAGAAATGAAAAACAAAACCATTACGTATGGCAAAATTGCTTTTATGTAAAACAGCAATAATTACTGGTGATACTGCAAAAATATAACATGTTGAAAATCACTATTATAATATTAATGTTATCTGTAGACATGCCCAAAATGCTTCACATCTGACGGATGTTAATTATTTTTTAATTTTACCAACATGTTTCTGGGCTAAACTTTGGAGAAGTTGGTACACAGCAAAAAGTCGAGTGTTAAATCAACTCCTATAGAGTTGATTTTAACACTTTTTCGGGGTTTATATAGCTCCACACTGTGAAGAGTTGATTTAACATTTCTCGAATAGTTAAATATTTGACACCCCACCAGAGTTCTTTCTTTAACTCACATTACAGAAAAGCAACAAGAGGGATTCAAAATCAACACTGCTGGGTCTTAAATGTGAACTCAATCAACACTGCAAAGTGTAAAGACAAACCTTCAAAATTAACACATACAAGTGTACATATAAGATAATTAATTCTCATTGGTGTATGTATTGTGCCAAACCCTAATACAGTACTCAGAAAAGCACAATAACATCCATCCATCCATTTTCTGAATCGCTTAGTCATCAGCACAATAACATGTTTCTTAAAATATTTATTTATATTAAATAATTTATGAATTTTTTGTAGTCATTAGCAAGCAAGAATTCTAGTGTGACACTACTCATGAAGTCAGTCACTGGAGTGAAAAATTAATTCATATTTCTCACAGTCATGCACCACATGATCATGATGGTCAAGGCACAAAGGGAACTCCCGTGCAACGCCGTCTCTACGATGGCGCGCGGACAATAACCATCAAACACTGACAACAATGTAACTCAAAGGATAACGAAGGAGCACGGATACATGTAGGGCAAAAACTATAATGTACAAAGGAGAACTTCTACAATTAACACAAACACATTGCCCATAAGTTTTGGCAGTGTACAACAAAATCTATGGGCTTTGGGTGGAGTTTATTCATGTCTGGAAGGAGTTAAATTCACTCTGAACTGGCACTCTTCATTCAACACCAAAAAATAACACTTGACTTTCAATTGCAAGGATGGAGGTTTATTTAACTCTGATCTGCGTTAAATTAACAGCAGTGTGATCAACTTAGATAAATAATTCCAAACATGATTAAAATTTTACACTGGAAAGGTTTAAAGTACTCTGTTGGTGTTATAATTAACACCAAAATGTATTTCTCTCTTGATAGATAGGATTTGAAAAATATATTTTTGAATAAACTAGTTAAAATAAGCTGTAGTTTAAAGTACTAAAAATGAAGAATATTATATTATTACCAAAATATCTTTTTGAACAGATAACAAGTTTGACCACATATATTTCCAAATGTGTCTTTCCTTTAAGAAGAGGAAAGCTGGACTTGTGGTGTCCACCAACATGGTGGGCGGTGGGGGTGCTTTTTTAGTTTTAAGCTCAAAGTAAACTGAGAAATAATGGTAGCTATACAATTTTTTCAACTGTGACAGCGTGTTTAAATGCAGGAATAGAGAACCAAATTATTAGCTCAGTCAGACAAAATTTGGACTTTGAAACTCATATTAGTATACACCTCAGTCTGGTTAAAGTCAGCCACCTCTTAATCAAGCAAACACCTAAAAAGGGGATTAGAAAGCTGAATTCCTTGACATATTGTGACATAATAGGTAGGTTTTGGCTATGAATAATTATGAATAATTTCTGAGGGAAATTATTAGTAAGATTAATAGTAATATCTCAAAATACCTAACCTAAGGCAGTTAATCAATAATCTATTTTATAGAATGGTCACCGCAGTGATAGGTCTAATTTTAGTATGTTGGCATACTAAAAGCGGCGGTTTTAAAAAAACATCATACTATTAGTTTTCTGTATCTAAGCCATCTAGTTTATTGCCTATCTGTATTTTGAATACCATATATAACAATCATTATTGTTTATGAGCATTGGAAGTAAGCAGATAAAAATTTGTCAGCACTGATGCAAGAAGTTACATTAGCTTGTAGCGCAGCTAATACGTCTTTCTGTGTATTTTAGCACCAAAGAACAAAGTAAAACTGAGGTGGAGTAGACAATTAAAGATTACTTTAATTATCCATCCATCTTCTTCCGCTTTATCCAAGGTCGGGTCGCAGGGGCAGTAGCCTAAGCAGAGAGACCCAGACTTCCCTCTCCCCAGCCACTTGGGCCAGCTCCTCGGGAGGAATTACGAGGCGTTCCCAGGCCAGCAGGGAGACATAGTCCCTCCAGCGAGTCCTGGGTCTTCCCCTGGGCTTCCTCCCGGTGGGACGTTCCCTCGCCAGGGAGGCGAGGTGTTCCTTTAATTATTTATCCTATAATTTATCTCTGGCCAGACACAACCTTACTTGAACGATTCTGTGAGCGCCATTGTAGGGTGGCTCCGTTGTCTGAAAAGGCAGGCAACAAGGCAGAGAAAACCAGCTGTTAGCTGGCCAATTAGCAGCAGCTCCATGTGGGCCAGATAGCAGTTTTCTGGAGGGGGTGGCAAGCAGGGCCGCAGAAAGCCACATTTAGCTCGGGTGTTGTTGTTCTCTTGGCTTGGTACAGCAATCTTCTCGTGGGTGCAGTACCTTTTCGTGGACCGCCTTCAGTTTAGCTGCTTCAGTTGAGCAGCTCCGGGTGACCAGCTATGCTCATGCAACAGTGTCTCAGTGAAGCCCTCTCAATGGTGGAGTCTTGAACTCAAAACGTTCCTTCAGGGCTTAGACAAGTCATGTTCAGGACTTATTCCGTCAGCCAAAAACAGCTAAATATCTGACCAAAGAGCAGCAGGCTGTTATGTCTTGCAGAACCCCCCCCCCCCATTGCTAGGGAACGATAGTTTAAAGTGCTTCCTCTCCAATGTATTGCGACCCAAGGAAGAAGAGAATGAGTTCAAGCCAGCATTTGGCTTTCTTTGAGCCAACCGTCTCTTACTTTTGAAGCAAATTGTGTGATTGTTACTCCTACTGGCTTGACAACACCTACAGCACCTGAACAACAACATGGCAACGACAACAAGTGTTACAGATTCAAGCAGTACAGTACTTACAAAATGCTCCAGTATTGTTGTTGTCATATTTTTTATAATAAATAAAAAAATCTCATTGTGCATTGAACATCACAGAGTCGAACACGCTTCATTTAATAATTCATTATTCTGAGTAACATGTAAACTGGGATGATGACTCACATTCTGGTTAAAGTATAAACTAATTCATCCATGCCATGTAAAAAAAAAATAGAAAAACAGAAAAGCAACAAAAACAGCAAGCTGGGTCAAATTTCGAAATCAATTCTATAGTGTTAAATTAATCACAAGCCCAGTTTGGTCCATTTTTGATCATTTGAATAGGATGACTTATACTGGACAGATTTTGGCTTAGAAATGTTTTTGCAAAATGTCTACACTCCTCCAGATGCATGATGCACTTATATAAGGAAAACTCTTGGTGTTAAAGCGTGATCATTCTGACTTTTTTGTACAGTGTTGTTAATTTGTCCAGATAAAAAGCATGTTTCTAAAACACAACAGGTAATTAAGTTACTTCAGATCTTAGATAGGGCTTGTTAAAGTTTTATTTAATTTTTCTCCATCACATCACATTTCCCTTGAAACCACATTCCTCTGAAGGTGGTGGAGATTAAAAACACATTCTAAGAAGCAGTGATAGTAGGATTTACACTAGGAACGAGCACAAAGATATAATATGAAATGGATAGAATTAATTTGCATCAAATCAAAATTTTAAAAATGGCACTTAGATGGAATTTCCCCGCTGTGCTACTGCAAGAGGTGCAGAGGAACTTCAAAAATATACTGTTATACTAGAACTAGCCAAGGTTTTTCTGTTTCTCTCTCAAAATCCCCCGATTAGCATTACTATTCTGTTTCTGCTACTTTGCATAAAAATTTGGAGCTACGCTCAATAAAAGAACTTCTACCGTTTCATCTCCTGTCAAAGTCTGTGTGCCGACAGTAAATAAATAAAGAAGTTCTCATTTTGTTCATCCTTTTTTCTTTCAACCCACTTGCGTGTCTTAGCAGGCAAGCAGCGGACCTGATTATAATTAGGAAAACAAAATAAAGAGAAAGGGCTGCCAGCCTGCCACAAGAAAAAAAAAAAACAGAAGCCACAACCTTTGATGGTTTATGAACTTTGTAATCATTCAATAATATGGGGGAAGTGATGCTGAGGAGCCTCATTGTGTATACATGTTTGGGAGTAAGAGAGGAGATGTTGCTGCTGGTTGAGATAAAGTCTTTAATCTTCTATATCAGAAAAAGTGTGAAAGTATAAAATAAAGACAATGACTCTTGTGTAACCACGTCTGTCTCTACTGTAACCACATGGTTTACCAAGTTGCAAACAAAACACAGAGACTTGCATAGAGTTCATGTGATCAGAGGCTGGCTCAGATCCCATTCTGACTCGTGAAAGGATTTAATTTACCGCAACCACATTTCAGTATTTAAGACTGAAACCAAATGCTGTTTAGAAAAAAACACATAAAACTGTTTAATGTCATTTTTGAACTGTGGTTTTGACCGCTGTGAGTTGTAACTAAAGATGTTATCATTTTGCTATTTGATAAACTGTGATTATGTAATTACCACAACATACAGAATTCAACCTTTAAGTTTTCGAATTTAACAAAGTCATTCAAATTATCACAAAAAAATTACAACAGTTAAGATTTTTAGCATACCCCCCAACCCCCCACCCCCTCTCCTGTTAATTAGAATAAACAATGAAGGTTTATGCTATTGTGCTGTTTTTGGGGACTCCGAGATCTCCAGAAACAGCATCAGAAAGTCTAGTTTCGCAAACGAAAGAAAAACCTGAAACAGAAAACTTTTTTGTTGTTCAAATGATACAGCCGCTGCTAATCAATCATTTATATTTATAAACAAATTTTAAAAGTTTGGTCTTGCAAAATTAAAGTCAGATTTGGTCATGTCTACGAGCAGTTTTCAAACTCTGTCAAATTTTCTCAATTGGAATTAGCTCTTGACTGAGTCGTTCTAACAGATCTATTCGCTATGTCCTACCTGATTATGAATCTCCACCCCAATATGTATTTTATGATTTGTAACAAGCATCTACTACCCTGGTTGTAGCTTAATCCAGCTTCTCCAAACCTGCTGAGGTTTTTGCCAATATGCTTCACAGTGGGGATGATATGATCTGGGCGGTGTGCAGAGTCACATTTCTGCCATATTTGCATTTGAGTGTGGGCCAAAAATTACATTTTGGTCATACTTGACCAGAATACATTATTCACTGTTTCCTGGATCCCCTATGTGGCTTTTAGCAATTGCGCATTACAGCTTTCAGTCAAAGAACTGATTTAACAGAGCTCTATGAGATATTTAAAGCTTGAGATTTTAAATATCTTTTCAACTTAGTTTATGACCGATGTCATTTGTAACTTCGTTTAAATCATGTTGTTTGTTTAATGTCTTCCAGCAGACCGTTAAAGTCTTCGTAGAACAATTGTATTTGTAGAGAGATTAAACTACTCATATAGGTCTACATTTACCAATAATGTGATTCTGAAGACAAATGGTTGCACTGGATGTTATTTGGGAATATTATTATTTGGGAATTGTAGGAGCCAAAAACAAAATAGGTGGCCCTTTTAAGATGTTTATTTCTAAGAAATGTTGAACACCATGTAGCCTATTCTTTTCCTTCTATTTTACAATTAGGCGGTTTCATTTTTATCTGTCCGGTACAATCCCAGGTAAATTAACTGAAGTTCATGCTAGTAATGTGACAACATATTAAAAAGTTCAATGGAAGAAAATCCTTTTGCAAGAAATTTAAAATGTTAAATATCAAAAACAGTGAAAGAAAATCAATGCTGGATTTAAATTATCTGCACTTAAATTTTAAATCTGAACCCAAGAAAGACAAGAAAACTTATGACTGATATGCGATTGATGCATTATCCTTGTTTTCCTTTACATGTTATTTTGTCACTCTTTTTGTAGGTAGATTTATTTACTCATTTCCTGTCAGCTTTTATATAACAAAAATAGACTTCTTCTGTATGCACAAAGCTGCACAAATATAACATGTACCTTATCCAGAGGCCAGGCAGCAAAACCATAATGCTCCTTCTGTTTAATAGCATCCATTTATGGAAAAAACTGTTTTTAATCTATTTGCCTCTTTTTAGCTTGTTATCGCACAGTCAATAGCCTGAGCTTTAACCTTTTCATTGTACTTGTGGTTCATATGCAGAGTGGTTCCTCGCAAGTAAACGAATGCACTAGATTAATTTAGCCAATTTTCCAGACTGACCTCATTCAAGCTGGTAGCCACATCAGTAAAATTAGCCCCAGCTTTCTGTGTGTGAGCTGATGCATGTTAATAGAGATCGCCAAGGCAGTAAGCTGATTGGTAAATGGCTCTTATTCTCTGCATGGCATGTAAACAGTGACTCAGTCAGTGTTTAAAAGTCATCATTTAGGCCAAAAGAGTCCGTTTTCATTCATGGTGGATGTTTGTTTCCATATTTCAGTATTTGTAAAACCGGCAGTAATATTAGATTACACATATTAATACTACAGAGGTATAAACACTGGTTTCAGGGCCGATACCGCTCTAAAGTACTCATATCTGTAAGTTAACCAGTACCATGAAATAATACTTAAAATGAGGAAACTCTGCGGTAAGTTGACGGAAAATTTTTCTTTTTTACTTGAAATGTGTTTTTTCATAAATATTTTATTTTTATCTAATTCACCATACTGTTTTAACAAGCAGAGAGGAGAATAAAACCTGTCTTCCGATTCATTGCCTTATTTTGTTGTAGAAGTATCCACATTGGTACTTGGTATCAGCAAGAACTCTGTTCCAGGGAGCAGTATTGTATCGGTTTGAAAAAAGTGGTATCGTTGCATATCTAGTTATTATATTTTATCATATTAGCTCTGACTGCAAAACATGCTTCTTGTTAATACATGCATTTTATTATCTACACACTTATAGATTTTGACAGTTAGTGGTAAACTACGATGTGAAGTAGCTCTAGAGATTCTCTATTTCCCCTTGTTGTGACACTGACATGTAACTAAACTCTCATTCAAGATTTTCTGGTCGAGAACAGAATTCATTCTTAAACTATTGTGAGTTTTTTAGATTTTTAAGCAGCAAGGTAGCCCCAGGCTATCACACCAATACTGCCATACTGAAAGGAAAAGTGTCGTATTTAGCAACCTGGACCCTATTTGTAGCATGCAATGCACTTATATACTCACCCAGACAATTTTGGTGTGAGTTGAAGTCCTTCGGAATATATTTAGGTCCATTCACAATCAGAGAATATCTATATAAAAGTAGTTGTACAATGGTTGTCTTATCAGTCCAGAGAATTTTTTCCCACAGATTCAGGGGACTATTGTACAAAACTAGGAAAAGGGATTAAGCCAGGATATCTTGGTTATCCTAGCTCAACTTATCTGCAGAAAAACAGGATCAGGGGCAGAAGGATATGTTACAGTATAAATTACCATGGAGACATTCCGCAGAGCTAGCCTGCTCCGTACCAGGCTAAATTCCAGGATTTATTTAATCCAATTCCTTATCTCAGTCAAAAAGTCACCACAAACTGAAACCAAGAATTATTCTACTGTGCACTAAACATTGTTGTCACATTATTTAAATATTCATGATTATTCATTTTCATCTTTTTACATAAATGATGATTTTAGGTGATACTGCATTTTCCCATTGACTACAAGGCTATATATAAAATGACTATGGAATATAAGGGCCACAAAAAAACAAAAAAAACTCACAGACTTCAATTAAAAAGTCATACATTTACTAGAATAAAGTTATAATGTAACTTGTGGTCTGGTTTTGTTCCTAGGAGCTCTAAGCTGTTGGGGATCACATGACACTGCACTGTGACAGAATGGCGAATCACACGCATGTGCACAGTTTTTCATCACGATTATTTTTCTAACAAAAGAAAAATTAATTGATGGCTAAAAATCCCAGAGTGTGATCCCAACTTTATGATGATAAGAACAAGAGTTGTTAAATCAGGTCTGTGGAGCATTTTGTGGAATTATACTTTACGTACATCAACATCACATTGTCAGAGGTATCAGGACTCGAAAAAGAATATGCAAGAAAATGCATATTTTCAGCAGAAAGAACCAGTCACTTAAATGTAGGACTTTTTCTTTCTCCCTTAGTGTGGCGGAAATACTCTATTGTATAAAGTATACATACCATATGAATATAAATATGTGTCGAAGTGTAACATGTTAATTTACTGAATAAGGATAGAACAAAACAGGTAAGCCACTAGTTTCTTTCAAAACTGAAGTCACATATTGACTCTTCAAGACCGAAACCACATAATCAAAGCATATTACGCAACACAATGACAAATACCAGAGGTGAAAGTAACTACTTACATTTAGTCAGTTACATTTTTAAGAGAATTTACTTTTTAAAATAGTTTTGCTATATTTTACTTCATTCCTTTATCTGGTTTAAAATATTTTGAAGTAGTGCTGCTCTTACAGGAGTACAATTTTTCGGTACTTCACTCACCTCTGATAAATACATATTCAGTGGTCTGAATATGATAAATCCCACATGTCTGCATACCGAAATTAAATGCAGGGCAAATGCATCCCCATGAAATGAACAGACAAATGAACGGCTGCAGTAGCCTCTTCGCAAGCATGTACAAACACATTATAAAGCACAAACATCATAAGAGGCCAAATCAATTAAAATAAAATTTGAAAATCCTCTGCTCCTGCAGGAAATATTTAACTGGAATCTAAAGCATCCATATTAACTAAATTAATATAAAACAATGTTCTTTAATATAATTTTGACTTGATGCAACATCCTTTAAAAGGTACTTTTTTTTTCTTATCAATAATATTATTAGCTCATCTATTTATCAAAGAGTTATAGTCTGATAGAATTACACTTACACATTTTCACTAATTTCTGCAGTCCAGTTTGACAAAAAATTCTGCTGATTCATAATAAAAGTACAACTGGGTTTTTGGACATGTGAATTAACTATTTTGATTGTAATTGTGATGTTTCAGCGGAGCGGTGAGTGTTTCTTTGTGCACTTCTGACGCATTCAGTAGATCAGCTATATTTTGCCACCCTTTTTCTCTTTGATTATTCACTGTTGCAATGTTGTCTTTCTTTTTTATTACTTCTTTTACCTCCACGTATACTTTCATGAGGATTTCTGCCTCTGACAGGGTATAATAAACCCTTTGGTTTCAGTGAATCTGTTATCGTTGGCGGGAGCATGAGCATGCACTCATCTAGAATAGGTCACAACTGGCTTAATGAATCCGTGTCTGCTCACTTTGGCTTGGTCTTTGTGCAACTACCGTAATTACGGCTGGTTGTTCTTGTTTTGGATTCAATGAGCTAGGCTCAGTTATTCATCCTGTTTGGTACTGGAATTTTACAAAGCAAGCTCAACAAATCAAGGCTAATTTGAAATATGGTCGCTTGAATTAGCATTAAAGTCTACACCAGGCTTTTACAGTTCCACCAATGAAGCTCAGGTGAAATCAATCCACAGGGCAAGCTCATCAGAGCAAAAATTGCCTTGGTGAATGAGTGGGGATTCAGGTTAGCTTACTTTTATGCAATAGGCCCCAGGGAATCAAGATGTTTTTTGTTTTGTTTTGTGCTTTGTTTTTCTTTTTCATTTTTCTTTTTTTTTTATATAAAACGTTAAATGGGTCTTTGAGTTTCCTACAGTTTTATACAGTAGTGATTTTAACCTTGGAGCTCTTCAATGGATGTTGTTTTTGTCCATCTTTCTTGCTGTTTGATAATGAACACTGCAGTGAGGAAAGTGAGGTCTGCAGTATTCTAGATGTATTCTAGGTCAAAAAAAGATCTAGATCTTTTTTTGACCTCCTGAATGAGTTGTTGATGGGCTCTTGGTGTATTTTTTGTAGACTGGCCACCAGGAAGATTTGAAATGGTTCCATACTATCTTTACATGTGGACAAAGTCATTATGGGTCATTGTAGTCCCAAAGCCCTAGAAATAGTTTCCAGACCGCCTTCGCTTTTCATCAGTTTTTGAATTTCTTTAGAGTGCCAAATAATGTGTTGCAGTGGAGGTCCTTTCTGGCCTACTTCGTGAAGCTATATAGGTTCTTTGAGTAATTTTAAATATTTTTTTAGGTCTGGAAGAAAGCAGACCTTTGTATTTGTTAACTGATGTCAGACCAAATAATTGAAATAATTCATGAGTTAAAAAGTGTTAAAGCTACACTTTCATGTAAGGTCATTTGGTTTGACATCTCGACTAATAAGTTTTTTTAATTTACTCAGGTGGTGCTGGTCAGACTTTACACTTTTAATCTGAAATTTTAATGTGGCTAATATTTTTCTGCTGTTGCCATTTTAAAACAAGCAATTGTCATAATTCATATAAAATGGCAGAAAAAGAAGAACATAACTACCAAAATGCCTCAAAAATGCAAAGTCTCACAGATTCATGTAGCAGGATGAATGAATGGTTCATTATGTTACCAGTCAAAACAGGTACTGAATTATCAGGCCTTTTGTTTGAGGAAGTGTCTTTGTGTTGCTGTCAAAACTCATACCATCTCAATACTAAAGAATCATACATTTTTCAGGAGCCAGACACATTTCCTGTCCACCTCCTTTGAGCCAGCTGACCTGTTGTCAGGGCCTGGGGGTGAAACGAGCTCTCCAGAATAAACATTGGAGACGCAGAGAAAACGAATGACAGCTGTGGGTATTAAAGAAGCTGTGGTGATTAAACACAGCAAAAGAAAAATTGAGTCTATTGGTCTATTGGCGGGAGAAAGCTCTTTTCCTTGTTGATTATGTAGCTTTTTACTATGTAAGCTACATATATGGGTTCTGCTATTTCCCAGATCCCCTGATTTTTCCCCACAAATCTTTTAGATTATGTGTTTCAAGGTCTGCAAGAGGTTAGCTGCAAATCACCTTTTTTATTTCCTTTAAGCAGAAGGCATAAAAGTCGTAAAAGGTCTGCAGCGATTTAGGATGTCTTCTCTGGATAATTTTAAAGATTAAAGACTCAAGGTGATTTAATGACTTTTATTAGCTTTCATTTCACCCTTCCACTTTTTAATGATCATACTAGACTTCCTTATGATGTTCAGCTTACATAGACAGGGAATTGTTTTACCTAATTTTGTGCATTTTGCTTGAGGTTGAGAACACGTCTGATACACTCTACAGAGTCTAATACAACCAGAATATGAGAACTGAGTGGAAAACCTCAGAACTAAAAGAAGCATGGCCTGACAGACGTCTAGTCTGGGTTGCAATAATAAACATTTGAAAGCCGCACAGCATCTTTCAGGATTGGCTGCTCATCATCCTTGGGCAGGGGTCGAAGATGCAATCTACTTTTGAGAGTCTTTTCACCAAAAGACAAAGCAAGCAACTCAGTAAGAATTGTGTGTTTTTATTTCTCCAATCTGTTCCACACAATACAACAACAACCATGTGTGAGGAGCTATGGAAAACAGAAAATATTCCTTCACACTTACCTGGAAATGACACTATCAGAATGTGAGCACAGTATGTGAAACTAAATAGCTGTGTGTCTGCTAGGATGGCCATTTGTATGGACACTGCAGGAAACTGCACAATTCACCAGGATTTCACCTCGGTGTCAAGTTGTCATGTACGGGGCTCTGCTGGTGCAGGATTAGTCAGTGGCTGATGGATGGCTAAGTATCAGGAAATAATGAAGTGGTTTGTGTTTTAATGTGGGTACTTCATCTTAAATATGAACTGGTCAAAAGAGGCGATTATATAAGAAACAAGAAAGTTTAAGATTCCAAAAAAATTCTGGATACTAAATGGTTAGATTTTTTTAACTGTAATAGGATAAGGGATTTTACAGTCCTAGTTGGGGATATTTTCTGATTAAATTCATACATTAAAAAATGAAAGTATTTCCCTTTAACATTTGACATTTTTAAGTCAAAACTATCATAATCATTTTAAGCAACTCTTGGCTTCACTGCATACTAACCTGTAATGTCCAGAGCAAGGCCATTCAGAGACTTTGAGGGGCAGGTGCTGAAAATTTAAAAGGGGCACATAGATCTTAAAACACTTTACAACAGCATAACTTAGTATACTATCCTGAAGAACAGCAACAACCAATATTCATCAAGAATCTAATAGGGTATCGCAACATCATAAATCAGCGTCGTCAGATAAGACTAGATGCAAGGTAATAGTAGCTTATTTTTTATCTGATGGGGTTTAATGTTGTTGAGATGCTGCTGTTGAGCTGTGTTGATCTGAGACTGAATTGAAAAGACCGTAGAACATTAATTAAACAAGTGCTATAAAGTTATTTGTATAATAATTTAACACAGAGTCTTACAAATTAAACCATTCATATTTATATATACAAATTTTAATCAAACTTGAATTGCTCTGTTCTTCAGAGCCTGCTTTTATTTTTCATGGTCACGGCTTTATATCTACAAATCTTCATTGTTGTGTACACGATCAAAATTTCAGCCGACGTATTCTTCGCATGACATAACAGGATGTGCAGTAAAGACCCACATTCGGAATAAGGGTTTATATGAACAGTGATCGGATTGACTATTTGTCAAATACATCAATGTATTTCTATCCTAATAAATACATATTTTCTTTATATTTGAATTATAAGAAATGTTATTTCTGTTTTTTACCTCCTGGCTGTATGCTGAAAATAACATTGATTTATTTTATCTCTCAACCTTCAAAATCTAAATCTCTCCGAAGGGCTAAAACTACAATGTGAAAGTAGAGCAAGCCCCTCTGAAGTGGTTTAATTTTTAAAGCTGTCTGTAGCTGATTTGCTGTGGGATATTATTAGGGTTCAGTTAGTGAGACACAGCTTCAAGTAAATTATTCCATAATGTACTTTATAATACTTGTTTAATCAGTTACCAGTTACCTACGATCTTTTCACTGTCTACAGTCTCAGGTTAATACAGCACAGCATCAGTAGCTGTTCTTACATGTGCAAAATGTCTTTCATCTGATCATAGTTAGGATTAGAACCTGACTGTGTACATAGGCCCTGAAAACATCTATCCGATCATGACAAGTGTTTATATCCGATACACGTTTGATCAGATGAAAGCATTTTGACATATGCAGAACTATAAATACCGGAAACGACTGAAGAAGAAGTAGCAAAGTTCCATCGCTCATTTAAAACGGAGCAGAACAATGTTCTTCAGAGCGTGCTTTTGTTTTTTCTGATCACAGTTTTATATCTACAAATCTTCATTGTTGTGTACACAATCAAATGATGAAGATCAGATTAACTATAACCTACCCGTCTCAATCGGAATGAAGTTTTGATCCGAATGAGTCCGATCGTGTCAGAGTAATCTGAATGATGTGCTTACATAAAGCCTTTTTATTCTGATCAGGCTTCTAATCCAATGATTTATGTCCATTTAAACTCAGCTACTGTCTCAATGAAATCAAGGCTACTTTTACTTTGCATGGTCCTTATCTGATGACGCTGATACAGTGGGGAAAAAAAGTATTTAATCAGGCACCAATTGTGGACGTTCTCCCACTTAAAAAGATGCGACAGGCCTGTAATTTTCATCATAGGTACAGTATACATCAACTATGACAGACAAAACGAGAAAAAAATATCCAGAAAATGATGTGCTCAGATTTTAAAAGAATTTATTTTCAATTTTCAAAATGGTGGAAAATTAGTATTTGGTTACCTACAAATATTCAAGATTTCTGGCTTTCACAGAACTATAAATTCTTCTGTAAGAGGCTTCTCTGTCCTCAACTTGTTACCTGTATTAGTGGCACCTGTTTAAACTGATTATCATTATAAAAGACACTTGTCCACAACCTCAAAAAGGCAAATGCCAAACTCCACTATGGCTGAAACCAAAGAGCTGTCAATGGACACTGCACCAGGCTGGGGAGACTGAATCTGCAATAGGTAAACAGTTTGGTGTGAAGAAATCAACAGTGATAATCTCCCTCCCTCGGGGATCAAAATAATCACAGGAATGGTGAGCAAAATCCCAGAACAACATGAGGGGTGGGGGGGGACCTAGTGAATGGTATCTGTCTGGCGTAAGTTAGTTGGGGCACAGCAACTCAACACCTAATTGCAGTAACTAATTCTTCTGTGACGAACACAATCTGACTTTGATCAATAATACTGATTGCTATTTTAAGTGATTCACTTAATATTGACCTAATATTAAATAAACCTCTGTAATTTTATATAGTATAAAGACAGGGTTGAGGCCCTGGTGGAGGTCTGTACTTTGAGTGTTTTTCTAGTTCATTCATTCATTCATTTACAAACATAAAAGACCAACTGATCCAATTATGTAGTAGTATAATTTAATCATGCTAAGCGTCAGCCTTTTCTTATTTTAAAATTCAAATACTCTCACATCTTGACCTTGTGATTTGTTCTTCAGAAGGTTGTAAATGCAGAAGTCCATATCATTTTTCAACCCTCAGACAAACTGTCAGTGTGTTGTATGTTACTGATACCATGTTGCAGGCCTCCAGGAAATTTGTTGCAGGATGTTGGAAATGAGATTCTGATCAACTGTGTAATATGGATGAAACCAATGTTGGTCAGCTGTTATTGTATAACATATTAGTTTTATGGTTTCGGGGCTAGTGACGATGGAGATCAGAAAGTGAAACAGAGTGTAACAAAAATGTGGAGTCAATCAGAACTGTTTGATGTATTTCCAAAACACCTTAGTCTCTGTAGATTAATAAAGCAAACATGAACTGGAGCAAGTGGATTTCATTAAAGGATAATTGTTCTGTTTCTTTGATTGTGCCCAAATGCAATTCAAAAGTGCTTCTTAATGGTGATGGATTTCTTGTTGAAAGGGTTAAGGGTTAATTCTCACTCCAAAGTACTTCAAAGAGCTAAAAATACAGCTGGTATTTGAGCATCTTGAAAGCGAATGTTGTTCTTTTAGAAATCATTCCAATATATTGTGGGTTTTCAGAATGTATTTTTTTAACTATAATGCTATATAGGTAATTTTAGTTGTGTTAATTAATATGAACAAGGCTGAATGCTATTCTATAGCAATAAAATACTTTTTTTTTATTCTGGCAAAGAAGGCACACACCACCTCTTGAACAAATGTATAAAAATCAAATTCTTATGTTCTTGTCACATTTCCTTAAAAAATTGTTATGGAATATACTATCTAAATCTTTGTTGCTGAATTGTAAGTCTTTGAGGGAACAAAATAGAAAGCAGTGGCAGAGGGGACTGTTCATAAGGGATAGGGGTTTTTTCCTGTGATCCATAAATCTTCGGTCTCCAGTACACCTGAACAATCCTGTTCCCAATCAGCGGGTCCATTGAAGCAAGCTTATCAGTAAAGCAGTAATGGATGAAAACCTTTAGGCAGGACGTTGCTATATCTGAGTAAGGAGTGTGACAGCACTGAACACAACAGGAAATTGAAATGGCTTAGTCTGCCACAAATACAGAAACCTCCTAAATTTACTACCATGCCTGACAAAATGCCGTATCTACAAATAAAAATAAATTCATATTTTACTATGAAGACATTATGTTACTAAGAAGAGTTTGAAAGCAATATTTTATTGGAATACTGAGAGAATATCAATGTTTAATCAGACTAAACTTTAGGTCAGTCAGAATAATCAAAATTATTTGCTGAGAAATGTCGTAGTAGTAGTTCTGGGGAGAATTTGTTTCTTTAAAATCAGAAGTGTAAATATTTCATTTGTATTTGGTGAAAATGCCTCAAGTTTTGTTTAAGCAAACCACAGGAAAAGTTTAAAAGTATGGTCTCTGTCCCTGAATTCATTCACAAGGAGTAATATGTTGCTTTTGGAGTTTTGGCTTCTTCTTCTTCTCTGAGTTGTCTTTCAATATTTGTTGGTGCAGTAGTTGGGTTGCTAGGCATATGTGTATTAATCTTCAACATGCACTCAGTTCTTATTGCTGCCTCCTCCGTCTCATCATGAATTCACTGACACTAAACTTTCATTATTTAGCTCTATTTCCTTGTTTCATGGCCATCTCGATTTCCTTCACTTTAAAAGATGCTTTAAATGAAGTGCATTTTCCATAATGAGGGCTTGTGCATCTTTTAAAACATGTAACATGTAAAAAATATAAGAAATGTTAAAATATCAAATTTTGCACTTAAACCTGTCAGGCGTTCAATACATAAATCCAGAAAGATTCACATGCAAACAGTAAACAACGCAGGCGTAGATCTTCATTGTCTGGAAATGGCTGATGAAAAATAGCTGTCATCTAAACCCGCCCATATGTACAGTCAGAGCAGTAATTGTAAGTCATTTAAAATTGTAGCTGTGACTTACAAGGCCAGATGAAAATTCTGGTTTATCTTCCCCCCCCGTTCATGGTGAAGACCATGCTCTAAGAGGCTAAAATTATTTAAAGGTCATTGTTGAGGGATTGCAGGGAAAATGTTACATGTTGAGGACACTAAGTCTTAGCAACATTTTATCTAATGCGTTTTTTAAACCCGACGTGCAGACACATTTTTAAGGTTTTTCATGTGCTAGAAACCTGAAGGAGGCAAACAAATTAGATTTAAACAACCCACGTCATGCTGTTCCTCTCATTCTAGTCTAGCCTCCTGGTCTGGTTTTATAACCTGGGTAATGAACTTGCAAAACAAAGTTAAAACAGCACTGTTTCAGTGAATGTTATCGTTTTTCTTTTTTTTTTTAGAAGTCTGGTAGAGGCATTTTGGAAAAAAATGTACAATTAACAAATGATGCCTACTGTAATGAGTTTAAAAGCAAAAGTCCCCGTTTGAATGACAGTCTTTTGTTAAAAATATAAAGTTCTCAGGCAGGGCAGGAACGGCAGTTTTTCAACACTATCCCAGTACAAGTTGGAAGTGGTTGTATTTAATGCAGCACTTGCTACAGTCTGTCCTCATTCATTATCCACACCCCCAGTTTCATAGTAAATAACAGCATATGTTTAAATATTTTATTTGATAAAACAAAATAAGCTCTTTGCTATGAAGTTTTGGTGCATATGCAGAAAGGGATCCTACGAATGAAAATTATATTTAATCTCCATGAGGGTGAGGCTGTGGAAGTTAGAATACACAATGTGTAAAGACTGCCCTCTATAGGTATTACACATCAATTAAATTCAGCTTGGGCTGGGCATTCTCATATCTGACTCTTCAGAGTTCTTCTGTTCATTTTCCTATTTTGTTGCTTGCCACCTTGTTTAAGAGCTTGTGTGTGTTCTTAAACCAAACAGTTATGTTGTGGGTTTTAAAATCAATACAGCCACATGTTGGTCATTTAACCACTGAGACATCATGTGAGAAGGAGCATGTCATAAATCAAGGCACCACTGGCGGTAGATGACTGCTTTGTACTGTGTGGATGTTGGTGTTATTTTTGTGCAGCAGTGATCTTTTCAGTTTAACTCGGATGTATTTTTTTCATTCATAACATTACCATCCACAAAGTAACACTATTATCAGTTGAATGTGGTCTGACTTTGAATCTTGACCTGAAAGACTCCTTGATAAAAAGGTCTTTACATTTTCCACTCCACTGAGCTGTAAATTGTGTTGGTGTGTTACATCCTCATCCAGTTTTTTTTCAGTCTGACAATTTGTCTCTTTTCTGGGGGAAGATGTGTTTGCAGACTTTATTCAGAAACTCTGGAATCATGTTAAACTGGGATTTTGTTGTCAATCTTTTGATTGAGACAAAAGTGGTCAACTTGAAGTATATCCAAAAATGTTCTCATTTTCTTTTCTTCAAGCCTTAATGGAAACAATCTCAACATAGTGCTAATTTGTCAGTGTCAAAGAGAAAGTATTGAGCTGTTTTTCAGTGAGCAAAGAGGGTGTAGGCAGTCGAGTCACTGATGCACATCACAGTCCAAAGTAGCTCTCCACAGAGGCATTGTGTATCCAATGAGTACATCACCAAAAGTGGAAAGGACTTCTAGGATTGTGTTTTTGCCAAAGATGAGACAAAGTCATTGTTTTGCAAGTCACCAGCAGAGGTGGGTAGTAGCTAGTCACCTTTACTTGTAACCTTTTTAGAAAATATTTACTTTAAAGAGTATTTTTCCTATGCTGTACTTTTTACTTTTACTTGAGTAATATTATGAGGCACCGCTAGTCTTGATAAAAATTTCTGGATACTCTACCTACTGCGAATAAATTCACTGAATTGAGAGCAAACTTATTCTAACCAATATACACCAGACACAGACACACCATTACAGTTTATTAAAGTAGACCGCCTGTTAATACATAATCTTTGGTTTTCTAATATTCTGTTGAAGTTTCTGCATTTTGAAATCAAGTGAATATATAGTACACCATAAATTGTCCCTGAAAGTACTTTCTTTACCTTGTTGTAAGAGTTATTTATTTATGACCTAATATAATTATTTTTGCTATTTTGAAACGAAATTACTTAAAGTCTGTCTTTTACCTAAAATGTGATATGTAATTATGTTGTATCTTTTTTTCATTTGAGTCTATAAAATACCAGAATTTGCCCATTACTTTATATTTTTGTCCACCTGATGACCTCATTTTAAACCATGTTACTCATTGCTTAAGTAGCCTTTTTACCAAATGCTAAATTATTTTGAAAGAGTGTTTTTGTTTGACAGCCAAAACAGCAACAGGATGCCACTTTCAAAAACGTTAGAAAATCAGTGCTGATTATGCTTTTAACAATAATTTTTAACCAAATCAAACTGTACAACTCGTAACTTAAAAAATAACGAGCAGACTGATCTGTAAACCTGGCTTTTGTAAATGGAAATGACAGTAGACACTTGCTTTTACAACAGTAAATGGTAATATTGGACAATGACAAATCGTTCAATCACGTAAGTGATTTTTCTGAGCAAATTGATTTCATAAGTGTTGCATGTCACCTTTTTTTTGTTTTTTTGTATTTATTTGTGTTTTGCTTCTCAGGTGCAGGGTATTTGGTGTGACTTTCATTTCCTTGGACCTTCCCTCTAATCTTCCCTTTGGTCAATTGAGCTATCCTGCTGACTAAATGGCTTCAGGGACTGACTTTAAAATGCACACACTTGGAGCTGATGAGGACACAGCAAGAGCAGAGCAGCCTTGCAGACTATATCTCCAACAACATACAGACTTTCAGAGTCCTCCACAGCTGATGTGCCAGCACATGTTAATGTTTTGATATTCTATTTTGTTGGTTAGACTTTTTCTCTTATGGCTCTTAGAACAATATTTGAGTTGGGATATGTTTTATTTTTCTTTAATTTGTCACAACCTTAATGTCCCTTCTCTCCCCAAACACAGGTTCCACAATGTCTTATCCTGTGAATAATATTTTTATGGTTCACCACACTGCCTTGTCTGGGTTCTGTGATTGTCAGGTTACATCATCCTCAAAGATGTTACACTCTTCTCAGAGGGTGTAACAATATGATATTATTGTGCTGCTATCTTTTTTTTCTTTTCTTTTTTTAGATCAGATTCACGGTGCAGGGACAAGATTTGCAGAAACAATAATCAGAGGAACCCTCTCAATTTGAATAAAAGAAATATTGAAGAAAATTACACAGTAACCAGAAATGTTACCATAATTTTAAGGCCACCTTGTCCTCTTTGTCAAGTTTGAAACAAAGGAAGAAGCAAAAAACATTTCTGTCTTCTCAAAATGACGTTTTTGCCAATATTTACTTAGGACACCAAATTGTTAACCTAAAAAATAAATATCCATCTCATTTAAAATGTCCCCAAGAAGTGTTTTTTTTGTGTTTAAACCTTCATGCAATTTTCAGCCCACGTTTTGCATGTTTTTCGTTTACTACCTTGTTTTGTGCAAGCAAATTAATATTTTACTGTATTTGGTCAACAGTAACATCCCTGTATTTTTCATGTTTTTCTTTTCCCACTTATTTTGATGGCTTGTTAGATGTGGGGGTTATAAGTATTAAAGCATTTTTAATTGAACTGATGGAGCTTACTATAAACTTGCTGGACAGTAATAAAGCTATCTCTTTTCAAATACAGTAAAATCTCTAAAAAAATGTATAATGGCCATTTGTAATTTAATTATTTTACATATAAAATATCTACATAATTTGGATAGAACACATCATCCAATCAAACCTAACAAAATGAAGAGACGAGCAGCCAAATAACCCTGATTCCAGCTATCAGACTAAATGGTTTCAGAGCTATTTCCAATTTTGTCTGTTTCTTTGATTATACATTCTATACAGAAAATCCTTAAGAAAGATATCCAATTAATTTTTCCTCAAGGGCAATAAGATTATGCAGCAGGACAACAATCTGAACCACACCCACAAGTCCATTTCTGATTGGCTACAAACAAACTTAACGAAAGTTCCAGTTTGGACTTTCTTACTGAAATGCTGAGTGACCCAAAATAGAATCTTCATGTTTTAATGCCTGCAAAATTTAATTAAATTAATTCTAGAAACAATAGTTAAAATAAATTGCCTGTTGAGTTAATTTTGTCACTCCAAACTACTAAATAAAGTTACAATTACAAGCAACATAATCAAAACAACTTATGGTGAGAAATGTAAAGCTCTGTTTATAAATACTAAACACAATTCATGAATCATTTGATACTAGATGGCCACATAATTTTGCTGACAGGTGTGTTTTATCATGCCATTCATTTGATATTTTTATATATAAAAACTGTTTATTAGAAATATTTCAGAATAAAAATAAAATGTGTAAGAAATACTTAGACTTTACTGTCATCAGAGTCGTAACCATCATTTCAAAAACGGGGGGGACAAATTCTCAGTAGTCAAGTGATTTATCATCGTATCGTATTCAACTGCACCTTTCTCAGTTGCTAAAAATTAGAAAGATTTGACAACTGCAGGATGAAGAATGAAGGTTTGAGTTCATGTACTGGCTTCAACAAATCACAAATAAGACATAATGACCGATCACCTACTCAGAATGCAAGTTTTATGCAAATAGTCATCAAACTCACATCAATTGAAGACTCTGCATCATCATCATCATCATCATCCTCATCATCATCATCATCATCCCTGTCTTTGGTCTTAGGTCTACTCTCTGACTCTGATCTTTACTATAGTGGCATTAAACATAAATAAAATGTAGAGAGTAATAGAGTAGTCCCTCTTTTATCAAACTTTTTCTTCACCCACTTATATTCATTTTTCAACGGTGCAGACGCTTCCTGAGCCTGCCTTTTTTGATCGTAGCCATAAAGATTTCTTTCACATGTGGAAAGCAGTAAAGTTTGCACAGAAATAAAAAACAATTGGGTTTATTCCTAGTATAAACTAATTTACAAGAAACAACAAAGGAAAAATTTATATTGTTAACCAGCTTAACATGATATATTGGCATGTATTGACTAACTTCATTAAGCTAATATTACCTGCATGCAACAGCATGACTAAACTTACATCTTTTTGGAAAAAACTGCAAAGTTTATTTTGGCATGCAGGTGTATAGTTTTTGCCAAAAGTTTTGAGAATGACACGAATATTAGTTTTCAGAAAGTTTGCTGCTAAACTGATTTTAGATCTTTGTTTCAGTTGTTTCTGTGATGTACTGAAATATAATTACAAGAACTTCATACTTTTCAAAGGTTTTTCTCGACAATTACATGACATTAATGCAGAGTCAGTATTTGCAGTGTTGGTCCTCTTTTTCAGAACCTCTGCAATTCGACTGGACATGCTCTCAATCAAATCCTGAATGATAGCAAACCATTCTTTCATAATCACTTGTTGGAGTTTGTCACAATTAGTGGGTTTTTGTTTGTCCACCCGCGTCTTGAGGATTGACCATAAATTCTCAATGGGATTAAGATCTGGGGAGTTTACATGCCATGGACCCAAAATTTCAATGTTTTGGTCCCCAAGCCACTTAGTTATCACTTTTGCCTTTTGGCACGGTGCTGGAAAATGCATTGTTCTTCACCAAACTGTTGTTGGATTGTTGGAAGAAGTTGCTGTTGGAGGGTGTTTTGGTACCATTCTTTATTCATGGCTGTGTTTTTGGGCAAAATTGTAATTGAGCCCACTCCCTTGGATGAGAAGACATGAATGGTCTCAGGATGCTTTACTGTTGGCATGACACAGGACTGATGGTAGCGCTCACCTTTTCTTTTCCAGACAAGCCTTTTTCCAGATGCCCCAAATAATCGGAAAGAGGCTTCATGGGAGAATCTGACTTTGGCCCAGTCCTCAGCAGTCCATTCACCATACTTTCTGCAGAGGATCAATCTGTCCCTGATGTTTTTTGCAAAAGAAGTGGCTTCTTTGGTGCCCTTCTTGTCACCAGGCCATCTTCCAAAAGTCTTCGCCTCACTGTGTGTGCAGATGCGCTTACACCTGCCTGCTGCCATTCCTGGGCAAGCTCTGCACTGGTGGCTCTCCGATTGCGCAGCTTAATCCTCTTTAAGAGAAGATCCTGGCGCTTTCTCGATTTTCTTGGAAGCCCTGAAGCCTTCTGAACAAGAATTGAAACTTGAAGTTTTTGATAATCCTATAAATTATTGATTCAGGTGCAAACTTAGTAGGCACAATATCCTTGCCTGTGAAGCCATTTTTATGCAACGCAATTATGGCTGCACGCGTTTCTTTGCAGGTCACCATGGGTAACATATGGAACTAGAGTTGGGACTTATGTATTGTGACTTGTATCTGCTTATTTGTAACTTGTACACATGTTTTGAAAAATACAAGTACGGATTCATTTAATAATCTTTAGTGAAATTAGTTAATAGCAGAGACATGTCTTTCAGTCTTCAGAGAGAAATTTTTGTTTATGACAAACCGACTCACCTTCAGAGAACTGTGTGTGGTAATGACAGACGGGACTTCGGCTGCACTTTTCCAAGAGTCAAGTTTGGTTGTGAACACAGAAAAACACCGCCCTCCTCTCTCCGTGATTGGTTAGGGAATCGATAAATATTATTGGTTCTGGGAGTAGCGTGATTTATACTTGTGTTTCTGATTTGTATTTGTGTCTGATTTGTACTTGTGTTTCCGATTTGTACTTGTATCTTTGATTTGTACTTTCATTTTCTGATTTGTACTTGTATCTTTGATTTGTACTTATATTTTCTGATTTGTACTTGTATTATTAAATTAATCGTCAACAAGACAATTACTGAAATGATCTCAGCGGGTCCTTTAATGACAGCAATGAAATGCAGTGGAATTTTCATGGCAAAGAAGGACTATGCAATTCGTCTGATCACTGTTCATAATATTCTGGAGTATATGCAAATTGCGATCACAAAAACATAAGCAGCAACTTTTCCAATTTCCAATATTTATGTAATTCTCAAAACTTTTGGCCACGACTGTACACTTTTAGGAGCCTGAACCAGGATGCAGAAAGAAACTCACGAGCGACGCAGCCAGCGATGCGAGTAACTGCAACCAGGACAGGAGCGTGCATGAACTATTCACTATTATACCTCCTTACAAGTTGGGCTGTAGGTTCAATATGATCTATATTTCTAATGAACCTGGTGGTCTGTTTGTAAAATGTACGTTCTCTAAACATTCAGTGGTACACAGAAGCTGTTGCATGGTTATAGCTAATGCTACAGCAGATCTCAAGTCATCAGAGAGGTCATATCATTTTCATGTAAGCTCTAAAGACCTATGTTTCTCACCTTGTCACTTGGAAATGAGCCAATCTTTTTTTTTCTTCAGTTCTAGATCAAATTGTAGCAGCCTACATTCGTCAGTTGCGTATCAGATATATATTCAGATGCTTGCCCATTTGATAAGTCATTTTGCTGCAATCTCTCTATATCAAGTTTTGAGCGCTGTATTCTCCGCCACTTCCAATGGTGAGAATGGTGGAGAATGGTGTCATTTCACCCAGAGACGCCCCCATTTGGTCGGAAATTTTGAGCTCCAACTCGGATCTCTGAGTGGAGCGGGCATGTTAGAAACAAAGATGGCTGCACCCATAGTTGACATGTATTTTCTTTTTATTTGTACTATGTTGGTAACTTCAATGTCTTTAAATGCTCTTACACACTTGACTTGATTTCTGCTTTAATCCGGTCACTAATTTATAATATGGCACAGCCTTGCTGTGCGTGCAATACAATGTACAGCTTTATTTTTCATGCTAGTCTGCTGAAGATGCTATGTCGCTAACAACAGTAACAATCACTAGCCTGCCCCTCGAAAGCTGCTGTCCTCAAAGCATCCACCGTTCTTTCCGACTCGGAGTGTAACTGGAACGCTTTATGTGGGCAATTACGTCACATTCTTGTGTACAGAAACTTGGAGTATTTGAGACAAATGGAATGCAGCATTAGTTCCGGTTTTAGTTTAGTCTTCTCGTTAAACAAGTTGTGTAACAGGGCAAGACAAAAAATAGAAGAAATGTATAACAAAATCTTAGAAAATAATTATGCTTTTTTTTATGTGTTGACATGGGCCACATTAACAACCATACAAATCAGGCAAGATGTATGAGAGAGTAACGTTAAAAGTTGTGTAAACACAATAACAGCACCTGTACATTAAAAAGGCCCCAAAACGTATGCAGGTTCTAGAGTTAGAGTGAAACACAACAACAAAAAAGCCAAGCCTCCATGAGTAGGCTACTATGATGCTTTTGATAATTTTGCAGTAGTAAGTAATCCCAAATTGGACTCTGGATCTTTCTATCATTTGCTTGACGCTAGGCGGACCGCAGCAACACAGACTACTTTACTGACATGTTGGAATAATGCAGTACAGCAAATAAAAACCACCAACAGCCAGAAACTAGAGAGGGGATTATTTGTCCATTAACACAGCAGATACACAACTTCGGCTCCGGTTGCTATTTTTTAGTCGCAGTGTTACTTTGCAATTTTAGTTTATCTGGTAGCCATAACTCACCTGTTACGAAGCTCTTTTTGCAGGCTGTTGTGTGTTTAATCATTGTTCCAATCGTTTCTTCTGATAGCTCTCAATCCAAATATGTATTTTATGTGCCTTGAAAGGGGGCGAGTTGATGGGATTCCAACTTTCCTGTTCTGTTGTTTTTATCAAAGCGATTTGTGCTACCAGAAAGGCACAACACATGATCCCATCAGTTTCTTGTGACAGCACGCAGTCCGCAGGGAGCAACCTAGAAACAATTCTTCTAGATTTTATGAAACGATGAAACAAAAACTAAGCGCATTTTCTCAATAAATTCAGTTAATTTTAGTTAGTTTTGCGAACACTCATTTCGGTTTCAGTTCATTTTCGTTTTGTTTCAATTTCTTATTTTTATTTCAGTTAATAAACATGTTTTTTTACTTCTAGTTTTCGTTAACAATAATAACCATGATGAGGACCCAAATTCAAGTTAATATCGCTAGACAAGTTCAGCGCATTGAAGGCTCGTGTTTAACAATAAATCCAAACAGGCTCGAAACAGCACAGGACAAGGACACAACAACGGGAAGCAACATAGAGTGTTGTTAGAAATGACGAACCAGCAGAGACATGAGGACACAGGGAAACGTATACATGGGGACGTAATCAGGGGAACTCAAACAGCTGGGAATAATCAGGGACAGACAGACAAAGACAGGGACAAAAAGTCACCTCTTTGTTGTGACCGTCATTTCCATCGTCAGAAGGAACTGACCCTTCGATAAAACGTATTTCAGGAAATCTTTCTTGATGCTGGCAGAAGTTACTGAAGAACCCCTTCCCACAAACAAAAATTACTTTCCGCACAGTTGCGGGAAAAATAAATCTTAACCAGGCACTTTGCAGAGGTCCTGATACTGTGTAAAAATTGCGTGGTTTAATAATCCAACAGAAACTCACAGAAAAAAAAATATTATGGCAGTTTCACTTAATGTTTAGTCATAGGTTTAGCAGCTCCTGTGCAAGTACTGTGATGTAATACATAATAGAGAAAACTAAGCAGCCAAAAAAATATGACCAAAACAGTATACAAAAATATCTCCACAACACCTTGGGTGACTAATATATGCCTCTGCGCAATCCTACAGACTCTAACTGCACACCACAACGTTTAAGGGCTACTAAAAAAGTTGAATTTTCACAATATATCCCAT
The DNA here is from genome assembly GCA_028564705.1 of Apricaphanius iberus. Taxonomy (NCBI): domain Eukaryota; kingdom Metazoa; phylum Chordata; class Actinopteri; order Cyprinodontiformes; family Aphaniidae; genus Apricaphanius; species Apricaphanius iberus. The sequence goes on along the minus strand of JAPXFQ010000804.1, from coordinate 3,383,169 downwards.
TTAAGTAAGCATGTGAAAGAATTTGTTGAAAAAAATAGCTAATTCAGTTCTGAGTAACTGATCATAATTTTAGATTTATCATTTTAAAATTGTTAAATTTGGGTCGTTCTGCTTAAGCTCCTGCCGGTGCAACCCAAACCTAGGTAAGTGCAGGATGGATGGATGGATTGATTTAAAATGTTGTCATCTGACAAACAAAAATGTTTATATGGAAACTCTGGTATTTAAAGAGTAAAAATAAAAGAAATCCTAAAAATAAATATTACAAAATAACAAATATTAAGTGTACGAAACACTTTTCTAAATAGACTATTTTTTCATGATAAAACTTGGAATAAAAAAAAAAGCTAATACAGGGGTTAATATTCTACCAGTGAGAATATATACTTTATATTCACTTGACCTCCAAATAGCACAATAGGCTCAGCAGATATAAATTAATTTTAGAACAGCAAAGATTGTTTAAAAACAAGATGTCTCAGTTTAACTTAATGTGTAGCTATGTGTCTCTGGTCATTTGTTTTGTTAAAACATGTTCGTCATTCAATAAAGTTACTCATGTTGGGTAGGGAAGCCAAATGTTTAACCCTAGTAAGAGTAGCAATACTTCACAATATCAAGTAAAGTAAAAAGTATGGTAAAACTGATGTAACAGTAAAACTGATGCTAAAAGTTATTTTTTAAGAACTCAAGTAGGCTAAATATAACTAGTTTTTACACACATCTGCCCATTTCTTTTTTTTTTTTACTTGCAGATTTGGCTGCAGCAAAAGCATCACTTAGTATTGCCACTTTAAACCTAGAAATTCAGGGATCATTTTCCTTCAATGTCACTCCGCTACTTTGTGTTTGGTCTATGAGACAAAATAAATATCAATACAATTCTCTTAAGTTTGGGATTTGAATGGGACAACATTTAAAAAGACCATCTACTTATATGTAATTGAGGGTATTTTTGGTGTATTTCTATTTTAAACAAAGCTATAACGTGATGTTTTAGTGCAGTGTTAATAGAGACATACTAAATCAGAGGTTACAGGAAGTAAAAGCCTGGAGTGTAGCTGTGTAATTTCAATGCAGTGATTTGATTGGCTGAAAGTTGTTAAAACGTTGTATGGACACGCCCCCTTCCAACAGCAACTATTTGCTCAACACTTGGGTGGAAAGATTTCGATTAGAGTTGGATCCGTTCATTGAATTGCACTGACACCGCAGGTCACTGTAGAGCAGAGGAAGAACGGTCCGTCGCTGAGGTCAGTGTTTTATTTCACCGCTTCTTTGTGTTTTAAAGCAGCTTCAAAAACATTAAATTACCTGCTGTTGCTAGGCTAACTTTAACTTCAGGTAGTGTGACAAACAGTCCATTTACAGCCCGATGAGACTGATGGGTTTACTGTTATAATATCGCTAAACATGTGTTGAACTATGGGGTTATGGTGATTAATAAAACGTTGATTTATACAAGAGCGATTTGAGCCACAGCTACAAATCTGTGTCATCATCTCGGCTAAAGTTCATTAGCCACAAAGTGAAAGGCGCAACAGTGAAACCTCTGGGATCATGACTTTTCAATGTCCAGAAGTTGCCAGAAGGAATTTTGTTTTCACCAGATAATATTTCGTGCTTATTGTCAGCTTTTTCTTATTTGTTTTTAAACTAAGATTGTGACAATAATGTTTCTGGAAGACTGTAACAGAGTTTTAAGCCTAATATAGCCTTACATACAATAAAAATATCATCTTGTAACTTCAATTTGTGTTTATTTTATCCAGAATAGTCTTAATAGCCTTCAAAGAAATGTTCTCTTCATTAAAAAAAGGATTAAACGTCAATGTCAATCAGAGTATATTTTATATTGCATATTTTGACCTCATCTTTGTCTCTAAACTGATGTTGGTCACTGATTAAACGCTTTAAAAATGTATTGTTATTAGGGATGCACCGATACGGGTATCAGCCCTGATACCGCCTAATATATTCATATCGGTATCGTCTGAAGTTAACCGATAATACTGCAATAATTTCACAGAAATGTTTAACTTTTACATTTTAGTGTTGTGGTCATTTTTATAATTAAAAAAAAATCTAATTCAACATCATTTGTTGTAACAAGCAGAGAAGACTATAAAACCTATCTACTAATTTACAGCACTTTTTTGTGTGGTAGAAGTATCGGCATTGGTACTCGGTATCAGCAAGTACTCTAAACTAAGTATCGGTATAGTATCGGTTTTGAAAAAAGTGGTATTGTTGCATCACTAATTGTTATGCAAGTAAAAGTAATTCAGAAAAGTAATTCAGAACAGTAGATATTTAAAAATTATATTTCAAAAGCCACCTCAGGACTATCATATTTTTGTTTGAATTATGCAGCTAAATTTAACCAAATAAAAGAGTAAGACATGATCCAGGTTTTTTGATGGGGGTGGTAGTTTTGAAGCCACAGGAAATAAAACTTCTTAACTTTGATTAATTCTCACAAATTTTAAATAAATAAAAAACTAAAGGTGTCAAATAACTGTTATCGAAAAAACTGGTACTCAGGTCAAATTTGGGAATATTAATTGAGAAATAAAAAACGAATTATTTTGTCTGAATTAATTGATGGTGATGTGGCTAAATATGCTGGAGTAGTTTACTGATTGCTTCTGGGAATGACAAACTGGGTTTATATGTATTCAGTTTAAAAAACTCAATCAGATTTACTAATGGGTGTTATATAACAATAACTAAGCTATAGCTTTTTTAAAACAGGTTGATAGAAATATTTTCCTCTGTATTTTGAATAGAAACAAACTATAGCATAATGTTTACTAATTGATTCTGTATAGTACCATGTAATATATTTTATTTAGAAACCTGGACTTGGCTATTCCTCGGTTTTATATACAAAAGAGAAACTTTGAACTTTTTTTTTGGTATAAAAAAAAAAAAAAACTGATTTACCCATCTTAAATTTCCAGCTTTTTATGGATGCTTCTGTTGTTAGCTAAACTGTGCCTATTACTAAGAGCATATCTCTTTTTTTTCTTTTTTTTGGGATGAAATACAGAAAACTGTATTAACCAAGTTTGTGAATCACTACCCTAGGCCACAAAGTCCCTGTGTGTCTTTATTACGTTTCATATGCATGATGAGGCTGTTATAGCAAAAATCCTAATAGCTCTCGTAATCTGTACCAGCCCTAATATCAAAGGTCGTGTTGAGTTCTAGGTTCAAATGAAGTGTAGAATTTATTTTATTTTGACAGAATATGGTTGCATTTAAGTGAGTGTTTCATAGGAATCTGTTGAAAGGGGTCTTTATTATTTATGAATCAATAAAATGGGTCTATTGCTATAAATAACCTTCCTTTTTTTTTCACGATGTCTCTCATATCTCAAGAATATTTATCTCAGGTTTATCTCAGGTGCTTGACTTCAACGCTGATAGAGTCAGACTTTGCTTTATAATAAAGCCAATGAAGATGTCACTGGCTAACATTTCGAAGATGGCATGTTGCAATAAATTGTAATTTTCCTTCACACAGAGCCCACAGTGGCTGCTTGAATGCCGCAGTTTTGTGAAAACATGGAAGAGAATATTTTATTCCCTTTGACATCTAACATATATGAAATGATTAAACAGAATCTCTTTATTAAAGCCAGCTAAAGCTTCTTAAAGCCTAATAACCTAAGTGTTTGAACAGTTAATCCTTTCAGGTGAATGTAACGGGTCCACCAGAGCATTTTGTTTGGGCGGATTGAAGATTTCAGTTGGTCGGCCCACTCGTTCTGCTGTCTGTGGTTATTCCTTCAGCAACTCAAGATCAAGCTTATGTCCGTCTGTGACCTATTTGTCAAATACATCAGGTCAAGCCTGTCGACCAGCTGTTAACAGTGTTCCAAGACAGGTGGAGTCCATTTATGTCTCTATGTGCCATCTGGTGGAGCAAAAACAGATGCCGTCCACATGTTCTGGGCACCAGAGATGCAAAAGGTTGTTGCTATAGATGCTCTCCTCTTCCCTTTCCTTTCTGACTCTTGTTTGCTTTATCCTAATGCATGGAAGACATGAGAAACGAGGAAATTAACAAATACAAGGAATGCGTGCTGAGATTGGTTATGCAATTAGGCTATTTCTGTTGGCTGTTAGATAGGAATGCTGAACTGATGCAACAACCGACTGCCTGGTGGTGAGTCTTATCAAAGTTCAACAAGAAACTGACTGCTATAACATGTCACCTCACACATATAGATGTAGACAAATACATTGTCACCACTGGTTTATGTAGATAAAAGCCTTTAAAATGAATTTTGCTAGGGTAATATTTTATATTTTGTAGGATAACATAACACGGAAGAAATCAGAACAATCACTCAATAGATTTGTGTGCATTTATTCAGTTGGGTGGAAAAGAACAATTTAAACTAATAGATTTTTTTTTATGGTAGTGCTGGTTTAAATGAGCTCCAAAGCTTAAGGGTTTAAGAATTGGAGTTTTAACCTCGTAAAATGCTGTTGGCCATTCAGCGTCTGAGTCAGCAATTTCACTTGCAAATTGCTGCCACTCCCGTCACACCTGAAGGCTCTTTGACTTGTTTACCTCGGCGACATGTGAGTTGTTGACGCCCACTGCGTCAAGTTCTGCATTGGGGTAAAATAGTGGTGGTGTTTGATATGAGTGATATAACTCTTCACCTACAGCGAGCATATATTGGTCAGCAGCATGAGGATGAAAAAGAAAAAAATCAGTCTGTTGGACCTAAAATGACTTTTCCGTTGGTTTGCATGTACAGTGAAAGGGATTGAACAGTCCCTGTTCTTATAGAGATACTGTAAGATAATATTACTTAAGCTTAGGCTCCTGCTTAGCTGCAATTCCCTGTTGGATGGGGGGCAGCAACTCAGACAAAGCTCCCAGTAACTGAACAATCCTCCATGTCTGTTAGCTCCCTTACCAGACTCAAGGCAACGCTAATTTCTTAAAGGGACAGGAGCACCCCTAAATTAAAACACATCTTTTCATTTTTTTTAAATACTGAACTTACCGGCACGGGCAAAATGGCCTCGGTAACAGTCATACATTTCAGTATCGGTAAATTCTCTGTGTACCGCCCAGCCCTAATGCAACTGTATAATGTTGACCGGTCAAAACTAAACTGAACTATTTTACTGGTCTTGGAACCAGATTCACAGCGGTCACATCCTTTATTTAATGTTTGGCTTTCTTGTTTGACTCTTTTCTCAGTTTTCTCTTTCTGTATAAAATATGTACATTTCTGGGGTGTTGCGTGGCGTAGTGGTTAGGGCGGGCCCCCCTATGTGGAGAGGCCTCAGCCCTCGACGTGGTTGTCCCGAGTTCTAGTCCTATCCTCACACACTTTTACCGCATGTTAACCCCTCATCTTCCTCCGTTTCTATCCTATTTCCTGTCAAATAAAGGCCCCTGTGGCCAAAAAAAACTTTTTTTTGTTATTCTAAAAAATGTAGCTCTGAAAAGTCAACAAGAAAATAAAGTAAAAAAATTTAAGTATTCAAATACTATAGAGACTTAAAATGTTTGCAGTGGCAGCACCAGTTAATTGTTTTAAAGTTTGTCCTTGTTGCATCATAGTGTTGACTAATGGATTTAACATGGCTAAGCTTTCTTTCTTCATGCATTTCAACCATCGGACAGGACAGCTACTCCTGCAAGAAAAAGTATATCAGCTACTTTAACAAAGACTTCCAGAAAGGAAGCTGTGTTTCATCATGCACTCGGCACAAAGTGAGGTGAATCTCAATTTCTAACTCTCTCTGTATTCTGTGTCAGAGATTGAACCCAGCAGTCACAATGGCAGACAGCGGGAAAACTAATGAGGCTGGAGCTGCAGCAACCGAACCAGCTAATGGAGAGCAGCAGGTGAGGAACACAGAGACCCACTGTCACATCTAATACAAATTATGATTTATTTTACGCTTTTAATACCTCCCAGTTCAAAAAGAGTTAGTGTAACGGTACAACTAAATGTAAACGATAGCATTAGAAAGAAGATTTGTTTCAGAAAGAGGTGTATTTTGCCATTTTCAGTAGTAGCTAAATGTTACTTTCTGGTTCCAGAATGTTGTCACAAGAGTGAGCCACTTGCCCCTGGTCAGTTCAGCCTGCGAGGCCGTTTCCAGTGCCTACAGTAGCACCAAAGACAACGTGCCCTTGCTGAAAGGCGTGATGGATGTTGCAGAGAGTGGGGTCCGAACACTTGGAGCAGCTGCCAGCACAGGGTCCAAGCCCGTTTTGGACATGATTGAACCACAGCGTAAGGTTCTTCTCTCTGCAAGGAGTGATGTAACGTGTATGCAATAACAGTTCGGAAATGTCCTCTGAAACCTACCATTAAAATAAATGAGATGCGGTTCCAAAGGAAAAAAGTGTGAAATAAGCTTGAGGTTTGCCTATTACCTCTGGGCTGCAGGATCATTTTAAAAGTGTTTCTCTACAAAGCTAAAAACAAACCCTCTACATATTTTACCATACATTTTGTTAAAGCTCTTTGCAACATCGTATCTGTTCATATTAAATTGAGAGCATGTTTATTTTCCAACTGCGTTAGTGGCTTATGCTTATGTAATGCTTATGTCAGTGGCTGATTCTTATGCTTCAAGTGTGTTTCTATGCTTTGTTGTTTCAGTCGCCACAGTGAATGAGTATGCCATGAAAGGACTCAATAAGATGGAAGAGAAGCTGCCGATTCTTCACCAACCAGCTGACAAGGTCGGGGAGAACCTACAAATCATTTTAGCTCGTTTTAGTTCTCCTCTTCTGAGTTGATGATGTTTAAACTAGAACATCATCTACTGAGAGGCAGTAGTAAAAACTTTATAGCAACCAAACGCAGAGGTGTAAAAAGGCCTTTAAGGTCCTGAGTTGCAGTCCAATCAGGTTAAGGTCTGGACTTTAACTGGACCATTGCAACACCTTGATTCTCTTCCTTTTCAGCCATTGTGTTTTGCTAGTGCTCTCGGGGTCAATGTCTTGTTAATGATGCTGTTTCTGCCAAGCTCCAAGCTTGTTGATAAGATGGTTTCACATCGGATTATGGATTATGTTGCTGCAACACAAGCATACAGTTTTTCTACTGATACTTTATGCTGTGTTGAGGTTTGTTTCTGTTGAACAAACAAAATGAAAACCAGCGGTCATAAACAGGACTGTATTTTAGAAAAAGTGAAGAGGCCTCAGCATTTTGTCAGAGCGCTGGGTGTTTGTTTTTTGTTTTTTAATCGTCAATACCTTTTTAACAGATTTCACCAGCATCAGTGTCTCGTGCTAAGGTCACAGCATCAGGACTGCAGCTGTTGATTAAAAAAAAAAACTACATCACAAGCCACCCTTAACAGTCTTTAAGTAGATGCAGACAGAACCACTGATACAATACAAGGGGTTTCGCCTGAACGGTGCATTTAAAAATAAAGATATACAATGTGCTACTTTGCTTATTTTATATATACTACTGTATAGCTCACTACAAACTAATACAGATTAAATTATATTCTAAGTAAACTGAGTTGAATCAAACTAAAGTTTCAGTCAACTTCTGCCCTCATCTTTAGCCCAGTGAGGTGGATGTTTAGGAAATTCCCTCCAGCTGAAGTCATTAAGCTGTTATCATGTGTGAACTCCATGAATCTTGCCTTCAGGAAGTTGACCTCAAAGAGGGAGAGGGAGGTTAGTGGTCTTCAAAATAAAAGCATGAAAAACCAACAGTAATTTCCTTCGGTCAATATAAGTGTGTGCTTTACTGTCACATTCTGTCATTAATTTAATCCTGTGCATCTGTGTGTGCAGTGCAATTATGGGCCAACGTCTTTAGTAGAGCGTTCCAAAGGTCTTGTGGTTATAAAATGAAATAACATTTATTTAATTAATCAGTAAATGTCAGTAGAAAATATGTGCAAGATACAATTTCTCAGGGATATATACTTTGTATTCCCACAAGTAGGGTTCGCATTATGGGGAGCTTGAATGCCCTAAAAGGGAGATGGGCTCCCTTGGAAGCCCAAAAAAGAAAGACCAATGGGGACTTCTAAAAAGTCCAGTTTCAATTTTGTTTAGATTTTTTCCCACACAAGAATCCTAATGTTTCAAATTAAACAAAATCACAATTTGTTCATAATGTGTGTTAAATTTCTCATAAAATTTTCCAAACACTGACTTCTTAAAATCACTTTCACATAATTCCTTCTGTGACCATAACTATGTGGTGTTGCTGTTTTGTCCATGATTTGTGTTGTTTTATTTGCTAATCAAGCGCATTTGGAACATCACTGCCTGGGCAAAGTTTTACTCAGGTTTTGGACACGATGTCAAAAAGTAAACTGGATATTTTCGGTTTTATACACCCAAAATTTTTTTACAGTGATGGGGAAAAAGTGCACCCTGGCAGTTAATGAGTCTTGCTGAATCGGGCCATGCCTTTCCGCAGTGGAATGAGTGGAAAGCTAGGAATACCTGGCTCTTTAATGGAAAGTTAGGAGTTTCAGTAGGCCTATGTGTCAATGCAAAAAGTCTGCTGCTTGCAAACATAACTGGTGTGGAATGGGTAAATGGAGAAGTCAGCAGTGAATCACAGAATAACCTAAAAAAATGTTCAAGCACTGAGATAGTTTAGCTAAAAAAAAGAGGAGTTGAAATATCAGAGAGAAGAGAGCAATGAAAGCTAATTTAATACAATAAATAAATATGTGACAAAAGAAACGTAATAGTGCTAAAGTGTGCATAAATCAGGCTAGGCTTAAAAATAGGGCAAAATGCCAATAAAATCAGAACTAAGTTTGTTAAAAATATTCAAGAAATCGGGTCGCATATCGGTTTTGTTGCACCTGAGGTCACTAGTGATTTAAAGATGATATACCCTACTGGTCTGATATTAGTTCTTTGTTTAGCAATTATTTTGGTTTTGATGGTGGTGATGATGATGATCAAAAACATAATGATGGCATTTCTGATCTAAGTTGCTCTGTGATTTGTTGTTTTTACTGGCTGTAAGGTAGAAACTGCTGGACTGCATGTGGATCCCCTGTTAAACTACCAACATTTTTTTGTGGTTTTTGACAATTGTGCCATAAATATATAGGTGTGTGAATTAAATGGATTTTTGGGATTTTTGGAAATCGCAGTGCTCCGAAATGGTTCGGTAATCCGAACCATTTATTTGGGAGTATTACTTTGGTGTACGATGAACCGTCCGCCTAATCTGAGCTCCAGAGCACACTTGAGTTTTTCTCGAATGATTTATTTTTATGTAGCAGCTGCCATCTTATCCGCGATGCAGATTAGTTGTACTGTTCTTCCTTCCCTGATCACTCAGTTTGGTCTGACAGCCAGAGTTATGGATGGTCCTGGTGGTTCCATAGGTCTTCTGTTTTGGGATAAAAGAGGCTACAGCGCTTTCTCGGATTATTGGTGTTGTCAAAAGTGTCCTACAGATTTGCACTTTGACACAATCTGGTGTCTGAGGTCTACGGACAAATTCTTTGACTTTATTCCTTGATATCTTTTATGAGAAGTGTGATTCCAACTCATGTTCAGTTAACTAAATATACCACAGATGTCCTCCACCTGCGCTCAGTTTTGAATGTCATAGCAAAGGGGTTGAATACTTATGTACCTATTAACATTTTAATTTTTCATTAATTTGCAAAAATATGCCTGAAAGCATTTTACTTTCGTCACGCTATTTTGTGAAGAAATAAAGCTAACTTTGTCTGAATCTGTTAAATAGGAGTATGACAAAATGTGGGAAAAACTGATTGAGGTGACTGAGGTGTGAATATTAACCACAGTAATATGTATATTTTGTTTTTATGATTCTAATGATTTTATGATTCTATGCTGCTGTCTATAGCTGTTTTTATCTTCATTGTTTTACTGAATATTTAAAAAAAAATCTTTTTGTTTTTATCAAACTGCTTCTTTAATCTGATGATTATCCTGAATATCCAGGTCCTAAACAGTGATTTTTTTATTATTTTTTTCCTCCCATTTTTCATACTGGCGATACAATTGGTTCGGAAGGACTATTGCTTTAAAATCCCATAATCGGTGACACCTTGTCTCTTCATTACTCCCCCAGGTGGTGTCTGACACTGTAGGTATGATGTACCAGTCAGTGACGGTGGCCAAAGATGCGGTGCTGGGCGCTGTAATGAGTGGCGTGGAGCTGACCCGGGCGGCAGTCAGTGGCGGTATCAACACCATGATGGGCACGAGGATGGGCCAGATGGTCAGCAATGGGATGGGTATGGCCCTTAGCCGATCTGAAGACTGGGTTGATCAGAACCTGCCACTTACAGAGAGGGAGCTGGGTCAGTATAAATACTAAACAAGGAAATCATGATCATTCTGTTTAAAAACAAACCAGTGACTCAACATGTCTGCCCTTGCTGAGGAGAATGCGCAAGACTTTTTGATGTAGTGGTGATTTCTGAATGTGATAAATAAGATTGTACACAGGATGGAGGATGGGATTTAACTGGGTTCAATTATACTGCAAACTGATGTCATGAGGTGCTATTCTTAGAGAGGAAGTCAGGACATTGCAATGAACTTACCTTCTGTGCTCTTGGCTCCTACAGTGCCTGTAATTTCCAACACTCGCAGCTTTCACACCTGCTACTGTGATGTCATGCAGTTGTATCAACTTGTAATACTACGGGTTAGCAAGAATGCTGGTACTGATGTTGAGTATTTCTGAACTGTAAAAATATACCAGGAGGATACATGTGGCAGCAAAGGAATAGTAGGCATACCAACAAAATATGCATACTGTGCCAGTCTGCAGTTCATATAGTCACCACAGACAGGAATGCCATTCATGTGAGACTTTTGCTTATATGTACAGGTTTTTTTCCACAAGTTGGGACACACCTTCTCATTCAGTGCATTTTCTTTATTTAGATGACTATTTACATTGTAGATTATCACTGAAGGCATCAAAACTATGAATGAACACATATGGAATTATGTAGTACTTTTACAAAAAAGTCTGAAATAACCTGGCCTCCAAAGTCACCGGACCTGAACCCAATCGAGATGATTTGGGGTGAGCTGAACCGCAGAGTGAAGGCAAAAGGGTCAACAAGTACTAAGCATCTCTGGGAACTCCTTCAAGACTGTTGGAAAAACATTTCCGGTGACTGCCTCTTGAAGCTCAAGAGAATGCAAAGCAGTAATCAGATAAAAAGGGTGGCTACTTTGAGGAATCTAAAATATAACACATGTATTCAGTTATTCAGTTATTTCACCCTTTTTGTTTAAGTACATACAGTAATTTAATACATTATGCGTTCATTCATAGTTTTGATGCCCTTAATTGAGAATCTACAATGTAGTCATGAAAATAATGAAAACACATTGAATGAGAAGGTGTGTCCAAACTTTTGGTCTGTACTGTATATAATTGACCTTCTGTGTGTATAATTTTGAATCTGTATCAGTTTGATAAAATCTCCATTTAAACCTCAAGTCTTCTTTTTTTTCTTCTTAATTTGCGAAAATCTATTTGTTCCACCCTGGAAAGAAGAATACTCAAAATGCATTTTTCAAAAGCAGTCTGGTTCCTGGGCAAATTTACTTTAAAATTCTTCAAATAAAACTGAACATTTGGTGCTGTGATAGATAATTAATTATATTTGTTCTGTTAAATAATTACACCCTCAATCTATGCTGAAGATGTACGTTAAATATATAACAGTATTTGCGTATTTGCGAAACAAAGAATCCAGAAAATCTTGTGACAGAATTACAGTCTAACAGACATTACAGATGAAGTGATTCTGAATAGTGTGCAAGAAAAATTGAGGTAATTAAAGGTCTTATCATATAAAATGCATTTAATTCCTACAGTGGGGATATTTAATCTCAACTATTACATTTTTACTTTGATTAAAAATATCATTAACAGGGCAACATTACATTTATAACTATTAAATAAAGCATATGACTAAGAGATTATAACATTTCTCTTCCAGCTGCCGTGGCTGAGCCAGCCAATTTGGAGGTGTCGACCACTTCGGCCAACCCCAGCTACTTTGTCCGTCTGGGGAAACTCTCTGCCAAGGTGCAGGAACGAGCTTTGGAAAAATCACTGCTCCGTGCACGAAAGGCCAGGGATTCCACCTACGCCGCGGTGGCTCAGATTACTAGCACCCTGGACTTAGTGGAGAGCGCTCGTGCCAGTCTGGGCACAGCAGGTAATCAGATAGCAGGAGCATCAGAGCAGCTGCTGCAGCGCTGGACTGAGTGGAAGCAGAAACAAGGGGGAGAGGGACTGACTGAGGAGTCAGAACCAGATGTGTCCAAAGATGAATCTGAGGTCAGGATTTACCTACTTTGGGGTTTAACTAAATGTTTGGAAAAGATGTTTGGTTTTGTAATCTGGCATCATGCATTTAAAACGGAACTGAGAAAGCGTTCATCCTGGGATACTGATGCTTTATATCTTATGCCTGGATTTTGATTAGAAAGTTTTATAGCCTGGTTTCAGTAGACTTATTTATTTGAGCACATAATTTTTCAAACTTTACTATGAATTATATTTTATATTCATACTTGAATGGCTGTTTCAGTTCTTTATTTTTTTGTTATAGTTTTTATTTCAGTGTTTTACATTTTGAATATTTAAATATCAGCCTCTCCGTATCCCCCTTGCTGACTTTCTGCTACAGAAAACTCTACAGTAGAGCTGCATGGTAAAATCTTGTATTTCCCCTCTATGCTGACAGCAGCTGGAATCTCGGGCCCTTTCTATGGTGCGAAGTCTGAGTGACCAACTGAGAGAGTCGTGCTCAAGCGTTGTGTCCAGTGCTCAGGGTCTGCCAGGGGTGGTCCAGGAACAGTTGACCAGTGCACGGGTGGCCGCTGAAGAGCTGCAGTCCTCTCTCGGAAACGCCAGCACCCTCACTCCTGTCCTGTTAGAGCGAAGCCGTCATCATCTAAAACAAGTAAAGTCTGTTTTTGTACGCATCATCTTGGTAGAATATTGATGAGTCTTACTTATTATTCAGGTTTCTTTTGTATTTTATTTTTCTTTCCATGAGGAAAGAAAATGACAAGCAGGCCTAGATGAGTGTATGTCAGAATATCATCCAAAAGGTCAGCGATTTTAGTAATTAATTTTAAAAAGGAAGTCCTACAAAAATTCATTACACTTACAGTGGTATTTTTAATGTCGTCTTTTCTGGGGTTTTTATGACTTATCAGAGATGGAAACCCAAACTTTGAATATTCCATAAGAACAATACAAAAAAAATTTTTTTATACAAAAATGTCACGATGAAGTTTGTCAGCAGACTAAAGCATAAGGTACTCTAAAGATTTCTGGTAAATGGCTGCGTTGACTTTGGATTTGATAAAATAAAATGGAGTAAAACAAATGGATGACATGGGAATGTGAATAATGGACTTCAAGCAACTTTGATTCTGTGCTTCTTTACTCTTCCTCCTGATTCTGTGACCTTGATTTCAAAGTAAAATACAAACTTCAGTTTTAAAAGCGCAACAGTCCAGTTCCTTTTTTTCAGGCAGAGGTAAAGCTCTTTGGTCATAGTCTCTGATTCAGGAATGGAATATGACGGTTGTAGACCATGAACTGAAGCATGTTGCTTTGCTCCAGTAAAGTCTTGAAAGGGCATCACAATTATTTCAGGCTATGGTTATCCCTGCTCCTAGTACATCATCCTACATTTTTTCTTCTTCCACTCACTTTCCATTAATCTGTTTAGCTTCAGCACTTTGTGATATCCAGCTTCTTTATCAATTACCTTATGTGACAAACCCAGCTTGTGGAGAGTGTCATTGACTGCCAGCTATGATTGTGTAGATCAGAACATAACATTTTTGTAATCCTAAACATTGCTTTTTTGATAATCTTCTGTAACATTCAGATTTTCTTAGAGGCAGCTTTTTTTCATACACTCAACAAAAATATAAACGCAACACCTTTGTTTCTGCTCCCATTTTTCATGAGATGGACTTAAAGATCTAAAATTCATTCCAGATACACAATATTACCATTTCTCTCAAACATTGTTCCAAATCAGTCTAAATGTGTGATAGTGAGCACTTCTGGGATGGATTATCTTAGCAAAGCAGAAGTGCTCACTATCACACATTTTGACTGATTTGGGAACAATGTTTGAGAGAAATGGTAATATTGTGTATCTGGAATGAATTTTAGATCTTTAAGTCCATCTCATAAAAAATGGGAGCAGAAACAACGGTGTTGCGTTTATATTTTTGTTGAGTGTACTTTGTGTTTGCAATTGATATATATTAATATAACATTCACCATGAATTAATATCTGTTGGTGTGTACCTTTCCTAGGTTCAGCATTCTCTGGATGGGGTCATGGAGTATTTACTACACAACACACCTCTCAACTGGCTGGTGGGACCTTTTGTTGCTCAGAAGACTGAGAGCGAAGCGGGGGAAGTGCCAATGGAGCAGGCTAGCCCCAACAACTAGAGCTTGAGATTTTCTGTCCCAGCTTTTGTTTCTTTTTAACAGTGTTTGGATATATATATTTTTTAAAAGAATGTCCTCATTGAAATACTCTAATATTCATTTAATCACATTTTTTTCTTAATGCTTTTAAATGGAACCTAAGATTAACTCATATTACATTTATCCTGCATCATTTAATAAGGTTAACATTGAAATATAGTTTTCCATGTCTTTATTACTTTTGCTCTTTTTTTTTTTCTTTCTGTCAAGTATTAACACATCCATTTTTAAGATGGGGAATTTTGTTAACATTGCAGTCATTCCAACAACAAAACCAGGAACAGGATCGTAGAGGAAATGAGAGAATATTTCATTTGTTTTCCAGTTTAAAACATTGATAAGTGTTTCATGTTAACGAGCTGTCAATAAGAATTCATTAAAACCATGTAAATGGCTGACTGTCTCTGTGTTCCTCTTTAATATCTAGTCTGCTTGAACTATTATCCAATGGTGTAATTGTTTGGGAGTACTGAACATTGCTGTTTTTGGCTGTCAAATCTTTATTGAAAACACTTTGTAGTGACACAAAACAAAAACAGCGGAACATGAGCAAAGTAGACCCAGAGGTTATAGATAACATAATCCATCCTGCACTTTTTGGATCACCTTTGCTTGGATTATGACACTCATTCTCTGTGGTATCGCTTTGATACAATTCTGCTAGAGTTAGATTAGTTTTGCTTTGAGATGCTACAGAGATAAGCAAGGTTTCAAACTGCTGTGCAAATTCTTCTCCAGCGCGTTCTGAAAATTCTCAATGGGGTTAAGGTCTGCACTTTTTGGTGGAAAAACAAAGTGTGAAAATCAGGATTTATCGCATTTGAGTCTGATAAATCATGGCATTGTGATCCTGGAATATGCAGACCACAATGCAGTTTTCCATTGCTCCAGAGAGAAACTTTATGATCCCTAGAAAACTGCAGCTGATATTCTCCTATTAGCCTTGCTGATCCTTTTTCTGTTTTTAGACTTACAAACAGCTTTTCTGTATCTACCTGTGTGGGCAGCTGCCAATCCCAAGTGTTCAATAGGCAAGAGGCAATATATATCCTGAACATATCCAACAACTGTACACACAGAAACAGACAGGCATCTAAGGCTGGCTTAGAGTTCTGTCAGAAAAGGTATACTAATAAATGTCTATCATTGAATATGAATAGTATGTCGGAGAATTTGCTGTATGCAAATAATATGCACCGTGCATATTATAATCAGAATTTTAACTCCAAACCTGTAGTTGTAACTGGATTGTCTTTTTTTTTTCACTTCCAGTTGCTATGGATTGATTACCACCAAGACTGAAAGAACAAAAGGCAGCATGGTCAATTCAAAAGGAAAAAAAGCCAGCTATGTTGAAACAACAGAAAAATCCAATGTACTTTCAGATTTATTTGCTTTGATCAGACCATTCAATTCAAGTCGATGCTTTTCGGTACACTTGCACAAAGTCAGGGATTTTGTAGGAATTTAGTCAAGTGTATGATCAACCAAATATACAAAACTGGTGTTAATGATCATCAATGCCACATGTAGGTTAAGAGTAATTCAATAAAACAGTGAAATATGTGTTGAAGGCTTAAAACTGACTGAGGAACAGCCAAGCTCTGCTAGCAAGGTGAGGTTGTAGAAGAACGTTACATGTCATGGGAAGACTGAGCCGATCAACAAGACACGAGGTAGTTATACTGTATCAGCAAGGTCTCTCCCAGACAAAGATTTCAAAACAGATTGGGGTTTCAAGCTGTCCCGGCTCTTTTCAAGAAGCACGAAGAAACGGGCAACGTTGAGGACTCTAGACGAAGTTGTCAGCCATGGAAATTTGGTGCAGCAGATGACCGAAACATCAAGCTTATTACCCTTCAAAATCAGAAGATATCCCAGTGGGACCCGGGTACACCCACCTACGGTCAACAGAGAAGCATGGAGGTTTCTTGAACGTTTGGGGCTACATTTCTGTAAATGGAGTTGGAGATCTGGTCAGGATTAATGGTGTTATGTATGCTAAGAAATACATGCAGATACTTATCCATCATGCAATACCAATAGGGAGGTGTATGACTGGCCCCAAATTTATTCTGCAGCATGAAAATGATGCCGATCATACAGCCAAAGTCATTGTGCACCATCTTGAGCGTAAGAACCAGAGGTCCTGGAAATGATTGTATGGCCCCCACAGAGCCCTAGTGTCAACATCATTGAGTTTGTCTGGGATTACATGAAGAGATACAAGGATGTGAGGAAGACAGAAAATATGTGGTTAGTTCTCCATGGTTTTTGAAACAACATACAAGACCTTCAAAAACTGCGCAAGTGTGCCTAGAAGAATTTAAGCCGTTTTTGAAGGCAAACTGTGTTCACACCAAACACTGATTTGATTCAGATTTCTCTTTTGTTTATTCACTGCATTTTGTTGAATGACAATAAATGATTAAAACTTCAATATTTAAAAGCATCCTTTGTTTACAGCTGTTTTTTTTTCCATACCTGCCTAAAACATCTGCATAGCACTGCATGTCTACCAAAGACAGTGATTGATCTGGTTGGTGATGTTGCCATGCTATTTATTTGAACCCAAACGTATGCATATATTAATCTGTATTGATTTGATTTAGATTTCTCTTCTATTCATTCACTCAATATTGTTGGTTGAAAATAAATGATTAACACTTCCATTTTTAAAAAGCACTCCTTATTTACATCATTTTTCCCCACCTACCCAAAACTTCTGGACGATAGATAGATAGATAGATAGATAGATAGATAGCAGCCTCTCTGTACTCAGCTCCTGTTCTCTGTTGGTTCCTGTGATCTGAATCGATGACGGTGACGTCATGGTCCCTGTTTCGAATGTCAGGAACGCGCCCTGGGTAGGAGGCCGCGCGTTCTGCTGGGGACATAACTTGTTCAAATCTAAAGCTCAAGGTCGTTGACAGCCTCCGGTACCTTGGATTTCAGGTATTGTCTTTATCCGAGATAGACATAGGACTGTCTCGCTGCGTGTTACTAATTTTAAACTCGCCAGAAGAGTGTCGGGAAGCGCGCTCGTTTAGGTTGGCTGACTATGCTAGTAGCGCAGCTAACGTTAGCCGACCAAAGCTAGAGTTTATTCGATCAAAAACAACCTGCATTTGATTGTTGTTGGTTGCCAAGGACACGTTTGTTCATATCTCTGTGATCTCCTTTGTAACGAAAGGTAAACGTTTTAAGTGTTGTTCTTGTTTTCACGTTGGTACGTAGTGTCAGACAGATAAAACGTCCACCGAGGCTGTTTGCTAATGTAACTGTTTGCTTTGAGCCCTGCCAGCACAGGTCGGCTGTTGTTTTCTGCCACAGCCTGTCACTTGGAAGTTGTTTAGCTGGATTTTAAGCAATCGTACCTTCACGTTTACTGAGTGTTTTGATGTGTGAGAGTTTTGTGTATGTTTTTGAGTTGGTTTCGTTGTTGACATGCCTTTTGATTTTGTTCCTTTTATGGCAACTTTTTCCTGATCTGCATCTTGCTTTGCGGCGGAAGAAAGTGTAATCCATCCGCTAGCTGGTGTTTTCGCATATCGTCGCTCGCCCTTTAAACTGCGGTCATGAACGACTCTTTTGTAGCTTTTGTTTGTTGACCCTTTCACTGTTTTTCCTGATAAATCCTCATCTTAATGGGACAAACACATTTGCAGGTTTTGCTCTAATTTAGAAAATAGATCTTTTACTTGGGGTATTTTTTTTTGTCTTATGATATGGACATTCGTTTATATTAAGCGTTAATTAAAACCTGGTTGGATTCAGTTTTTAGTTTATTGTACTTTGATACTTTAAAGACTGGACTGGACTTTGTCACTCAGTTGTTGGTGTTGTACTGCATTTCATTGAACTTATAAATCTTTTAGGCTAATTTTTTGTTGAATTTAATAGCACAAAATAATATTGGACCATAACCATCTAAAACTCTTTCATGCTGCAATGCCAATCTCCAAGCTCCCTTAGCTGAAACATGGAAAACCCCATCTAGTTAGATGGTGACTGCTGACAACTTTGACTAACCTATTCTACCACATTTTCAGGAATATCCTCTCCCACCCCCCTTCCCCTCTGTCAGAGCATGGCTCAGGAGACCAATCAGACACAAGTGCCAATGCTTTGCACTATGGGATGTGGTTTCTATGGTAACCCCCGCACCAATGGCATGTGCTCTGTCTGCTACAAGGAACACCTGCAAAGACAACAGGGAGGGGGACGATCCAGCCCTCCCGGAGAGAAAGGTAGGACGATAGGGGAGATAACCTGCCACCAACTGGGTTCAGTCTGATTTGGGTCTTTCAGGTGAGAAAGATTGGTACACCGTCAGCCTTCGGCGCTCTTGAGTTTGCTAAAAGTGGTTGGAGAACAGCTGCCCACACTGGCATAAGAAAGCAGGAGAGTGACAACTCTCATGTGCCGTTTCTTCTGAGCTCAAAATACACATCTGGTCGTCTTTTCAAAGGCAGCATGTTTTCTTTTCTAAAGATACTCAAAGGTTGAAAATCACCTTTCTGCAAGTTCTGTGCTGCCATGCTTCTCTTTTCACACACAGCTGCTACATCACCATCAGGATCACCAACGTCAACGAGTGTAACTGTGGAAGACACAAACTCAGAGCTGAGTACAGAAGCAGCAGGAACACCGCCTGAGGAGCAAACAACTAGGTAGGCTGGTAAACTCCTGGAGCATTTTCTCACTTTTCTGTCTATACAGTTATTGATTTTGGTTAATTTATTGTGGCACAATGTCTGTTCATTTGAAAACTCAATTTATATTAATACCATAGATTGGCCATATAAAATTAGATGGTAATCCTAAAAAATATCTCCACAGTGTTGCATGAAGTTTTTAAACAAAAGTGTGAAACTAATTGCATTTTGCAGTTGCTTATAGCTTAGCATATTATACCCTTTTTCCAGTTCTACTCTTTATAGAATGAGAGATCTATGAAGGAGTCGATCTGATCATTGTGTTTTAAAGAAAAAAATAACGTGGCATGAGATGACTCTATTTCAGACTAACATCTCGCATTTCTAGATTAATTAATAAGCAAGAAAAAATCATGGATATTCTCTGCCAAATTACAAGAAACAAAACAGAAACGTTTGCAATATTAGAACTAAGAAATTCTCTGACATTGTACAGCAAGAAATTTGTAAAGTGGAGAAAAAAAGGAAGTTTAGTTGGTTTATAAAGTCAGAATGGACTGGATGTCCTCTAGGATTGCAGCTGTAAGTTTAGAAGAGGCTGAGTGTAAGTGGGGCATCTGGTCTCTGTATCAGAACGAGTAAAATCATCCCATAACTTATTCCTTTCTTCCTTGCAGATTTACATCTGTGCACATTTAGTATTAATTTCAAAATATGTGGTTACATTATTTTTCCAGCCTTTTTCCAAATTGACAGATACTTTTTTTAGATTGTGCAGTTTTTGTGCTATTTATTTTACGTTAAACCAATGCTCCTCTGTCTGCTGTTATTAGTCCCAGCTCTCCGAGCCCAGTAACTCAACAGATGACAGCTATGAGCATCTCCCAAGATTCAGGGACTGTAGACTCTGATCGAACAGTGGCTGACGGAGCGGAGGACGAGGAGGATGAGGACGAGGAGGGTACATCTAATAGCACAGGTGACACTTAAATAAGTGATTCCCAAAACAAGTTCTAACAGTAGTGCGAGAGGAAAAAGACATTGTTGATTTGTGTATCCGAACTTGCTCTTGCGCTATTTTTGTTTTCTAATATTCAGTCTTTTATTTCTTTGTGTACTTCTCAGCTTTTAGTTTGTGCGCAAAAAGTACGGCTTTAATCCACACACTTAAGCCTAGTTAATGCTTCTCCGTTTTGACGGAGACGGATTGACGTAACGGCATTATCCGTCAACGTAAGGGCTCTCCGTCACCTACGCAAGAACGCACGGTGTAGAGGTCCAATTTTTAAATCTCCGTCAACGGAGAGCGTATCCATCTGATTGGTCAGTTTCAGTAACAGCCAGAGATCGCTTCACCAGAACGGGGCTGTATCGTCGCTGTAATCAGTAGTTAATGCAGCGCTTCGCCACTATATCCTTTATATTAAAAGGTGAATTTATCTAATCTGGTCTTTTGGCGATTTTGAACACAAGGAGGTGTAGCACAATAACAAAAAAGGCTGCTGTTTGTTTTCATGTGTTTCTGGAGTATTCAATGAGCTGCACTTCTAGTAAAAAGCTTTACAGCTTAATCAAAACTTACTTTTTGTCTTCCATTGCTCCTTGAGGAAGAAATACGTTCACAAGCCTAGAAAAAAAACTCAAACTGCACTGTGAAAGTAGGCAGAGACGTCATCAAAAGTTAGCACTCCCTGATGTCCTGGTCGAGCAACGCTGAAAAAAACAATAGAGAATGGAGAGGAGAAAATGGACTACTACAACCAAAAAATGTCTCCGTCAATACATCTGCGTCTGAGTGCAAATTCGCATTCGGAGAAGCATAAACTAGGCTTTAGAAACTTTATTTTAAATGTAATCCTGTGGAAGAATGTGAACCAGTGGATTTATTTTTAGATTAGTGCTATGCATTACTGCATAGCACTAATCCTGTTGAGGACATACCCCTTCAAGGTTTTGATCTTTTAACTTCTGTTAGCCCAATTTATATCTTGTAGGCCTGAAATGAAGATATCAGGTCCAATATTGATCTTGAATAATTTGTTTTAAAATCACTTGAATGTTTTTTTTTTTGTGGGTTTTTTTGCTTTTTTTTACCCTCAACTAAGCTACTGTTTTCTTTCTAACTCCAGAACCTGTGGGTGATGATGCACAGGCTTCCTCTGAAGGTGACCAAACTCCTGATAAAAACAAGAAAAAGAACCGCTGCTTTTCTTGTCGGAAGAAAGTCGGCCTTACTGGTGAGTAGAGAAAGTAATGTCACACATTTGTGGTAATAATTAAGCTCTGCAATGAAGCTGTGCTCAACAGATATGCAAGTCATTGACAAGGATTACTACTAGGGGTGGGCGGTATGGTTGCATTTCCATATCACTGTTTTTTTTTAAAAACTTCGGTATTATGGTATTCAACAGTATTTTTTTTCCATACAAGACCGTTCATATCCACATTACCTTATGAGAATGAAGAATATAAAAATGTGCTTTAAATAGCCCATTTTACTGCCATACGGACTGCATCACGTTGTTTTTTCCAGACAAAGGTGAATATGAAAAGAACCATAATGATAATGAGTGTAGTAGAAATTCTTGATGTTCTAAGGCTGAAAACAATTGTTTTTATTAAACCTCATGTTGGCGCAAGCTACAAATTACATCTTCTAATTGCTTTGCATGTACTGAAGAATCCCGCTAAGGGGCAGAGTATAGACTCAGATCGGATTTTGCCAAAGAAGAAGTAAAATATACATGGCGACCGAGATTATTAGCTGGTTAATATTCTGATAACAGAAAAAAAGACGGCAGAAGTATCGTAGATGGTATGTAAGACACATTTATCGCAATTGTTTATTCCTTTCCTACTGGTTTTGCCAGTTTGACCTTTTAAAGCCGATAAACTTTTTAAACTATAGACAAGGCTCCTCTTTTTTGGAATTACTTCCTCAGAATTGTGTGCTTCGCTCTCACAGCTCCTGCCAGCAGCTGTACTTAGTTAAAAAAAATGGTGAACGGCGTGTAGCAGTGAAATCGGTCCTGGCTGAAATCCGGAAATTGTCTGAGCTATTCACCGGTATAGGGTATATTAAAAATTCATATAATAAAAATAAACACCGGTTTTCAGTATGAACCAATATACCGCCCAGGCCTAATTGCTACAAATCTCTATACTAAACCAGACATTAAGCTAAAATTGTTATTAATGCAGCAAATAACATTGGTCATTTTCTTTATGGAAATGGAGAAAAGATTTCAGGTTTAACATGAATGAAAAGAATACTGAACATGTGTTAAATTTATTTTAAAAGTCTAATCAGTACATTTTTCTTCTCTCAACTAGCCTGAATGTAGCATCCTTTAGCATTCTCAAAGCTGGTCTCTTTCGGTTTGACCTGGTTTTGTCTGGTCTTTTACTTTTGATAAATTTACTGGTATTTATGTCACATTCCTGTTATTACTTGAAAAATACAGAAGGGAGTGATCCGTCAGTTCTAAAATCTTTTTTTTTTTTATCTTTATAAAACAATGAGCTCTCAATTCTTATCTCTTTTTAAGAGCTATAATACAGTAAGATGTAGGATAGTTTTTCTTTATTTTGTTTCCCCTCATGTCTTCCTATCACCAGTGGTATTATTTTTAACCCGAGTGGTAACTGTAATTTTAGATATATTTATGTTCTTTTTCATCTGTTATGTTCAAACACTTCACTTTTTACAAAATCATATATTGATATTAATTTATTATTTTTTTCAGTAGACAAAATGCTTCTAATATTGCATTTTCTTTAAAAATGTTAAATTGTTTTATGTACCTAGAAACATGATTTCTTATTGAGCAACCTAGTCTGTGCTTTTATTTTTCAGTTCGTTTTTCAAATGTATTCTTCGGTTACATTTACCTCTGAACTGAGTAGTGGTGGGCAATATAAAAGGTAAAGGGTAGAAATGATATAAATTCAGCCAAAGGTAGAGATTTTGACTGCGGTAATGCATTTTGATGTCATCAAGCTGTGCCTATATACAGGTGCTGGCCAGAAAATGAGAATATCATCAAAAAGTTGAATTATTTCAATAATTCCATTCAAAACGTGAAACTTGTACATTATATTCATGCAATGCACACAGACCAATGTATTTCCAATGTTTATTTCTTTTAATTTTGATATTTATAAGTGACAACTAATGAAAACTCCAAATTTGGTATCTCAAAAAATTAGAATATTTTAAAGGCCAATGAAAAAAAATGTTTTTTTTTAAATGTTGGCCAACTGAAAAGAATGAACATGAAAAGAATGTGCATGTATAGCACTCAATACTTAGTCGGGGCTCCTTTTGCCTCCATCACTGCAGTAATGCGGCGTGGCATGGACTCGATCAGTCTGTGGCACTGCTCAGGTGTTATGAGAGCCCAGGTTGCTCTGATAGTCGTCTTCAGCTCCTCTGCATTGTTGGGTCTAGCGTATTGCATCTTCCGCTTCACAATACCCCATAGATTTTCTATGGGGTTAAGGTCAGGTGAGTTTGCTGGCCAATCAAGGACAGGGATACCATGGTCCTTGAACCAGGTACTGGTGGTTTTGGCACTGTGTGCAGGTGCCAAGTCCTGTTGAAAAGTGAAGTCTGCATCCCCATAAAGTTGGTCAGCAGCAGGAAGCATGAAGTGCTCTAAAACTTCCTGGTAGACGGCTGCATTGACCTTGGACCTCAGGAAACAGAGTGGGCCAACACCGGCAGATGACATGGCACCCCACACCATCACTGACGGTGGAAACTTTACACTGGACCTCATGCAACGTGGATTCTGTGCTTCTCCGCTCTTCCTCCAGACTCTGGGTCCTTGATTTCCAAAGGAAATGCAAAAATTGCTTTCATCAGAAAACATAACTTTGGACCACTCAGCAGCAGTCCAGTCCTTTTTGTCCTTGGCCCAGGCGAGACGCTTCTTACGCTGTTTCTTGTTCAAGAGTGGCTTGACACACGGAATGCGACAGCTGAATCCCATGTCTTTCATGAGTCTCTTCGTGGTGGTTCTTGAAGCGCTGACTCCAGCTGCAGTCCACTCTTTGTGGATCTCCCCCACATTTTTGAATGGGTTTGTCGTCACAATTCTCTGCAGGGTGCGGTTATCCCTAGAGCTTGTACACTTTTTTCTACCACATTTTTTCCGTCCCTTCGCCTGTCTGTTAATGTGCTTGGACACAGAGCTCTGCGAACAGCCAGCTTCTTTAGCAATCACCTTTTGTGTCTTGCCCTCCTTGTACAAGGTGTCAATGGTCGTCTTTTGGACAGCTGTTAAGTCAGAAGTCTTCCCCATGATTGTGGAGCCTTCAGAACAAGACTGAGGGACCTTTTAAAGGCCTTTGCAGGTGTTTTGAGTTAATCAGCTGATTAGAGTGGCACCAGGTGTCTTCTATATTGAGCCTTTTCAGAATATTCTAATTTTCTGAGATAATGAATTTGGTGTTTTCATTAGCTGTCAGTTGTAATAATAAAAATGAAAATTAATAAACACTTGAAATATATCACTATGTATGGAAGGAAAGTATACAGTATAGAAGTTTCACGTTTTGAATGGAATTACTTAAATAATTCAACTTTTTGATGATATTCTAATTTACTGGCCAGCACCTGTATTTGTAACCAGGTACGTAAGCATGTGCTAATAATAATGCATCAGATTTATTAAAAACACATTTTCTTTCATTATTTGAATCTAGCATCCATCTCGAATCTTACATCAATTCTGATTTTAAGTGGACCAGAGTTTTTTGGGGGGTTTTTTTTGGTCCACATGAGAGTTTGTTTGCACATTAACACCTGCCCATACAAGCTGCACTTTCTGTGACTTTCTGTAAATGGGGCTCATGTGAATCCACCATTATAGAGCTAAAAATATATTTATTCAGTTGGAATTTATGGTTAAATGTAAATATTGTCTATGATAGAGCCACAGCATGTTGTGCTATCCGTTTATTTTTTTTAAAGGAGCAGGGGGACGCGGCCGGTGCTGCGAGTAACTGCAGCCATCGTGGCAGCGTGCACAAAAAGTACATAAATTAGTGACGCAGCGTACTTTCAGGCCACCTCACATTGCGCACATCGCCAGCTGTGCGACAACAAGCAACATGTCTAGCGACGAAGTAAGTAGTGTTTAATTGATCGCGTCTGAAGTCCGGGTTCTTTCTCTTCCTCCTTCCTGTTAAATCGAGAACGTGCGAGAATTGTAGATTGTTCCATCCGCGTGTAAGCGCGGGAAATTCGTCCGACAAATTGCAGGCTAATTTTGCAGCACACAGGCTGTTCAAGATAAAGGGATTACACATGGGTGGGCTCATTTTACTTGGTTTAAAACATCTTTATTACCCAACACAATTACAAAACTGAACATGAATATAATTTATTTTAGAATTCCAGCCTCCTGCTCCTTTAAATTAAAGTAATAAAAAAAGGTAACTAATTGGTGCCACTGTTTTTGTCCAAAAGTTATATTTTAAGTAAGATCCTTGAGAATTTTTTTTCTGTAAAATAAACCATTATTTCTTTTTCTCCATCAAACTCCAAATGTAACTTTGAGTATGGAATTCCATCATGTTAAAAAGTATTTTTTTTTTTTTATTGGTATTGTCCTTGTATGACCTTTAAGGGTTGCAGATTTATGTCGCAGCTTTCAGAGTTTGCAAAATTCTACCAACATTTTCCAAGCCAGCATGTTCCATTATTGAGGTTCAGTATTGAGGATGAAAGCTCAAAAGATAAATCACACCAAATTTTCTGTACTCGTATTCTTTTCTTTCATTCCTGCTGCTTAAATGAACCGTAGACATGTTGCAGAGAATGGTTTGTTTTGAAATGGCTTCTTCCATCTTAGTACTTCCCTCTCTTTACTTCAGTTTTGTAGCACTTACTTCACTTTGAGTCTTCCTTGGCCTGTAATAACCTGGGCAGTGAAAAAAAAAGGGAGTTTTGAGTTTCAGAGCAGCTTGTCATGGCGGTCATGGCCAATCCCGCTAAAAATTGTCTAATCATGGTCACCTGATGATTTCCTGATGCATCTTTGATTAATTCACTATCTTAAAAAATGTATAAAGAAACAATGAAATATTGAACTGTTTGTGTGTAATTTTTTTTGTACTACTATCTGATTAACCTGTATCCTTGTTTTTGCTTTTGTTTAGGTTTTGACTGTCGCTGCGGCAACCTGTTCTGTGCCATCCATCGTTACTCTGACAAACACGACTGTCCATACGATTACCGGAGTGCAGCTGCTGCACGCATACGCAAGGAGAACCCCATCGTGGTGGCTGAAAAAATACAGAAGTTATGAGGACTAAGTGCAATAAAAGTCTCTAAGACTTTGTAAATTTGAACAATGGCGACCTGGATGAAAAACACCTGACATCGTGGCTTCGTTTATTCAAGGTAGTCGAAGGCGGGCGGGGTGCGGCGACGTGGTCACGGCAAAAGTCAAGACGCGTTCCCCTACTAGTATTTCCCTCCCTCTCTTTCTCACGCTCTCTCTCTCTGCTAGTGACTGCAGCTAAACCTGAGTGTGTCTGTGTTTTAGGTTTGGATGAAAGTGTGTGTGTGCGCATACATCTGCTTGAGAGTTAGGGAGAGAGTAGTAGGGGCTTGATGGACATTTTTTTGCCATGGGGAGGAAAGGGATTTCATTTTAGCCCTTTGTGTTTCTCAACTTGGAGAGATCGTGTTAGTAATTTCATTTTATTTTTTTTAACAATCCCTATAGGTAGTTGAAATAAACTGGGGATAAGCAGTTTGGGAATGTGCCACAGACTGGATAACGACACCGGATCATTTAGAAGTTGTAGCCAGTTTTTTAAAAAGCAGTTCATGTGTCAGACCTTTTTAAGGGCTTTGGAATCTTTTTTCTTAGACTTTAAAATCATGTAACCTTCTTAGTGAAATAGCTTCTTTTTTCCCCCCTCCCTCTCCTAACTCACTCTGTGGATCACCACATGTTGAAGTCCAAGGGCTCAGCATTTTTTCAGACATTTCTTTCTTTATGTTGAAATGCTAGGAAACTCGGTGTATGAACAGCTATTAAGGTTAGTTGGGGTGTTGGGTTGATTGAGAACCTTGACTTAACTGAGTGATTCTTTTTCTTTTCTTTTTGTAATGAGCGTATGACATCAGAAGATTTATATTAATATATTCTAGTTAGGTTGAATTGTTTGATTGCATTCTATTTATTTTATTTTGTTTGGTCGGTATGTGCTGGAGGATTGGCAGCATGTGTCAGCAAATTGTTAGGATTTACACTTTGCAGTTTATTAATTAATAATATATTACTAGTTTATTTAATTCCATCTTTATTACATAACCGTTAAAGTAGAAAAATACAACCTCTTATATGAATTGGAGTGCAGATTCGTTGCAACTTGAGCAGTAAAATTGCCTTTTCTGTCTTTTTTTTCCAAAAGAAAGCACAGCAACAGATATCAACTGCAGAGCACAAAATCTGTGCCACACCTACTCTGTTTTGTTCAGCATTTTGGTCATTTAAAGCTTCTATTTGAACTATAAAGAAGGCTCAGAGGGAGAAAAAAATTGCCTTGTTTTAGTGATGGCTTTTATTTAAGGTTTTCCTTGGAAAACCTTTTTTTGTGTGTTTGGAGCCAGAGTGAGGCTCCATGTTTCTCTAACCACCAGCAGACCACTGACGCATGCTGAATGAAAACTTACCTGGGTCGCAGTTAAGCTACACACAAAAACATGTTCTGCTCAGCTACAGCAAAGATTGTCGCCGTGCTGTGCTTTTACATTGCTGTCTGATTCAGGTGAGTCCTTCTGCAAAGATTGCGTCTAGCTAGCTTCTTTTTCAGGAAGATCTGACCTAATGCATGTGTGCGCTTGCACATGAAGCGCTGCATTGCAAGTTGACTGTATAGTTGGAAGTTTTGGAGGTGTAATCATTAGAAAGGCCACACAGCAGTAGCACAATGCATGGCTGAAACCTTTGAGGTTGAAGTTAACAGGACTCAACAGTTAATTTTCCAGATGTAAATAACTTATGGCTCCAATTCATATAGTATCATCTTTATGTAGATTATTGACAGGTGACTAAGGTGATGGATTGAGGTGAAGAATAGTACTATGTGTATTAAAGTGCTTTTCATAATTATTAAAAAAAGTGCCCTTACTGGCACTAAGAATTTTCCCAATTTATTACACCATTTATTGTAAAATTTTATAACATGTAAAATTCAGTGTTTTTCTTGGAAGCCACTCGCTACTTGTATCTTCACCAAGCAATGCATCTTCTGGTTTTTACAGTCATAATGTTTTAAACAAAAAAAACAAAAAATGTATCCCTTAGTCTGTATCCCAATCCACGCTTTTACCCTGTTGCTGATATTAAAAGTTTAAAAAGGCCCTTGTGACATTCAGGTAGCAGATGAGGTTTCACCTTTTCATTATTTAAGCTTTTCCCGTAAACGTGGCTTGATCTTGATCATTAAGTATTTATAGAAGAGTGGTTAAAAAAATGTAAGGAACTGCAGGGTTTTTTTAGTTATATTTCCCAAAAATAAGCCAGTGCAGATTGTGAAGTTAAGCTTTTCCTTTTCCTTCTAACTTTCACTTTAACTCCTCGATTTGAAGTCTCTGTGTTGGTGATAGACATGTCTGAATGGCTGCTGGGTTGAGGACTTGGCATGCCAATACCGAGCCCATTTACCTGCGATTGACTGAGCATCTATAAACCCTGACTGTGATTAATTTCTCCTGCCGTTTTGCATCTAGTGGAAAATTGAAATTCAGATGGGGGTGAATCTTGGGTGATGATGAGACAAATAACTGTATTGCTTTAGGAAGACTTACAGCTTATATATATATATATATATATATATATATATATAACATCCTAGACTTTCAGATATTGTTGTGCTTTACAAATGATATAAAACATGATTGTTCAGCTGCAGGAATCATGGGGGTTCCATGGTTTGTGCTCATTAATGACTGCTCATATCAGAAACCCAGCCCTGTAAACATGCTTTTCCTAATAGTTACGAGCAGTTTGAATGTAAACCACAATATTTCGCACGTTATGATGTCAATTTAATAGACTATTTGGATTTCATTCTGACTGTTTCAGGGAGCGAATGGATAGCCAGTTGTCCGTTTTACATAAACGTCAGTTGAACCACTAACATTCTTTAGACTGTGATTTGGCACCAGCAACTAAAATACCTAATCTAGACCCCATCAGTACGTTCACATGCTTTTTTTCCCCATGCAACTATTATGTTTTGCTGTCATCAATTCAATGTTAACATAGCAGTTCAAAAGAAATGTCTTCATCATACAGGGGCTTTGATTGATAATGATACATCTGTATCTTATCACTCTGGTTTAATTTCTGTTCCACTGCTAGAGCAAAAGCATATTAAGATTATTTTGATCACAGTCGTTAAAGATAAATTGTAGACATTTCAAATTATATTTAGTTCAGAGATCTAGTTCCTGTCCTTTCGCACTCCAGTCCCCCAGAGACACCACCAGATAACCTTTTTTTTCTTTTAAGATTTAGGATTGTATGATGTGTAAGATTAAGTATAAAACAATAAAATCACAAAGTTTATTTTAAAGTATACTTGTCTTTTGTTTTCATTTTTATACACGGTTTTATTACTTTTTCATATTTCCTCACATTACAACTAAAAACGTTTGATTTTATGTAGATTTCAGGTGGTAGACCAACACAAACTAGCATTTAATGTGGAGTAGAAATAATGTTGCCAGCTGTGGTTTGCTAAAATAAAATAAAATGTCTGACCCCTCTTTGCTCAAGTACCCCTAAAGAAGATCCTTGCAACTAATTGCCAAAGTTTTGAAAAAAAATTTGATCAAAGAATAACCTTTGCAGTTTGATTCAAGCTATATGGGGAATAGAGCATACATATTGAAGCTGCTCTTGTCAGATTTGACCAAATTTTCTATAGGGATGCTTTTCTTAAGACGGAGCAGGAAAAGTGAAAGGATCGCAAATGCATAGCAATCTTTGAAGTGAATCCATTGGTGGCTACATAAAGCCCATAGAAGGGTTTAAGTCAAATCATACCAACAGGCCCATTCAATGTCCAGACCTCTGTGGTAAGTCTTGGAAATTGCTGTCCACTGACCCTCTATCCAGTCAGAGCAAAGCTGGTATAGAGTTCCAGACATTGTTTCGGACTTTTACTTGTACAAAATTTTGTAAACCATCCTTTTCATTTAATTTCAGTCATACACTAACTGCCCATTTTTCCTATAAAATCAAATGCAATGAAACTGTTTGAGGACATTGCGGGAAAGATTAACGTACTTATTGTTTTGAGATTCAATAAAATGCCGTTGGCACAAGTGGTACCATTAAGCAGACCATAATGTGTTTTAGTGTTCAGCAACACAAAGAGCCTGTCCAAGGTAACGGAGTTTGTCTTGTGTGTATAAAGCCTTAAGATAACTACTGTTATGTTTTGTACAATAATCATGAAAATTGAATTTCATGAGCAATCGTTCTTTTGGCTGAAACACTGCATGGTATTGCAAACACAATCTCAGCCTCACCAAAAACAGCTGTTCGGTATGTTAAATCATACAAATATAGGGCATGTTAGAAGTGGCCTACATAAATAAATGGAGCACTATTGCAGGTGCTGTCTCTTACTACAAGGTCCAGACAAAAAGCATTTAAAGGGCATACATCATGCAAAATCACGTTTTTGGAGTTTTCAACCTTCTGGTAGTGCAATTTTCTCAATAGAAAAACCCCCACCAGAGTGGTTTTTGGCTTCATTCACGCATGTCTGAGTAATCCTCCTTAATCCTGCTCTTTGAGAAGCTGCCCCTCCCTCTCCTAGAAAACGACACAGTTCAAACTGTTCATCTAGTGACATCACTAAGTGAAAACAAGGAAGTGCTAGAGGTGTCTGCACCGCCCCTGCAGGCAGAGCACCTTACTTCTGCCGGAGTTCCAAACACACCTTACTCCGTACAGCTCATGGCTGCTTCGGTTTTTGGCATCTTGAAACACTTAATTGTTGGATTTTTTTACTTTCTCTGTGAAAACGCCTAATTGGCTGCATTAATTACGTGGATTTTATTCTACATCCTAAAAACAGCAGCTGGATCAAAGAAGTGGCTACATGCTAATGTGGGTTAGCCATTTATCAAGCTGCTTATGTGATCTTATAACAGCATTTTATGGTTAATTAATTGACCTGTAAACAGGTGCAAACAACACCCACGGCTTTTTGATATACTGGGCTTATTGGACTCAGCTATGTTGCTTTGCGATCTGTCTAAAGCCTGGAGATTTAGCAACTGAAATAAGCTTTACTGACTCCGTTTTTTTACCAAAAAACAGAAAATAAATCAAACACCTGAGCCCTTATTATAACCGAGTTTCATTGTGGTATTTGGAGCTTTTCAAATTTAGTCAGAATACTGTTTGCGATAAAGCTCAGCACTGTTTTTCTCAGTCTGGCTGCTCTGCAGGAAAGGAGCGGAGCTCAACGGGGGAGGGGGCTGGTGGGGGGTGCAGGAGGCAGGATTATAGAGAAACGAGCCGTTTTACTTCATGTTCCAACATTAACTGCAGGATACAAGTTAAATGTTAGACAAGTGAATACTATATAACACCAACGGTATCATTTTATCATATAGAAATATATATAAAATATGTCTAATCCAGAAGTTGAAAGCTGTAGAATAGCATGATATAGTCCCTTTTAACAAATGAAAAGAGGTACTTGAGTAGATGTTTAACGTTGTGTACACAGAACTCTACTGCCACAGAAGATGACTGGTAACCACATCTGAGTCATCTACTTAGAGAAGCTTTGTCATTGGTGTTCTAATTATAACTTTACTGCTTTAACACATGCAGAAATAGTTACAAGAAGGAACATGTCTTTTCAACCTTCTCTAGTGTTAAAGTGGGTCCAAAGTTTTTTCCAACCTTAGAAAAGAAGCTTCTGTTTTAACTATAAATGCGATTCAGCAAGCTAAATTGTTGACATCCTTGTTAACCATAAATTATGGCTGATTTCTTAAAGCCTGTAGAAAAGAAATGATTTGTTGGATTACATCTGAAAATTGGAAAACCGCTATTCATAAATCTGAATTTAACTAACTATTGTCATAGTTTTGACAATTGTCATTGCCGTAGTGTGTTTGATTCTCTTTTCTTAGTGAAATTACATGGACAGTTTTAACTATTTGTATTCAGACTACAGAACTTATTTCACTCATGTCTGATAATGTATTTTTTTAATTAAATGTAAATTTAAAGTGCTTCTAAGAGTAATAAATTTGAATTCACTCTGTATACAATGAAATGCCAAAAGTTTGAAAAAAGCATTTTTGTCTTATAGTGTTAGTTCTTGGAAAGTTTGCTCTGCTGCAGTTTTGTTTTTCCACAAAAGTTTAAAAATACCAAGCAGACAGCGACCCAGGAAAAGCGGAGCCAAACGGGTATAGCAATTCCTTCGAATCTGCTCCAGCTTCTACAGCAAAACCAGTCACACAATGTCTGGACATATATAAGAATACTCCAAAACATTTAAAGGCCATGCAAACTCTTGTCAAACTGATAAGAGCATTGCAGTAATCTAATCTTAGGAGACAAAGTAATGAATAAAGAATTTCAGCATGCTGAATTCATAGAATAGATCTAATCTTAGCAATATTAATCAAATTGAAAGAAAATGTATCTAGTTTCTTTGTGATGGTCCAATGAAAGATTAAATCAAAGATTAAACTTTTTTTTAGCGTATTACTACAGTAAATAGTAGTCATTACGAAAAAGCTTTTCATTTCATAATGCTATCCTAGTGTAGCTGTACCAGTTAACCTCTTTTAACTTGTAGCTGTGTAAAATAAAAAAAATTACAAAACCACCTTTTGACATCTTTAATGTAGGTTTCATGTATAGTTGTATCAGACTCTTGTTAGAAAACTACAGGCATATACAACTGTTGGTCATATGCATACAGTAGATGTGGGGGGGGGACAAATTAATTATAAATCTCTGAGGTTCAACCGAAACCAATACAGGGGAAACTTGAAAAATCTGAATACTGTGCGAAAGTTTATTTCAGTAACTCAACATAAAAGGGGAAAGTCATATTTAATATTGACTCATTATATGCAAAGTGAGATATTGCAAGAATTTATTCGTTCAAATTGGGATGTTTATGGCTTACTGCTTATGACAACGGCAAATTCAAAATCTCAGAAAACTATAATATTGTATGAAAGGTTCAATATTTTAGGTTCAAAGTGTCACACTGTAATCAGTTAATTGATCCAAAACAGCTGCAAAAGGTTCATGAGCCTTTAAATGGTCTCTAAGTCTGGTTCTGTACGAATCACAATCATGGGGAAGACTGCTGACCTGACAGTTGTGCAGAAAACCATCATTGACAGCCTTCATAAAGAAGATAAAGCATCAAAAGGTCATAGCAAAATAAGATGGATGTTGAAGGTGCTGAATCAAAGCACATTAATACAAAGTTATGTGAAAGGGAAAAGTGTGAAAGAAAAAGGAGCACAAGCAGCAGGGATGACTGCAGCCTGGAGAGGATTGTCAGGAAAAGGCCATTCAAAAGTGTTAGGGAGCGTCACAAGGAGTGTAATGAGGCTGGAGTTAATGCATCAAGTCACCACAAACAGACGGATCCTGGAGATGGGTATCAAATGTTTTATTCCTCTTGTAAAGACACTGCTGGTCTGTTCTTCAGTGATCCTAAGTTCTCTTTTTTGATGAGAGCAAAATGTGTTTCTCATTTGGAAACCACAGTCCCAGAGCCTGTAGGAAGAATGTAGAAGTACAAAATCCAAAATGCTTGAAGTCAAGAAGTTTGCACAGTCTGTGATTATTTGGGGAGTCATGTCAGCTGCTGCTGTTGGTCCACTGTGCTTAAGTCTAGAGTCAGTGGAGAAATCTACCAGACCAATTTGGAGAATTTCATGCATTCCTCTGCATACGAGCTTTATAGAGATGCTTACTTCATTTCCCAGCAGGTCTTGGCATCTGCCTACACTACCAAAAGAAACGAAAGCCTGGTTCAATGACCATGGGATTACTGTGCTTGATTGGCCAGCAAATTCACCTGACCTAAACCCCATAGAGAATCTTTAGGGCATTGCCAAGAGAAAGATGAGATAAATTGATACAAAAGGGTTCCAAACCATGTACATATATATGATTGTACTTTTTAGAGGTCAGACATTTAAGACAAATCCTTGTTTGAGATTTTTAATTTGGGATTTTCATAAAATTTAAGCCATAATCATCAAAATTATAACAAATAAACCCAGGATAGTAAAGTCTGTTTTTACTATTGTCACGATGCTGGTATCAATGCCAAGTGGGAAGTCCGACCTCAGAGGGCGTTCCAGTTGATTTTCCCACTTGAACAAAACGCACCCCAGACTTTATTTAGTAGGCTACCACATGTACAAACAAATATTTCAACTTAACAATTGTATATTTGAACAACTTAAAAGGTGGATTCACCTGGAGCAAATTCAAAGAACATAAATAGGTACAAAAACGGACAATATTATTGATATAGGCTAATTGTGAAAATAAAATGCTTTAGTGTTAGGATTGAGTTATGGTTATAGCTATGGTTATAGCGCACCATAACTCTGGAGGCTTCCGTCATAAATTAACGCAAAACATTTGCGTCATATCCGGTCAGCTATTGCTTCCGGATGCGGTGAAACACTGAAGACGAAGTAAAACACCGCTCTTATCCTACAGTCTGTGCTCCTATCAGGATTAATAAAAATGACGAGAGGTTGTCGGCGCAGTTAGCGGAGGTATCAGCGTAGCTCGGGTTAGATTCGCAAAGTCAGAATCCGTCATCTAAGACGGTTTGTTAATATAGACTTTCTCTAAGCTGTTTTTTTTTTTTTTACGGAGTGTTTATGTCTCCGGGCTGCTAGCTTAACTCGGTTAGCTGGTGCGCAGACAAACGGCGTCTCTGAGATGATAATCGGACTCTCTGCAGTTTAACCTGATATATCCTCTTTTCCTTGTTGAAAGGGGGTGCAGCTGTCTACGTGTTGGGTTGTTTTCTAGGAGCGTTTAGAGTGTCTTTTCGGACAAGGGTTAAACGCAGCAAAACGGCTTGTACAAACCTTTAACAAGGATTTTGGCCCAATCAACATACAGGTTTGTTATTTTACAAAAACATTGTAAAAAATATAACCAACTTTAAAGCTTTTCAAAATGGCTGGATCCCGGACTTCAGTCTCTTCCAGGAAAAACCTGCAGATACTTTGTAAATAACACTTCCCTGTCAGCTGCCAGGCTCCACTCCTTTGTACGTGTTTTGCTGACAGGGCACTTAAACTACATCCCGTGCTGGAAACTGAAGAGGAAAACGCCATCCTTATTTATTTATAGTCTTTTATCTACGCAAAGGTTATTTTTCATACGCCGGGATCTTTAGCTCAACAGGTAAGTCAGCTTATCTGTTTGGCACAATGTAAATTTGAGCGCTTTCTTCCGTCTCTGTAAGGTTGCAGTTTTCCCTAACAATGACAGCAGACTGTGTAGTAGGTACTTAAAATTGGACAAAAAAAATGACATTACAAGAGACCAAACCCATTTTACAACAAGTGAGCAGTATTGGAAAATCGTGGTCAGATTATAACGATTTACCATCAGTCTGGTAAATGGTTATCTGAAAAACAATGTGAGGGATTCTTATGTTGAATAATTTTATATAAAGTTTTCAGCTATCAATGCATAACCTGTCTTGATATAAACAGAATTTGTGAAAAAAGAGACAAATTAAGTAATATTTTAGAAAAGAGGGTAGAGTTATTGCTCCAGACCACTTTAAAAGTTATAAGCAGAATACAAAAACAAAAATAAAAAAATAAGAGACAAATTGAAATATTGTTTCCCAACAGGTATCGGACTGATACTGTTCAAATGTACTTGCACTTATTAAAGTTAACCAATACCTAAAATTGGGAAACTCTGCAATAATTTCACAGACAATTTTAAGATCCTAGTATCAGTATCGTATCAGTTTGAAAAAAAAGTGCTATTGTCGCATCCCTTTTTTCTGACAAACCATTTCCAATTTTAGGCAGTTTTAGTACATTAAGACCTGTTTAAAATATTTTATTTATCCCTTCTCCTGAGCAGTTATCCGTTATTTTTCTTATGTGGATAATGGCCGTAGCGCCTTGAAGTATTTTTTCATCACTTCTGCATGCAAAATGCAAGCTGTTACCATTCACTTACATTGTTTAAGCTAAGCTAAAGCAGACCGACTGGTGCCAGGTTATGAGAATGACTGGGCTGGTTACAAAACGCTTTTACTCATCTAACTCTGGGGAAGATGGCAACAGACCAAAATTCACAGAGCGGTTTAATATCCCTGTAGAATAAGGACAAGGTGGGCACGATTTGAAATCGTAATCTTACTTAGCAGCTTATGTCTGTGATGATACACTTCCTTACCCTGACTCTAAGATTTCCAAGAGACTGCCCACATTTTTAAATCATACGTGTTGTAAAACGCCACAAATTGGCTATACTCCATTTAGCCACCCCCAGAATGAATATCAGACATATATCAATTAAACTTTAAAAAAACCCTCTTAAAGCACCTTTTTGTGCTTCATTTCAATTCTGAAAACAGTTCACTTTGATTAGTTTTCCCTCAATAACACCATCCCCACCAAAGAGTCTTGTTGTTATCCAATCAAGTAGTGCTTCTTTGTGACTCATTCACTGACAAGAAATTGGATTTTGGATATTCTCAGAGGTTCATCATCAGTCGGGGGAAAGTCAAATTTCAATTTGACCTGCTCAAGTCAACAACGCACAGTTCTGTGAATCATATGTTCCAGCAAGGTGTTTGCTCATTCTTATGGTTTTAATGCATTCAGCAAATACCAAAACAAAGTAAATGTTTCCATATATTTTGAGGGGAAAAAAATTCAGATACCATAAAGCAACGGCAGTAATACACAGCTCCTTTATCATTGGTTTTTAGGTACCACCAGCTACTCATCGGCAGTTCCCTATAACCTAAGTCCACATAACTAGCTATTATTTACATATTACATTTTTACTATGGTTAAATTAAACTGTAAATCAAATACAGATTTAAATTATGCAGAAATTCATAGCTTTCCTGAAAAATAATCTGTGTCACATTTGATCTTTTTTTTAACATGTGTCCAAAACTAAAATTCCCATTGTGTAACCAGTGCTCCTAATGAAGGATTTCTGTACATGATCAACTATATTCTACTTGTCAGTAAATTGTTGAAGATGAAAAAAAAAAACTTCAGTCAACCCTGTCACCTCCAGACAAAGTGCCTTGCACATGACATCTTAATAAGGCCCTTGTTGTGTTAGCATGGAGCTGATGTATATTCACTGGCACAGTGACCCTGTTGTCCTCCTGCCCTACAGTGAAGGATGAATGGCCTCTCTCTCAGAGAGCTCTGCTGCCTGTTCTGCTGCCCACCATGCCCGAGCCGCATCGCCGCCAAGCTGGCTTTCTTGCCTCCAGAACCCACATATGCCTTTCTCCCAGACCCTGAAGCAGGCCCTCCCACACCGGGCGCAACCGGAACAGGGAGCCTGCGGTCAAGGAGCGGAGCTTCGGTTTCTGGGAGTGGAGGAGCTGGAGCCATGGAGGGCAGGTGTAAGCTTCACCTGACAGAACGAGCGGAGTTTCAGTACACTCAGCGAGAGCTCGACACCATCGAGGTGTTCCTCACTCGCTCCAGCAGAGGAAACCGAGTAGGCTGCATGTACATTCGCTGTGCACCGAATGCCAGGTGAGAAGTTTGAAAGCTTTCCCTACCTTTTTTTTTTTTTTTCAAGACTTTCAGATTTCTTTCAAGATTTTTCTTCTTAAGTTTAACGTTTCTTCTCTTTTTACTTTTATATTGTGCCACACTTCAGTTTATAGCACCTATTCACAACTCAAGTCATATCAATGCACTTTACAAGAAAAGTCATTTCAGTTAAATCCTACATACATTCCAGTTAATACTTCAGTTCGTCACTCCAACCAGTTTAAAAGTTTTCTGCCAGAAGAATCCCAGCATATTGCAGCGAGTTATTGACTTGCAGCATGCATTCCTCTTGGAGAAACATGTTGCAAAAGTAGAGAGTCACCTGCATTGTGTCGCTGACTTTACAGCAATCCCTCATACTGAGAAAGCATGTGGCGACAGGGGAGATGAAAAACTCCCCTTTAACAGGAAGGAACCTCCAGCAGAACCTGGCTCAGTACGAGCGGCCATCTGACATGACTGACTGGGGGTTTGAGAAGACAGAGCAGAGACGCAGAAAGGACAAAAGGAACTGATCCAACAGTACTTTCTATGTTGAAGAAAGTAAAACGTTTATACGAGGACAAGGAGGATGTTCAGTTACTGGGAACTGCGTTCCAGTCGATGCCGCCACCCCAAACAAGATGTTGTAGCCGAACAAAGTACCAGACCATTTGTAGCTTCTATGGAGAGGAAACAAAGGTAACTGCTGAAATAACAATATATAATACAATTGGAGACTAGTAAAAGAGAAAAGTAGCCGAGTGAAGACAAGTGGTGAGTCTGTCCTCCAGCCATCTAACCCCTATAGCAGCATAACTACAGAGATGGACCAGGTTGACCTAGGAATGGGCAATATAGCTTAAAAATGAAATCTCTGCTTTTTTTTCAAAACAAATCTGATTTTCAATTTTAGTCTATTTTTTTCTTCCTGCTTTTTCTTAAAAATAAATTGCAAGTGGCAAACACATATTTTAAAAACTTCCTTTTATTTAAATTATCTCATCCTGGAGCTGACCTGAATTCAAAGTCCACTAAAACAAGTTGTAAAATATCCTTGTAAAACTAGATGGTAGGTCCTGATATCACTCCAAGTAGTGCATTGTTTAAAAAAAACATCTAGTTTTTTCCAAAAATTAAATATTCATGAACAGAAAATTTTATTAATGGACAAAATCGATTTATCACCCAGCCCTAAGATAACTTAAACTTCTCTCTTACTTAATTAGAAAGGGAGGTTTTTAAGCCTGGTGTTAAGGTAGATGTGGTGTCTGCCACACGGACAAAAACTGGGTGCTGGTGTCTTGGAGAGGAGACTGATAACTAAAAGATCTGCCTCCAATTCTACTTTCAGAAATCCTAGGAACTACCACAGTGCTCTGTTAGGAACATATGGATCAATCAGATCTCTGATGTACGATAGAGCTTGATTATTAAGAGATTTATATGCAGTAAGGAGGATCTTAAATTCTATTTTAGATTTAACAGACTCATCTCAAACTCCAGTCCTCAAGAGCCGATGTCTATTTATGCGTCTCTGGTTCCACAAACTTGTATCAACTACTCAGGTAACAGAAAGCTG
Source organism: Apricaphanius iberus (assembly GCA_028564705.1). NCBI lineage: Eukaryota > Metazoa > Chordata > Actinopteri > Cyprinodontiformes > Aphaniidae > Apricaphanius > Apricaphanius iberus. The sequence goes on along the minus strand of JAPXFQ010000804.1, from coordinate 3,343,584 downwards.
TAGATTTTGATTGCATGCTGAGGAAGTAATTCAGAGATGTTGCTGTAAACCGGTTCTCGGGGTCTGTATTTATAGTGGCGAGATGCACCAACCAGAGATCTGTAGCCGATTGCTAGTCTTGTTTTTTAAAGTTGCGTATGAGATAAAATATATATTTTTTTACTTGCCGTAAAGACTGAACATGTTTTTCAATTCAGATTTCTGTACTATTCTTTCATATTCAGGTTATCTTCCTCCTCTTGTTTCTGTTGACTCGACTGACTCAGAAATTTCTCACCCAGAATTTTTCTAATGGGTCACTGTCTAAAAGTCTTTCTTCTTCCGTTTTTACTCTTTATAGAAACTTGAAGTTTGAATTTGTCTTTGGTTTTTATTGAAGTAATCATAATGAAGCACTGTTAAACTGCTTATATGATATTAGTTCCCAGTGAATCAAAGTCGTCACAGTTCTGTGTCATTGATGATGTATGCAGGAATCAGTGCTTGGCTTTATGCCGCTGGTTTAATGAATAAACCATATTTTGTGAGATAGGAACGTTATTTGGGTTCATTGAGGGACCAGCTCAGCTAATATATGCAAGTTGCTGATTAACTTCTAAAATCTATCTATCTCCGTTTTTTGTGTTGTGACATTCTAGATATAAAGGTCATAACCAAAGATATGATCTGTAGGTTCTTGCAAGCAGAGATGCTGAAAAAAGGTTTTTATTCAGATCAGGGAGGAGTGTTACATGCTTTTACTAAAACATGGCAAAAAAGAAATTAGAAAGTCTGACTTCTTTAGAACAGTTCATGCCAATTTTAATAATTAAATTCTTATTGGTAATGAAATAGTTCTCAGTTACTAGTCAGAATCATTAACCACTAAACAATCATAACCTATTTAACACTTCAGGAATCCTAAACACATCAACCATCGTTTCCTTTAAATCCGCCTCTTTCCTCAGATTCACCGTTCTCTTCTCCCATGGCAACGCTGTCGACCTCGGCCAGATGAGCAGCTTCTACATCGGCCTCGGCACTCGAATCAACTGCAACATCTTCTCCTACGACTACTCGGGATATGGAGTCAGCACAGGCAAGCCCACCGAGAAAAACCTCTACGCGGACATAGACGCTGCCTGGCATGCTCTGCGTACACGGTACGTCATTCTCACATCCCCCCCGCACTGAAAATGGCTGAGATCTCACAGGAGGTTTTTAACTTCACTAGGGTTCTATTAAAGCGTATCCAACTTTTGAATGAATTAATGGAGTGATTATAAATAAATAAATGAAAATACAGTGTTGTGGGGGGGGATTAGGACACCGATTTAAAAAACAAAACAACACATACCATTTTGTATTTCTCTAAGACATTAGACCAGTTGTTCTCAACCTTTTTTGGGGTCTTGGGCCCCTTGCATATTTTTGCGGACCCCCCCATCTCGGGGTGAGTGGGCAGAAACTGCCTTTTGATTGAATTGTGCCATTTATTCACTCTATAAGGCAAATGAGCTTTCAGCTGTAATTTCTGGAACAAAAAATATAAATCAGCAGTAGTTCCTTGGTATATTTAGGCTGTTTTCAGAAAGATGTAATAGAATAGGATATATGTATTAGGGCTGCACAATTAATCCTATTTTGATCGTGATCACGATTTTGGTGGCCACAATTAAATATACCTGATCGTGAACGATATTTACATTCAAAATGCGAGCTTCACTGCGTGCTCGTCATCATACAAGGCCTCAACCTAGAGGCAAACGCAGGGCTAAAGCTTCATTAAGCTGACCAAATAAAAACCGCGCACATGCCACTCAGCACTCATAATGGCTGCACTACGCTTGCTACGTAGCAGGTGAAAAGGAGTATTTGAGCAATGTAGTAGATCCAAATCTCCATTATGGATCTGACTAGTAAGCAGAAAGTTCCCGAAAGTGTACTACCGCCACAGTAAGCAGCCGGTGGATGCTACGCTATCCCACAATGCAGCAGCGCCCCGAAATAATAGAAGAAGGACCTAGCTAAAAATGGCTACAGACGAACTGTCAACCATTGACACCGCCGCAGTTTCGGCGGATAAATGTACATGTAGCGATGTTGCTGATTACTTTGATTGTTTTTTGACGGATTAAACATTTAAGTTGTTAAGTCATACCAGACAAAATAACGGCTAGAGGAGGCGGGACCACAGGCGAACGGAACGTAAACATCTGGGTCAACAGAAGTCATACGGGTCAAAGGACATGCAAAATGGTGGAGCAGTACGCCTATTACGCGATCGTTTGCTATGCAGTATTACATTAACAGGTGAGTAATAGTTGCTACATAGCATATAGTAAATACTAAGGATTTGGATGCAGGGAATGTCAAAGGTCTTTTCTGTATAAGCTGTAATTCTTCCCCATAAATTGCACTTTGAGATTGCACTCTGCAATAACATATTTAGCTTGTACTTTTAAATGTATATATATATATATATGTATTTATACACATATATTGGAGTTTGTTTTTGTTTTTTTGCAGTATTAATAATCTATTCTAATCTAAAGTTTTATTTTTCATATAAAATTTTTACATTTTTAAAAGTTTATACTTGGTGCAATAAAAATAGATATATTTACAGGACTGGATGAATGATCGTGATTAATAATCGTGATTACAATATTGTTAAAAATAATCGTGATTACTTTTTTGGACATAATCGTGCAGCCCTAATATGTATATATGAAAAATACTGTATTACAAAAATGTATTTATTATAAGCATATATCTGGAAACTACCATATAAATAAACCGTAGCTTTCAGAAACATGTATGAAACAGATTTTTATTCAGTAGCTTTCAGAAATATATATGTACAAAACTGAATTTTCACTTTGATTTTTATATCACTTGGATGTGGTGTGGAAGTGTTAATGAGACACTAGCACTTGTCTCCCATTCATGAGATTCTGTAACCTGGGTTGAATAGTGGCAACAGCTGGGGCTTTTTGTTGTTGTCAGTTGTAAAAATAAAAAACATCTGACACATATAGTCTGTGTGAATTAATCTGCTATACAAGTTTCTTTTTTTATGCAATTACTGAGTAAATAATAATTTTTATGATCTTCTATTTTATGACCACTACCTGTACAATGAATTACACTTGTGAAAGAGCAAAAGTTTAGTTTGATTTATTTTAATTAGCTTTTATTCCAGTCTTTATGTTGCCACAAGAAGTAATTCTATAATTGAAACTGTACATTTAGTGTTCTTATTTGTTTAATGCTTGTCCTGCTGCTTTCATTTTGTTTTTTTTATTTATTTATGACACTGGTGATAAATAAGGTAAGGGTTCAGTTTTTTTGTTTTCTTTTTGCAACTATCTTTTTGTCTTTTGATGGGAAGCAGTTTGGTCGCCTCTGGTTGAGTAAAGCGCTATAGATAAACGTTGATTAATTGATTGAAATAAAACGTTTTCCGGGCATCCTGTCAAATTGCTTTCTCCACCTCTCGTTGCAATGGTTACCCATGAAACGGCGATATTAGTGGGCTTAAGTCAATGCAGAATATTGACTAGGCCCTTTGCCTTGATCATTTATGGCAGAAAGTGGGTGTGTAGGAGGCGGGATATGGTCTAAGAACAGCCAAGCAAATTTCTACGAAGAGTGTGATTTATTAAGCGGAAATTGCGTGCAGCTGTGGGTACTCAAGTTTGATAGATCAGAAACTTAATTGGTGCGAGTAAAAGGAAAAAAAATGCTGAGCTTAAGTACAGTTTAGCGAGTATTCCATGCAAAGTTTTATAAATGAGACCCCAGTTCAGTTCAATTAAAGTCGGACTAAGGTAATAATTTAACTTTCTCTTGCTGCATGCAAACGCACTGACTGAGATTAGTTTATAGCAGTGTGTCTCAACGTTTTTTGACTTATGTACTCCAGAGCCATTTTCCCATAACACAAGTACCCCCTTAGTCAAATGTGTTGATGATTTGCAGAAGTGTGTGTGTATATATATATATATATACACACACATCCCTAATAAATAAATAAATATATATATATATATATATATATATATATTAGGGATATGTATTGGCAAGAATCTGGCAATACGATATGTATCACGATACAGATGAAACGATACCATATATCACAATAGGAATAGTAATACTGTATATTGTGATTTTTCAAAACGGAATTTAACTGTAGAAAACCTGTCACAGCATCCTAAACACATGTGTAGTGTAGAAGGTTAAATCTTGACATCACCTAAGCCCCGCCCCCTCAGAACAGGAAGTGTAATGTTTTGCCTTGAAAGTTCTAGAATTTACACAGTTGACCAAATTAGTATAACTGTGCAGCACAGCAGCTGGAAACCAGTTGGGGTAACTCTGTGTTCAATGCAGAGGATCTTCACAAAAGGGTGTGGCTTTGGCAGCGTGGTGAACTGCGGCGTGACGCCACGGCCATACGTTTGGCTCTGATTTCCACAAAATGCATCCAGTCTTAACCACATTCAACATGATGGATATTAGTCCATGTCCAGAGTGTTGTGAATGCTAATATTTTGTGGGTGTGGCCAAATTACTCCACGGCGCCCCCTGCAACCCTTAAAAACATCAGTCCCAAGCCACAATTCATCTGAGCACAATTTCATTAAACACACATGTAGTGCCTCAGTACCTATAAAACAGTCTTAGAGTCATAGTCCAAACACAGCAGGAAGTCGGCCATTTTGAAGCAAAGCTGCCATTTTCTTCTATTCTATTTATACATGTCACATGAGAAAAAACTAATCTTTCAATTCATGACTTACACACTTACAAATGATTATCTTGACAAACTTGGGGGGACAAGATTTTTTTAGAAGGATTTGGCTATATCATAGCATGTGGGCGTGGCCAAGTCCACAATTTTACTTTTTCACCACAACCTGTATTATCTTGCACTTTAAACGTCACAGGTCTACCATACTTCAGGGCTGTCGTCACATATCACCAATGAACACTGTATTGAAGTATTTTACCCCTGTCATCTAACCCCGCCCCATGACAACAGGAGTGCAATGTTTCAGTAAAGAAAGTGGTTATTTGGCTTCCTATACCTAATTAAATCTCCCTGTGGGCTGTAACTGGTGAGACTGCTTTAATTTTTTTGTCCAGAGCTTAGATGTTTAGAAAGAGAGTGTGGATGTAGCAGCATGGCGAATCCTCATATCACGCCATGGAAACACGTTTGGCTCTAATTTCAACACACATCATCTGATCTTCTCCATATTCAACAACATGCATAGTAATACTGTCCTTAACAAATATGTATGGAAATATTTGTTGGTATTGGCCTAATACCTGCACAGCACCACCTAGAATCATAACAAAACCCCTGTCAAGCACTGTTTTCAGGTCGGATTATTCAGTTAAGAACATTTAGTTTCTCAATACTCCTGAAACCATTTAGGAATGAAGGATCCTATTCCCTCATGAAGTCAGCCATTTTGGTTTAAAGCTGCTATTCTAACCTTTTAAACACTATCTCAAACAGATTTTATAACGAGGCTCGCTGCAAGTGCTGAGATGGCATTCAGGCAATGATGCGTGAGTGTGGCGGTCGTAACACAGGCTAGAGCGGCGCTAAGCTGCGAGGGCCGCTAGACGCTGCTTGCACCTTTAATTTGAATTCTTTCTGTTTTTAGGACTTAGAAGACGATGTAATAAAGGTCAATTCAGTGTTTTGACAAAGAATTACCAAAGTAAAGCACAAAAATAGTCATTGTATTTATTTATTTATTCCTGCTTACCATCTTCATATGCCTTTACTAATGAGACTTTCTTTCTTCGTTTGATCTAGATATTGCATAACCCCGGAGAACATTATCCTGTACGGACAGAGCATTGGCACAGTTCCCACTGTGGACTTGGCTTCACGTTATGAGTGTGCTGCCGTCGTTCTTCATTCACCTTTAATGTCTGGGATGAGAGTTGCCTTTCCTGAAACTAAGAAAACCTACTGCTTTGATGCTTTTCCCAAGTAAGTCACTGCAGAGTGTTTAAAACTTTTCTCACCCTGTGCTCAGTGCTATAAGTCTCTTTCTACAGTACAACATAACGCTCAATGCTTTACAGGATCTTTACATTTGCTGACTTTTACTAGAAGAGCAAGCAAGACTTTTCAAAGAAAAAGTGACCCATGTCTAGGGTTGGGTATCTTTCCCATTTGAATCAATACGATACCAATTCCTGATACCAAAGAATAAATACTGGTGCTTAACGTTAACAATTTTTTCAATACTTTTGAGTTTTTAATAAATAATTAAATCTCTTTTTTAATTGGATATATTTAGATCTTAATATATAACTGTATGTACCAAATATCACTACAAATAGAATACCACTGTTTGTATTTTATCATCATAGTGTTGTACACAATTCTTCAATTATGCAAAAATTAAAACCCAGCTGCATGTACTCCTATTCTGCTTCTTTGCCCTCTGAAATAACAATGATGGGGAGACCATGTATTATAAACTATAAATGAAACTAAAACAAACTTTGATACCGTAAACTATTTGTATTTTAATATTGTGGTATTTCACAAATTAAAACCCAGCTCCACGTACTCCTTTTGCTCTCGTTTCTCCTCTGGGGGTCCTTGTATTATTAATTGTAAATGAAACCAAAGCTTCCTGAGATTAGACGTGTTACCGCCGCTGGCCTTGTACTTTGTGTCCCACAGTTTGAGGTGTAATCTCAATCGCATTTAGTGAAGTGGAGCCAAACTTTAGAGCTCCTTCTCTCTGCCATGCTGCTTGTTCTGATTACGTCTCACCCTCCGCGACCGACTCCATTACGGTATCTTAGCAAATGTCTATCTCGCACCAAGTTCTTAATAATGAAGAACAGGTACTGAAACAAGGCACTGTTTCATATTGCGTGAATCGGTCCTCAGTAGGTACCACAGAATTTGTTTGGTGTCTACCCATATCTTCTAGTTGGCGCTGAGCCCAGGTTCATTATTTTATATCAAGAAAAAGAAATTGAACCTCAAATATTAGGACAAGAGGATGCCCTTCTTCTACCAGAGCCGACATGCAAGCCCCTTATGTTTCTCAGGTGTTTAGAGGGATTTACAGATCCTTTACAGCAAAACTCTGACCTTTTTTTTCTTTTTTTGAGCAGAGATTATATCTTCAGCGGTTTTAATTAGATTTATTGACCCTATAAAGGGAGTCCTACATTGTAGTGTCATTGTTTCGGCTGCCCAGCCAAGTGGAATTGGATAATCAGTTACAACTCTAGCAGTCAAATAAAGGAGGTTGCATCAAAGAGCCTTCTTTGCACAGTTGTAAAGCTCAAAGTACATCTGCCTGTCACTAGTGTTGGTTATACTGAAGACTAAAAGAAGGAAGAAGAAATGTCTGCATCTGAAACAAGAGCATAGAACTACAATGTATAGATCTGTTCTGTAGGATAGGTAACCCTGCACAACTTTTTTATTTTTGTGGTTTTATAGGGAATAAAGTTAACTTGACCTTCAGTGGGGGTGGTGTAATATGATTTAACAGAATAGAAACACTATGAAGGAATGGGTATTTATAGGGAGACTGTTTTTATGTTTGTTACTTTAGGGCGCTTTCACATGGTACGGGAGTCCGTACTCGGGTACGGTATTTGGTCAAAATCCACTTATTTCGTACCATGTGAACACAGACTGTACCGTGCCAGAATACGGCCAGAGAGACCTGCCTTGGAGGTAGTATCCGAGTCCAGGTACGAGCGGCCACGTATCATGTGAACACAACCCGTACTCTGGCCGTACTCAAGACAATAGACGCGCTCCATGCGGAAATGACGACACCGCCGGCCGAAATTACAGAATCACCTCGTGACCATACAAATACCAAAACAACGCGATTCAAGCATCCCACAGCAACACAGCAGGTTACAAACGGCGGGTTTACTACAACACTCACCCTGTAGATGGCTTCAGGTAGCAGCTGACCAGTAGACCAGTTTGTTTACATTCTAGGCTGTCGCTCGTTTATGACGTCGGTACTTCTCACTCCCTTGTTTGTTGGAGAACTAAGACTTATTTGTATACCGCCACCTGCTGTTTATTTGTAGTAAAAGACTGAATCCCAATATGGGCAGAGATCCGTGCCATGTGAACAGAAAAAATTAGCATTTTCTCTGGCCGTTTTCTGGTACGGCCACACATGTGAAAACGGCCTTAGGGACTGGTTGTGATGCTGGAGAATCCCAATGAAAATACACACATAAGTGTTAGATTCTTTAAGTGGGTGGAGAGCAATTTGTTCAGGGAAGGAAGTGCCATGTGTAAATGAGCTGCTGCATACAACAAGCGACTCCGTTTGGGCAGAAAGGGCTTCTTCATCCCCTGAAACACCGATGTTCATGCGCTGCATTGCAGTATAATGCCGTCTGCAGCAAGATGTTCCTGCAGGTTATCGGAGTTGATCTGTGGGTTGTCTGCAACCATTCTCGCTATCTTCTGCATATGTTGCTGCTGTGTTTTTGTAATCTCGACTGCTTGCATTTATATGATACTTTTCATGACCATCTTAGCACTTTACATCTCCATTATCTATTCACTCTCACATCCACACACTGGTGGAAGCCAACTATGATTGTAGCCACAGCTGCCCTTGGGCACACAGACAGAAGCAAGGCTGCCATTTTGTGCCATCAGCCCCTCTGGCCAACACCAGTTTGCAAGGCAGTTGAAGTGTCTTGCCCAAGGACACAAGTGCATGTCACAGATGGAAGCAGGAATCGAACCCACAATTTCCACAGCCGCCCAGACGTTGGTTTCCACAGCATCTGTGCCTATTGTGTTGCATTTCCTGATTACATTTCTTGCAGTTGAAAGTGACACTTTAAGTCTCTGAGAATCTTTTTGTTGCTTTTCCCTGAACCATAAAACTGAACAGTCATCATTTTTTTCATCAGTCATCATTTTTTTTCTGTCTTTGGAGGATGCTTTAAAGATCCCATGCAGTCACTCTTCAGAGGAGAGTCAGGAAGAAGCACAGTTTGCAAATGACGATGCTATAAACACTTTGTCGTGATTGGATGTGTTGCACTGCGAAGTTTGAGGCCTGTTTAGCGAATTTTGTGCTGCACATAATAAGTTACATAGATTCAAATCAGCAAAATTAAATGGTTATATTCAAAGTCTTCTGGAAACAGTTTTTCACATTTGACAAATTTTACACAACTGACTTTTAAATTCACTAATCTTTATTTTGAAAACAGCCTGATGATCAGATGTTACCATATATATATATATATATATATATATATATATAATCTTTTTTTTGGCACCACCTTGATCATGAAGGACAATTGAACACTCACTGTGCAATATAAATTAAAAAGTCATAACTCTAAAGACTTATTGAACTTCAAATATGATTATTTAGAACTTAGAATGTGACTATTTAAAACAGTCTGAGTGCAAATGGTTTCAGAACATTAGAACATAAAACATACAAAATAAAATAAATTCAGACTGTAACCAGAATAATGATGAAAAGCTGGTTGAGGGAGAATCTTGAGTTCAAGTATCAAAGAAAAATCACCACAAAATAAAGTACACTACCACATATTAGTGATTAAATCGCCTCCATCAGTGCGCCCAGGTGCACCTGTGGCTGTAACGTAGCTTGCCATCACCAATGTGTGAATGGGTGAATGACTGAATATAGTGTGAAGCGCTTTGGGGTCCGTAGGGAATAAGTAAAGTGCTATACAAATAGAGGCCAGTTACAATAATAAAATCTAAAATATATATTCAAATAGTGCAGTCAAAGATTAAACACCAAACTTAAGAGTAAAATATAAGTGGGCTGGCTCACGGTAGTTCTGAGTATGTGGGTGTCCTTCCTTCAGTCAAGTAGTGGCTGGAGCTGGCCACACAGGTGCGTAATTTTATTTTTTTATTATTATAATTATTATTATTTTTTTTATCTTGGCTTTTTTTTTTTAAATGTGCCAATGGCCGATATTTTAAAAAATTGAATATATATTAAACGGCGATGCAATATATTGTGATAATCAGAACAGAAGAAGTAAGGCCACGTCCACACTAAGCCGGATAACGCCTTAAACGTATAAGTATTTAGTCTACACCCCCCTATCGTCCACACTAAGGCGGCTTTGTTTGTGGTCTGTGGCCGGATAAGTATTAGCCGGGTAAGAGAGCCGTCTAACTGTTATCTCAACGGCTAAATGAGCACGTCTGGACGCAACTTATCCAGTTCCCGGCTAAATCAGAGCAGCGACGTCAATCAAATGCTGCGTCCTAAGTTGATGAGGACAACAATGCGAAACCAGATAATGACAACAGCAAAGATGGAGACGAGTCTCGCTATGCTACTGCTTCTTTTGCAAATTCAGACGTTTGCAAAGTTAACCCTAACCTACTTGCGGATGAGGAGGCGGCGATCCAGGACGCGCCGACAGTGACGTAGATTATACGCGTCAATCTGTGTTCTTTTTGTTTTTCCCCGCGCATGCCCAGTACATGCATAGGTCGGCATTGGATTGCGCAATCATGGGACCTTAAGCGGACCTTAAACAGGGCGTAAATGCTCGTGTTGAGTGGATAACATTAGGCGTCTAACTCCCCGTATAACCTTATCCGGCTTAGTGTGGACGTAGCCTAATGCCTCATTCAGACCAAGCCCATGCGGCAGCGTCAGCTGCGGCAAGATTACATGTAAAGTCTATGGTGGAGTACGTCAGAGGTCCGTCAAGGGCTCTGCATTGCGTTGAGCACGTTGGCTCCGTCAACGACGCTTGCGTTTCATACGGCAACGTACCAACGCATGCGTTACAGAAGTTCAGCAAGCTGAACTTTTGACAGATCTAACGGAGTTAACGTAGTGCGGCAACCAATCAGGGCGTCTCACTGTAGTTATGTCACTATACACGTATCTTGAATGAAGCGCGGGCCCAGTGAAACAATTTTCAACAAACGCAGATTTAAAAAATCTGAAATAATACTTACCGAAGTCAGATGGACAGGCGCTCCTAAGGAGGAACAGAAAACGTGTAGTTGGTGCCCTGGTGGGAGATTTAAGCTCCGATGCGGTTGAATAGGTCTTAAAATTAGGCGCGGGACAGATGGAAGTAGCACTGAAAGCGAACCTCATCCATACGCAGCTCCTGGAGCAAATGGTTAAACTCCCCGAACTCAGAACACATCTGAATAGTGGCCGCTGATGCACCCGATGTCAACGTTGTCTAGCTTTATCTATCTAATAAAGCCAAGTCACTCTCTCGTTACGATCCACCATGGTTCAGAAGGTGCGACAACAGAGGAAGCCCCGCCCATGTGTTGTTTTTTTCGTCAGAAGCAGGCTATGGAAGCCAAAAAGTACATACGTCAAACTTCATCCGTTGAATGCGTTGCCTGACGCAGAACAAATGTGGGGTGTGAATGCAGCTTTAGACTATATATTGCGATTGGTAAAACTGAATATAACTGTAGAAAAATGGCATTCTCCACATTCTGGAACAAAGTAGGTTAAAAAATCCACAAACTAGCGGTCAAACCTTTAATTTAACTATAAAAATGTAATCATTAATGGTTTCATAAAAATTCTATAAAAAAATCAAATAAAAGTACAAATTTATAAATCGGGTTTGAATATTAACTCAAAAGTTTGACATGAAGTATTGAACTACATCAGTGTATTGATATTTTCTTACATCCTTAATAGCTAACAGTAGAAAAATAGCAGTCCTTGTTTGCATTTTCTCTTAAATGTAGATCCTTTCCTAGAGTTCAACATTTCCAAAATCCTGCGAGCCGTCTCACATCTAGCATGTTCCTAACTTAATTTAAAGCAACTCCCTTTTATTTTGATTTGAGTCTCCTTCACTCTGTAACAACCACCACACTCAAGACTGTTATCAGTATTGTAACCTGTAGGCACTTATTATACATTAGTGGAACTTTCAATGGTATAAAAGAAGACATGATTTCTGAGTCAAGATAAACTGAACAAAATAGTTCCTTTAAGTTTTAGTGATGCGTAACTTGACTTTCTCTCTTCCTTTTTTAGCATTGAAAAAGTGTCTAAAATCACTTCTCCGGTTCTCATCATCCATGGGACAGAGGATGAGGTGATCGACTTTTCCCACGGCTTGGCCCTGTTCGAGCGCTGCCCTAAGGCTGTGGAGCCCCTCTGGGTGGAGGGAGCGGGACACAATGACATTGAGTTGTACAGCCAGTATCTGGACCGCCTCCGGCGTTTCATTGGACAGGAGTTGGCTGTTCAACACGCCTGACCTTCACTACCACATCATCACGTCATCTTATTCTTCCTCTGGCACTTAAAGCATTGCCTCCTTGTGTGGAAGATGGAGAGGACGTCGTCTTGGCTCTCCACCATGGCCCGATGGACTATAGTGTCCCACACACCATTACTGTAGGCCTTTTAAATGAACCACGGACCAATGAGGCACAACAGAAATCTTTATAATCAGTAATGTTTAAGTCAGGAAGTAAACGTTTAGACTGTTTCATTTAGAAAGAAACTTAAAACGTACTGATTATGTTTTAACTGGGCAAATAATGCATCTCTATTCTGTGCAATAACAGGGAAACAGTCCACAGAACAATGGCTTCTGATGATGTTCAGCTAAGATACTGCTAAGAAACCATGGAGGTTTTCTAGTCTACTTGTAACCTGTGTGTGTGTACAACTTTAATCTGTTAACTAAAGTTGACAGAATAATGTTGAATCATGAGAAACATTTTATTCAAAATATCATACTAAAAAGCTGGGATTTATTTTTTTCCCCCCATCTTGTTTTACAGAATTTCAAATGAGATTCCATATCTGATTTTTCATTGTTACCATCAGATTTTTGCTGAATTTCTAACAAACCTATAGAATCAAGTGCAAATCTTGCAAATGTAATGATTCAAAACCGTTTTAGATTGGATTTGATTTACTATATATAGTCTTTGTAGTGGCGTTGGACTGCGTTGCATTGGAGGATGGTTTTCTGTCTTGTGTGTGTACTGTGGTCTGAAAGGGATATCTGTTTAGGTTTGTATGCAGAGTCTTTGATTTAGTTTTCACTGTACTCAATGTTTTGCTCAGGTAACCCTGTTTTTGGCATTGGGGTCTGCGCGTTCCACACTTGTTTTTGTGTTTAATGACCTGATTTTTTTTTTTTTTGGTAGCTGATTTCATGTCATCTTTTATTGTAAAACCAAGTAATAAACCAAACTTTGATCAAAAAACATAGGTACTGTCCTCAGCGTAGGTTTATAAGACTTTGACCTCCATGTGTTCTTCTTAGCGACACGTGTAGTTCCCAGTGGAGGAGTTGGATTGACTAGATTTGAAAAGAAAGGCTTTCAGAATCTCTTGGTTTAGTGAAATATTAAAAATCTGTTCTTTTTGTTTTGTCTGTCTTGCTTATCTCTCACACCAGCTCACAGCTGCACATTTTTCTGCAACAGAATGATTACAGTAACACTAAACAGGCCTCGGTTTGCAACTTTAAGCCTGTAAATGTCTTTTTAATACTAATATTGCTCATTTTAAGTCAAACTTGAGACGTTTTTACCATTGTGCAGCGAATAAAGTTTGTTATAAAGAAATATCTGCAGTTCTCTTAAGGTTTCTTAAAGATTTAGCCTCACTGATCAGTCATTCCCAGTATTGCTCAGATAAAGAGGCATGCCAGATCTAAGTATAATAATGTGGATTTATTATTAAGCACTACCATTCTGCATTCTATTAAGAAAAGATAGCGATCCAAGTGTTTTCCTATGCCCTAGGTCTTTTTCATGATCTTTAAAATCTGTTATATTTGTGCATAGTTATAGATCCTCTATCATAATTCTTCATTTTCTTGCAACTTTTACCCTCATTGTTCACTTTGCAGATCATTTTTATACCATCATTGAGATGATGTAACTTCTTTTAGCATAGCTGATCTATTAGTCCATTCAGGTTGGCTGGAAAGAAAAGAAGTAATAATTTCCCTCCAGCTAAATCTTTAGCTTTCTCCCTTTTTTTCCCCCATGTTGCTTTCTTAAAGCTAAGAATACAGCATGTTTGCTGCGATTTTCAGGGTTTCTCATCAGTTGCTGAACCAAAGTGTCACCTTAAGTACCTGTCGCTGATGTTTTCTATCTTCACATGCTTAAGGGGAAAAAGTTGAAAGCGGAATTGTTTTTTTTTCTTTTTATTATTTATGTAACTTGTCTTCTAAGCTGGGTTTGAGTTCATGTTTGATTTTGACTGTTGATTAAACTGTGTGAGCTGATGAAACACCAGGACACAGGAGCTTCATGTAAACAGCTTCTTTTCTTATGAACTGCAGATCTCATGTAAATGCTCCTATTGTTCTTTATTATACTGACAATTTTTTTTAGGTTTTAAAGGGTTGAAGAGTTGAACAGAATGAGTCAATAAAACATACCTAGAAGTTGACTGTTTTTCTCCTTTTTTTCATTAAGACGGGCTGAATACTCCCCCCCCCCCCCCCCCCATCTGTGTTTAAAGGAATGTTATTTGGTTAGTTGAGTCTTTCACTCGAGCCTTTTGTGACACTCTTTGAATAAATACCTCTAAGGGAGGAAGATTCCAGAATGCCATAAATGAATAATTGGCTGATGATTAAATAAGTTTTTTATTACACTTCTTGCCTCTGAATCGGCTTTTTACCATATTTGTGTAACAAAGCAGAAGGTTCAAATTAGGTTTTATTTAAACCAGTACAAGCACTGGTGTGTGTGTCCTTGCCCTCTCCCTATCTGCCGCCACAATGAGCTGTGGGAAATGGAGACAGACGGAGTGTGAACTTCAGTCACTCTTCTTCAGATTAGATTACACGCAGTTGCAGAGGCATGCCCCCCCTCTACAAAGCAAAGTGAGTGCAGGCAGACCTGCTGCAGCCGAAAACAATCTGCAGCTGGGACACCTTTTTGCAGATCTGTGTCAAGCCACAACAACAGAGGAGACAGAAGAAGCGATCTGACAGCTGCTGTTGAAAAGGTTCTGCATATTTTAATGTGGCTGACAGACGGGACAATAAATCCAGATTATCATCCATGTTTCATTGACCTGTGACAGAGATAATCAGCTTGCTGCCATTCAGGGATTGCAGCAGTCTAAACACTTGTTTCTTCTTCCAGAGAGTAACTGGTATGCTCTGACTTGACATTTAAAGTGCGGAAGATTCCCTAAAGACTTATCTTATTAAAACTTAACTAGTAATGATGCAGAGGGTCTGTTTAGCATGCAAACAAGGTTTTTAAAAATTCTTCCCGCAATGGTGCCTATTCACAAGAGATTTATGTTGTATTTCTCTGATATTGAGTTTATTCCTATTGGCGGTTTTCTGCTGTGGGTTGATATTTCTGCCCGGATTCACTCGGTGAACATTCAAGGACAGAGCACCTTCTGCCAAATGCAATAAATATCTGCCGCAACCAACAGATCTTGTTTACGGCCTGTCAGTGATGCCGGGGGTGGGGGACTGCTAGACTGATGTTAGCCCACAGCCTCATCTCAAGCATCTCTCTTCCTCTCCACCAGCACAACCCAATGTACCAGATTGGACTCTGTGAATGAATTTGTATCCAGATGTCTTAGATCAATGTGTCTACAGATTAACATATGCATACAGTTGGGTTCAAATAAATAGCATGGCAACATCACCAACTAGATAACTTACTGTATTTGGTAGAAATAAATTACTGTGCAAAAGTTTTGGGCAGATGTAAAAGAAATGCTGTGAACAAAGAATGCTTTCAAAAATTGAAGTCTTAATTTATTTTCATTAATCAACAGTGCAGTGAATGAACAAAATATCAATCAATATTTGGTGTGACCACCATTTGCCTTCAAAAGAGCATCAGTTCTTCTAGGTACACATGGTGCACAGTTTTTAAAGGAACGCATCTGGTAGGTTGTTCCAGACCTTTCTGTCTCTTAATGTAATCCCAAACACACTCGATGATGTTGACATCAGGGCTCGCTGGGGGCTATGCCATCACTTCCAGGACTTGTTGATCTTCTTTACACTGAAGATCAAACTTAATGACTTTGGCAGTATGTTTGGTGTCGTTGTCCTGCTGGATATAATTAGGACCAACCTTATGCCTCCCTGATGGAATTGCATGATGGATAATTTTCAGCCTGTAATTCTCAGCTTTGAGAAAAACAATAATCCCCACTGAATTTCCAACTCAATTTGCAGGAAATCAGCGCAGAATGTTCAAGGAACCTCCAATATGCTTCACTGATGCCTCAGACACTCATTATTGTACAGCTATTAAACCTTCGCCAAACAAACTGCCTTCTGCTACAGCTAAATATCTCAAATTTTGACTCATCAGTCCAAATCACCTGCTGCCATTTTTCTGCACCCCAGTTCCTATTTCTTTGTGCAAGCTTGACTCACATGGCCTTGTTTCTACATTGAGTGTATGGCCTTTTGGCTGCATCCCTTCTGGCTATTCTTCTTTGGACAGTAGATTGATGTGCCTGGGTCCCAACGGTTTCTGCCACCTCTGATCTGATTCCCCTGCAGGACATTTTCCAATTTCAAAAAGTAATAAGTTTAATGCATCATTCATCAAGTTTCCTTGGCCCACCACGTGTCTACCTTCATCAATGTTGCCAGTTTATTTGTGCTTCTTCAAAAGAGCTGCACACCTAGAAATCCCAGTCTACTTTTTTTCTGGGATAGACCTTGCTGATGCAGTATAACTATCTTGTGTCTTGTTGCTGTGCTCAATCTTCCCATGACATGAAACTATCTGCCACAACCTCAACCTGCAGAGATTAGCTGTTTCTCACCCAGTTTTAACCCTCTTACACAGCTGTTTCTGTTTCAGGCACTGACTGTATTTCAACCTAGATGTGACATTCATGATCATTAGGACCCATTCAGTATATTTGCCAAGGCAAGGCAATTTTATTTGTATAGCACACTTTCAACAAGGCAATTCAAGGTGCTTTACATGATTACGGAAATTCGAAAATTAAAACATAGAAAGCATAAACGAACATTTATAAAACAAAAAATAGCCTTTAATGAAAAACAAAAATTTAGGAATAATAGTATTGGCAATAATAGTATCAGTTAGACTTAAGCAAGTCTAAATAGGTATGTTTTTATGTTAGATTTAAAAGAGTTCAGTTTCTCTGCAGTTTTGCATTCATCCGACAGTGTGTTCCAGATGTGAGGAACATAGAAGCTGAAAGCTGCTTCCCCGTGCTTGGTTCTGGTTCTAGGGACAATCAGTAGACTAGACCTGGAGGACCTGAATGATCTGGAAGGTTTGTATCGTGATAGAAGATGTCTAATGTAATGTTTTAATCCATTCAATGATTTATAGACTAATAAAAGCACTTTGAAGTCTATTCTCTGAGCTACAGGGAGCCAGTGTAATGACTTTAGAACTGGGGTGATGTGTTGTACTTTCTTGGTTCTAGTGAGAACACGAGGCATAGCGTTCTGGATCAGCTGCAGCTGTCTGATTGATTTTTTAGGCAGACATGTGAAGATACTGTTGCAATAATCAAGGTGGGTAGATATAAATGCATGGATGAGCTTTTCTAGGTTTCCTTGTGTCATCAGTCCTTTAATCCTAGAAATGTTCCTCAGGTGATAGAAAGCTGACCTTGTTATTGTCTTTATGTGACCTTGGAGTTTCAAGTCTGAGTACATTATTACACCCAGATTTCGGGCCTGGTCAGTAGTTTCTAGGTAGACCAAGTGAAGTTGCGTACTGATATTTTATCGATCTTTTTTGGGTCCAAAGATAAGTACTTCAGTTTTGCGTTTGTTCAGTTGGAGGAAATTATGGAACATCCAGCTGTTAATTTGCTCTAAAATGCTCAATGCATTTACTGAGAATTTGGACGGGTTCAACATCCCTCGGTGACACTGAGATATAAAGTTGAGTGTCATCAGCATAATTTGGGGAGTTGATATTATTTGTTTTTATAATCTGTCTTGATGGGAGCATGCAATAAATAGGAGGGGCCCTAGGATAGAGCCCCGGGGGACCCAGATGTAATTTCTGCTTTTTGTGATGAGAATTGGCTTACGGACACAAAGAAGTTCCTCTTCTTGAGGTAAGATTTGAACCTGTCGAGTGCCGTACCAGAGAGTCCGACCCAGCTCTCTAGACGTTCAGTAATATATCATGATCAACAGTGTCGAACGCAGCACTGAGGTCTAATAGTACCAGTACTGTGGTTTTACGACAGTCAGAATTTGTACGGATGTCATTGAAGACTTTGACGAGGGCTGTCTCGGTGCTGTGGTGCTTACAGAAACCAGACTGATAAATATCAAAGCTGTTGTTTATTGTTAGGAAGCTGTTTAACTGTTGGAACACAGCTTTTTCAATATTTTTTCAGATAAATGGGAAATTAAAAATTGGTCTGTGGTTTTGCATTAACATGCTGTCTAAGTTTTTTTTTTAGTATTGGCTTGATAACTGCTGGTTTTAGAGCTTGTTGGAAAAAACCTGATAGGAGGGGTGAGTTAACTATTTGGATCATCAAAGCTCGATTGTTTTTTCATTAGGAAATCAGTCATTTGCTCTGCATGTGCATTAACTGGGGTCAGTGTTGTTATTGGGTTTGAAACTGATGTACTGTTTGACTTTCTGATGTTCAAGATCTTTTCAGTGAAGAATCTTGCAAATTCATTGCAGGCCCTAGTGGAGCTTAGTTCAGGGGCTACTGTCACAGGACGAGTAGTTAATCTCTCCACTGTAGCAAATAATGTCCCAGCATTATTATTGGTTCTTTTAATAATTGCACAGAAGAATTATTCCCTTGCATCCTTTAAGGTTAATTGATATTTGTTCAGTCCCTCTTTATACGTATCTCACATAATTGAACCTGGAGTCAAGTTTTCCGCCATTTTCTCTCGGTACGTCGACGCTCCCTTTTTTCATTACATACCAGTGGATCGCTTATCCACGGAGACTACTTTATGCTCTTGACAGTTTTAACCTTAAGTGGAGCATTCTCATCTATCATGTCTGGGATTTTGGATCGAAGTTCATCCGTCAGTTTGTTCACTGAATGTGTGTTGGTGGATGTTAAGTTGGGTTGGAGTGTACATCAGTTAAAAATTTTCAGCCAAGTTTTCTTTGAGGAAGTGTTTTTAATAATAGTCTTACTGTGATTAGAATTTTTTGCTAAGATGGTGCTTTCAAATGAGATGCAGAAATGGTCAGAAAATGTTAGATGTAGATCTAGAGTGAGTCCTCGGTTGTGCGTTGGTTTGTTAATATGCTGGGTTAGGACAAAGTTATGGATGGTATTGTTTAATGCTTTAGTACCTGTATTTTGGGGATTGTCAGCCACAATTATTAAATGGTAAATGGCCTGCATTTGTATAGCGCTTTACTCAGTCCCTACTTTACACTATATTCAGTCATCCACCCATTCACGCACACCTTCACACACTGATGATGGCAAGCTACGTTGTACCCACAACTGGGGCGCACTGACAGAGGCGAGGCAGCCGGACACTGGGACCACCGGGCCCTCTGACCACCAACAGTAGTGAAGTGGTGAAGTGTCTTGCCCAAGGACACCGTCAGAGCCGGCTTTAACCGGCAACCTTCCGATTACAAGGCAAACACCCAACTCCTGAGCCAGAGTCGCCCTGGTCATAGTTTATACAAATTGCAGACCAAAGGTCGTTGAAGTTATTAAACAAGTTTGTGTTAGGTTTTGGTGATCTGTGTATGGGTTAGGGTTAGAAATAGGACTTTGTCTGGCTTATTAGTCTTAACAGCCAGATATTCAAAATATTCAATTTCACCTAGAGAAACCTTTTTCAGCTTTATAGAGTTGTGATTGATTGCAGCACTAATGAAATTATATCAGTGGAGAGCCATATTGTTTGTGGTTTGGGCGTGGTTCAAGTTTTGGGGTAAGAAGGACACCTCTATTCACTTGGGTTTAAAGGGCTTCAGAGTAGGACCTATATAAGGGTGGCGAGGAGGTGGAGGATAAAATTGTTGTGGAGGGATTACATCTCTGTTCCCTAATGTGTGATTCAGATTTGTCATATGTGCTGTCTTTTGCATCAGCTAATTTATCTGAGACATCTTGGGCTGCCACCTTACCGCGGTGGAGGGGTTTGAGTGTCCCAATGATCATAGGAGCTATGTTGTCTGGGGCTTTATGCCCCTGGTAGGGTCACCCATGGCAAACTGGTCCTAGGTGAGGGATCAGACAAAGCGCAGCCCAAAGACCCCTATGATGAGGAAAACTATTGGACTCAGAGTGCCCTTGCCCAGACGTGGGTCACCGGGGCCCCACTCTGGAGCCAGGCCTGGAAGTGGGGCACGTTGACGAGCGCCTGGTGGCCGGGCCTTTACCTATGGGGCCCGGCCGGGCTTAGCCCAAAGAGGCAACATGGGCCCCCCTTACCATGAGCTCACCACCTGTGCGAGGGGCCATAGGGGTCGGGTGCAGTGCAAGATGAGCGTTGGCCGAAGGCGGGGACCTTGACGATCCGATCCTCGGCTGCAGAAGCTGGCTCTTGGGACGTGGAACGTCACCTCTCTGGTGGGGAAAGAGCCGGAGCTGGTGTGCGAGGTTGAGAGGTTCCGACTGGACATCGTCGGCCTTGCCTCAACGCATGGCTCTGGCTCTGGAACCCGTCTCCTCGAGAGGGGTTGGACTCTCTTCCACTCTGGAATTGCTCCCGGTGAGAGGCGCCGAGCTGGGGTGGGCATACTTGTTGCCCCCCATCTCGCCGCCTGTACGTTGGTCGTTTCATCGGATCTGCGGACGCATGTTTCGGACATTTGGTTGATGAGAGGGGCGGAGCTATCCACCGACCACTACCTGGTGGTAAGTCGGCTCCAGTGGTGGGGGAGGGTGCCGGACAGACCTGGCAGATGATGTGAGGACACCAGCGGTGAGGGATGCTGTCAAGCTGAAGAAGGAATCCTATCAGGCCTTTTTGGCCTGTGGGACTCCAGAAGCAGCTGATAGGTACCGGCAGGCCAAGCGGACTTCGGCTCGGATGGTCGCTGAGGCAAAATCTGAGATCCGCCCGGAGTTCCTCAAGGCTCTGGATGTTGTAGGGCTGTGTTGGTTGACGCGGCTCTGCAATATTGGTCCTTCCTTCCGTTTAGGTATCTGGGGGTCTTGTTCACGAATGAGGGAAAAATGGAGCGGGAGATCGATGGACGGATTGGTAGGCGTCTGCAGTTGTGCGGGCGCTGTACCGGTCTGTCGTGGTGAAGAGAGAGCTGAGGCGAAAGGCAAAGCTCTCAATTTACCAGTCAATCTACGTTCCTAACCTCATCCATGGTCACGAACGCTGGGTGGTGACCGAAAGAACGAGATCGTGGATACAGGCGGCTGAAATTAGTTTCCTCCGTAGGGTGGCTGGGCTCTCCCTTAGAGATAGGGTGAGAAGCTCGGTCATCCGGAGGGGGATCAGAGTAGAGTCGCTGCTCCTCCACATCGAGAGGAGCCAGTTGAGTTGGCTCAGGCATCTGGTCAGGATGCCTCCTAGACGCCTTCCTGGTGAGGTGTTCTGGGCACGTCCCACCGGGAGGAGGCCCAGGGGAAGACCCAGGGCTCGCTGGAGGGATTATGTCTCCCAGCTGGCCTGGGAACGCCTCGGGATTCCTCCCGAGGAGCTGGCCCAAGTGGCCGGGGAGAGGGAGGTCTGGGTCTCTTTGCTTAGGCTACTGCCCCCTCGACCCAACCCTGGATAAGCGGAAGATGATGGATGGATGGATATTGCTCAGGATGACAAACTGTGTGTTCCAGCTGGTTTGCGTCTAATGTCTTTTGGGTCAGCTAATATATATCTGGCAGAAGCTAAAATTCCATGTTCACGATCATTTGGAGAGAGTTCGGGCAGTTGACGTCCATTGTGTGTCTCAGTTGACAGTGGGAGCATTATCTCAGTTTGAAGACAGAGCAGAGAGTTCACACGAGAAAACAAATTCGAGAGATAAAGCCTTTGACCTTGTTTGTTGAGGCTGCGTTAGGTTCTTGTACACAGGTGCTTCGTTCCACAAAAAAAAAATTAAAATAGTTTATAAATTTAATTGAGTGTTTGGCACAAACAGATTTAACAAACCTGTCAAATAATCACATTCTGCTGAAGTGCTTGTCTGATTGCATTGCTGGAATTGGGCCAGAAAGGAGAAGCTCTATCCTGTAGTTGTTAATTTTCTGGAGTAAATCCAATAAGTCTTTCTTTAGAATTTCTGATTTTTTAAGGGAAATGTCAGCAGCTCCAGAATTAACAAGTTTTTACAGCTCTGCATTGTTCTCAATAACCGTTGGAATTCTGTCTGCGATCTCCTTCACTTTCATCTGTGGAAAGTTAAACACACTTGTGCTAATGCATAACTTTTCAATATCTTTGAATGATACGTCATGAATAATACCAGGGGTGCTCTCCCTTGCTTGCTGTTCTCCATTCCCTTTGGCCATTTCGTGGAGTTTGTTTTAACTTTATTTATATTCTGTGACCTTCCTATGCAGCTGGCGGTCTCAGCGGCATGTATGGTGATGAGCTGAGAGGTGCAAATCTATTTTTTAAAGGAATTATCAGAGTTGTTTCTTGTTGGGGTTTCTTTCAACTTTCCTTTATCTTCTTGGGTGTCTCCCGTCTGAGCGGGAGCCACGGGTCTGATAAGTGGGGAGTAGTTCCCGATAAACGCCTTCTGTTCGGATGGATCTTACTCTGTGTTGATGGCATCGACCTGCCAGGGTGTTGTCGCAAACCATCGGCAGAGATGTAATGCTTTTGGCATTCTCCTCAAGGCGTCAGATTACGCGATGTGGATTTTTTATAGTAGTTCCTGAAAAGCCTTGTCAGAGCAGAGGGCCATATTGTAATCCTTGGTTCTTTATGAGGTAGTCCAAAAAGAAAAAGAGAGGGTGGAAAACCGTTCCAGGGAAATCCGTCTGAATTTGAGTAATGTGCACAAAGTCACTATAGCAAAACTTTAAAGTAAAGAAATAAAAAAGGGAAAAAAGTAGAAAAATCGACGTAAAGCAGGAGCAAGCAGGGAGGGGGAGCAGGAGTGGGAGGAGAGGAAAAACACGTCCTTCCTCTCCGTCAGTGTTGGTCGATCAAATACCTGACTATAATATAATCCTACAAAATCCCTGACTTTGTGCAAATGTACCTATAAGAATTTATGCTGGTTTAAATGCAAAGGTAGTAACACCAAATATTTATTTGATTTATATCTTTGTTCTGTTCACTCAGTTTTGTAAACTGATAAAAATAAACAGCATTTTATATTTTTAAAGACGTTCTTTGTTTACAGCATTTTTCACACCCACCTAAAACCTTTGCACATTACTCTACATTTACTTGATAATTAAACTGCTGATAGGAGAGATTGAAACAGTTAAATAAATGTGAGTGATTGAAAAGCCTTTTTTTTTGGACTTTGAGAAGAAGCCAGAGTACTTGGGTGGTACCCACATGCACAGGTAGAAAATGTAAACTCCAAGATGAAAGAAGGGCTGGGAAATTGTCCCACTTAAAAAGATGAGAGAGGTATATATTTTTTTATCATAGGCACACCTTAACTGTGAGAGAGAGAATATAAAAAATATCCAGGAATCCCTTGGTGTGATTTATAAAAAAATATTTGTATATTAATGCATATTAATCTATTTAAACTTGTAATGTTATTATAAGACACATGTGCACACCTTTAAAGAGTAGACTCCAACCTCCACTATGGCCAAGACCAGAGATCTGTCCAAGGACAAAACTACGGTGTACATTTTAGGATATTCTCAGGTCTAACAAAAAACATCTGTCAAACCTGAGACCAAACAGCCTCAGACATCGGACCTAAAATGGCATCAAGCCTCAGGAAAACACATTTCAGTCACCACCAAAACAGCATGAGAATGGCCTTAATTTAAGTTTACAAAGATTTATTTAACTAATAGGAGACAACTTAAATTATTATATGTGACTGAAATGTAACTAAAACTAAATAAGGGGTGCCATTAAAATGAACACTTTCTTTTTCATTTGGTATCAGTATAATGAAGCACAGCCTAGGAAGTAACTTCAAACCTATTGTCAGATTATTAGTACCACATCCTGAATAAACTAAACTCCTGTTTTATAAAGACTTTCTAAGTAAACGGAGTGCTGATATAATGCCAACCGTTCGATAGGGTTTTTACTGAAACCACGAGGCATTTGGCTTTAAAAATGTTGATTTGAGCAAACTAAGATTCGGAAAAGAAAGGTCATTGTTGCTGTATTCATGTCAGCATAAATGTCATCCACTCATATATACAGCTGTGGCTTTTTCAAGAACAAAGTATTATCTTAAACAAGAGAATGCTGAGCATTATAAACTGATGGAGATGCTGTATTGTACATACAAGGCTGGACTCAAAAAAGATCCCGCAATCAAAAGTCAAAGAGACCAGTTTGATAATAATGGCAATAATTTATTTAACCATGTAAAGTAAGAGTCTTTGGCAGTTGAGAACAGGAAATGAGGATGGTTTTTAGGAAAACATTTCAAAGTGAAGTGTTGCAGGAAGAAGCCTGACTGGTGTGTTAATCCAAGCCCCATGCTGGAGTAACCGGTCATATTATGACCATGACCCTGCTGGAGCTTTAGAATGTAAATTTAGTCTGAAAGGCAACTGGCCTGGCTTTCAGATGAGAAGTGGGTTTTTTTGTGTGTTTTTTTTTATGAGACAGATGGATAGTAAAGTAAAATGTCCCTCTGAATTAGTAAAGTTAAGTCTGGCACAGATGGTCTTTTATAACAATATGAGTTCATTAACACTTCTGTTAAAGATCTCCTGTCACTCACGTTGGTGAATACAATTACTGAACGAGTTAAGCGGAAAAATACAAAAATTTAAAAAAGCAACATTAAACAACAAAAACATGAACTCGTCTAGTAAATAGGGAGTAAAACCACGTGCAGAGTGGTTCATTCATCCTTCATATTCACATAACACTGACATCTGTCAACTGGCATAAGGTACAAGTATGCATCAGTCTGAGACATTTCTATTTCAGTAGGATACCTATTTAGTTTTCGGTCCTTGCACATTTTATTAACTTTAATGCAAAAAGGAAAATCTGCATCAGAAAGCAGCACTAATTGCACCTCTTTACCCTGAAGATAGGGCATGTAAGGCCTTTTCAGTATTTGCCGAGTACTTGATAAAACCAAGTACAGGAACCAATCAGAATGCACCTGCATTCTTCACACAGCTCACAATATAACACACACACACACACACACACCTATACACATACAATGTGCACACTGTGCACAGGCCAGAGAGGGTCTGTTCAAGATACCCAACTGGAGAAAATCTGACATCACAGTTCATTTCAGTCAGCTGATATAGTTTAGAATACTGTTTAAGGTCCATTCAGTCACGATCAACAAAGGAAAACAGGACTGAACACCTGATATCCTCTGTTTCATTTCTGTGCAGAAAGAAATTAAAGCTTCATCTACATAGACAAGTCATTTTCACAATACTGTTGGAGGTCAGGGAGCCTGGATGCTCCTACTCGTGCAAAACTCTGTTCTAAAGATTGGAGGCCACTGGGGGTCACTGTTGCACAATTGCGCATTAAGGCTGAGAAGGCGATGATGGCATAGTTCATGATGAGGCGCAAATGGACAGAGTCTGGAAAGAGTTCCTCGAAATGCATCTGGTCCACCTTAAACAACTCATCTTTGTTTATTAATTCATCCACCCACTGTCACGGTCTGAAGTGGTTTGGATCAGTTCAGAGACTGAGTGGGTCACAGCGTCACTTTGCTGAGTCTAAGCGAGAGGCTGGAGCGATGCTGAGCTCGTGGAAGGGTGGAACTGCAGCGGCTCCTTAGCTGCACGGGTCGACTGGCTGAGCCTCGAGCCCGCAGCAGGAAGTCAAAGTTCGCCGAGGTGTTCATGGCGTAAAAGACGTTGGCGTTGTCAGGAATCACCAGCTCTGAAAGACATTAAAGGGAGGACAAAGACCTAAAATTAAGTTGCTGTCAATGATGTATCTTTAAAATCTTTTCATGATCAAATAATCAGTGGAAAACTTAAAATGCAACTAAATCTTAAATCTTTGTTGTTGTTGTTTTTTTGTTAATCTTCTTGTCTTTAGTGTAAATTACACCACAGAGAGCACACACTTCATTTTTGATAGCCATGTTTTACCTTTCTCCTCAGAGATGACCTGCACCAGCTCAAACCGCTCCTCTGGCTCCACCTCCAGGTTGTGTTTCGCCATGGCTCTAGCTATCACAGCTGGGGTCTTGTCCTGACTGGTCAGCTATTTAAAACAAAAGGCTTGTTAGGTTAAACTTGGTTTGACATAGATTGTCTCAAAATTCAAGGCTCTCTCCTTTGAATAAAACAAAATCATGCGTTTTTGCTCACCAGTATGCTCTTGTACAAATTTCCATTGCCATGCTCCAGGCTGACCCTGATGATGCACGCGTCCTGGGCTTGGGTGTTATAAACTGGGCTCTGACTGGGGGAGCTGGGGGATATGGGCGTGAGGGAGATGCATCGCCTGTGGGTGCCGGGACGTGCAGCGAGCGAGGGGGATGCGGGAGTCATGGAGCTGCTGGCTGTTGATGAATTGGTGTCCATCGAGTGCAGTGAAGTGCAGGAGGAGGACTCTGAGAGCTGAGATGAGAAATGTTCAGATATGAATGTTATTTTAGCAGCAACTGAAACAAAGTGATACTTTTACAAGTTTCGAAAAGAAAAGTACAAAAAAGAGTTAAACAATTCATTAGAAAGTTCTTTTTTTCCTTTCTTTATTCTTTTCTTTCAAATCCTTTCACTTCAGTTAAAAAATTCTTTTTTGATCTTAGAGGGAAATTAGATAATTAGGAAACTTTTGCTCCCTTTCATCCTCCTACAAACCATAGAATCATAATGTGACATCCAGCAACATTTTGCACCAGCTTTTTACTTTAAATGTAAAATTATTTAAGATAACAAAGATATATATATATATATATATATATATAAATGTCATAAGAAAAAAATCCATCCATGTTTCTTTCATTTAATGCTGATGTTTATTGTTTTAAATAGTTACAATTGATTCAACTATTCAATATTTAACCCCTTCTAGACCGCTGTCAAGAATATCCTTAAACCTTCTTAGTATCCCCACTAATGCCTGTGTTTAAATTCTCCACACATACCAAGGATCATATAGGAAGCACTTTACTGCCATCTAGTGGTCTTGGAAACTTTGAAAAATCGTGCCTAATTTGTGGTCATTTGCACATTTAATTCTAGTGTTTGCATTGCTGCTGTTTTTGCTGACGTTTTCTCATTTCAAATAACATTCCTGCTGTTAATTGTTTTTTTTCTTCACTTTTATAGTCTGGTGTTGTTTCTCTATGAACAAATATGCAAGCACATCTTAAACATTTTTCTTTGAATGACCCTTCTCTTTTGCAAATGTCTTTTTTTCTAAATGTGCTATTTTTAATAACTGCATGTTATTATCTGTCTTATTTTCCTCAAAGCATCTTATTCCTATTTTTAGATGTTTTACCTTTGTTGGAATGCACTTCCTTCCACTTATCTTCAACTTGCTGCTGGTAGACCTGGATTTACCCACTTGAACAGTGAAGGATGTTTCTATTCTATTCTATTCTATTCTATTCGCAACCAGTTCAGCTGTAACTTACTTTGTTTTGATTGGAGTCAGAGTTGTGAGTTGGAATGGCAAGCCCCTCATTATCTGATGGACTGCTGGAGTCGTTAGACGACACGCTGACCGAGTCCATGCTCTCTCCCGAGCTGCCAGTAGGAGGCGAACACGGTGTCTCTCTGACTGGTGAACTGGCTGCGCCGCTGTCTGGTCCAAGAAACAGTCTGCAAAGTGGAGGAATCTGAGTTATATCTTAATAAAGGAAAGAAACGCTTAGATGTAATGGTACAAAAAACCAACCAGATCTTCAGTTTTCTGTGTGCACTTACAGGCTGAGTCTCTTCACCATGCTTTTACGAGGTTTGGGTAAAGTTGGGCTGCTGTCGCCAAGACCTTCGATCTCACAAGACAAGGCGTAGCTGTAAGATGGAGTAAGAGCAATAAACCTTGAATATCATAAAACTTCAATAAACCATGTGCACTGCGAGGAAGATAGGGGGAAAGAAATGCACAATCACCACAATAGATCAGTGGGGAGTAAAGAGAGCAGGGAGAAAGAAGCTTCTCTTGTGTTTTTGTGTATGGACAATAGATCCAACAGACCATAGCTTATGCACTAATTTGATAGTTAACAGTACAGTTCAGAGACAAGACGCAGTTAGAGACAAGCAGCAGTACCTTTCCTCCTCGCTGAGCTGAGGTTGGTTCTTAAACCAACGAAGGAAAGCTGGGTCTGCGGTTAGGCAGTAACTGTTACAGGCCGACTGGAGCAGCTTGATCTGAGCGATCACCTCAAACTCCTATAGAAGACAGAATGACAGTCATCAAAGGCAGAAAAAGGATTTATTTCCAACAGGCCACTTGGGTTCTTCATGTCAGCTGATAAACGGGACAATCTCTCACCCTGCGTCTCTTCTCAAAGTTGATCAGGCCCCCCTGTAGACACAAAGACACAAAGGGTGTGCTGTCAGACCCTGGGGGCATCACATACCAGCGACTGCTTGGACAAACAGCATTAGCTTAACCGGTCCAAAAATGGACCAGCAGAATTCCTCACAGAAGCTCAACAGCTCAGTTTGGGACAGCAGGCACACAAACAATCTCTCACTTTCATAGAATCATACTCTAAAATATTAAAATACAAACACAGAAATAAATGAGCTGGTACTTTTTTTTCTTTTTTTACCTCCACAAAGTCTGGCAGGGCTGTGTCCAACATGGTCAGGTCAGTCAGAAACGTCCCCAAATACGGTATCGTTCCTTGCATTGCTCCCTTTGGAGAAGCAGTTATTTGATTACTTTAACAGTTAATAGCACAACATCACAAAACCTTTTATTCCTAGCTCTTCCTGATGCTGCTGGAGAAGCAAGTGTTTGAGTTTGCTTTAATATACACTGTGCATTTGACAGATGGCGAGGCAGGCCTGTAAATTACAGCCCCGGCTTAATGTGCGTACAGCACACAGCGCATTGGATAAACAAAGCTGAGTATGTGGCTTCAACATCCTGGAGAGGCAAGAATTCTCCTTTCACTAGATTGCTCAGGAGGAATGTGTTGTTTGCATTTTTTTTTTCCATGTCAGCCGCCTTGAAAAGATAGAACAAAAAAGTCCCTGTGTCTGGTAGTTGTTTCTGAAGTTCACAAATAGATTCTCTCACCATTTCCTTCTGCAGCTGCAGTCTCTTGTGGGTGCGCTTCTGGTGATCTTTGGCACAGCTCTCCAAACTGGCAAACTTTGAAGTACCTTCCTGTGAATGAACCAGAACAAAAGGTTTTCACCTAAAGTCTGACTTGAGTTAAACTAGGAATGTATTTTAGGATATGCTAAATGGGTCAGTGAGAGGAAACCTTACCCTCATGAGCAGCTCTCTGCTGGTCAGATAGTTGTTGTGGTCAGAGAAAATGTCAGAGAGCTCCTCAAATGTCTGCATGCTGTCTCTGCATCAAACACAGGCTCATGTCAGCAAGCGGGATTTGAAACAAGCGGTGAAGTAGACATGCAAAAAAAAAAGGCAGCAATTTGCTTCCAGAAAATTCTGCCAAAAGGCGGATTTTTTCTATCAAAACCAGCTGAGATTATGTGCATATCTGAGAGAGTAAATGCTTACTTGTTAACACAGGCCCACACTCTTTTCAATCTGTACAGAGGGTTGGACTGCAGTGCCGACACAATAGCTCTCAGAGATGAGAAGTTTTTCCGTATCCTGCACTCCTGCTCCAAGAAATAAAAAGAAGTCACAACCTGTCTATCTTAAGCAGATTTCTGATCTATATCTGGGATTTTTTTCCCTCTTTTTGGCCTTTTTCCTAACCTGAGCGATGTCTATCCAGCGCTGGATGACCCTTGCCCTGACGTGCGGCCTGAGCTGTCTGTGCTTCAGCACCGTGTTCACCACGCAGGCGGCGACGGCATTGAACTGGGTGATGGTTGCACGGATGGTGGGAGCGCTGTGCTTGTTGTCCTTCTTGTCCCTGTGGGACCAGATGGAGCCCAGGCAGTGGTGGGGGACGACCTTCTTAAACAACAGCTAGAAAGAAAAGATAAAGAAACTGGTGATAAGTATGGCCAGAGGTGTTTTTTGTCCAGTCCACAAGTAGCTGAACTTTTATACAACAGCAGCATCATTTCAACTAATTCTTCAGATTTCATGTTTAATTTTAACGAAACATTTGCCCTTAAAATATCCTTTTAACAGATAATTGCGGCCCTACCATCTTAACTTCAGCCTCTACAACTTGTGCAGATTTGATTATATAGGTCACAAGTTTTAAACTTTTCCTTTTGTTGTTTAATTCTTTTTGTCAAGTCTCACAGTTTTTATTCATTCGCCTTTCCCTGAAACTCCTTCATCTTGGAAGGGAAGAAAAATGCTAGTGATGTGGTTTCAAACTTTTCCGCATTTTTTTTCTTTTTCCAAATACATATTTTATTCCTGTGAGGCGTTTTTAATCAGACTTTTTTATTCACGGGCTCCATCAGAAGAAATTCTCTTTGTCTGGTTCCATCAGAAAAAGGTTTTAAATCCCCTTAATGAGACGAGCTTCGCTGGCTACGGAGCTGAGGTACTGTGACAACAATCATCTGCAATCACCAGGGAAAAATGATCAAATACAAAACAAACCTGCTTGATTTTAAGCAGATGTATGAAATTATCATATTTTTTGGGCTTAATGTAAGAAAATGTGAATATGATGCTCAGAAAACACCCAGGGATTCAGACCCGAATGCTCTGGTCTAACAATGGCAATAATCGTAGTGAAATTTCAGAGGAAAGTATCACAGAGATATAGAATGTTTATTTTTTTCTGTTTCCATTTTATTGTCCCACTCCTTACCGCGTCCATGTAGGTCAGCTGCTCGGCCACCAGGTCAGACTCAAATAACAAGAAGTCCTCCTGGAGCTCTATTTCCACCTCCTCTTCCTCTCCCAGGCAGAAAGAACCATTTCCCTGGAAAACAGCTAAAAACAGAGAAATAACAATTAGAATCAAAATAAATTAGCTACTGTTGGGAGGAAATAAAAAATTATGTAAAAAAAAAACCAGTACCGTCTGTTTCATCCATGTTGGCCTGACCCTGCAGCTGCTCCAGCAGACACTCGGCACGTCTAAGAGCCTCGGAACCTGGCAGGGCTCTGCGCAGGTAGTCCATCAGCCTGTGGAGGCAGGGGTACTCTGGGGGCTCTTGGAAGTCCTCAGGACACTGGTCCAACCAGGCACGCAGGATAGAAGCCAGGGCACTGTTGGAAAACAGGTACAGAGAGATATACAGGCGTGATCAGTCAGTGATATTCAAAGGAGCTCGAATTCAGCTCACATGTAGGCGATCATGATGTATAAGACTGTTTCTCACTTTCTGATGGCGTCGTTGCTTTCAGAACCATCCTGCTCGTTTTCCTCCACACTCCCATACCTGCCACAGATAAAAAAAACAGACTGAATTTAAATTAGCAGTCGTTTACACTCAGTATATCATGTTGCTCTGTTTTTACGTGTAATAAATACATTTTTAATCCCGCCTACCTGTCCAACAGCAGCTGCAGAACAGTCTGGGTGCTGGCAAATGATCTGTAGGTGGAGAGGAAGATGGAGGTGTAGGTCAGGTCGTTGTCTCCGAAAGCAGTTAACAACGTCTCCACCAGGCGCTCCAGAGTCCCAGCACGAATACTGCGGATTTTGCAGGTCTCCAGCTGGCTCACCGTGTGGCCGGGAGGCAGGCGATCACCCTCCGCCTACACAAAAACAAACATGCATTTACACTACTGTACCAGAATATATTCAAACACCTGCTGTTTGGCCTCAGATGGAACACAAAAGTCAGGAAATCTAACTTTAGACTCACTGATCTTATTTTGTTTTTTCAATAAAAAAAAAATCTTCTTGCTAATTCTCAATGCCTTAACACTATATTAGTGCCGTTATTTTTTATATCTTTCAGTATTTGAACATATTTGGACAATAATATTTTACAGATAAGTCGATGTCTATATATTTCAATATAAGACAAATCACTGTTTTTGTCAGTACATTGACAAAAACAGTGATTTGTCTTATATCCCTGGTATTCCTAAGATTTTTGAAGATTATTTTTGATTTAAAGATTTATTCTCAAAAGTTCAGCTGTATAATGTCATCGGACACGATACAACTGTTTCTGAAAAATTACAGGAGGTTAAGGCTGAGTGATATGGATTACAAATAATATCTAAATTTTTGATACGAATCGATTTCTTTTCCTCCGTTTCTATTCTTAAAAGGAAATTACACATGACAGAAAATAGCTTTTAAAACTTGCTTTTATTTCAATCATCTTCTCAGAGTTGACCTGAATTGATGAAGTCCAAATAAGCAGAGGTCCCCAACCCTGTTTCTCTGCTGCTGCAGCAGCACACTTGTCTGAAATGAATGGGTTAACAACAGGCTTCTGCAGCAGTTGAAGGCCAGCTAAGGAGCTAATGCAGTCAGATTAGTCAGGTGTGCTGGAGTCAGGAAAACATCTAAAACAAGTAGGACAATGAGGACCAGGGTTGAAGACCAAATAAATACACAATGCAAAACATGGTAGGCCTTAGGCGGGCTGACCTCCCTTTGAACTATGGAAGCCCAGGTGGTGCAAATGTGCAATTTATTCCAAACATTCAATCTTCATAAATAGGAAAAAAATGTAATCGGTATAATGGATACAATCAATATATTGCCCAGTTCTATTTGAGCCCATAAGCCTTTTATTTGTGTCATTTTCTTCTTTTCTTTTTCTCCCAAAGTTTATTTATTTTTTGTATTTCCTTTTAAAATTCCTCTCTAAGCATTTCAGAGTATCGCATTCCTTGCTGTTCCATCGTGCAGTCAAGGAAGGCTGTTTTTATAGTGTCACAAATAGGAGTGAACCCGGCAAAAACCTAAAAAACGCACACAGAAATATACACCTAGGATTAGAAATTAGCATTTATATGCTAATATTTTATTTTCATCATTTTATTTGCTAATTTGCAATCCTGCACAGTTCTATAAATGAGAGCGCTTAAAATCAGAAGATTTGAAGAGAATATCCCCTTAACTTCTGAGTCGGAAAGTTTGAGCTTTCTCATCAAACTTGGTTTCAAAATTAAATATGGCTGCTGCGTAATTAAGTACATTAGGCACCGCATTACTATCTTTTTATTTGGACGTTTGAATTTATCTCTCATTATATCTAAAAAAATCAGTCACCAGTTGCAGTAATGTAAAATCTCAGTAAGGAAGCGCCTTACTACACTGACAACTTTTCTGCAAAAAATGTTGAAAAAAACATTGTTTTTGGTTAGATTAGCTAACATAAGCAGGTCTCTTCGTTGTGCTCTGAATTTAGTATTAGAGGAAACTGTGAAATGTATTTTCTGGATGCAGGTTTCACTAATATATTTTCAGTATGTAGAAAAACTGTAAATTGACATCATGACAAGACAAATTTATGAATTATAGTCACAGATCAAATTAATCCATCACTGATTACCAAAGAATAAGGAGGAAACAGCTATGATAACCGTGACCTATTTTCGATCCTAGTTTCTCCAGATGTGTCCGACTATTGTGTCTAAAAGGGAATCGAGCGAAGTGGCTGAAAAAAAACAGGCAAGGAAAGACTAAAAGAGGGTGGCACACACACTGAGAAGAGAGAGACCTCGGTGGAGCTAGCAAGCTGCAACAGGAAACGCTCCAATCTGCTTTTAATCACAGTGAAGCCCCTCCTCCACCGGTCCTTCAGACACAGAGGAGGACAGCAGCAGAGCAAACTTATCCCACCACTCCCCTCTGATAAGAGTGTACACACATAACAAGGAAGATTTCTATCTATGTGAGGTGAGTCACCACCAGGTCACACACACAAACACATACAAAGGCTCGAACGTCACAATTTATCGTGCATAAAAACTAATCAAGATTCACAACTTCTTTCCTCTAGGAATCAAACACTTCCAGAAGATGTACCGATGTGTCAGCTGGAATTTTCTCTAATTTTCTCTGATCAGTAGTTGGCACTGCTTGAATCACCCACTTTATTTTAATTATCTGTAGCACAGTTGGTGCCTCACGGCACCGTCAATACGTCCATAGGCTCTTATAGCTACATAGCTTTTATATTGTTGTGCAGCTTACCCACCAAGCACTGTACAAAACCACCAGCAAGACAAAATACAAAGCTCTGATTTAAGTCAAACAGAAACTCTTTGAAAACTTTTTTTTTAAAACTAATGCCTCTAATTTGGCCCTCTGTGCAGCATAATAATACAGCACACAACATCTTATTATGCAGGACATAATAGTAGAGGAAACAGTAAAGCCTCATATTCTCTGGAAAAGTGTTTAATACTCTGTTTTGATCCGTAGCAGCATTTTATAAAAATCATTTCCCCATGTGGGCTAACAAGCAGCTTTTCCAGCAGCTTGAAAAGTTAGGAAATCACACGCACTGGAAAAATAGTGCAAGTCCAGTGAAACTGCTGGATTTATTTATTTATTTTTAACCATGAGCTAAAAGGTGTTGCCTGAGTTAAGCAGGCTTAAAATGTTAAAACAATAACAGCACTGGTCGATGACAATACATGGTTTTGGCCCACTGAAGGCTGCTTTAAATAAAACAGTCAGCAGAACCGTTCAGGATTCAACAGATAGTTTCAACAAACCATCAGTATATGATCACATTTAAAGGGGTCAACATCAAAAAAATCAAAATTTGAGTTTTATATTTTTGCAGCAGAAAGCTGGGAAGGAAGACAATTATTAGGAGCTCATGTGTCTACTTTGATTTGTTTTGTGCCTGCATTCAAAACCAAGTATTTAAGGTAATTTTTTTTAGGATCTAATCCTTATCTACTGTAAAGAAAAGCCGTTATATGACTGCAGAATATTATGCATTAGCAGAAGGTTGGTGAAAGATATATGATTTAATCGGGGTCAAAACCTGCCATTTTTCATAAGGGTTGAATGGCCCCAAGAGGGAACAGAGCCAAAATAAATGTGAAAAGAGTGTATAAAAATAGTATACTTTTAAATTGAACTATACATAAAAATGGGGATTTCATGACTCTCTCCAAGATTCATGGACACGGCTTACATACAGAGGGGGTGATTGCAAACGACTAGCATAGTAGGAGTTGTGAATTTGAGGTTCCAATAAAATAACATTTGATTTAATCAAGGGTCATAAGCTTTTATATTTTGTAAAAGTTGACTGGCACAGATGGGAATCAGAACCACATCAAATAGAAATATGCTATTGAAAAACCTCATCTGTTTAAATTAAACAATATATAAAATCAATTAACTTTCCAAAATTGATCAAAAATACCAAAATGATTAACATGACATGGGTGGGAAGACTAAGGGGGGTCATAAAGTGGTAAAGGGGTGAATTGATCCGACGCTGGAAAAGTGTGACCAGATACAACGCTTTGTGTCAGACTCACCCCCAGCCATCTTGCTCCCTTGTTGGCCGCCTGCTGAATCTGTACCCTCTTCAGTGTCACATTGTAGACGGCCCCTTCCTCAACTTCCTCCCCCCAGTCCTGCACCGAGCTCTGAAAAGAAGAGGAAAAATATTATTGAACCTCAGCTGGAGAGGAGGTACCTCATGTTGAGGATTAAGAGATAAAACAGCTTCCAGTAAGCAGCAGTAGGCTGCAGAGCTGACGTGCACAAATGTCATTACACTGACTTTATAACACAGGAATTGGCTTTTTAGAAACTGGTGCAAGAAAAAGAAGCAGAAGGCTTAACACAAAAACACAACCACAGCACAAAGTAAAATGAAGTAGGGAGAGGGGAGTGCAGTAAAACATAAAGAAGGACCACACTCCCCCAACCCCCACCAGTGCAGCAGCCTGCCAGGCCTCTCTCCCTCTTTCTTTACTCTCTCCTCTATTCGACATCCATCTCTTTCACCGCCTGTCTCTGGAGTTGAAATCTAGTTTGGACTGCTTTCTCAGAGCTCAGACAGGCAAATGATAACAGGCTAAATAAAAAAAGTCTCCTGAACAAACACCTAGATGTTTCCTTTTTCTCTTGGTCGATACAGACGTCTGTTTGTTGAAGGAGCATGATTGCAAATGTGAGCTGAAAGTAATAAGACTAACACTAAATAGATTTGTTCTCATCTTGTAGCCAAAGAAAGATATGCTTGTTATGGATGTAAATTAGTTCCAAACAACAGAGAGTATAAATAAACTAAAAGAGCAAACTGGAGTCACAATGCAAAACTCATGCTTGGCGAGATCTGCTGAAGCGCCAGATACGGCAACAAAAGCAGAGACAGGGCTGGCAGAGGAGGAGAAGAAATGGCTAAAAATAAATAATCTCCCGGCACTTTTTGAACAAATCCTCAAAAATACAAAGAGAACTGCAGCCAAGACTGTGCCCATTCTCATTTACACAGCTCGGTGGCAAAGTCCACTTCTACTCCCCAAACAGAGGGCCCGCCAGGAAAGGGATCAAGGGTCAACAACATTGCCGCTAACAGGCTCAATGATTGCTCTAATCGTGGCGGTACGTGGCCATGATTGGGCCGCGTTTGGGATTTACAGAAGCACGGGATTTGAAAGTGAAAAAGCAGACACCTCGCAAAAATAAGAACACAAAGGTTCCGAATGATTTGGACAAGTAAAACACACAATCTGCATCTCGTCTGATGGTCAGCAACATTTTCTCCTGCGACTGTCCTGACCCGCTCCTGGCTGTCCGACCGACTGGCGCTGAGACAGATAAATACATCAGTGGATGAGTCATGCAGTCCGTACACTCCCAAAACAATAGCGGGAGGTCTGAGTGCTGCTGAGCTCACAGTCCTGCGCACATACACACTGTCTGTTTTTTCATGTGCTGCAGATGGAGATGTGTTTTGGTGCAACAAGTTTGAGGGCTTATTTTCAGACAGAATTTCTGGAGTTCGCATGCAAATGGAAACCAAAACATTTCCATTTCCAAGTAAAATTATTTTGACTACAGAGACAGTGCAAGAAGAGCTTACAGAGGTCTCAAGCCATCAAACACAACAGAGATATGAGCTCTATACTACAGAAAGAAGGAGAGATCTACAATTTTGAAGGAAGATTTTGTTACAAGGTTATGAGCGGTTAACATCTCACTATATCTAGTTGAAAGTCGTGAAGTTAGGAGAATTTACTTTTTTTGTCGTTAAAGACAATTAGCAATGTAATATGCAATAACATAACTTATATATCTATTGTATACATTAAAACTTTTCAAGAATATGCTGACAAACTGATATTGCACCGCTCTATGTCTGCCACTGGTTAAATGAGAAACTGTTAGAAGTGCTAATAAATAGTTTCAACCTGACACTTTCACAACATTTTTAAACAAATTTTTATGCTGAACACAGACCTTCTCCCCTGAAGTCATAATTCCAAGTCTAGGAGATGTTCTTGTTGTAAATCCAGCTGGGAACACATAAAATCCCCTTTCATAGTATCAGGATATCTAACAATGAATATAGATTAGCTGAACCCAGAAGTTGAAACTAAGAGCTAGTCTGATTGTGTTGAAGACCACCATCTTAGAACAACTCTTAGTTTTCTTAGCAAAAAAATGTCAAAACAGTCTATGCTAACACTTTCATACAAACTCTTAAATCATTGTCAAGTTGGTGCTGATTAATTACAAAGCAACTAATTATTTAAACAACAAAAGTAGGATGTGGTGTGCCATTAATGATTGCCCTTTGTACAACATACACCAGGAACAGACCCTAGTCTAAAATTCAATTCAGTAGTATGAACTTCAAATGCTATAATATATTTTGCTTTTTACATCACTTTTTTAAATTATAAAGTTACTCTGATTCAAAATATTTTTGATTTTTCATTTTCAGTAGTACTGGCGGCCTGTACAGGGTGTATCCCATCTCTCGCCTGATGAATGCTGGGCCAGCCCCAAACAAACCTGCATAGGATAAGATCGGTAAAGATTTAAGGTTTCAAGTTATGAAGTGCAAATACTTTGTCAGCTTACCTAAGTAAAACTTTTGGGGAATTATATTTCAATGGAGTAATTATATACTTTTTACTTCTACTCCTTACATTTTCATGCAATTATCTGTACTTTCTACTCCTTACATTTTAATAATAGCCTTGTTATTTCTGGTTCATTTTTAGTCTTGTCGTTTTATTAAAAATAAACGCACAAAATTGTTTTTTGAAAATGCACTAACTGGATAGAATTTGACTCCGGTTTGATAATAAATTTACACATCCACCATACCGACAGCCCGGATCCATCACGTACTGCGCACTCAGGGGTAACATTAATCAAATATTTTTGGTATTTATCCAGTTATTTAGATGAGCATTTGTCATTATTGACTGATTACAATTTATACTCCTGACTGTTAGGTGCAGACGTTCTGACAGTTTTAGCTTTATGTGCAGAGTACCGGTAAATGAATCAATGTATTAATAGAAAGATTCCCATGAAGGTATCCAAGCGTCATGTCAGACCGAGAGGCTTTGGAACATGACTGTTACCGGAGCAGATGGTTAAAGACTCGCTTCAAAGAGCCCAGTGCCAACCACCTGTGCAAAAAGTAGTGCAAGAATGTTATATTATGTATTTACATTACACTAAAATGCAGTGATTTTGATGGACATATACAGGTGAAATGGGTTACCTTGCGTATCCCTAATTTTTAAGTTTTACGATTTTTATATAACATTAAAGTCATTATGGGTTTTTAGCAAAAGTGTTTTAGGAGGTGTTGTAGTGCTGTGGTGCAGCTTAAACTTTCACTTGTAACAACACTTTTAAAAAAAAAACTTCCGTTACTTTTATTTTTATACTTTAAGTACTTTTGAATGTAGTACTTTTTAACTTTTACTTGAGTAAAAAGCTTGACTTGATACTTCAACTTCTAAAGTATTTTTAAACCATAGTATCTATACTTCTACTTGAGTTTTGAATGGGAATACTTTCAACACCTCTGATAAATTAAATGGATGGATGGATTTTCACTAGTTGTTTCACACAGGGACATGTCTAGTGCCGGACAACCTGGAAAGTAGAGCACATCACCCCAGTTCTAACATCCTTACAATGGCTGATAAATCCTTGTATGGCTTGGCACCAAAGTACATTGAAGATCTTTCTGTATATACCAACTACCCAGACCACTCAGGTCTTCCAACTCTAGTCTACTGATCATCCCTAGAATCAGAACCAAACATGGAGAAGCAGCTTTCAGTTTCTATGCTCCCCTTATCTGGGACGAACTTCCAGAAGACTGTAGAACTGCTGAAACAATTTGTTCCTTTAAATCAAAGCTAGAAACTCATTTGTTTAGAGCTGCCTTTGAGTAATTTATTAATAATAAAGCTGGAAAGTCATATGTTCTAAAGTCACATGATATGTGTTTCTAATGTGGTGCTTTGTGCTGGTAAAAGTGTGATATACAAATAAAGTTGCTTTGCCTTTTTGCAGTAAAAGTCAGATTTGGTCTTGGTCCTTCTCAGCTGCTAGCTGTCAGCTTCCATGTTTAACAAAGCAGAATTTATACTAAATGCCATACACAAAGAGAGTTACCACTGCAGATATTAGCTGCTAATTGATTTAGATAACCTTACTTAAAAAATTTCAGATATATTCTTTTAACTCTGATCTTGCCATATAAAATGCGCTCATATAAACTGAATCCTATCTTCTCAAAAGAGCTATCTAGCATTATCAGATGGCTTTAAACCAAACCCACAATAAAACAACAACAGTTGTGTTAAATCTGCGGCGCTGATCTGCTGCATGTTATTATTTTTTCCCAGGACACAGCTGCGACCTGTAGAGAGACTGCTTTGCTTTGGCCCCTGGGGCTGGGGCCAATTGTTCCCTTTTTCTGTCATTGTGGATCCCCAAACAAAAGTTTTCAAATCTATCATCAGGCAGGCGTCAGTAGACGGATTGAGGAATTCAGGTTATATACGAGATCCCTTAACCAAAGTCTGCGCCTTATCTTTACGCAGCGACTCTATGTGGGTTAAACTAGGTTTAAAGCTGAATAAAAACAAAAGTCTTCAGCTGTTGCCCCCGATATTCACTCTCCCCCTCGATATTCACTCTCCTCCTCCTCCTCCTTCGTCTTTTCCCCGTTATCCACAGCTTTCCCAGGCATATACACCCCCTCCTCCCCCTTCACTTAACCACAAACTCATCAATGCAAACCTCTCCCCCTGGTTTCTGAACCACACATAACACAACGCAGATACAAAAAGCCTTTTCTGTTTTGTTTTGTCTTGCTTTGTTTTTCTTTACCATTTTAGTTTTCCAGGCGAACTTCATGGTTAGCGTTTCTTTCATGATCCGGGGACAGCATCAAGACCTCCAGGATAATGCAATCAGAGAAAAAAAAAAGTATTTTTCAAATAAGGTTTCTATAAAAAATAGTGCTTCTCCTCACGTTTCTCTCTAAAATCAAACTCCTGCTCCTCTGGTCTGTCAGCAAGCACTCCCTTCTTCAACTGAATGACCGATCTCCTCCTCCTGCTCCTCTATTCACAACAGCCCTGTTTAAACTCCACCTCTTTTTTTTGTCTGACTTTCATCAGACTGACAACAATGTACGCACTCAGAGCGGTGATTTGTGTTTGCGCAACTTCAGATGAAACATAAAAAATCAGTTTCCTCCAAAGTTAAGGGAAAAGCTCATGTGCAGTCATTTTATTTTTTTCTTTCTCTCTATTTCTTTTCTAAACAAAGAGATGCTTTCCAATTTTCAGTTATTAGAACCGTTGCTTTATGTTACCTATTGCTGTTGGATGCTATTAACGGATCATGGAACAAAAGTAATTTATATATTTTGTTCTGATATAATGTAAAATACGTCAGACCTGCTGTTACAAGGTGCTTTGCACAGATAAAAAGTTATATTTTAGTCTCCGGATTCTAACTTTCTGTCTTTCATTCTTCAAAACATGGTGGTGGCAGCATCATGTTGTGGGATACCTTGCTTCTGTAAGAACAGATATATTGGAAGAGAATTTGTTAGATGTAGCAAAAGCCTTGAAGCCTTTGGTGATGAAAGCTGAATTTATCTGCATGTAAACAGCATCCCAGCTATATTGAGCTACAGGCCTTGGCACTCCCTCTTCCGCAAATGACCGCGGAATAGCAACACATGTACTACAATGACAAAGCACCAACAACACATGTAACAGAATCATCCAGTACAGTACTTATGAAGTGTACTGTGCTGCAGCATTGTTGTCATCCATTTATTCAATCTGTCTGCAAATCCTGCTTTTACTCTGCCTGCCTCACTGCCGCCAGCATTTGTTTACTATTTGTGTGACGCTCAAAGCCTAAAGGGTAAATACCGACATGAAAGGGCACATGTAGCCAGCTACCATTACGGAGTAGAACTCATTTAATTCAATAGTTCTATTTTCTTACTGACATAACCTTGGATGAAAGTTGCCGTTCTGATTAAGGTATTGGCTCGATTATTATCATAGCTTGCTTTCGATGCGCATATAAATGTACATAAAGGATCCTTTAATTAAGGAAATAAGGTGTAAAACTTGATGTCAACAGATGATCAGCATTCAACTCGACTGATTTTAAGCTATGGAGAAAACATACAAAGCTAGTAGGCAAGGCAATTCTATTAGTATAGCACAGTTTCACAGATTCATGGTAAAGAAACCACATATATGATAAAAGCATTGTAGTAAACCTGCCTTTTGGTAACCGACCTCCAAGACAGGTCTCTGTGGCCGTATCCTGGCACAGTCCAGGCTGTGTTCACATGGTACGAAATAAGTGGATTTTGACCAAATACGGTATCCGAGTACGGACTCCCATACCATGTGAAAACGCCCTTATAGTGCCCATGTTTGTGCCATTAACAGTCGCTCCAGACTGTTTTTTGATTAAGCTATTGTGCTCCGTAGGTTGTAATAGTGTTTTTTTTACAACAACAGAGACACCTATACAAGAAATAAGTCCGGAACACTAATACCGCTCTCAGCCAATTTAACATTAAACTCTTCAAAGTTAAATTAAGCAGCAGATCCCTGTAGTAACTCTTCACTATCCTGAAGTACAACATTTGGAACACAGATGGTATGAATGATCTAGATATAGATTATTATCTTCAACCCGACAGCCACCTTGTGTGTGAAACATCTGCGGCCCCTCGGCCCCTGCGTGGGACAATACAAGGAAAGCGATGGTTGTCGTCACTAGTACTGTGCATTGTCAATGACAGCAGAGGAGAATGGGTTTAGTCTGTCAGAATGGGCAGTACTGTTCCCTATGAATGTGTCTCCACACGTACTCAAACGGCCCACTTGTGTGAATAAACGGGAAGATGTGAATCAAGCTCTGAGTTTGTGAAGGGTCTTTTTGTATCACAAACATGAAGCAAATGTGAGCAAGCAGCCTCATACATTTATAACCTGATTCATGACACAGATGAGATTCTAAACTCCTGATACGGAGTTGTTTAAATATAGAGACAATGTGACCACTATAATACTTACATACTTCAATTTTAATGACAGGTTTATAAGGTTGGATACCCCCCATGTTGGCCTTGAAAACATCAGCGCACAACCGAAACGTCACACTCAGCGTCACCCGCCATGACCCACTATCACCCGTCTACGTACAAACAAGATGACCAGCAGTACTCCCAAACAGCTTAATTCAAAGGGCACCGAGAGGCCAGGGAAGCCTGTTGTACATCTCCGTCAGTCTTTCTCTATGTGTGGTATAAAGCAGCATTAGGTTTTCTTCCTGAGACTCCTCGTCAGGCTGCAAAACTGGCCTATGTCCAATTCCCAGGCTGAGTTGCCCTTGGTGTCCATTCAGGTCTGGGGAAGTCTGGGAAGCCCAGAGGGGCAGTGGGAAGGTTGGGACCCCAGAAGACCTTTGGCCCAGTCCCAGGGGTTAGGAGTGTTGGTCTCACAGCGGGACTAATGTCACATGTCCACAGAAAACAAGACTTTGGACAAACGTGACGGCTGCAACTGCATCTGATGGATGACCGCATGAGTGTGCGTATCCTTCAACTTGGGGACAACAAGTAAACCCTTTCCTCCTGAGGGCAATGAAGTGCTAAATATGGTTGCTATTACCAGATTTTAGGCAATTATTATTATTTGTATCATTATTGTTGAGTTGCTATTATTGAATAAGAGATTGGTTCAGTTCATTTGACATGGAGGGCTTATGAATAGTCAGTATTGTAATGCAGCAAATAGTAATATGTTTGCTAACTGTTGCTCAAAGCAGGGGAACTGAAGTTTCATCTACTGCCTATTATTCAAAACCAAATGAGCTTGCAGTATTTTCTTAAAACTTATTAGCATAACATAAAGAAAACTATTTACACTTTTACTATTTTCTCAAGTGGGCAACCATTGTCTGTATTGCTGCCTCTGATCATCAGCGCTGTGATCATTAAAAGGAGGAAGTTATCCTATGTATATTGTTGCCATTAGCAACAAGGAGAGAGATAAAAGAAGGTAATCATCATAGAAAAATAACAGCTAAACATCACTTTAGCTGTTATTGACAATGCTGTAAGATGGAAATACATAAAACCCTTCTCCCCTGTCTGAAGTCGGCTTTGTAACAAACTAGATATTTCTGCAGATAGTTTTATTTATTTGTTTGTTATTGATTAATTACATACAGTTGCTCCCATTGGCAGATTTAGATTAAAAGTTATTTTCATTTTGCCAGAAAAGTCTGTGTCTGATTGGAAATGAGGTGGATGTCTGTCAGAAGACAATAAAACTAGGTCAGTTTTTAAAAGAAAATCCTTTCATTTACATTTGATCAAAATTGCTTTAAAAAAATCGTGTACAGTATATTCTTCCTAGTAATCAATAGAAAAATCTTTCCAGGGGTATACCAATGACACCCTTCTTATAGTTGATGGAAAGCATTTTGTATGTTTTCACTGGTATTTAGACAATTTATCTTTGGTGATGAGCTCTAAGTCTTTGAGGTTTAAAGGGCTTATTGCCATCACCCTAATCTTAAGCTCTTTCAGAGATTCTCGGTCAGATTCAAGTCAACCCTCTAGCTGGGCTCACCAAAAAGGACTAATTCTTACATTTAGAAAAAAGATGTTGGTAAAATTAAAAGATTACTTCAAAATTTGTAAAAAGATAAACTTATAATATTGATCCTTGCAGTATTCTTTTCTCCTTTTTCCTTTATTTTATTTTTAAAAAGAAATGAGAAAATGGATGGCGAAGAAGATGGCTGAGAAGATGGATGTAAAATAATTCAGTATTATTCAGAATATCTCCATAAATTTGTGCCAAGATTTCTGTATCTTCTAAAAGTCTAAAGGTTTAATAAGGTTGCATGTTTAAAATCCCTGCTGTAAATGCTAATCGTTCTTCAGTATTGGGATTCAGGCCTATTCCCTCTCCAAGTTTTCCTTTCTGTGGATGTGTACTGATGTAATTCCACTAAGGAAAACCCTTGACCAGAGCGGATCCTTTTATTAAAATTATTCATCAAAGGATTCCTGCCATTATCCAGCCCCTCAAGTGCTCTCTTCTC
The DNA here is from genome assembly GCA_028564705.1 of Apricaphanius iberus. Lineage (NCBI taxonomy): Eukaryota > Metazoa > Chordata > Actinopteri > Cyprinodontiformes > Aphaniidae > Apricaphanius > Apricaphanius iberus. Next base: position 3,298,865 of record JAPXFQ010000804.1, on the reverse strand, counting down.
TCTTCCATAGAAATAACTGTGAGCTGCAGTACCCACAGAAAGGGGACAAAAACATGAGGAGCCCTGCAAGCGCTGTTATTGCACCACAGTGGGGAAAAACGCACATTCCAGGAAATCTCTCACTTCCTGCCATCAGCCTCCTGACTCCAGCAAGGCTGCTGTCCTCATACCTGACTGGCTGGGGAGCCTTTCTGCTGGCCTGAAGCGAGGTCATAAAAATCCACCAATAAGGGGAAGGAAGGAGACCTAAAAGAGGCAGAGGGAAGGTAATGCAGCAAAAGTGAGGGAGGTTTGAAAGCAAAACCTTAAACCCAAGACAGCAGCTATGAGAATCTTCAGATGGATTGGTAACATCTGTGTTTATATACAAGATAAGGAGGTCGAGTATCAGAGAAAGTGCAGTACACTGTTGAGATTAGCTAGAAAGAACATTATCTCCACTTTGAGAGTGAGAGACTGAGGAGTTCACAGCACAGACTGAAACTGAGAAGAACCAAACTGACCGGAAGACGAGTGTGACGCAACCGGATAATTTTCCCTGCTGTACTGAGAACAAGTCATTCCTTAATTTCAGACAGGAAAGTGACAGAGAGGACAGGAGTATCTGTCGGTGGAAATCTTTCAGTAGAGTTCAGTCCAGCTATAGCTCAAAACAGTGCAGGTTTCTGAAATAATATCAATTTTTAAATGCTGTGTGTCTGTGCAAAAAGGAATATGCTTAATATTTTTTGCTTTTGGTCAGATGTTTGTGTGTGGTTGATAAGTTTGGGTTTCTACGGCATGCCTCCCAGCAGAGGGCAGAGTTCGTAAACCGTAGTGTTTGTCCAGAGTCAGCAGAGATTTTGGTGAGAGCAGGCCAGGAGGGAAGGAAAAAAAAAACATTTGATTTATAATTCAGGGTCAGAAGGATTTGTTTTAACTTCACAAACCATACAAACGAGAACATTTAAACTGAATGGGGCAATAAAGAGAAGATAGTCAGTGGCAGTAATAGCACATCTTTAAAAGAAAACGCAGTAGACTAAAAAAATGAGACTATCTGTTAATCTCCTTTTTCTTTCTGTTTCAGTCTTTGGGAAAAAAAAATGTTGTTTAAGTGGTTGCATTAAAGCTCCGTCTGCTTTTCTCCTCTCCACTCTTATGTCATGTCTCTGTTACTCCTGTTAGATCTTTTGTCCAGGCTGTTGTTGTCTCTGGTTGGGTGACATCATTCGTTTCCCGTAAAGTCCAAATCTGCAGACCTCTCCCCCTCCTCCTCTTTCTCCTCCTCCTTTAAGCTCAACATGCAAGTGGTATTAAAGAAAAAAATGCTAAGTCCAGGTAATGCATTATCTGTATGTTTGCCAAATAAAGTTGAACCTAAAAAAGAAAAAAAAGGCAAGATAACATGTTTTTCAGAGTCTGCATGAACTAAAAAGCTAGAGGATGCAAGGATGATTCAGATGGTGCTTGTTGGGATAACTCCAGGGGTTTTTGTACTTAGAGGATTACTAAAAAAAAATATGGGTTCCAGAAAACCCATCCCCCGCATGTGCCCTCAAGCCTTGACACCCCCTGAATCTAAGCCCTGCTAAGCCTGGAATGAATTGGCCTGAACTGGCTTGGATGTCTGTCTGTCTGACCCCGTCGGCTAATGAGAGCTGGACCATCTGTTGCCCAGCAAATAGATGCCGCCTCGAAGCTGCCATATATGTAACAAAAACAACACACAACGTCAATCAAACCAGCAACACATCGGCGACAACCGCTGCCACCATGAAAGTCAAAACACTGAAAAACCACAAGAGAAAATGAGCTAAAACCTCTTTTTGCATTGAACAGTTCTGGGGTTTTCTTTACTGTTGTCTAAGTGTAACACAGTTTGTTTTTTTAAATCATGGGCATTGTTGGAAATTAAACTGCAGAATTGAAGCACAGAACCTAAAACAGAACAGAAAAGGCGGCAGCAAATCAATTGTGGCACAGAAAGATGCTTTTAACAGCTTTGTTGTTACCACAGCATTGAACAAAACCTGAAACTTTGTAAATTTTAACAGCATATGGAGCTAAATGAGATGGTGGATTTCTCGCACTACAGCTTGTATTACCCTTTTTGCATCCATTTATGATCGCGGAAACATTTTTTATTCATGGGGATCTGCTGACATGGGGACTGAGCTGAATGCTGACCACTCATTAAAAAGTGCACAGCACAAGTTCTGAGCACAACAAAACATCGCAGTGGCAGCTTGATCCCAGTCATGCGACCTGGCTAAAGCTGCATGTGCTGGCTGAGCGGGAAAAGAGAGAATTAAGTGTGTGCATGCGTTTGGGAGGGGACGCCTAACCATAAATCCCCCTGCACCCTAAAACACACACAAGCACACGCACATGTCCTTTAATGTAGCTATCAAGCCATGAAACACACACACACACACACGCATGCACTTACTCACACACGCCATCAAGAGCACTAGCACTGCCATGTGGTGTAATGAGTTTCTGCCCCAGTTAACCAAGCTGCTGGTTTTGTGTCGCTACTATGGGGCAACATGTGGGTGACAGGGACAGTGTCTGCAGTATTGACTTTTCACACCAGTCCTATTATATGAACTAATTAGGTCCAGGATCATGACCTCTGCAGAGCTGCAGGGGCAGAGACAGCTTTACAAGCAGAAGGCCACTTAAGAGAATAAATAGAATCTAAAGTGTTTGACTGATTAAGAGGGCAATGCTGGCCTGGATTCTGAAAAATAAGGATGTCTGGTAGTTTGAGAATGGAACAATTTGAAACATAAGAAATAACAGAGAAAAGCGGATGAAGAATCCAGACTTGTAGGCCCCGATTATGAAAATTCCAAATAAAGACTGCAAAATTGCATGTGCAACAAAAAGTTTGCAACAGTGGGTTGTCCTTCATTTGCAGATGATCTATTGAGATTGTGTTTGCAATTTATAATCGGCGCAAGGAGCAGTATTCCAGTAAGGACTCTGCGTCCACTGCTGTGTGTGCCAGCCTGCCCCATGCACCGTGCCACAGCCAGAGCGAGAAGAAATAAGCACATTTGATTCATTATAGGTCTTTGGCAAAATAAAAGGTAAAAAAACAACAAATTAGCCATTAACAAACCATTAACAAAAGTTAATTGTGAAACAAAAGTGAATTTCGGAGAATTATATATTTTTTCGTTTGTACATGCGCTGCTCTTGCTCCATGCAAGCGTATTCCAGAGTTGGACTCAAAAAAGGTGCAGCTTGTCCAGAACAAAGCTACTTGCAGTCTTGAGATGTTCATCTTCTATTAATATTGTTGAAATACACTACACTTTAAAATGGCCTCTATTGAATATATTCAATTAAAGGTCAAGTGTAAAACACATACCTCTTGCAAAAATCAATGTCTATACATCTTCACAGAATTGGAATAAATTATCTAAAAATAATAGAAAACTAAATGGCATTAATTCTTTAAAAAAATGGTTCAAATCTAATTTTAGCTTTTGATCTACCTAAATGTTTTAGGTATTTTGTTGAATGCCGGAAATCTACAAGTTAATTACATCTGGCTTTTGTATGTAATCTAGATCATTTAAATTGATATTCTTCATAACTACAAGCTAAAGTCATGACGAGTTTCATTAAATCTTTTTGTTTGTGTATCTTGGGGGTCATCAGCATGGATGGTGAATTCCCCCATGATTAATTAAATCATAGTCAATACATATTATAGAAAGAATGTCACTGAAATAATTAAGAAGTTAGAGTTAAGTTTTGCGAGTTTATAGAAATATTAGACTCTTATCTGGGACATTTTAAGCTGGTAGGTAGATAGTGTCAAAGCAGATGTTTTATTATTTACGTCTGGACAGGTTTCTAAAAAAACAGAGGCAGAAACATTAGTGTATGGATGCATAAAACTGAAGAGACATACAACAAAATATATTTCTTCAAAGTATTGAAGGCTGAAAAATTCCCTTTGAAGTACATGGAAATATGTGCAGTAATATGCTGAAAAGTTTAACGTGAATAAAAACTTTTGCTCAATGGGTTGATCAAAAGGAGGTTTCTTCTCAACCGCATTATTTATTGCATTAGTGTCCAAACTGAGTAAGAACAGGTCAAAGGTTACAATAACTAGTCGCATCCGGATGAGTGAACGCCTTTGAGTGTTGAAATCGTTGTCAAGTCATCAGAACACATGACAGTGAAAAAGAGCCAAAACATCAAAACTGGAAATACTGAGACGTCACAAAGTTTCAGCATGAAACGTGCTCTTCCCTGTGCAAGTAGGCAAAAAAAGAGGAAGAAGGAGCGCTAACTCAGCTTTCTTACTTTCTTTCAATGGAAAACACAGAATCATCAAAATTCTCTGTCAATCCCTTCTTCTCTTTTCCCCCTGTTTTCTTTGAGTAAAGTAACTTCTGTGTTTCCGCTAACAGGCCAGCTGAGGTTATTGAAGTTCCCTGCCGGGTATTATACACCAACAGGACTGAGGGGGGTAGAGGATATTCTCTCTGCTTGGGCTTTTATTGATGGGTTAGCAACTTAATTACATTGCCCTCTAACAGAGTGAAAAAGAACATTAGAGGCTTTAAAATGAAGTTAGAGTCGTGTTTTTTTGAGGCAACACACACACTAATGTGTCTTATGTCATTTGGCTAAGTGCAATGCATCTGGTATTAGAGTCCAACACATTTTAAAAATCCGCTTTTAACAAGCTTTTGTTGTGGATCAATGTGTCCACCAGCTTGTGTGAACTCACAAAGGTTCTGATAATGACTGACACCTCAGCATTCTCTCTTTTTTTCTGACTTGAACTGTGGACTTGATAGTTTTCTCCAACAGCACGTCATGGAGATTACATGGAGAAAATTAGACCAAGTCTCTGGCTCTCTCACAGTACAGTTTCATAAGCTGCAAGGAGGCAAAGGTAAGACAAGAGGATGACAAACACCTGACGCCTGTAAAGTCAGGATTATCTACGTCAGCACAGGGCAGAGGATAAACCAAGAAAAGAAGAGGTAAAAATAAAAAATATTTCATGTTTGTTTGCTTTTTTATAACCAAACATATCCCTTTTGGTGAAAAAGGAAACCTTTGGATGTTTCAAGCTGTTCGTACATAGGGCGACTGTGGCTCAGTGGTAGAGTAGTTGACTTGCAATCAGAGGGTCGTAGGTTCGATTCCAGCTTCCTCCAGTCACATGTCATGTGCCCCTGGGCAAGGCACTTAACCCCCAAAATTCTACATTGTCCTACCGAGCCATGTTGGGTGTCGGTGTATGAATGCGAGGGTGATTGGGTGAATGCGGCTTCAATGTAAAGCGCTTTGAGTGGTCAGTAAGACTAGAAAAGCGCTATATAAGTCCAGTCCATTTCCATTTACCAATTTATTAGCAGTTGTTGTATGTTTGCTACACCACTAACAGCTGTTTCATTCTTGCATAACTTTATGGAAAGTATTTAACTGTCCAATAATCATCTTGTCATTCACTTAGTTAAGGTGAGAGGGCGATCACAAGTCAATGCCGTAAAAACAGTCACAAGGATGAGACTCGTACAGACTTTATGCAAGTAATCTGAGCTTTCAGAGAATGTCTGCCGGCTAACCTCCACACTCCTTAACCCCCTAAAACAATAGGAGGAAACACTGAGCTGTGATGGGGCCACATTTCGGCCAGGATATGAGATAGGCAAAGAGGAGGATGACCTACAGAACTAAAAAACACATATAGGCATCACAGTGAGACTGCATTCCTATACAAATTGAGAATAGGGTGAAAGAACTACAGATTTAGCTCTTCCATTTAGCAGTGTAAAATGTTTGCCCACCAGCAATTTGGACCAAAATGGACCAAAACTGTGGGACTAGTAATACTGACAATACATTAGTGTCTATCTGCCAGGGGGGCATTCCCTACATGCTATGACCACCAATGATTGCCAGTAATGCTCTGATCAGTTTACTGTAAGGACAGCTGGTTATATGACTCGATTTAAATACTAGTGACCAGTAGCAGGTTGGTCAAAGTTATTATGAATTGATGAGACATCGATGAGTCATATTTTTTGAGAACAAAAGAAATGGGCATAATATTCAGAAAAAATGTCCCTATAATTTGTACATTTCAAAGAGATTTGAGCATTTTTAATTCATAAAAATACTTAATACTAAAATAGATTTTAATAAATGCTGTTAAAATACACCATAGAGTTACATGGATGTCAAATTGGACACAATCGAAGCGTAACTAAGAAGGAATGTTAATAGATGTAGACACAAAATGGGTCAAAATTGGGCAAATCTTCAACTAACACTGTTGAAATATAAATAGTTAGCTTGGAAACCTAATCAGACTAGTAGTCTCCTAGACAAATAGATTCAATTCATGACAGCAATTAAGATTTATACACAGATTACATTACAGATGTTAGTCAAGTTTTAGGTGTTTTCATACAACTTTCTATAAATACCGCATTGCTACCACTCCATTAGCTTGCACTTTTGTCAGACATCTCAGTACTTCTCCAAAAAACAGAAGTTGAAACAGTACTCATTCTTTGTTTGTCATTTTGGCTTTTAATAGTTCAGGTTTTAAGAACGGTTAAATTTGGTACAGCACATTTAAATTCATTGACAGATCCTTTTTGTTTCGCATTGTGGGAGTGACTTTCAGCTACTGTAGAATCTATAGATAATCCAAACTTGTGGAAAAACACTAAATGAGAGTTAATACCACTTTGTTGATTGGTACAAAATCATTTGATTTTCTAATTAGCTTTTTAATTTAAAACTTCTGCCTAAACTATTTTGTTTCTCTGGATTTTTCAATGATGACACTAAAACAAATGTAATCGTAAACCTTCGTGGTCTCTAGACCAGACGATGTGTGAAGCAGTAAGGCTCTTTCAGATATTAAAAGACAATTTTTCTTATAATTACATTGATGTTACAAAATGTATTTAATTTCTTTTTTACTCAATTAAGAGAATATTTAAAGACTTCCATCAGTTTTCAGCTTTCCCCCCATCCACATATAAATAGCTTATTTGATCATGAAAAACAGCATCTTCATGCAATTATCAATCAAACTGCTGAATTTGGTGCTTCTGCAGGTTCATATCTGTTAGTGCCTAAAAAAATGCATTAATTGTTGTTTCAAAAGTAGTGCGAGCAGCATTTATGTTGAGCTCTTCATTTAGTTAACATTTATCTTGGTAAGAATAGACTGGAAGCTGAAGTGAAGTGAGTAATATTTAAATGGTGATCAGTCAGCGAGGCGCAACAGCCAAAACAAATTCAAAAAAACTAATAGGCGGCAATTGCGGTAAAAATGAATCATTGAAATTCATAAGAATCCAGCTGTCTTTCAGTCTGTGCAACCAAAGCTTAATGCAGACTGTATGTTATTGCACTGTGACCTGTAAATCTAATGCATAAAGCGTCATCGAGAAGACACCAACAGAGAACCTAATGTTTTACATCCCTGCTCAGTTGCTTAGCTATTTCTCTTTGATTTAAATATTTTGTTAAATAAATCTAATCATTGTTTTAGTGTAATGTCAAAAAATTGACTTAAATTTGCCACAATTTCATCCATATGATAAAAAGGATCAGAATCTTTTTTCTTTTTCTGTTTTGAGGGTTTTCCCATCACTGTCCTTCACTTTGTCAAAGTCACCACACACTTTTACCCAAACAGACCTTGGAGAAGTTACAGACACCACTAATATCACCGACCCTCACTGCCTATCTTTAAATGCTTACAATTCCAAACTTCTTGTTTCAGATATTTATGTTTGACTCCCAAGTTCTAGTAAATTTCCACTGCATCTAATTAGATGGTTCCATCCAAGTTTCTTAGAAAAAAGCAAAACAACAGAACAATACATAATAATTTGCAACACCTCACACATTCCAAGCAAAAACAGAACGTAAATGTGCAACAGGTAACATCTTTCAGATTGTTTAACGAGACAGGAAGGACCTGTGCTTTCCAAGAAATGAAAACAAGATTTGAATAGACAATCATTCGGGTTCCTATTGACAACAGGTGCTGTACTGACCCAGTGGTGAGGGCTGCTCTCCGGGGAGCGAGGTTGGTACCTCTGCAGGGTGACACCTCCCTCCCCCTCCAGCAGTAAGGTGCTATCCAGGTCGGGGCAGTGGTTTAGCTGGGCGCTGATGGGCAACGACAGTAGGGTGGCCAGAGGGCAATGGGAGATCATGGCAGCCACCTGCATCAGCGGCAGGGATGGCAGGTATGGCAGGGCATACTCCAATCTTGACAGCAGTCTGGAGCACTCTGTGGTCTTCACGTGCTGGTGATCAGGACGGAGGAGATGCAAGTCCTCAAGGACAGACAAGTTTCTTCCCAGATATTTTAGTCCATGGCTTTGCTTCTCTAAAGCTGTCAAACCCACTTTCTTCGTCTTACTCTCTTCTGTTTTTTCCTTCCCTTCTTACTTCTCAGCACACATGGAGTTCAGCCGCCAACAGCTCTGCACCACACGAGTGATTAAAGTCTATTGTCTCTCTTTCTCTTTCCACCTCCTGCATTCATCACAAGAGGGGGAGGAGTTAGAACTGGGTAACCCTGCCTCCCCGCCTACAAAAAATCTGCCCAGGGACCAAACAGTTTAAATGTGAAGAAAAAAAGCTAAGAATGACAGGAAAGCTGGGATAGAGGGAAGGATGTCAAGGGAGAGTTTCTACTAATGAACAACAATGGTAACTACTTAAAAAAAAAAAAAGAGTTGGCTCAGCTATCCCCAAAGAAAATTTAAGACACCCAGCAGAGTTTAGACCTATGAAGGGATCTGTTTCTTTAACATTTTGTGATCAAATCTACTTAAAATTATCTGATAATACTCGGTGAGGTGACTGAAAAAGGCAAATCCTACATTACACACTGATATGTTTCGGTGTGATGTGTCCTAACAAAGTTATTAATTATTTAGAGTCTGATTAGCAGTTCAGCTTTGTGGCAGCCAATGGTCAAACTAACAGAAATGTGTAAGGATCATGAAAGGGGTAGAGAAAACTTTGTGAACATATAATTGCTTTAGTGTCTAATGGGGCCCTGTTCCATCTGTAGACCTTATGGTGACTAAAACCCAGTGCTGTCTCCTTTCCTTTTTTTTATTCTCTTTCATTCATTGATCTGAGATGTTGTGAAGACCTACTCAGTGAAGCAGCTTTGACAGATACCTGTCTGTCCTTAGTGTTTTTTCAGTGGTTGTTTATTTACCGCAGAAAACAGGATGCAGGGTTTAACTTTATACTAAGGCTCTCTACTGTAGGAAGCAACTTTCATCACACTTTGTATAACATTAACTGTTAAGTCTACTGTGTGCTTAAGTGTTTGTGTGAGAGAGACTTGGACCTGTGCCTGGTCCCAGATAATCCTCTTTTCTGTGTTTTATACTTGGCTGGTTCCTATTACGGCACTGAAGTTGATTCCCCGCACACAAAAGAGACATTACATCTGAAACAACCTTTAAAAGCTCAATTTTGTTACTTTCAGGACATCTTGTGTTTTCACCCTCTTTGTGTTTAGTCACGGAAAGGTTATTTCTGCACGACATGTCTACAAAAAATCTGTTTATCAAGACTTAAACTGTGGTTCTAAATCCTTTAAATTACGCAAACCAAGTCTAGTTTCATCTAGCTTTGTTTAAGATTTCTTGTGACTTGTAGTTGTCACGAGTTTCACTAAAGACAGCTTTTCTTCTAAACTAATATTTGTAACTTAGTCATTTTGATAACCTTCAAGCAAACATATGTTTATATTTCCTATATTTACTATTGAATCCGTAGGAAGAATTAACTAAACTTGTAAAAATGTCTTATACAGCGCTAGTTAAATGTGTGTTACTATTTATTTTCCAGGAAATCATATTTAACAACTTGTGGATTGAAAAACCCTAAATTAATGCAGGATCAGGTCAATTTAAGAGGATTTATTAAACAAAGAAACAATGATGCAGAGGAGGACCCAGGAACCTTGTCAATGATTAAAACCAGGTAGAATAAAAGGCCAATGATTACTGAATTGAGGAAGAGGTGAGTAATAAGAAAACATCTTACTGACAGAGAACAAATACTCAATGAAACACTGAGGTCAAGAATACTTACCTAAAACAACACAAACAAAAATACATGGCAAAGTGTCAAAACAATCAAAATGTATAAAAATACAACAGTTATGTAAAAATGGAAACCAAAATGACTGAACTTAAAGTCCATATCATGACAATGATGAATGAAACATTTAGAAAACAAATTTTATTGCACAGTTTACTTCCGCAATGCAGTCCTATTCAATAAATTAGAATATGCATTCTAATGAGGCTAGTCTGTTAATTAAAAGTATGTTTTGAAAATTATATTTAATCAGGTATTAAATATACTTTTAATTCAGCTTTTTTTTCTATAAATAAATATTATTTTAATTATTATCTGGTATAGTATTTTAATCTCAAATATTTTGCTTGCATTAATTGTAAAATGAAAATTGTTTAAATGAACAGAAATAAAGGCTTTAAAACTATTCTATTTCACGTTTTCCACTGGACGAATTATTTGAATAACTTTTTTTTACAACAGTTTTCTAACTTGTTGAATAATTGCATTTCTAAAAAAAAGTAATACTTCTAAAGGAAAAAAATGCATAAATTATAAATTAAAAACTAGTATGCAAACAAGTCTTACTTATTACTAATAGACAGTATAATATCAAATAAAACTTCCTTCATAACATTCACACACCCCTAATAACGATGTGTACAAAAGTCGTGGTGGTGTTTGGTGTGTTATGTTGTCTGTGTCAGTGGTTCCTAAACTTTTTCACAGCATGTTGGCTTCCCAAGACTTGGTACTGTAAGGCTTTAACTTTAACAAGGCTTTAATAATTTGGCACAACTATGGAACTTTCATCATACAAGATTTTTCTAGTCTTTTTTTTTGCTTTATTTGCAATCATATTTTACTTGACCTAAACAATCTTTTCGTAACAATGAAGATTACATGCTGACATATCTGGGGCAATCGCTGCTGAGGCACCAGGTACCCTCACTGAGACCTGAGCCGAGTCCAGCTGTGACTCACACCTTCTCTTTGACTCAGGCTGGCAAGATGCCTCTATTTACGTTAGTCATAAATCTAATGAGGCTCAAGCTTAGCTGTGCTTTTATTTAGCATTGATTCAGTGTTGGAGATCAAAGATGAAAAAAAATCACAGCATTAAAATGCCTCTCTAGTCAAATCGGGTAAATCAAGCTCAGCTGAAGTGCCCGGAGGAAGTGAGTGAGTGATTCATTTGCCATGACGCTGCGTGTGCCTGGGTGAGAGCTGGAAATAAAAGAGAACATGATAATCAGGAAGGGTGAGTAAACATGCAATCTTGTCAATTTGCTGTCAGGACGGACTTCAAGAGAAGCCCCCTCTCTTACTCCTTCCGGCATTTCCTCTGTGTTGCACATTGTCATTTTATTCAAATTGTCCAGTTTAAGGGTCTGAGCTGAAATGGCAGATACGCTTTACTGAAGTATATTTATTATATGAAAGGAATGGAAGTGACTAAATTCCTTACGTTCTTGTCAAAACGTTTATTTCTGACCACTTTGCTGATACTGTATTGAACTTCTCTGTATTCCTGGATTTGTCTTGCTTCTTTCTGTCGACATATGAGTGTGCTGACACAGCTCTAGTGTGGTAAGCATCAGTTTACACAGCTGGGAAGCCAGAACGTTCTTATACACAATAAGCACTCAAGTTCTTCACACTTTTGGTCAGTACAAACATGAACTCTCATTTTCTTTCTCTCATTTTTTCTCTCAAATTTTAGCACATAAACTGAGATATCAGGTAAAAACAGTAGTAAGTATATTATGGCTAAACAGATTAAAAACAATTCAGGAGATAAAGACACCTGGAATTCTTTTATAGTAAGAAAAATCTTGGTATTACCAATTTTAGCTTTCTATGCTGTTTAAAACTTAAACAGATCTGGTGTGGCTTGTAAATGCAGTAATATCCCTTGAACTGTTTTACATTTTTTCACGTTACAGCCAAAAACTTAAATATGTTTTATTTAAATTTTATTCATTACAATTAAAAAATCTGTAAAATGTGTCAGGTATTTGCATTCAGACCCTTTAATGATAAATAAACTCCAGCGTGAAAAGTGGTCTTCAGTCTTAGTAAGGGGACTCTAACTGTGTATAATCTGTGTAAATACAGTGGATTGTTGAAAGCCTGGGAGGTTTTGTTAGAGAATATTAGAGACCAAACAGCATCACAAGTACCAACACACCAGACAGGTCAGGGGTGAAGTTGTGGGAAAGATTTTAACTTCATTTGAACAGCTTTCTGTTCAACCCACCATCTAAACACAGGAAAAGGACACCACAACTACAAAGCTACAAACTTGTTGTCATCCACCAAAACTAAAAGGCAGGGCAAGTAGACTATTAATCACAGAAGCAACGGTAACGCTTGACTTTAAAGACTTTAAAGTATTGAAGGAATGAAACGCACTGCTGCTGAAGGTTCTCTGACTCATAATGCAGATTCCCAGCTTGTCCAATGTCATGTGAGCTCAACTGTACCAAATTCCCCAACAGAGATTCATGGTTCAGGTGGAGGAACTCGTTAAAATTAGATCCATCAATTATGTAATTCACAAATCTGACTTCCGTGGAATGTTTGTGTCGTATTTGCAGTTGACCACAAGACATTGAGGAGACGTAGCAAACATGAAAGAACGTTTTCAGGTTAGAAAAGACCAAAACTGATCTCTTTGACTAAATCCAGACCTAAATCCAATAGATCTGAAGCAAGACTTGAAGAATGAGGGAAATTCAAAAATATGTTCACATTTCACACTTCTTAATATTTGATTTGGGGGAAAAAAACTAAAACCCTACAGCGTGTTCCTTCTCTCTCACTGTTATGTATTACTTGTGATGGTTAGTCGCACATAAGCCTTGTAAAATACATTGCAGTTTCTGATTGTAATATAAGTTCAGTACATGTACTTGCAGCCACTAAACATACTGTCCATTCATTTAGTTTATAATAATATAACAGAGTTATATTTAACTCTTAAACAGTTAAAGTTATTAAAGGAGCCTAGCAGATTAAAAGGCACAGTTTTTAAGTTTCATTTCATCAAGCAGTTCTAGGAAGCAGTATCTGGGGAATTAAATTGCAAGGTCAGTGTGTTAAAGTCCTCCTTGTGTAAATGGAAGGGTTATGTATTTAATCACTTTACACCACTGAAAGCACATGGCAGAAGGTGAAACAAGGTGGAAATCCATAATTGTGTTATGTCTTAGGTTATAAAACGAAAACATTTTATGTAATACAATCAAGCAGTAGTAAAACGACTCCTTACTGCTCTCTGGTGGTCACCAATGGAATAACAAATTACTCTGTTCAATTCCATTCAGTTTATTTATAGAGCTCCAATTCAAAACACGTCATCTCAAATCACTACAAGGAAAGTCACTTCAATTCAGTCATACACACATTCCAAATAATCATTCAGTTCATTAAGGCCAATTTAACGCCATCCAGATTAAGTGATTGGCTAAGCGGTTTCTTTTTAAAAGCTTCTAGTCCCAGCCCAAAGAACACTATGATGAGTCACATTATTGGTTCCAGTGTTCCCTCGCCTGTACGCGGGCCACCGGGGCCCCACTCTGGAGCCAGGCCTAGAGGTGGGGCACGTTGGCAAGCGCCTGGTAGCCAGGCCTTTACCCATGGGCCCCGGCCGGGCTCAGCCTGAAGAGGCAACATGGCCCCCCCCCTTCTCATGAGCTCAGCACATGTGGGAGGGGCCATAGGGATCAGGTGCAGTGCAAGATGGGTGGTGGCCAAAGGCGGTCTGATCCTCAGCTGTAGATGCTGGCTCTTGGGACGTGGAACGTCACCTCTCTTGTGGGGAAGGAGTCAGAGCTGGTGTGCGAGGTTGAGAGGTTCAGACTGGACATCGTCGGCCTTGCCTCAACGCATGACTCCGGCACTGGAACCCATCTCCTCGAGAGGGTTTGGACTCTCTTCCACTCTGGAGTTACTTCCGTTGAGAGGCGCCGAGCTGGGGTGGGCATACTTGTTGCACCCCATCTCGGCGCCTCTACGTTTCGGTTTACCCTGGTGAATTAGACGGTAGCCTCCCTCCACCAACAGGTGGGGAGGCAGGTCCTGATTATTCTTTGTGCTTATGGACCAAACATTAGATCAGATAACCCACCCTTCTTGGAGTCCTTGGAGGGGATACTGGAGAGTGCACCAGGACACCCTAGGCCGCAGCTCGATGATCGACTTTGTTGGGTCACACACTCAGCCATCAGGTGGGGCTAGTCTGCTCTAGCCCAACAGGAAGTGGGGGTGGAAGTCTATAAATACAGCCCGCTTCCATCCGTTCATTCTTCTGCGTTCTGCCGGCCGGGGAGCAACAGAAGATCATCTCCAACCATCTTCCTTCGCTGACTGAGGGAGGCCCGAGTTTCTGGCAGAAACTTGCTCCAAAGGAACCCAAAGACCACTCCTGGTGAATTTTGAACATTGATAAACAAAGACGTTGCTTATCTCCAGAGCCCGACAAAACTTGAACTTTGGGCCGTGAGCGAAAGAGCGAGATCACGGATACAGGCGGCTGAAATGAGTTTCCTCCACAGTGTGGGGGGGTTCTCCCTTAGAGATAGGGTGAGGAGCTCGACCATCCAGAGGGGGCTCAGAGTAGAGCCGCTGGTCCTCCACATCGAAAGGGGCCAGTTGAGGTGTCTCGGGTATCTGGTCAGGATGCCTCCTGGACGCCTCCCTGGTGAGGTCCCACGTCCCACCGGGAGGAGGCCCAGAGGAAGACCCAGGACTTGCTGGATGGACTATGTCTCCCGGATGGCCTGGGAAAGCCTCGGGATTCCTCCCGAGGAGCTGGCCCAAGTGGCTGGTGAGAGGGAAGTCTGGGTCTCTTTGCTTAAGCTACTGCTCCCGCGACCCGACTCTGGATAAGCAGAAGAAGATGGATGGATGGATGGATGGATGGTATCATTGGCATAAATGTGGAAATTTATCCACTGCTATCTGCTGATTTTAACAATTGGAAATATATATGTACTAAAAAGAATTGGTCCAAGCACAGAACTCTGTCCAAAAGTATTCAATTTGTGTTAAGAAGATTTATAATTTACATGAACAAATTGGAAACTGTCAGACAAATATAATTTAAACTAGCCAAGTGCTGTTCCCTTGATCCCTGCGATATGTTCAAGATTTTCTAGGAGAATATTGTAATTAACTGTGTCAAAAGCAGCACTGAGATCCAACAAAACCAGAACAGTCACAAGTCCATTATCTGAGGCCATCAGAATATCATTAGTAACTTTCACCAGTGCTACGTAAGTGCTATGATGAGCTGTAAAATCTGACTGAAATCGTTCAAACAGGTTCTTATTGTTTAGATGCTCACATATTTTATTAGCAACTATTTTCTCAAAGATTTTAGATGAGAATGGAAGATTAGATATAGGTCTATAATTTATAAAGTCATCTTGATCGAGAGATGGTTTCTAAAGTAAAGGTTTGATTACAGCAGCCCAAAATTCCTGTGGTATGTCCCCATTTACTAACCATAAATTCCTCGGGTATGTACCCATTTACTAACTATACCGTACCGTATCATACTAAACCAGCTTTATTTATCATAGCAATTTAAACCAAAGTGCTTCACAGTAAGAACAGAAGTCAAAAGCAAAAAAAAAAGTTAATACATAAAACATCAAGAGATACATCAATATAAAACAAACAAAGACAATAAGCAAGATTCTGCCACTCACTGATTTAAAGCCAGGGAATAAAAGTGGGTTTTCAAACGCGACTGAAAAATCTAATATGTAGGGGTAGTTCATTCCAGAGCTTCGGAGCCATGACAGAGAAGGAACAGTCACCCCTAAATTTTAATCTGGATTTTAGAATCGCACCCAATGGCAGGAGGTAAAGAGAAAGACTGAGGGGAACAAGAATAGAGCTATGCGGTACAACCTATTGCAGAGGGGCGACAGAGGATACACTAGAACCCAGTTTTACACAAAAACTCTGATTACTTAGATAAGACTTTAGCCATTCAAGTGCTAAACCTGTAATTCCTTCACATCGCTCAAGTCTTGAAATCAAAAAATCATGATCTACCGTGACAAAAACAGCAGTTAGAAGGATAGAGTCATCATTACTACAATGGGCATAGTAATCAAAGGGGACACTTCTTTAAACTATGTGGTTGGGATTGGGTCCAACATGCAAGTTGAAGGTTTAGCTGAAGCTAATACTTTTGATCATTTCGAAAAGTTGACTGAAGAGTCCAAACAGAAATTATGTTCTACAGTTGCTGCTTTACTTAGTAAGGAAGAAGTTATCTTGTTTGGGAGGATGCCATGGATTTATTTTTAATAAAATAGATTTTATTTTTGAAGACTCTTATAAAGTCATCACTACTTAGAGCCGGGGGAATTGTTGGCTCAACAGAGCTATGACTCTGTATAAGTTTGGAAACTGTACTAAAAAGCAACCTAGAATTGTTCTTATTCTCCTCTGTTAATGATGAAAAATGTGCGATTCTAGCTTGCTGAAGGGTTTTCTTATACAGCAGTAGACTATCTTTCCATGTTAAATGAAAAATTAAAATTCCTGAAGTTATTTTAAAGATTCACTTAAAGCTATTTTTATCTTCCTGTGAAATAACCACCCTGTAGTCTGTTCCTACACTATTTTGCTAAAGCACACTCACTCATTTGCTCAATAAGATCTCTGAGAAAATCCTGTCGACACTGACAGGTGACTCATTATCAGTATGAGGAAGAGGACACAGATAGAGAGAACAAACACTTTCTCTTGACCTCTGATTAAGAAGGAAGTGAAAACAAGGGAAAAGCTGGAAGCTGAGGAGATGTGCTTCTTCCTCCATTTCATTCTCCTTCTGTTCCCTAAATATTTTCAAACTTGTGCATGTTTAGGTCACTCCATGTCATGTTTAATAGCATTCCTGTACGGATGCCTAAAAAGCCTGGAAAATATTTCTTTATCTTTTTTTTATCTTAAAAATGAAAACGTCAAACTGAATTGAAAAAAAACCAGTATTTATGTCTTCATTGGGTAAAAACATCTCAGTTTTTTAAAATTAAATTTGTTTGTATGACTTTTTCAATTATTATTATATGACTTTATGTATCTGTGGCTGCACAATGTTGCAGTTGATAATACTATCATATATCTATAATATTTCTTTGAAGGCCCTGTGTTTTAACCGTATTGTGTATTATATCAGTATTATAACATAAGCAATTAACCAAACAAGATGTGGTGATATTTTTCAGCTATTTATCTCAGTTGGCTCATTTTTTGTGTGTTTTTTGTATAATTTAAGGGTATAAATATGTGTATCTTTGACTTATTTTCATGATGAACTTTGTGAAAGACTCAAGTGGAAAGGCAGACAGTGGCAAACTGAATACTTTATTATTAAAAGACAATGTGCATTTACAGAAAGACATCGCAGAAAGAGCCGGCCCAGGGACATGGGCAGGTCACAGAGGAACCCAGCAATGGACAATGAAAAACCAGTGAGCTTTTAATACTGAGGCAGGGGTGGAAAATGATAGGAGGAAGGAACACAATAAAGTAGGCAGAGATGATGAGAAACATTTGAGGCTAAATGCAAGCAGGGAAATAGAGGGAGAGGGACTGATTGGCCCAAGGAAGCTGGATTAAAAGTAAAAAAAAGGGAAAAGACTAATTTAAAAGACCTAAGTCAAAATGCACAAAGAACAGATCACATAATTAAACAAAGGAACTAAACACAAATTATTTACCCCTTATGGCAACACCGTTCCCACAATAACGAGCATTGAGAAATTAAAAGAAAATGGCAAGTCTTATATTACATATATCATCACAAAAGAAACAAAGATGAAAACCAATTCTTGTAAAAGAAACATTCAAACAGTAAAAAACCCAGTTTTCTTGAGCTACGCAATTGAATTTGAAGCTTCTACAATTGTAATTATGACCAGTAATTTCTGGAGTGATGGTGAAATTGTTTTTTTCTAACAAAAAAGAATTGTCACATCATTACTGACTAAATGTCTCAGTTTAAGCTCAGCTGATTGCCTTAGGTCCCAGACATTCATTTTATCTTCACCTGTGAGGTGGCAAGACTGGGAATTAGCCTTTGACAAATGTCAGTCTATCATAGAATCTCACTGTGCAATAATAATATATTCTACATGTAGGGCTTACAAGTATACTCTTATGGTAAGATATCTGCTCTAGTTCAACAACAACAATAACAGTAACAGATAAACAAATCCCCCCCCAAAAAATATAGAATCATGGAAAAAGCTGTGATTTGTTAAAATATTACTGCTACCCAACACGTAGGTAAGGGAATAGAGCGATAAAAAAAACACATCTTCTCTGCTTTAACTGCTTCTAGGAACAAAAGACGAGTAAACTTTAGACTAACAGGCCTGAGTCCTATTGCAGGTCACCTCAGTCTCTGTATGGATTCTGTGATTGCATAAAAATACACCCATAACCTAAATGTAGGAGAATAAAGAATGTCTCAGGTTTTATCTCAAATATAACTTCACAACTAAACCCTTCTGCTTACATAATTTGTTTATCATTGTGCCACTGTGGGTGTGTGATGGAGAAATAAAGTCCAAAGCTGGTATCTCCTTTTACTGCATTCTGAATACATCACATGAGTACAGGTCAGTGATCCTCATCGACTGTCAAAACCTGCACTTCACTGGTGGCTTAAAGTATAATGTGGACAACAGCAATATTTAATCTTTAACTCCAGTGCACATTTGCAAACC
The DNA here is from genome assembly GCA_028564705.1 of Apricaphanius iberus. Taxonomy (NCBI): domain Eukaryota; kingdom Metazoa; phylum Chordata; class Actinopteri; order Cyprinodontiformes; family Aphaniidae; genus Apricaphanius; species Apricaphanius iberus. The sequence goes on along the minus strand of JAPXFQ010000804.1, from coordinate 3,280,005 downwards.
TCCAGTTGAACGTATTTTATGTCACCTCTGTGTGACATCAACTTTATGCACGCTGGAACATAAAAAGCTTAAGTAATTAAACATGTAATACCAGTTTTTTCTTTCAGGAGTTCCTCAACCTCCTATGCAAACACCAGCAATCATAAACCACCTTTAAAACACAAATAGGTAGAGATGTGTGATTATGAGTAAGGATATAGGTTCATTTTTGTATTATCAGCTTTAATGGCATGATATTAAGTCCCAAACTGTTGCTTGGGGGATTTATTTGTGTAACTAAACATTGAGCAGAGGAGGAGCAGGTTGTGCTGGTGCAGTATAATACCTAAGCTGATAGTCAACAAGACCTTAAATAAGATTTTTAAACATTGGTACGCTGCATTCCTATCCCTGACAGAGATATTAATAGACCTATTACTCTCAGATACTCTTCGACCTATGGTTATTTTTGCCTATCCTCTTCATTGTTCATGATTCCCCGTCTAACAAAGTCTCACCCTGAAGGGGATTTTTTTTCCTGTTAAAGGGAGTAATTCCTCTTTACAGTTGCCTCAAGTGTCCTCATTGAAGTCTCCTGAGAGAAAATGTTGTTATTGAATCCATCCAGCCTTTTTATTGCCATTTATCAGGTATTAGGTCACTGGGGCAACAACTCCAGGAGGGAACATCAGACATCCCTCAGTGATATTCCACGGCATTCCTAGGCTAGGCGGGATATAAAGTCCCTCAAGCGAGTTCTGGATCATCCCTGGGGTTTCCTCCCAGTGGGACAAGCTGTTGGTAAACCTCCAATGGGAGGTCCCCAGGAGGCATCCCGATCAGATACTCTGAGTTAAATGAAATACTGAAATGTGAATATGTTGTGTTTTATACTGGACTGAATACTGACTGTATAAAATTGGTTTAGATTCTAGGAATTATCAAATTGGAATTAATTTGATTTATTTGAGCCAAATTAGGATACATTTAAAATCTATATACTTGAATATAAAGAGGACCTGTTTAATTTGTAAGATTTGTGAATTATGTTAGTCACTGTTATATAAATACACTGAATTAAACCCACTTTTAAAACCTTAGTCCTCCTGAATGCCATGTGTAACACCTCATTTAATGTGCAACTGATGTATTCATCTCTGAGCAACAGATGGCAGCATAGGACACTAAGTTTCTTTAAAGGTGGCCTTGGGAGGAAGGAAACTTGCAAATACATTTCTTAATACAGCAACTTTGTGACAACATGGCAGCAAAAAAGAGTCCAGTTAATATATTTCCACAACTTTTTATGATTTGACAGGAAAGCAGGAAAACATTTAATGATACTGAAATAATCTGACAGAAGCCTTATTCCACCTCAACTGAAAGCAATCAATAAATCGAATGAAGTAGCCACTTTTTATCTCCCCTCTTCTGCACCACGCATACAGACAATTGCAAAAGTGTTCACTCGACATGACCTTTTTTTGCTTTTTCAAATTGTTCAACCACAAACTTCAATTTATTTTTTGGAAGTTTACAATTTGAAATTAAATATATATCTGGACATAAGCTTTGCTTCACTGTCCTGCTGGAAGGTGAACGTTTGTCCGGTTCTCAAGTCTTCTCTGAACTTTAAGGAAAAACATCTCCAGAGGAAGATGCTGCTACTACTATGTTTCACAGTGGGGTTTGTATGTTCAGGGGGATGTGGCGTGTTCGTTTTTGACATGTAGTGTTGTAAATGCAGGGCCCAGAAGTTCTGCTGTATTCTCATTTAACCTAAGCAGCATCTTCTATGTGTGCTCCATCCCATACAGAGCTTGTGACAAACAGGCCTTATTTCAGAGTTCATTAAACTATGCTTTGTTGTCCCTCTTGCATGATTGCAGATTAGTTTTATTGCTTAAGTCTGCGGCGACCGTGGCTCAGATGGAAGGAGCTCATCCCCTAACTGGTGGGTTTGCTGGTTCGGAACCCCATTGTGCCTGTCTCTGTTGTTGTTTCCTTGGGCAAGACAGTTCACCTGCCTTGCCTGCTGGTGGTGGTCAGGAGATGCCTGTCTGTCCAGCAGCCTCACTTCTGTCAGTGTGCCCCAGAGAAGCTGTGGCTACAAATGTAGCTTACCATCATCAGTGCAGGAAGGTGTGAATGACTGAATGTAGTATAAAGCGCTTTGCGGTCATCCGATGAGTGCTATGCAAATGCTGGGCATTTACCAAATTTAATTGAACTGTCTCCAGAACTTTTTACCTTAACTCTTTGCTCTTTATTATGCTGTTAGTTCTCTATAAAAGCTGATTTACAGGGCAACTGGATTCATACTGAGATGTTCCAAATGATGCCTATTTACTAATTAAGTGACCTCTGAAAGCAACTGTTTGAATCTGATTTATTTAAAGGTGTAATACGAATACACCCAAAGCTCTCAAGTTTGTGTTTATAGAAAAAAAAAGAAGTAGTACATATCGTTCATTGGTCTCTAACATAAAATCCCAAAAGGTCTTAGGTTGTAACGTCACAAAATGTTCAGAAGTTTAGGGTGCGTGAGAAGTTTTGCCTGAAACTGTCAGCGTAATCCCTTATTCCCCCAGTTCTGTGTCTCTGCTCTCCTTTCATCTTTCACCATCTATAACTAGATCCCACAGCAGACAAGAAGCATAAAACTGTAGGACATATTTCACAGAACTAGTGAACACCAGGAGGTAGCACACCACAAAGACGGATTGTCCTTTTACAATAACTACAGTAACAATGACTGCTCAAAACCTTAAATTAACAGGGAGAACTAAGCTTCTGTTGTGTTTAACCACCATCTGTATTATCCAATTATCTCCATTATAGGAAATTCCAAGAGGTCATGGGAACATTCAGATTAAATGTATGCTTGTTCTAAACTCTTCAAACAATAATCTGCACAAGTTAACAGCTATTTTTGCCCAGCAAAGAACAAAAAGTGATACGTGTTCAGTTGAATAGTTTCATGAGCTTTAATCTGTTTGAAGGGATTTTTTTAAATCTCTTAACACTCCACTGGGTCAACACAACAGCTATAACCCAAGAGTGTGAAAAGACAGATAACACCTACCAGTTTAGCCTGCGGAGACAGAGATAACACAAAGGTGAGGAAGCTGTTTTATTGCTTCAACTCGGAAGCACAAGCGAACAAAAAGATGGTGTTGATGCAGAGAATTAAAGAATCCAAAAAGCTTTCCTTACAAAATCCAAACTCATAGGTTTTAAAATCACCAGAACCGATTAAAACATCATTCATTCTAATGGAAACGGGATGCTGTGAAATATTAACAAGCAGGACCAGCCTGCTATGAAAGATCTTTCTGCCGCTACAAAAACCTCGGGCCATGAAAGCATCTGTTTCTTCCTCGCTGCTTGGCAAGAAATGACTGCATATTTTTATTATTTCTCTTTGCATGACATCATCTGGAAAAGGAACATCCCTGGGTACAAAACGTCAGCCTCTCTCCTTCCACACATGTTCAGCTGGGAATAAGCTCCAGAGAGCAAACCTTAACATTACAGTAGAGATATTGATGCGAAGCTTTGTGAGCTCTAAGTTTGTTTTATTTCCCCAAAGTCTGTTAGACACACATCTATCCTGTTTAAATAAAAATAATCTCTTTGAAACATAAAAATCAATTCACATGAGATTTTCTTTTTCTTTTTACATCATGTAAATTTTAGGAGACGTCCATGTATAATGTTTTTCAGGCCAGAACTGGATCCACATGCACTGGGGAGAAACATGGGGAATAAATAAAGCCTTTTGTAGAAGTTGTGATGGCCCTCGTCCCAGACTCCGCTTGCTTTGTCCCTTCCTCCGGCAGTAGATACAAGGCTCATCTGATTTCTACTCAAATCCACCTGTTTTTTTTATTGGCCTGAATGCCTGTACAGTATTTCAGCACCAGTTTCTTTTCAAGTTTGCGTTATGTGGGACATTCAAAGAGTCTCTCCTCCATCCTCATCAGAGCTCATCGCGTGAGGCTCTCGCTGCAGGAGGCGGGGAGTCTCCAGTGACGCTGTTCTGAGCTACGGGTCGGATGCTTCCCTGCTGGGCTGTCTTGCGGGCGTGCTGCCGGTCCCAGTCTGTGGCAACGGCCTCGTCATCCCAGATAGTAGAAGTCTCTGTGTCGCTGATGTAGCCCGGCTCTCCAGTGTAATGGGTGGGATAGAGCAGCAGGGGCTCCACTGAGAAGGCCTTCAGGTCCCGGGGCTCAAACTGGGACATGTACTGAACACTGAGGGGGACAAGCGAAAGAGAAACAATAGAGTTTGAGAGATCTTACTGATATCAATTTGTTATTATTTGATTAAAAGTAATAAAGTACTTCGTATTTTAGAATTTACACCCAAAACGTTATGTGGCTTAATACTGATAAAGTAAATCATTTTCCTTAATTTTTAATCGTTTGTGGCATAACAACTAACCTGAAGTTCTCTATTTGACACAGAGTGGCTTTCAATAGTATTCATTACCTCTTAAACTTGCTTACATTTCCCTACACTATAAACACAAATTTCAATGTATTCTTTGGGGGTTTTATATTACATACCAACACAAAGTACTGCAATACTTTTAAAGTTAAGAGAAAAGAAAAAATCCCTTGAGAAAGAAAAGAGTCAGCAGATGACAGATGTAAAGACATCAAATAAAGTCAAACCTTTCCTTTAGAAATGTGATTTTATTTTTTTTATTTTTGCAAAGCAAAATAAAATCAGACATCAGTTTAACAGCTGTTATATCCAAAAAATATATAAATTATTGTTTTTTTGACCTTAGAACAAAACACACACCTATTGAATAAATAAACTAAACAAAACAGTTTAGGGAAAAGCATTGTAATTAAAGTAGGCAACAATGTGTCTACTGTTATTATTGTTGTGTAAACATATTATCTGTCACAAGCTCAGTGTGACAAAGGTCAACTAGGTCCACTTCCTCACTTTTGAAAAAAAAACTCTAGACTCATCATGTCCCCTAAACAGGACGTTCTAGTCTCTGCATTCAGTTCATCCAGAATTTCACTTCTGCTGTCACAGCAAACTTTTAGGAAGTCGATAAATGAGTGGAACAGGATGGGTCACCCCCCCGTTATTTTCTTTTTAGAGGAATGACACAAGATTGAAGTGTAATAACTTTACTTCCTGTTTTGCAGACTATGCACAAACAACAAATACAGATTTTAAAACTGTTTTCAGTAAAAACTTTATTATTTTATTTATTTATTTATTTATAAATTGCTAATATAACGTCTAAAATGTTATACGATCTCCATGCATAGTGTTAGTTAGCAAGCCATAAGCCTTTGCAACAGATTTTTGACAATTCCAAACAAGCTAGAAAAAAAGTTGCACACATTGATTATTTATCTAATGAATCTGAGTTTTCCAAAATAAAATCCTTCAAATAAAAAATAAAATATAGAGTGTTTAGGTTGCTACAGCTTACTGTTAGTCTGTAATTTGACCTGCTTTTTGCAGCAATGACCTTACAACTAGGTATATTAAGTAGGTGTTTAGACCCCTGTAGAGAAATTATTTCTAAAAAAAGAGATTGGCAGCATATAGCATTTGTAGTGTAGAGACCTTTGTGATTTTTGAAGCATTTTGTTCATACTCTAAACTACAAGCTGTGTGTGCAGGAATGGGCCCCTGCTGGAGCCAGACCCCGACGCTTCATGTCCAGACAGCTAAGAAAGCATGCATGTCCAGAGCTACTATTTGCTGATCCTTTTACATGGTAGACATGATGTAAATATAGCATCTGTATCAATAAAAAAAAGCACTGAGCAAAAATAAATCTACACATTTCTATTGTTTCTTTTTGATCCATTTTATATATATGTTATTTTTTCCCCCTGTGTTCTTCAGTGTCCTCTGCTGAACCACAAAGTAATGTGGTAAACTGAAGCTTTACATCCAATGGGTCGACTCATGAGCAAACACAGCATTACTTTACCAGTACGATATGTTTCAGGCTGAATTATCAACAAGTTAAATCAAAATGCTAAACGTTAGCCTAGTATTTTCAACAAACTGATGAAAATCTGATGAAACCAGCTTCAGCAGGTTTTTGTTTAATTAAGACTTAAGAAATTAATTTAATGTTTATGCATATTTTAGAAGACCTACTGTCAGATAATTAAAGCGGATTTCTCAACCTAATTATCTATGTAAGATTATATTCAGGCCGCCATGCAGAAACTCCATTCAGGAGGACAGATCTGTTTAGAAAAACTGATAGAACCAAAACACCTCTGCTGAACGACTTAGTTGCAAACAGAGTGGTGGGTAAAAATGCTTGTCTTTGCTTCCAGAAATACAGTTTACAGACATCTGATGTACACAGCCATGTTTGGATATGTTGGGGAATTTATTAGTCACAATTAGGTGACCAAAAAAGCATAGAATTTAAGTAGGATTTAGACTACATTTGAATTCAAGTGGGGAAATGATTGATGTTGAAGACATGATGTACAGGCTTTAAGTATTGTAAAAGCAGCAACAAAGTACTTGCCATTACATTTATTTATCATATGTTTAATTATGGGCCTTTCTGCATGGAGTTTGCATGTTCTCCCCGTGCATGTGTGGGTTCCCTCCGGGTACTCCGGCTTCCTCCCACAGTCCAAATACATGACTGTCAGGTTAATTGATCACTCTAAATTGCCCTTAGGTGTGGGTGTGTGCGTGCATGGTTGTTTGTCCTGTCTGTCTCTATGTCTCCCTGTGATGGACTGGCAACCTGTCCAGGGTATACCCCGCCTCTTGCCCGTTGACAGCTGGAGATAGGCACCATCCCAGATGATGTTTTTACTTCGACGTACAAAGCGCACGGAACACGGCCGCTATTAAAACATTGATTTCCCCTCAAAATGCAAATTTTTTTGCAATAAATGCATTTTTACCTCTTCGCTAGTTCCAAGCGATGAAAGAGAGCCTGATGTGCTCGTCATGTTGCTGCAAATAGATAATTCTCAGGGAATTGAGCGTTTGAAAACAGCACTAGTTGGACCTCCATTGTTGAGTTTCTTACTCGAAGACACAGATACCGCATGCTTGTGATAATTTAGGTATGCACTGCCCCCTACTGGCCGAAAATTACACACTGTGCCATTAAATTATATTTATCTCATCTACAAAACCTTTTCAAAACAGACTAAAGATTATTTCTAACTAAACCATACTGACAAACCTGTTTATGCTATTTTATGACTACATGTCACTATCAGAATAGACAATGAATAAAAAAGAAATCAAATCAAAATAACATCAAATCATTTTTTTACTTCAACAGGTTTACAATATGTTTCTTGTTTGGAGAAATTCAACTAAAGCAAAAAAAAGAGCATGGAGGAGCATTTTTGGTGTGACACGTCACTACACCAACCTTAAACCCTTTCTCAGCTTCAATCACATGCTCACATCCATGCACATTCTCCACACAATCCAGCCTTTAGTACCATGCTTACCACTGTGGTTCGCATCTTATCTGTTCCTTTGCATTTAAGAGCAAAAGTTAGCTACATAAAATTAATGACGACATGAGGGTTTTACAAATAAATAAACAGAAACATATTAGTGAAATATTCTCATACTCTTTTCTATGCCTTTTAAAAAGAAAGAAAACGCTTTATTAGTAAACTATACACAGTGGACACACATATTGGTGTCCTAAGAAAGAGCCACACAGTAAAACACACACACAGTGTTCATCTCAAACCAACCCCCACGCTCAGAGCTCTATCAATGGGAATCTTGTCCCCCTGCACCAGCCAGCAGGAAGAGCCATGCTGCTCGACATTCCTCAAAGAGAGAGGGGGAAAAGTGGGTGACACGGCGATGGAGAAGGTGTGCTTCCATGCAGAATGGTTTAGAGCACAACTTTAAAAAGCTAAACAAGCACGTGCAAAGTATGGAGAAAGAATGGAGATGATTAAGGGTGGCAGTGGAGGAGGAATGCAGGGCACAAATGGAAAACCCTAATGTGAAGAAAGAAAAAAAAAATGTTGGCATTGTTTGTCCTGCATGAGGCCCCGTAAGGCACTGTGAGCCCTGAGAACAATCTGTGCCCTGTGTGTTAGGAGAGGAGGAAAGCTGTGCTGGACAGAAAGGGAACACTGGAGAAGTACAGACATATAAAGAGCTACTACTAGGAGTCGAACACGAAGAAGGCAGTGGTTTACCACAAACTACAACTCCACAGATTAAAACAGTCATACAGAGGCCAGGAACTTGCTTGTGTGTGTTTCTAAGTATAGATAATTACTGTACTGTAGTTCGATTAGTAGTTCTGCAATGCTTTATTGCCTTTTGTGTCGAAGGGGTCTGTTTTGGTTTCCTTTAGGGGCAGCAGGACTGATGCATGCTCCCAGTGTTTAAATGAATCCTAAAAAATATTTTTTTTATTTTAAACTAGAACCACCTGATCGATTTTAGGTTTTTAGGTTGTTCTGTCTGAAATGTGAAAAGCATTCAGGAACTGATCATTTCAGCATCATGGGTGTTTTTTTAACTTTACAAGTCACAAAAGTTACAAAAGGGTATTTTAATTGTTTTAAACATTCTTCCCATTCAGTTATCATCACACGTGTGCAAAAGCTTTCCTAACGTAAAAAAAAAATAATAATTAAATGATTTCAAACAAACCTCAGACCATCAATTTACATTTTATACAGCATCACAAAACAGTAATTAAATGTGAGGTGGAAGGATCATGCATAATTGTTAAATGTTTGCAAATAAAATTGTTTGTAGAATCACTTTTTGCTGCAATCACGTTTCTTTCCTGACAGTTTAGGTGGATTTCATCATAGGTTTACATCTCCATTGGTCAAAGTATTGACGCAGGAGAGTTGAATACGTATAAACCCTTATTTTTCACATATTTAATTGAAAACCCTTGAAAACCAGCTACAGTGTGTTACTCTGGCACTTAATATCTAAAATAAATACATTGAAGTTTGTGGTTAAAACATTATGAAATGTGAAAAAAGGTCAAATTGTATGAATACTTTGGGATAATGCTGGTGGTATTTTTATCTTAGATCAGAGAACACCAAAGTATACACCTACTTGGGGTGTTTGTTGAACATGATGGGAAGAAACTCGTCGACAGGAAGCATCTTCGTGAAGGGCTGTACCGCCAATAACTTTCGGGCCCCTTGCTGTGAAAGAGCGTAGGCGAGGGTCCAGTAGGAATAATCGGCTTCAACGAGGTTGTTAACACCTTCCACTGAATGCTCTGGCTGCTGCACCTGCATACGCTTTCTTCCCACATAGCTGCAATTACAATAAGAAATATAAATATGAGTACATTTAGAAATCCACACAGAACTGCTAATTCGTGTGTTCAGACAAGCTCTTACATGAGGTCCCAGTCCAGCTGGGCTCTGTCTATGTCCTCCATTATAGCCTGGAGCCTTCGTTTAAACCTGGGCTCAAACCTCACATCATCTTCCAGAACCAAAACCTTTTGGAGGCCACGCTCTACCACCTAACGATCAGAAAAAAACAGGCTAAAAAAATTATAAATAAATTTCTCCTCAATGGACATTTGCTTCCTTTGATCTTTGAGGCAATGTCAATTTTCCTAAATCCTCATCCTGCACCTCCATGCTTGACATTTGTTGTGAAGAGCTTACATTTTTTTAAGGGATGCTGAGCTCGATCCACCAATCTTTTCAAAATACTAAAAATATTTACATTTAGAAATTGGTTTTTCAGCAGTTGAATGTTATTTGGACCTTTCAAAGCAAAAGGTCCTCAACCGGGAAATGGGTCACTTTATACTGGACCGCACAGAAAAATGGATAATTAACTTTTTTCTGCTTTATTTTTTATCCAAGTCTAAACAATGTATTATTTAGTAAAACGCCTAGATTATCGCCACTACATCTACCTTTAACTCACTCTTGAAACATGTCAACACACTCAGTCATGTGATATGTCACCACTAAAACAAACCCACAAGCAGAATGACTAAAAACAGAGGTCTCTGAAAAGTTTCTTTGTGAAAAGTTCCAATGAAGAGCCAGAAGAAGAGTTTACAATTTACAGCAAACAGACAGCTACACTTAGTAGACAGTACCAGGAGTCATACTGAAAATATGGCAATTTATTTGTCTCTGCTTAAATTAAAATTCTGTTTTTTTTAGTTTTTTTTTTTACTTAACCTTATTTTTGTAGCAATCTTTAAGTTTTTTCACTCAGCCTGAGAGCCGTTCAGCAGTATTTATACATCCAGTCTTGATCCGCTGTGACGAGTCTGCCACGGCATTTGCATATTCGTCACCGTTTTATTATTGTTTAATTGTTAAGCCCCCAAATCGGCCCGGAAGACAATCAAGAAGCACTTCCAAAGCATTTGTAAGTCCAAGGAGAATATAAATATGGTAAAATTAAGGCATTTGGGGCAGATTAAACCTTATTAGAAGCGGCATTTGGACTGCCTTGAGCATTCCCGTTCTACGGATAGCTGATGGAGGTCAATAAGGTCCAGGTGGAAAACAAAACTGAATTTCCCTTTAATACATGGCAACATGCTTTTAAATTAGACAATGAAAACTTTAAAACTGCCCCAAACTGGCACTACCTTGTTACAGTTAAATAGCCACCCATTCAGCGTTGTGGTGAGTTGTATTTTTGATTTGTTTTTTGTGGTAAATTGTCTTTTAATGGCATGCTAAGCATTACCATAGTGACCACAGAGGATGTTACTCATGCGTTGTTATTGGAGCAATGATGTGGGGACGCTCCTAATAAGGTTATTAGCATACATTTAGATTTATTATGTTCAGAGATAACCCCTATTTTTATGCCCTTTGTTTCTTTTTATCTTGTTGCATGTATCCGCTGGCCCATGTGAATATTGTCTGATATTCAACCAGTCTGTGGGGAAAAAAAAGTTGGAAAACTCTGTTTTAAAGGACTTACAGTGGGGCAAAAAAGTATTTAGTCAGCCACCGATTGTGAGAGGTCAGTAATTTTCATCATAGGTACACTTCAACTGTGAGAGACAGAATTTGAAAAAAGTGGCCATAGTGGAGTTTGGACTCCAAACTCCACTATGGCCAAGACCAAAGAGCTTTCGAAGGACACCAGGAAAATAATTGTAGACCTGCACCTGACTGGGAAGAGTGAATCTGCAATAGGCAAGCAGCTTGGTGTGAAAAAAATCAACTGTGGGAGCAATTATCAGAAAATGGAAGACATACAAGACCACTGATAATCTCCCTCAATCTGGGGCTCCACACAAGATCTCATCCCGTGGGGTCAAAATGATCATGAGAACGGTGAGCAAAAATCCCAGAACCACACGGGGGGACCTGGTGAATGACCTGCAGAGAGCTGGGACCAAAGTAACAAAGGTTAGCATCAGTAACACACTACAACGACAGGGAACCAAATCCTGCAGTGCCAGACGTGTCCCCCTGCTTAAGCCAGTGCATGTCCAGGCCCGTCTGAAGTTTGCCAGAGAGCACATGGATGATACAGCAGAGGATTGGGAGAATGTCATGTGGTCAGATGAAACCAAAGTAGAACTTTTTGGTATAAACTCAACTCGTCGTGTTTGGAGGAAGAAGAATACTGAGTTGCATCCCAAGAACACCATACCTACTGTGAAGCATGGGGGTGGAAACATCATGCTTTGGGGCTGTTTTTCTGCTAAGGGGACAGGACGACTGATCCGTGTTAAGGAAAGAATGAATGGGGCCATGTATCGTGAGATTTTGAGCCAAAACCTCCTTCCATCAGTGAGAGCTTTGAAGATGAAACGTGGCTGGGTCTTCAAACATGACAATGATCCCAAACACACCGCCCGGGCAACGAAGGAGTGGCTCCGTAAGAAGCATTTGAAAGTCCTGGAGTGGCCTAACCAGTCTCCAAACCTCAACCCCATAAAAAATCTGTGGAGGGAGTTGAAAGTCCGTGTTGCTCGGCGACAGCCCCAAAACATCACTGCTCTCGAGAAGATCTGCATGGAGGAATGGGCCAAAATACCAGCTACTGTGTGTGTTCAAACCTGGTAAAGACCTATAGTAATCGTTTGTCCTCTGTTATTGCCAACAAAGGTTATATAATAAAAGTATTGCGTTGAATTTTTGTTATTGACCAAATACTTATTTTCCACCATAATTTACAAATAAATTCTTTAAAAATCCTACAATGTGAATTCCTGGATTTTTTTTCAAATTCTGTCTCTCACAGTTGAAGTGTACCTATGATGAAAATTACTGACCTCTGTCATCATTTTAAGTGGGAGAACTTGCACAATCGGTGGCTGACTAAATACTTTTTTGCCCCACTGTAAGTGCAGGTTGCAGGTTAAATAGTTTCTAATATGCATATAATTTGTTGTTCAAAAATTACCATTTGAAATGTTGACTGAGCTTATTTAAAATTTCACTATGCATAACCGCAAATATGTTAATTTAAAAGTTTCATAATCCTGACCTGTCACGTAAGATGGGGGTCATATGCTGTGATCTGCCTTCTCAGTTTCTAGTTATCAGATCCTGCGGTTAGTGTGTTAATTAGCTTTGGACTGTGATCATTTTTCTTAAAAAATGTTAAATTACTGTGTTTGCTGTACAAACACTAGCCTGTCAAGACATGGAATCCATTTGCCAATAAAGCAAAAAACAAAAAACAGGCAGCATCTTCTGTGTCTGGGTGCATTTTATGCAGCTGACACTCCCCTGCTTTGGCTATAGAAAACCTATGAAATTTATGGTGCTCACTTCAAACTAGAGGATTAAAATACCAGCGATGTGACTGAGTTTATATCGAAGCAAAGATCAAAACTCTAACCAGCCAGCATGCTGGTGCTTACAGCTTCATGGGACATCTGTCTGCGGCTGCTTCTAATTGCAGCAGCAGGCTGGGAGACACGTCCGGATTGATCAGAAGCTATGCTCTACGCAAACGGCATCTTTGCTTTGTAAGTCTTGTTGTCTAAGATCTGCTAATTACCACCTTTGTTAAAAAATTGCTATCAAAGATTAGAATCGACATGATATGTGGGTGGTAAAAGAAAAAGTAAAGATAACTTGTTGCCCCGAGGCTAGGCGTTAGCATTTGCTAGCATTGGCTTGATTTGGGCTTGTTCCCTGCTCTCTCCCTGGTCTGTCCGTGTTATGTGGGGCAGGCAGTAGGCTCATAGCTGTATGGTTGCGGTCCATCATATGTGTAGTTGTTTAAAATTGTATCTGTGTCAAAGTCAATGTTAAAATCCATAGTTTTCTATTGATCAAGCTGAGAGGACTCCCATTCCCTACATCTCTTACGGTCTAACATTCTCACAAAAACAACTCTTAAAGTGAAAATAATGTATATATTACTAATTTTTTATTTAGAAAATGTTCTCTGATATATTTATCTAAATTATGGTTTAAGGGGGGCTCTAACCTGCAACCTGCACTTTAAATGCTGGTTCAAGCAAAAGGTTTATGTTAAATTTTTCTTTTAGATTATATCCTTATCCTGCTCTCACCAGTTTCCATATTGAGTGATGACTCAGGAAACATCCAATCTCCCCTCTGGTGAGGACACGACCAGAGTATGGATCCTTGTATCCTGGCAACATCTCAATTCCCAGTGCCTGCAGCTGGGACGTATTCAGAGCTCTAGGAACAAAGACAAGAAAAATGGCATGAACTATGAGGAGAATAAAAATTACTAAATTTTAAAAACACTTTATCGAACTGAATTAGTTATCATTTAAAACACTGTACAGGTTGCACCCAAGGTTGACAGACAAACAAAAGAGAGGAAGAGGGCTTAGGAGATTCCTAAGCATTACTAAGTCTCCAAAGAGGAGGGAAAATAACTCAAGCATGAAGGAATGAATATGTATTTGTGACCTACTTCCCGTCCACAGCGTCAATCAGTGTGGCACGAAGGCCCATAGGGGCCATTGTTTTCAACATCCTGGTTCTTCTGTCCAGGCGTCGTTTCAAGTTAATCAGGAAAATCTAAATATTGCAAAAGAAAATAAACAGGAAAACAGTTTTACATCCTGAAAACAATTCATTCCACAGTGGAAAAAAAAAATTATCAGGAAAAATAAAGAAGTAATAAAATGCTAATTTAAATACAGACATTCTTACTTCATCAAAGCCTATTGTATCTTGGGATAATGACGGAGCGTAGACATACTGAGAGGGCTCGATATCGTGTTCAACTGAAAGGAAAATCAAAGAAGGTCTAAATTAGAAAATTACTTCATTTTGTCTGAAGTAGATTACAAAACAGCATGGAAGCTCTGCAGGAAGAAACTGAAAAGGAGGTAGAAGTCTGAACAGAAATACAGGAGTGGAAGGAGAATAAGCAGACAACAAAGGGTGGAGAGGGGTTGACATGGTGCGATCACTCTGGGTCGTTGAGGTCAAGAGGGAGAAGAAACGATGCTCAGAGATGAAGAAGTGAATAAGTAATAAAATATACACATGTGAAGAGTCTGTAAGTTTGGAAACTCACTCAGAGCTTCTGAGATGGTGTGTATGAAACTCTCCATTTCATCCTCCATGTTTTGTTGAGCCTTAAGAGGGACAGGCAGGAACCCGTAGTGTTCCCTGTTGCAAACATACATCTGGACGCCTGGAGCACACACACAAACAGGATGCTGTAAGCCAAACATTTACAACAATCTTGGAAATTAGACCAGCACATCATCCTTGTATTGCCTCGACTAAAAACAACTTTAAACCTTATTTACAGCTGAAACCAGAATTTTACATACACCAGCAAAGACAGAAATCTTTTTATTCTTACTGTCTGATGTTAAATTAGACCAAACTCTTCTTGTTTGAGGTCAGTTAATATTACCAAAATTCTGTCTACTTGCTAAATCCCTCCGTAATTAGAGAGATTTATTTAATTTACATAGTCTCATTAGACATTACACAAGCTCATTAAAAAGGTGTAGTAATCATTAAACCAAAAAAACCTTAATGAAATCCTAACCAAATTAAAGTCCTCTTCCTGCTGCCTCGATATCTTACCAACAGTTTTTCCCAACAGAGCTTTCCCTGTCATTGGGTTTGATCTGATTTAAATACTTCTCTCATCCCTCCTCTCAATCCCGCAGGCTTTAAAAACAACAGTTATCAAACCCCTACTGAAGAAAAACAACCTGGACAACATGAAACTGCATAACTACAGGCTAATCTCTAATCTCCGATTCAAAGATTATTGCAAAAGATGTGTTTCAATAGTTAAATAGATCCATAACAATGACCAACCAGATATTTTTCAGTCTGGTGTCCGAGCTAACCACACCTCTGAGACTGCCAAAGTCAACATTTTCAATACCATCCACATAAACACGACTGTGGTGGAACCACAGTGCTTGTACTTTTGGAGCTCAGTGCAGCATTTGACACGGTTGATCGTGATATACTATTGACACAACTGGAGAGCTGGATGTGTCTCTCTGGTACTATACTTGGTTGGTTTGAGTGTTACCTTAAGAACAGGAAATTCTTTGTGTCAATAGACAATTTCTCATCAGAACAGACAGAACTCAAATGTGGGATCCCCCAGGGCTCCATCCTGGGCCTCTTCTATTTAATATCTATAACCCAAATTATAACAACCAACAAGGTTCGTTTCCAAAACTATGTAGATGACACACAGTTATACATTACAATGTCACCAGGTATATTTGAACCCATTCAAACCCTAAATGAATGCATTGAGGAAACCAATAGCTGAATGTCCTATAACTTTCTCCAACTGAAAAGAAACAAAATAGAAAAAAAGTATTTTTGAACCTAAAGAGGAATGATCAAGAATCAGCAAACAGCTTCAGTTAATACAACTAGATTTTCTTGAATAAGCCCGAAATCTAAGTTTAGCTAAAGGCAGGGTATACATTTCTGGGAGAGCTGTTCAAGAGGGCGTTATTTCAAAATAAAAATCCCACCCATTTCATCCAGAGCTGCTTTCTTCAGGCTCTCTCCCTAAACCACTCCTCAATAACACAAGCACACACAGTCGGCATTGTCTCGTTGGTTCTCGTGGAGATTTGTGTTCTCCGGCTTCCATCGAGTAAATGGCGCATTCACAGGTAAGAAAATGTTGACATTGTATTCAACTACATATAGGGTGAATTTAAAAAAAAATACTTTTGTACAATTTAAGCATGACTTCACTTCCTGTTTACAGCAAAGAATGTGCGATGCGCTCACAAACAGGGGGACGTGCAGAGGGGGAGTGCTGGACACGGAAGTTTGGCTTATAACCCTATTATCCCGAACGGACCGTAACATATGACTGGATGAGGTTTTCCCAAGGTTTTAATGATTACTCTGTAATGTTAAATAACTCCAAACTTATTAGTTGCCATCAGTATATGAAGAGCATTTCTTCCAGTATTGAAAAAAGTGTTTCAAATTGAAATCGTATACCTTGCCTTTAACGACTCAGACCTGAACTTCTAAGGCTACATAAAAATAAAAACACGGTCAGCCTTCTATACCTGAAAAACATTTCAAGGATGAAAGGACTGATGTCGCAACAGGACCTCAAATAATGTTATGTTTTTAAATGTTGTATGTTTTGTGTCTCTGATGTTGTATTTTATGTGTTTACTGTTGGTTTACTGCTGTTTTATTTTATCCACTAATGATTTAAGGCACCTTGAATTGCCTTGTAGTGAAATGTGTGCTATGCAAATAAACCTTGCCTCTTAACTAAAGTTCAAAGAAACACAGTGCGTGTCTTGACCCTATAAACAACAGCATGACACGGGTTTTTTTCTCTCTTCAGCTCTGGAAGCAAAATCAGCAGAAAAAGTGCCAGGGGCGCCTACAGGGTAAGGTCTTGGGGGTCAAGACAACAGCTGTTTCACCTTGGATGGTAAATCTTTGTGGCAGTACAATAATGAGCTTCAAGGGGTGTAAAACGTGTGACTTAAACTCTGAATAACTGGATGGGCTTTTATCCTACTGGTGCGGATATTCCTTTATAAGCAAGAAGAAACTCATGTTCCCATCTGCTAATGCATACATGAGTGCTTACGTGTCTTTATTTGGTTTTTCACCATACACAGGGAACTTTAATAGTCCTATTTGTTATACCTTGGTGATTATTCACTAGAACGCCCCCCCAACTCACAAACAAAGCCAACAAATCTGCTCAGTAAAGCTGCAGATTGCAGACAATTAACTCAGTGATCAAACATTATTGACACGTGCAGAAAAAATGAATGAAACTTCTTGTGTACATTAGTGCACATTTTCAGTATGAAGACATAATTCTTTGGTTTCAGTTAACTGCTAAGAAGCTACAACAGTAGCTGGTGATGGTCTGCATTTCATGCAGAATTTGCTTCCTCACATGAAGTCTTGTGGCTTGGAGAGAGTTTCATCCTTACCTGCTTGACGTGCCGAGAAGGCAAACACCATGATATCATCAAAAGCCCAGCTGTAGTCTGGATGAGGTGGGTAGAAAGCCAGGTCCCGGCTGGATTCACGCCGAAGATCCAAAAGGAAGGTACTGTGCACCATGGGAACAGGGAAACAGCCAAGCTTCTTCCATTCCCTGATAGGCTGGTAGTCTGGGGTTCGTTTATAGTAACCCTGAGAGGAAAGAGGGGGATTCAGAAAACCACCTTTAACTAATAACTCTGAGAAAATAGATAAATGAGCTGATTTCTGCCTGAGCTGCACCTGTGGGGTGACGCCACACCAGAAGTTGGAATAGAGGGAGCGAGACTCCAACATGGGAGCGACTAGCGTTAGGTTCTCAGCCATCAGCAGGTTCAGCACTCGAGGGTTGGTCAACAAGTTGTCGCTGTCAACAAACTGAAGTGAAACAGGGTTTGATCCCATGAGTGATTTTATACTAAATATGTTTTTGTGTTTCATGCTTAGTTAAATCAAAGATGAAAACAGCAAAATCGTTGCAGATATCCAGATAAGAATTACGCATTCTGATAACTGCTTTTTAATGTGATAGATCAACACAAAGTAGGACATGCATGTAAAACAAAAAGAAATCCTGCAATTGTAGAGGCAATATCAATTCTAATAACCAAAAGTTAAAAACATGAAAATTATACATTTTCCCCCTGATAAAACCTAAAGAAAACTGAATTGAGGTCTAGTTAATAGTAATTGTTGACTTTTTGATATTCGGCTGCATATTTCTGCTTTAGGTGTTACCAGAATGTAGTCGGCCCATCGTTCGCGGGCAGCCTTCAGAGCCGCCTGTCTCAGCTTCATAAGATGGCTGAATCTGGAAGGAGGCCAGTGTTTCGGACCCCACTCATCTGTGTAGGAGCTAATGCAAAAATCCAAAGAGTCGATTAGAACAGCTCATTTGTGTTATATTAGGAAGGAAGTTATTGCAATGAAATGAGAAACCTGTAAAGAAACTAACGTTTCAGGCAGTTTTCAGAGAGACTAAGTGAACACCGATTGTTTACCTGGTAAGTGCATATCATGCAGTTAATTGATAGATTGATAAATTGGCCAGGTTTTGGTACAGCTCCTATATCTGTGTTTTTACTTTTTCAATTTTGATCTGACTGTAAAAATACAGTAGGTGCGTTAAAATAAGGAGTTATTTTCTTGCAGCTATTTTCAAACTTGACAGAATTAACACGCTTGCCTTATTGGTATGTTCCCATGTCTTTCCCATTTTAATCACTGTTTACATGTGGATTAGGATTGAGTGTTTTAATTTTTTTAAAATATCAAATCGTAGCATGCCATGCAGAGAGATAAATCAAAGTAATATTTGACTAAACATTCTTAAAAAGTACATTTCAAAATGAGAATTTGTGAAAAATATTAATTGTTTCATTGTAATACGTTCTTGCATTTATGAAAATAACAGTGAAAGAAGGAACATACTTCATTACTTTACTGGTATAATGCTTAACATTTTCAGTCAGATTTTATTTGCATTTTTGTCTGTTAAGTAGGACATCATCTCCTTGTTTCTCGTGGCTGAAACAAGGCTCTTTAGTCTCAATATTAAATATAAGAAATTATAAAAAAATATATATTTTGCCATCAATATTTTTTTTGTTTTAAATTAGCATCAGAGGGGCAGAGCTGTACAAAAAAACTGGAATTAAAACTGGTGTAGAAAAGTAGATGTGGTGGTTGTTGTTTTTGTGAACATACCTCGGCTCCTCCATTGGCCTCCACTCAACATAATGATAAACACGCTGCGCTGTCTTCAGCCATTCTCTCAACATGGCAGTGGTGTTGTCCACATTGTGGTCTGTCGCGGCCCTGTAATACCCCACAGAAAATATGCACTTAATAAATGTAGGCACAAGCTAGGCATGCTGGGATCAAGCTATGGAGACCATCTAATAGCAGAATGAGATTTTGACAAGCAGCCTCAGTGCTGAAAACCACATTGACAGCCACTACACTGTCTAAGTAACTGCAAGAGAATGGACCGAGTCTAAGGAGCTAATAAGGTAATTCTCAGGTGCTCTGGTTAGGAATAATGACACCACAGGTTTTTACACTACCTAACAGGGTGGCTCGTTATTTTGCAACTGTTGATAAAGACAGTCATTCCAGAAAGTCCACAGTCTTAATAAAACACTAAATTTGCTGAGGGAGAACTGAAGCATTAGCCACTTTGCACAAAAACCGTCCAAACCAAGGCACCAACTTAGACATAAGCACTTTTCCTAGCGAGCAAATGAAGTCAACATGGGTTCTTCTGATGGTTTGACACCACTGTGGTTTGTGACTCTGTTTCTTTTCAAAGATTTCCACCTCGGTTAACACTGTTGACTCAAAGAAGACACTGCGACTACTGTATGCCAGCGTGCTGATGTGTGCAAAGGTGATAAACTTATGCAGGACAGGAATTAAAACCCTAAACAAGACCATCATTAGATTTAATCATTTTTTTCCCCCAGATTCACAAAAATAAAAGCATCCCTTGTCCCGTCCTCTGGTTAGAATGAAAAAATAATTAAAGGAAAACTGTCAACAGGATATTAGGAAAAATCCTGAGCTCAGTTGTGTGAGTAAAAACACACATTTTCTGTTTTTGGACTTTTCCACTGCTGGCTGTAATATTCCTAGATGTGCTGTCTCTAAAATTTGCAGCCATTTTTAGGTTGGACAGACAGTCAAACAAACACACACAACAAAACAAACCAGCACACACTGCTCATGTTTACAGCCACCCAGATACGTGCAACACCTGTTTTCTGAGAATCCTTGGATATATTTACATACATTACAATAATCACAGAAAACATCAATTTTCCAAAGATTTGCCCAAAAACTCTGCAGACCTTAGCTGCATGTGGTATTTTGATGATATTCAGGGAAACAAATAAGAAGGCAATCCAAAACAAGCATCAGCAGGTTATAAACCACAGGGTCAAGGATTCTAATTCTATGTGTCTGAGTGTGAACCAGCAAATATGTGGCAAAGCATGAAGATGATCATTTTTGCATCCTGGGAATGTTCTTTTACAGCCGTCTGACCTATTATTTATGCGCTGCTGGACTGCTAGTTTAGAGTTTTCAATAAGCATGTAAAGCCCAAGTAAAACTGGAAGGATAACAGCACAGAGCCAGGGAAACAACGGCCTATGATGACTGGCTGCTGATATTTTTTAATTACAGAGCAAGTCTATACTGAAGCACCTGACTCTCTGAAAATTAGAAGATGTGCAAACACATTTTGTACATGTTTCTCCAATAGGCGTCTGCAGTGAAAAGTAACTGCTCCAGCGGATTCCAGGTGCCGATTATTAAACCAGAAAACTGCATGAAGACAAAGTAAACAAAACGACGAGTAGAATGAGCGGGAAATGTGTTTGAGTGTGCAACAGAGCCTATTAAAAACGCTCTCTGCATTTAAATTACGGCTCTGACTTTGCAAGACATATTTCTTACCGTCACAGCCACTCCTTGGCAGAACTTGCTCCCGCTGCGTCCAGATCCAATAGAAACCAAGGCAAGTATATGTCTGCTTAAATGGACTTAACACTCCGGGCACTCTTACATCAACAAACAAGACAATTTTACTGATGTAACATTATTTTATTTTTTATTCATAACTAGTCGGCTTAAATCTAAATGAATAATTCACAATTTTCCCAGTAAGTGAATTCCTCCCGTGAGCTGCTCTGGGCATTAAGGCCTCAATACACTAAGATTTTCCATGCCCACCATTACATCTTCAGGCGCTCTCTTATTTATGGATATATGAAACTAAATTATGCTTCAAGTTCCTTGTAAAGGTATTCACACTCCTTGAACTTTCCACATTTTGTCTTGTGAAAACCATAAACACAGTGTTTTACTGGATTTTTTTGTAACAGAGCAAAACAAAGTAGAACATAATGGTGAAGTGGGAAAGTTTAAACTTTTTCAAATAAAACTCTGGAATGTAGTAGTAGTCAGAAGAATAACACTCTTCTTTTGGACCATCCTGCCTTTAGACCTGATGCCATTTCCCCCCAAAATATTTTTGAGAATGGATATGGAGAGTTTAACAAAGCAAATGCAGATGCCCTTAGTCTTCACCACATTACACAGCATTCCCACAAGCTAAAAGGTAAACTCAAATCAAGCATTTCTAAACAAATTTCAAGTTAACAATAAGGATGTCAGTTCTCATTACTGATTCTTTTTAGTTACACTTTCAATTTTATGGGGAGGGTTATAGCTCAAAACTTTTGATTAGGTGATGAAACATCTGTAAAACATAGGTTGTATTGTGTATTTTTTCTAGTTCCTTTTCCTTTCAAAAAGCTTTTATTCACAACCTAAGTAATAGTTATGAAGTGTTGGTCTGTCACATAAAATCCCAGTAACATACACTGAACTTTCTGTTTGCAATGTGATGAAATCGGAAACTTTTCAATACGTTTAGAAGGACTGTTGTTTTATCTTCAGATTTTAGGTTCTTCTCCTTAAAGTAGTTACTAAGAAGTACCTCCCCTCTTCATTTTCTTTCCTCCTGCCAGACAACCAAAATCTATCAGAGACTCTCAGCAGCTGATTTTGAATTCACTGGAGGATTTGATCCATCTGTCCATGGGAGGGAAACCCAAAACGGGCGTGTAACCCTCAATGCAAAGTGGAGAAAAGTTCATTGTTACACAGTTGTCCACATAAGAAAAATGCAACAATCTAACTTCTTTACCTAAAATCCCTAATTTCTCCTGTTTTACCTACGTCTGTCCTTTTCTCCTGCCTCCAGCTGTGTCCACACGTTGCTGTTTTTGAAGTTTACAGTAAGCAAGCGCCTCATTATTCTGTCGCCCGCAGCTTTAAGGGTTAGGCTTCCTCTTTCTGAATTTATGAGTGCCATCTGGACAACATATGAGTGCAGGGCCCTCACCTACTCCCCACCACTACCTCTCACATCACATCAATTCAGAAACATCCATTTATACGTCCCTTATCTAATTTAGGCAAATCCAATCTTTATGTAGACATGCAGTTAGTCATCCAGTGGTTATTATTACCTTCAAAGATCAGACGAGGTAAATTTTGTTAAAATACTAAACATTCGGGTGATTCTTTTTAAAAAGAGTGTATGCATCAATCAGTCTTCATTGTAAAGGTACATGTCTCATACATTTGTGTAGCCACAACAGTTCTGACAAACTGGGACGTAGTGAGGAGCAGTGAAGGGTTCAGTAACAGGATGTAGGCGGTAAGTCCTCATGTGGGCTGCAGGATGGGGCTTGTTCCTGCAGCTTCTCAGATTTTTTTGTCAAACTGGCAAGACATTCAGTTCTTCATACTAAGGCATTGTAATAATTTGGCTGTTGTTATGCTGTACAATTCTGGATGATATTACAGTTTGCTACGATTGTTTATACACTATAATAAAAATTTCCACACAATTTGCACAATTCTATTCCAATGACCAAAACACCTCCAGAGTCTTTCACCCTTTTTGCAAAACCTTACACAGCGATTTGTAAAAATCACAGATTTTCACACGCTGTGTCCACACCAAAAGCGTCAAAACGCGCCACATGCCCCCAGCTGGATGCTAGTACATTCGCACCTTGAAGCGTGTACAACGCGAACTGGACGCGCTTCAAATATTTTTTCACGCGCGAACTGGCCTTCAGCAGAGCTGGGGCCAGAGTGCAGTTGCCGGTGGATTATGGACCGAACTGACGGAGGACTGCATGTTCGGCCTGGGCTTCAGTGGAGCTGGGGCTACAGTGCAGTTGCCGGTGGATTATGGATTATGGTCTCCAATCTGACGGAGGACCGAGTGGATTACTTGTTCGGCCTGGCCTCCGGTAGAGCTGGGACCGCTGCACTGGGGGTTTGGTGAGCTACAGATACAATCCAGCTACGGCGGAGGGATCCATAAACAGCAGCGAGCCTCTCATAAACACCGGCTCCTCGCCGCCTGGAAAACGTGACCTGCTCGCCCAGTTTGTGCCGTCGAGGTCCAAGCTTCGCCTGCCGAAACACCAACTACATTTCTGAGCAGCTGTCCATCTGTCTGCGGTTCGTAAAAGTATATAACATTTGATCAGCGTGGGACGTCGTGCGGGAGCTGCTACCAGGAAACCAGGTGACGAGGCCATTACAAGGCTGACTCTAGGCCGAGAGGTGCTTTTACAGCAACAACGGCTCTTTTACGAACCACCCACAAACCTCTTGAGAGCATCCTGTCTAAATAGTTTCACCTATTTATAATATTTTTTTTTTCCTGTCTCTGTATTGAAAACTGCTTGTGTCGTGTAGCTCGGGGTGATTAGCCACGGTGTTTATCAGTATTTCCTCCATGTCCTGCTGAGGCTGTGACTCCATGACAGTCACAGAATCACTGAAACTCTGTCCCCTGATTGGTTGACGCGGCGCTGGAGTTCAGACTTTTTCAACTTGAACAGAATTTTTCACGCGCCGCAAACGCCTCATTCGAACAAATCCTCCGCGCAGATCAAGCAGAAAAGTGTTTTCGTGACGCAAAGCTGACTTGTTCCTGCAGCTTCTCAGATTTTTTTGTCAAACTGGCAAGACATGTACACCTGACTCGCCGCTCACTTAATTCGCTTTTGGTGTGTACGTACAGTAAGACACAGACAAGGATTGTGAGGTTAGTTCTTTGTCATTACAAAGCCCAGGATTGCCAATGACTTGACCACACAAATGAACAGACTGGATAATCACATCCACCAGGTATGGAAGCACACGTGCTAATGTGAAACTGAAAGCGGTCACATTAACCTTTGTGCAGCAGTTACGCAAAATGGGGTCCTCCACCACCATGCAAATCTGTGCTAATGTAATACTTGCATTCCTTGAAAGATTGCACAGGAGGAACCAGATGCGGCACTTAGTTGTTTGGGACAATGTCTTATTCCATCAGGCTGCTCTGGTCCAGAATTAGTTCAATGAGCAATCTGAATTTGAAGTCCTATAACTTCCCCACATACTCTCTCCTTCCTGAATCCAATAGAAGAGCTTTTTTTCAGTATGGCGGTGGAAGGTATAAGACCTGAGTCCCAATGACCGATTATGGTACAAAATACTGTAAGTATTGAAAGAAATATTTGAAATATTTAGTCTGAAGCATCAACATTGTACAGTGCTTGGTAAGTTTATAGTAGTACTATTTGTGCAACGTCTCTATATATATCAAACTAATCATGAAGAATGTTGTGGGTTTGTCACTATTTTCTTGTTTTTTTCATCTAAATTATTTCTTATACAACGTCTGGCTAAAAGTCTAGCACATGCTATTTCTGAAAATTATTTTTTTTGACAAATGTGTTTTTTTATTTATCACAGCAGTGTGAAACTGGCTGCAACAGTGTCTGATCATTGAGAACTGTGTTAGCTAAACGGAAACTAATTGCACTGTCTCAAATACGTATATGTTTTGACTGAAGCCTATCATTTTGCAAACAATCTAGGAATTCTGCAAATTGAATGTAGTGTTTGGATAATTATTATATTTTGAAAAAATGAACCCTGTTTTTAAAATTGTGTGTAAACAGTTGAAAAAATCTGTAAAGTTGGGGTTTTATTTAGTCTGATACAAAACTCTATATGTTGACCGACTGATTATAGTTCTTTGGGTCATTGTACCTGATTGTCAATCCTCCTTCAGCACTCTTCCTCAATTACCCACTCCAGAAACGAGTGTCAGATAAACAGATCTTAAACACAGAGGCTGGTCCCTGAAACTGGCCCTTTCAGGTAAACACAGGTCTGAAAGGATCGAGTTGGCCGCTTTCAGCTCACTGTTGACTCATTAAACTATCTAATATCAGCAGCAATAATGAACGTGCCCTGTGTTCGATTAAGGAGTAAGAATACCCCTTTCAGACCGCTGATGCCTTTACCACATAATGACCCTGCTGAGAGTGTAAGTGACTGTGCTGGTTTTGTGGTTCAGTCCCTGAGCTGACGTGGCTGTCAGGTTTTTGATGATCTGAAACGGCAAAGGAGACAGAGTGGGGGTGTCAAGGAGAAAAGGAGGAGAGTGGAGGTTTTTGGTTGAAAGGAAGCTCTTAGCTGAAATTCCTCACCGCTCTGAGGGTCAACAGAAGCTATAAAAGTCTGCAGAGTTGCACTGAAGTGTGATGCTCAACATTGAGATTCAAAAGTAGAAGAAAAAGTATGATCATTCTGAAAGATTCAGGAAAGCAAACACATATAACTCCACAAGACCTCACACTTAACTTCGAGAGATTTTTTTTTTGTATCATCCCAGCTCCTTGCTATATTATTGTTCAGTGAATATTTGGGTTTTTAGGTATTTTAACTGAAAACAATTATGACATTCTGAAGATCAGTGTTCCCTGAGTAATTTCTCATCTGCACACTTTCGCAGGTACAGACCTTTGTAGATTCTCATTTAAGTGTAACAATTCTGTACCTTCACAAACTATCAGACAGATGTGGTAGCCTCAGTTAAGAGGAATCTGATCAAAACCATGTTTTACTGAATTTCACAAGAACCCCACCACTGTGGCAAAACATACATCTGGATATTTAAAAAAAAGTTTTTTTCTCTCATCTTAATGTCTTCCGAATAAAAATCTCTATGTGCTTCAAGCTCAGGTAAAATCCATTCAGTTGGTCCAATGCAAAATTGTATTTTCATGCAGCTTGCAAATACAAACAGACGTGGACAAAATTGTTGGTACCCTTCATTAAATCAAAGAAAAACTCATAATGGTCACAGAAATAACTTTAATCTGACAAAAGTAATAATAAATAAAAATTATATAAATGTTGACCAATGAAAGTCAGACATTGCTTTTCATCCATGCTTCAACGGAATTATTTAAAAAATAAATGCATGAAACAGGCCTGGACAAAAATGATGGTACCCACAACTTAATATTTGGTTGCACAACCTTTTGAGGCAATCACTGCAATCAAATGATTCCTGTAACTGTCAATGAGACTTCTGCACCTCTCAGCAGGTATTTTGGCCCACTCCTCATGAGCAAACTGTTCTAGTTGTTTCCGGTTTGAAGGGCGCCTTTTCCAGACAGCACGTTTCAGCTCCTTCCAAAGATGCTCAATAGGATTGAGATCAGGGCTCATAGAAGGCCAGTGTTTTCCTCTTAGCCCTTCTTGGGTGTTTTTAGCTGTGTGTTTTGGGTCATTTTGCTGTTGTAAGACCCGTGACCTGCGACTGAGACCATGCTTTCTGACACTGGCCAGCACATTTCTCTCTAGAATCCCCTGATAGTCTTGAGATTTCATTGTACCCTGCACAGATTCAAGACACCCTGTGTCAGATGCAGCAAATCAGCCCCAGAACATAACCGAGCCTCCCCCATGTTTCACAGTAGGGACCGTGTTCTTTTCTAGATATGCTTCATTTTTCCGTCTGTGAACATAGAGCTGATGTGCCTTGGCAAAAAGTTAAATTTTTGTCTCATCTGTCCACAGGACATTCTCCCAGAAGCTTTGTGGCTCGTCAGCATGTAGTTTGGCATACTCCAGTCTGTTTTTTTTTATGATTTGTCCTCTGGCTCAAACAGCGAAGGATGTTCCGATCTGACACTGATGTTCCTTGAGCATAAAGTTCAGCTTGGATCTATTTTGAAGTCTTTCTAGGCTCTTTTGTTACCATTTGGATTATCCGTCTCTTTGATCTGTCATCAATTTTCCTCCTGCAGCCACGTCCAGGGAGGTTGGCTACAGTCCCATGGATCGTACATTACTGAATGACATGTGCAGCTGTAGTCACAGAAACATCTAGCTGCTTGGAGATGGTCTTATAGCCTTTACAGTTAGACATGCTTGTCTATGATTTTCTTTCTCATCTCCTGAGACAACTCTTTCCTTTGCTTCCTCTGGTTTATATTGAGTGTGGTACACACCACGTCACCAAACAACACAGTGACTACCTGGAGTCCTATATATAGGCCCACTGAGTATTTCAGGATTGTAGACACCTAGGATGCTGATTAGTGGACATACCTTGGATTAACATTCCCTTTGGTCACTTTTTTTTCATTCTTTTCTAGGGGTACCATCATTTTTGTCCAGGCCTGTTTCATGCATTTATTTTTTAAATAATTCTGTTGAAGCATGGATGAAAAGCAATGTCTGACTTTCATTGGTCAACATTTACATAATTTTTATTTATTATTACTTTTGTCAGATTACAGTTATTTCTGTGACCATTATGAGTTTTTCTTTTATTTAATGAAGGGTACCAACAATTTTGTCTACGTCTGTAATTATTATCAGATATTGCATTCAGTCTTCTTATGTAATTTTATATATTCCCTTCGATACTGCTTTCGTAATTTTCATCCACAACATTAAAATAAACCACTTTTTTTGCAGTTTTTTTACAGTTTTCCAGTTTTGTTTTACTGAGTATAAAAAGTCTCCCTTATGAGTAAAAGCACAGTCAAGCAAAAAAAAACTTGAAATAAATACAGTGGCATTAAAGCTAAGTGAAAAATCTGAAATTTTGCAATCAATCAAATTTATATTTTAATTTTGGTTTCAGTAGCAAACAAAAAAATATAAAATTCTGGTGAAACCTTTGGACAAGGATGACAACATTTTAATTTGTGAAAATCTGCTCCTTTATGAGTCTTGCGGTATGTAAGAAGCTGATAGGAGAGTCTGAGGTTAATTGCAGAATGCTGTGGAGTTCAGAATGCTCTAGAGATCAGAAAGTTAAAGGTTTTCCACAAAAGGTCAAACCAACAATGGTGATTTGAAATCATGCCGCCACATTAGTTATATGTCTTAAAGGGGACATATTATGACAAAATCTCTTTTCCTGGTATTTGGGGTGTTATTGTGTGTCTTTGGTGCATATACTGTACATGCATACAAAGTTGAAAAAAAACAAAAAAAAACATCCATGCTGTTTTGAGTGAGATGTGGGTTTTTGAATTCATCCTGCCTTCAGTCTCTGAGTGAGCTGTTCAAAATCTTCCCGGCTTCATAGGTCACAAGCCGGAATATTGGAATATCCACACCCCCTCAGAGCATCGTTTCCATCCACCAGGTACAGCAGCAAACAGAAGTTACTGATTGGAAAGCACTGGTTCAGATTAGGAAGCACCATGTTGAAGCTCTACGCAAAATACTTAGTTTTTGGCTGGTCAAAAGAGCTCAAAACACTTCTTTGGGTCCCAGTCAAAGAGGACAAAAGAGCGGCATGAGCTAAATTTATGTTTCATGGTAAGATGTGGGTGGTAAGGGCAGGGAAGACTGAGGGAAGACCTGCCTTAGCACAGGGCTACTCTATCTCCGGTTGGAAGACTGCAGATGAGCCACCAAACGGAGCTACTCCAACCCGGGGAAGACTGAGGAAGTGCAGCCGCACGCGCTCAAACAGTGAGTCAGGTAGATCAAGCTGGAAGGCTTTTCAGAGCCTCAGGAAAAGATCAGATCTTATTTGGAGGAAGATATCAGAGTGCCAGGTAAGTAGTTAAATATGTTCTTTTAACTTAAAGTCATTTTTTCAATAACCATTCAGAAGTATCTTGCTAAAATTTCTGAGTCTCGGGTTCTTCAGGAGACTCCCCTCTGACGGGAGCAGATTCTGATTCAAACATGTATGGTTGAATTACTTTCTTTTTTTTTGTATGGTTGAACAACTGCACCCATGTCCGTAACTTTCACACATAGTGGTAACAGTCAATAAGTGGATCGTGAACCAAGTTAACAGCAGCCCATGTAATATATAATGAGCAGCAGAAAAAAACAGAATCTGCAAGAGGCGGAAACAGAGGGAAATAGAGGTCGGTAACAATCGTTTCCTAGAAGCTATTTCCATCAAACTACTTCAGAAACATGTTTTTCTGGAATTCATAGGCCTATTTTAAATAGTGGAAAAATAGTCATAATATGTCTCCTTTAAAGACAATATTGTGAAGTGCAATAATAAAGCTACTTCAACATAAATAATAATTGATCTGATTTATTTGATTATTTTTATGTTAAAATGTGGTTTTAACTGTATGTATTATTTATACGTTTATTTACACTTAAGCAACATCTACCACCAAGTTTAGATTTCTGCAGTTGTTTTAGACGTAAAACAACCAGCTCAGTATTTTTGTTGCAATGTCTGGAAAGTCTAAAAGATTATTTATATGACCAGTTTGTTTGGAAGCAAAGGTCACCAACACCACCACCACCACCCCACCACCCCCACCCCCCACCCCACCCGATTTCCCTCGAGGGCCAAATCGAGTTAATGCTGTTCGCTTGGCAGTAATGGGAGCTGAACACAAAATCTTCTTTTGACACTACATCTGTCCACACCATCTTTAATTCAGTATATCAAAATAACGAATAAATAAATTAATACAAGAAATATATAATTATTAAATCCACTCTCCAAGCCATCAGGAATTGTTTCTAAAAAGTCAAGACTAACCTACCTAAAATGGCCTTTTTTATAGCCATCCGGGAGAAACTTTACATGTACTTCATGTTACGGATGAGGTTAGGATATGATGTGGATTTCTACACAGGAGGCCAACGACGTCATCTGAATCTGTCTCATCATGAGCTTCTTCTCTGGGAAATGTCATCTTGCCGTTTTTGGAGCTTCCAGCAAAAAGCAGAGCAGATGTAAGCACTTTAATGTTCCCTCAAAACTGAATGGGACAATTAAATACAACTCCATAGATAATACTGATTGAAAGGTCAAGGTTATTTGGATCCAGTACACAGCTCTGTCTAATAGGAGACTGAATGGAAAGCAGGGAGTGAGTCCAAATAACAGTAAAACACATGTAATTGAATCCACACGTAGCTATCTAACACAGAGTTGCATGTGAAACTATTGAAAAGTTATAGGCATTGGGAGAAGAATCATCTAAGTAATTAAATAAATTGTTTACTCTGTGCCAGTGCTGTGATCAAGCATGCTGGCAATAACCAAAAGCACTTGTTCACAAATGCAAGATAATTGGTTGCATACAACTGGATCTCCCAAACATGGTAATCTCTTTTTCATGGGCCACTTTTTTCCTCTCTAATCCAGTTCAATAAACTCCAAGATTGAATTCCATTTAACTCCTTCTGCACACGTTGTAGCATCTGTATGTTCTAAGTGTACGTGTGAAGGAGCTGGGGATCTCCCAATGCGGGTTGTAAAAAAGACCAAGGGATAAGCAACAAATATGTATTTTTCTTTAAAGGGAGATCTTTCAGGGAGACACATCAGACACAATGTCAAGTCATCTAGCAGTGTCTATAAGCTACATATTTTTTCTAGACGCTCTGGATCTTGCTTCCTATATGACTCGACTAATTTATAGAAGACAACTGGCTAATGGCCTCTGAGAGAGACTATAGCAATTCAATTCAATTCAGTTTATTTATATAGCGCCATTTCACAACAGATGTCATCTCAAGGCACTTTACAAAAAGAGTTATTACAATACAATGTTAAGTGTATAGCAGGAAGAACAAAAGTGAGACAGATGTGGGGAAAGATTATGCACTGAAGAAGACACTGGTTTTGATTTTTAACTGCTATTACGCAAGTCATGTGCACACCCTCATGATGAAAAACACACAAATAAATACATATGATGCAGATTAAAAGTTAAAGGCAATCGAGCCGGACGTCAAAGAAGGAAATGGAGCTAATCCGTGTAAGTTTGGCATTAATTAATCAATTATGAGATGCTAGCTTTAGTGAGCATGGGTAAGATTTTTCTCTAACAGCTTCCGCCACATCTCTATAAGGTTTTTAAGATTTTTGTTCCGGAAAACATACTTACACGTATATCTCTGGGACACAGAATCTTTCCTTTCTTAACAGTATAATGTTAGGAAAGGACAGTAGGATGGTTGCATTATTTGAACTGATGAACATACAATTACTGTGACCTTCAGGCATGGAAATGGTAATCATGGATGAACCTGACTGGTGGAGATCCACCATTCTTTTCTTAATACCTCTGCTGATTTATTTTTATTTTTGCTTTATGTAAAATAAGGAAGCAAATATGCTTTAGGTTTTGCCTTCAAAGAAAACCCACAGGTGTCCTTTATTTTATAATATTCCTTTCAGTTTGGTCATTGAGATTTTAAAAAGACAGACTGCATATCAGCACTTTTACTAGCGGTGTGGAAATGCTTTTGCAGTTCACCAGGCAAATGTGAATTGTAGGGACGCTATGCAAACTGTTAATGTGAGAAATTGCCTTCAAACTGAAGGTTTTCTTCTTCTCAAACCGAACATCACCAAAGCTCAGCAGTACAGAGAGCATAACTCATCCGGTCAGACAGACTTTCACTCAGCATTCAAGTACAATTTGTCACGGTCCATTTATGCCCACATTTCTCTGTGCACTTGTCAAAAAAGCTTCAAAAAGTTTGCTGACACCATATCATGTGAGTTAAATGTCTTCAGGCAACATTATATGAGAATCAGTATTACATTAAACTACCTTTATCTGACAGGAGCAGCCATATGTATGACACATCTGTCAGACCTTAAGTGTTTAGACAAATGTGGAAAATTCTTAAAGTCTGCAATCATTTTAAACTCCAGACCTTTAAATACATTGTCATTTTTAGCTGAAAAAGTAAACAGCCACATGCTTTAGATCAGTTATTTTTATAGCTGTGAATCATTTTGAACAATAAATTTCAAGAGTGTTCCCTTGACTTAAAGACTGTTATAAATTGTGGCATATAACCCAAACCTTATTGTGAGCTGTGACGTTGAAAAAACAGAAGATTAGTGGTTCCCTAATAGCTATGCGAACAAGACAACGTGATGCCATAAAAGTGAGAATGCAGGTCCTGAGGGGAAAGGGCAATTATGTAAGTCTTATTTCCACTTTAAGTCCAACCCTGACAAGTCCACAAATCATCTCAAATCCAAGCTCAGCACCTGGAAAAGCGCTCTACCTCGACATGAACAGAGCCGGCAGGCAATCAACAGCAGGAGGCCGGTAACAAATTAAGAGAGGATCATATTATTGCTGCATACCTTCAAATGATTATGACATCTTTTTACAATTCATGTTAACACAGAAAGCTTAAAACACAAAATCCACAAGTCACGGCATTTTAATGATTTCCCTCATAGTTGTTTATCGGCCTCTGACAAAAAGATAAATAAAAAAATGAATAGGGAACAAACTGTGAAGCAGATCTAAGTCAGATAATGAAGCTTTGACGGTTTTATCTTGCTGGGTTATATTTCAGTGCACCTCTGCTATCATGGATGCATGTCAGTGAGAAAAAAGAAACTCTTTATGTGTAGGAAAGATTCAGTTGAGTTAGTTTAACATTGCAGATTAACACTATCGCAATGCCTTCTGGGTAGTCTTAAAACTGCTAACCACTCTCTCTCCACCCACCAATCCCCCTCCCTTTGCTAATACCTAGCATTCTTTCATTTACTAACAGGGCCATGAGAGGTTTTCTCCTTCCTCTGTGACCATTTGATAACACTTGTGCCCACTTCAAGGGAAGAAGCCTCTAAATAAAACGAGGGTTAGGACTCGCTGACAAAGAAAATGTCTGCACAAACAGAGCAGAAGTAGAATTGTTGATTATAGCTAACCTGAATGATCAGATTTGATTTTCAGAGATGACACTTTTGTCCCACCACCTTCACAGATCAGCACAGCTTTCTGTACTTTTTGTAAAGATGCATGACAGTTTCACTCCATAAAATGGTCGGATGAGGTAGGCTGCGTCATCTAAGCAACACTAACAGTTGAGGGAAATATGTATTTCATGATTATTTCCTCTCTTAATCAGTATTTATAGTTGGATATCATAAGTTAACCTTTGAAAACTTGACACTTTTCACTCAATCTTAAACCAATATTATAAACCAGGGCTGTGCAGAGACCTTTGAAGGAGCATGTGCTCAAAGTTAAAATAGCAACTTAGAGCAAGACTGTAAAACACCTAATGGCAGCATAACTTAGTATACAATCCTGAATAACAACAAGCAATACTCATCAGGAATCTAACAGGGACTCGCCATATCAGCGTCATCAGATGGATACCTTACAAAGCAATACCATGTACCTTGCAATGCAAAAGTAGCCTATGTTAAATGTTGATCTTGAGACGCTGCTGCTGCTCCCTGTGTTAATCTGAGACTGCACTGATAAGACCATATAGCTGGTAGCTGATTAAACAAGTGCCATGAAGAACATTATGAGTTTTTTAACTTGAAGCTGTGTTTTACAAAATAGTCTTAAATACGGATTAATGTATAAGCTTCATTATATTACCCAGATTTTTAAATTCTTATTTTAGAATGAAGTTAGAATCAGTTTAGGGTAGACTGAGTAGAATGTCAAAGTTTGAACCTTATAAACCTTTACATTTTTACAACCATTGGCTGCAAAGGATTTCAAGTTCATAGCATGAGTCTTCTTTAAAAATATATATATATTCATTTAATTGGTGTATAGTTGCCAAAGGGTGGCCAAATTTACCTGATTTCACCCTAAATAAAAGGGTAATGAAGACACCAGACATGTTTTGTTAAAATATATCCTGCTACAAATAAACATCTGGGAATTCTAACCTCTGGAGGCTACAACACCTGCTACATCATAAAGACACTAAATTTTAATCTTTGAAATGTACAGTTTTTTAAATAAAAGCACAAATTACTAAGACTTTTCTTTACACTTAAAAATGTTCTCCCACACGCTTCGCCTTGTCATTACCTAAATGTGAATGGTTTATAAATACAATGTCCTAACAACAGTGTTGGGAAAGTTACAAAGAAACTGTTATATATTTCACATTACCAGTTACAATGACAAAAATGTAATATGTTTGCATTACATATTACTGTCTTAAAAATGTAACTGAGTTACACTACTTTAAGTTACTTTTGGCAAAACATCTTAAATATCTAAAACGACTTCTAACCACTGTAACTTCAATGTACATTTTACACAAGTGTCACACCCTAAATACTGTATTTTAAACACGGTTTTATTAAAATTAAGTCTCTAGCTCCTTTGCATGCCTTCTATTTCATGGTAATGTTTGTTAACTCTAATCAAAATAAGGTGCTGAAAGTACTCATCACAAAGATGGTTGACAAAGATTAGACGTCTGAAGTCTTACAGCAGATGGTTAGGAAAACAGTGTGAATAATGTTTAAATGTACAGTCAGATCTTTTCCTCAGCCGTCCTGATTCTCTGATGTTTTAGTTTTGAGCAACAGGAAGTGGATCTTGTTCTACGGTATCCAACTTGATTTGGTCTGTTTCATTGGTTGGCCAGAATATTTTTTTAAACGCAATTGTAACTTGAGTTACTGACATTGTAACTAGTAATATATTGCTGTATATTTTGTAAGTAATGCATTACATTACTCAGTTACTGAAAAAAGTAATATATTCCTGTAACTAATTACTTTTGTAATGCATTACTCCCAACACTGCCTAACACACAAAGCATGATAAAAAAATATTCAGTGTACAACTATCAGATTGCAAAAGGTGTACTGGTTTATTCATTCCTGCTTTAACAATGTGTCTTGCTTCCTTTTAGGACCCCAGTGTGAAGCTGTATTGACCTGTCAGCCCATAAAGGCAAGACAGAACTAAAGTAAAGTTACCCCCCCCACCCCCACCCCCCCAACCCCCAGCCCACCTCAGCTAAACATCTGCACATAACCTTTAGTCTACACTCTCATGTAAGGCCTTTGGTTCTGTCAAGTAAAGACTGATAAACCATGAAGTTACGTCTGAGTCATGTCAGTTGGGAACTGATAGCTTGAAGAGCTTTTGTCCCTGTGGACGTTGTTTTTCCATGAAATAAGATGTTGTCGCAGAGAGCGGGCATTTATTGGGTCGTTAAATTGCAACAATGATGAAAACAAAGCAATACAGAGCAGCTGGGGTTATATTCAGTAGAACATGTCATTTGTCTAACCAGTGTAACCACAAAAAGCCAATAGTTCTTTTAAAAGAAGAAAAATTGTAATATTAAAATAAAATATTCTTGAAGAATTCAAATTACAGCATTTGGGCTTATTAGTTTAAATGTATTGGCCTTATTACTATCTTTATATACCACACAAAAAGCGCATGCTTTGAAAAAACAGTGTAACCACAGAGGCAAATAAAATATTGTACTTCTTCATTACATTATTAGCACTGGAAGTAGGGTACTACTAGAGCTGCAGTGCTCCTTGTGGTGGCAGAGGTTATGACATTTTAACTCAAAAGGATTTGTTTAAATAAGGGGAATGCTAACTAAACTAACATATTTGTAGCAGTACATTGTACTGAGGGAGCTGAGAAATAATACTAAAAAAAATAAAGGCAAATCTGAATCTCTGCTTACATACTAATGATAGCACTGTAGCATGCATACAAAAAGTCTAAAAAGAAGCACTTTAAAGTGTAAAAAGCCAGAGCCGTAACCTGTCAATCAGCTAAATACACATTGGGATAAATTATTGTAACACCTGACCCAAAACAACCCATAGAAATTACCTGAAGCCCTGTATTATACATTAGGGAAATCGGGAAAATCTGTACTTATTCCATTAAAAGTTAGCTGCTTCACAGCTTAAGGACATCAAGTTTAGAGGATTGGACTGAAGATCACTGAACAGCTCCCAGGTGTATTTGTCCATACTCAATGTGGACATCAATGGTATCGTAAGATTAGATTAAGGTTCCACAAAGCTGAAAACTGATCAATGAGCTCCAGCCTATTCTGAAACATGTATTTTATTATGTGTATGAATCCAGTTATACCTCCAACCCTACAAAAAGCATTAAATCCTATTGAGAGCATTTCTTCTGTTTGCACTGACAGCTAAGCAAAGAGACACGCCTCATAACTGATGGGGTCCCATTCTCTCTTGGTGAATACGGTCACAACTACATGTGAGCTTCAGTGCCTTTCACACTTTGCTGCAGAGTGCAGTTTCTCTTTCCGTGGGCAGCTTTTCCAGCGTTTGAGTTCTCGCATGTCAGCGTATATTTGATGAGGTTCATTGACCTGGAAACTGGCCAAGTAGAAACATTATCATCCAGGGAACAAGGACACAAAATAAAACAAAAAAGCTCTAGCAGCTCAAATGCAGTACATTGCAAAGGTATTCCTACTACTTGAATCTGATCAGAATTTGACATGCTGCAAGTATTATACTGTGGTTTTATGTGATAAATCAGCATGCGTAATTGTGAAGTTATATTTTTTAAAAACAGATGCGTGATTTTCAAAGGTTTCTATAAAAGACAAATCTGAAAAATAAAAAGTGTGACGTGCATATGAATTCAGCCCTTGTAAGTCAGACCTTTACAGAAATCAAATCTGGTCTGACACATCACATCGTCCCCTAAAACTCATAAAAAGATGGCTTAATGTCCCGCAGCATGATGCAGCCAACACAATGTATCATAATGATTACGGACTTATCAGGGGTATCTACATTGTTATGTATTTCGCTCCCAATCGATTTTGCAGGTCTAAATGTTACATTTTTGTCCCATCTGACCAGATCACCTTCTTCCACATGTTGTGTGCTGTGTCCCCTGTGAGAATGCAACTCCCACCGGGACCTCCTATGACTTTCTGTTAACAACACATTTATTCATGCTACAAGGGGGACTGCATTTTATTTAGAGGTGTAACAGTAGATATAAAATGTATGTTGTTCTTTCCATTACACTGTTATGCACAAAGTTGTGTTGGTAACTAAAAATACATACTAGAGTTTAAAAAAGTATAATTTTTAAGCATGCGGAAAAGGATCAAGAATACATCATAAAACAGACTGTGATCAAATCATTCCACAGGTTCACAACAATCCCCTAAAGAGTTAAGATCTTCAGGAGATAACTTTCAGAACTTTTTAAATCTACATCTGAGGCTAAACACATCTCTAATCCCACAAACATCTTCTTTTTATCTGATTCATAACCACTATCCAGACTAGTGACTCTCACATATTTCGCACGACTTTCAAAAACTCTCTCACACAAACACACACACTCCCCTTCTGCTGCTGTCAGATCAAGTCAATGTCTTCTTTCATCCCTCCACCTGCAGTCCCCCTCTTTGTCTGCTTCATCTTCTCCTAAATATGAGAGCCGGTTTACAGGACCCTACCTGTGGTGAGGCCCCTCTTTCATACCTGCGACTCCTGCTGTTTTAAAGAGCCAGTTGTTTCCGCAGGTTTATGCTGAATCAGGCGGATGGAACAGTGATTAGGGGTTGAGTCTAACCCTAACACACCACAACGCTCTTTCATCTTCTTCCATACTGTGCAATTTGGGAGACGACAGACACGTGAGGGAAGTATGGCAAAAACGCAGCAACAGGTCTGTCGGTGAAGTTCACGCATCGCTTTGGACCACCGTGCAGATCATGACTGAAGGGAAGCTGACATTGTAAGCTCGTTTTTAAAAAAATATATCTAAAAGCGATCATCTGCTAGGTAATGCAGGAAAACCACACCTCAGCACCCCAGGCGTTCCGCCGGCACTCACCAGATCGCTATGCGCTCCTTCGGGTACTCCAGCTTCTCGATGCAGCCCAGGTAGTGCGGCAGGCTGTGCGCTGCATTCCGAGCCAGGATCGCGATCATAACCTTCGGCGGTAGCACCGGGGACTCGGACTTCACTTGTTCCTGCACCAGCGTCACCAGTTCGGGCACGACGCCGGCCACCAGAGCGACCAGAACGGCCCAAAACGCAGCGACACCCGCGGCTCCGACTGCCCGCATCTTTACTCTTCAGCCGTGAATGTTCCTAGCTGAAGCCGGAGTCCTTCTGGCTGAGAGAGGGAGGGAGAAGACTGAGAGAGCCTTGGAAAGGTGGAACTGAGAGACAGGATGGGTGTGGAGGACTCTACCTCTGTAACCCCTCCTTCCGTCAGTGGCGGTTCTTGTGTGAATGCAACCCCCATAGTAGGCCTGCATCCCACTGAGCAATAGACCTAATGTCATTGCTGAGGCATGGAACATTTTCATAAAACACTACATTTAAAAAATAATAATAAAACCGGATCCACAGGGTGTTTAGAGGGGTGCAGAATGAAAATACAACATTTCCTTTAATTATATTTGACTTAAAATATAATAAAATGTAAAATTTAACAGGCACAACAATGACATTACACTCTAAAAACACTTGCGTTATTTCTACCCAATTCCTGGGTTATTCATGTTGGGTTGAATTTTGGGGTTATTTTTCAGAGCCATACAAATTTCTTGGGTTATGCAGTTTTTATTTCAACCCATTTTATGGGTCTTTTGAGTCCAGAAATGTGGGTTGTGTTTTCTGACTTAAGGCTAACCCATTTATTGGATTGGAAAACCCAAATCCTGAGTTTCCCTGGATTAGGCAGAATGTTTCCGTGCAAAAACATCCAGTTCGGGTTGGATTTGAGCAAACCACTTAGTCGAAAAAATCTAATAATAATAATAATAAACATCTATCTATCTTTTAAAAACAAATATTTGGTGAAAAATACAGTAGTTAACTAAATCGGGGCCCTCACAGTTAGAACTAGTGTATGTCAACCGTTCAAAGAATAAACCCAAGGAAATTAATTGAAATACTTGAGAGTTACCAACATTTAATGTGTGGACATGGATGTGGCAATGAGGGATGAGGTTCCTGACAGCAGCATAATTAAATCCCTCTGCCAAATTCTTTAAATTAGGGTTTAAATTCTGGCATGGGTAAATGTAGCACACCACCTATGTGAGAAGACTTACATCTGGTGCTGGTAAAGTATAAATTCTGTGGGCCCGTAATGGCACACCATTTTATACGGATTCACACCAGATATATATGAAAAAAATTGATTTGAGCAGGTGGATTTTAACAGCGTGAGAGGTATATTATTCACAATTACACATTTAGTTTCTTATTACCATCAAAGTAAGTAGTTTAGAGCAATTCTGTGGAACACTACAGCTATAATATCACCTAAAATTGATCTGTAAGTTCAATAAATGAGATATACTACCTATTCGATATTGCACTCAAAACATGTCTGAACTAAATGCCGTGAAATTAGCTGCATGCCCCTTTAAGAGGCTCAAACATTAGTCATCACAACATTCTCGGAGTGCCGTCTCGAGCCCAGCATGTAGAGCGCGGCTAGAGGTGGGCTCAAGCCTCCGAGCTGATTGCATTATGTGTTCGGCATGGCTTCAGGCAGAGCTGGGACCGTTACAGCGGGGAATCATAGGGATCATAAACAGCGGCCCCTCGCTGCGTCTGCAGGCCCAGTTTGAGGAGCTGGTGTCCCGCGTTGGTCAAAACTTTGCCCGCCGAGAGACCAACTACAATGCTGAGCGGCATTGTAGTTGGTCCCCCATCCCCCATCCCCAGGTCTTCATGTTGACCACCTCTTGGTTAAAATTGACCTAGAAAATTGTCATTTTTGGACATATACTTTTGGTCCCCTGGAATATACAGAACATGACAGCAAATTACATCTTTTTTTTAACTTTTTCAATTTTACTCTCTAATTTAAGTCAAAATGAGATTGTTGTGAACCTTGTTTCAATATACAATTTATACTTATTTGAGACAGGTTTTCACTGAAAAGGTTGTTTATTTTACCAAGACTTATCTTGTATTCAGCCAAAAATATTGAGTTTGTATATAGACAGATCTTCAGACTCTTAGGAATATTTGTTCTTATTTTAATAAGTCTTAAAAAATGCTATTATTTTACTGTCCTGGTAGATTGTTTAAACAAAATATTCTGATGACACTTTCTAAGACCTCTTAAAACAACAAAAAGAAATAGCACTGAAGATTATTCCAACTGTCGAGAAATTTTTGAAATGTCTCCCAAAATGAAATGATGAAAAATTATTTAAAAAATAATTTAGAATAATTTAAAAATGATTTAAGTGTTATCCTGGAACGAAAATGTTTTATTAGCACTTTATTTGTTAACGATGGTATGGTGAAAATGAATGATACCCCTCTCAATAAGCAATGGAAAAATCCACTTTTTCTTATAGCTATTCAGCTTTGTGTATGCGTCCACTGGCATTTTGATGATTCGTCTTAG
This sequence comes from Apricaphanius iberus, assembly GCA_028564705.1. Lineage (NCBI taxonomy): Eukaryota > Metazoa > Chordata > Actinopteri > Cyprinodontiformes > Aphaniidae > Apricaphanius > Apricaphanius iberus. The sequence goes on along the minus strand of JAPXFQ010000804.1, from coordinate 3,239,527 downwards.
TTGATGAGATCAGATTATTTGAGGTTGGAAGGCTTCCCTACCATCGCCCTAATGTTTAGCTACATCCTGAACATAAATTTCAGATTACAATCAGGAGAAACAAGCTTGTTAAATTTAATATTAATTTGAATCTAAATCTGTCGGTGCATGAATAATTTGGAGGCTCAGAAATAATCTTGCTCTTAGAGAATGTTTCGAACCCCTTTCTCTGTTCATGGCTGCCCACATCCTTGAATAAGAGGCAAGCCCTCACATGAATTCCTGGATGCTTCACATAACCCATAACTTATGATTTTTCTTCTCCAAACAATCCTTTCTACCTAATCGCCCAAATAGCCTGAAAAGTCTGGGTCTATAGAAAATAATGTTACCCATATCCTGAGCAGTTCTTGTACTTCTTGTAGAATTTCTGTCTGTCTTGATGTATTTATTTATTTTTTTTGGTTTTGTTTTGTTGTTTTTTGAGTGGTTTCTTTTTTGTTGTGCTTGATGACAACAGGCTTTGCTTTTGAAAGCCTCTCCTGCATTCCAGAAACACTCACCTCTGCCTGCTATCATTCCCGAGCAGCTCTGCACTGGTATCACAGGTTAATGGTCTTTAGAGGACAGTTTTTACAATTTTTTGTATTTTTTTGGGTTTAATTAAAGCTTTTTCTTGCAGCAGAAGCATTGTCTGTCTAGCCAGCTGATGCCCACAGACCCAGATAGCAGACAGGCATTGAAACTATGTTGAACCCACATTGGATTGTCAACGTAAAATAATTGAATCAACGTCACAGTTCAATGTTGATTCAATATCAGTTTCGACCCAAAATTGATATTGAAACAATGTTGATTTATTAACTATAGACCAATGAAATTACAATTGTATTTCAATTAACTTGAATATTCAAACATTGAAATTGTAACATAACTATAGATCAGTGTGTTTTCACTTTCAATAACACCAAAGCAATTAAACAATCCTGCTTTATCTACAGCAGAATGTCCTGGATAACATGAAGTCGTGTTTTTTTAAATAAAACTAGTAAACATGCTTAAGAAACATAGAAATAAACAAACTACAAGTTATTTCTTTTAATTTATCCTTTATTCACAATTACACCATGTCTAACGCCTCCTGCCCGGTCTGGCGCATAATGGAGCCAATTTTGTCTTGCTGACCAAATAGGGCAAAGTCATTCTTGGCAGTGCCTGTCTGCTCTGTGAGGACATCTGAAATGTATAACAAAAAAACATATCCTTTATGTTATGAGAAACCACTTATCTACTTTTACCAACTGTAGTGATGTGGTTAATTATTAAACTATTTTAACCTTGTATTTTTCTTCATGTGGGAGTTACGAAAAGTTTGAGAAATGGACGCATTGAAAGAGTTTTCAGAGGTTTTCAGCTGTATATTATGGAGGATTGTGGACACAAAGCTTGTTGTGGACTATTTTACTGTAGTAAATTAATTGGACCTTTTAATGTTAAAAGATTGTTTATGTACGAGATGGCTTAATGGTCAGTTGGACATTTTATTTTATTTATACGTGGTTTGATAAAATCTGCTAGCAAACTGATTACACTAGGCTTGAGGTTTTTAGGGGGTTACCAACATTATTATATAAGTCAATATAGTGCCCGAATTAAGCTAATACAGTCCCAAGTCTATGTAACATCCACATAAAATATAAATTTCACTGTGTAGCGCATTTGAGCATTAGAAGATTAAAATGAAATGTTTACATAAATTTATTTTGAATGAGATGCAGTGCTGTGCACCAGGCTGTCTGCGCTACACAATGGTCTCCCAGTCAACTAAAAATCCATGAAATTGTGACCATTTTTCCAGGTCAACTATACATTTCTCGGTCAACTCAAAATCAATTACTTTTCAATCATCACCCAGTAAACCAAATATAAACGCTCCATCATCCATCCATCCATCCATTTTCTTAACCGCTTAATCCTTTATGGGTCACGGGGTGCTGGTGCCTATCTCCAGCTGTCAACAGGCAAGAGGCGGGGTACACCCTGGACAGGTTGCCAGTCCATCACAGGGCAGGACAAACAGGACAAACAACCATGCACACACTCACACCTAAGGACAATTTACAGTGATCAATTAACCTGACAGTCATGTTTTTGGAATGTGGGAGAAGCCAGAGTACCTGGAGGGAACCCACGCATGCACAGGGAGAACATGCAAACTCCATGCAGAAAGACCCTGGGCCGGGATACGAACCCACAACCTTCTTGCTGCAAGGCAACAGTGCTACCCACTGCGCCACCGTGCAGCCAACGCTCCATCAATCAGTGGGAAAACTATATTTCAACATTGTTTAAATATCACTGCTGTCAATGTCAGGAATCATAAGTTTGGCAAGGGTGATTCAACATCTATTTAGCCTCAAGATTTCAATGTAAACCATTCTGATGATTCAGATGAAAAATCTATATCTTTTCAATGTCAGGTTGCAATCTGGGTAGTTTCTCATCTTGAAGAAATGTATCTGAATCTATATAAGTTTGTGTCAGATGTTGGAAGGCAGGTCAGTATGCATATGTTTCTTTGTAAAGTCTAGTTTATGCTTCTCCGTTTTGACGGAGACGGATTGATGCAACGCCATTATCCGTCAACGCAAGGGCTCTCCGTCACCTACGCAAGAACACACGTAAAAGGCCAAATTTTTAACTAGCGTTAACTAGCGTTTTGGCCACAATATGCTTTATACTGAAAGGATAATTTGTCTAATCTGTTATTTTGGTGATTTTAAACACAAGGAAAACAACAAAAAAGGCTGCTGTGTTTTGTGTCCATGCGTTTCTAGAGTATTCAATGAGCTTCACCTCTAGTAAAAAGCTTTACAGCTTAATCAAAACATACTTTATGTCGTTCATTGCTCCTTGAGGAAGAAATACATTCACAAGCTGAGAAAAAAACTGAAATGGCGCTGTAATAGTAGGCAGAGACGCCATAAAAAGTTAGCAACACCCTGCTGTCCTGGTGGAGCAACTAAAAAAAAGATAGAGAGTGGATTGGAAAAACGGAGTACTATAAACGAAAAAAATCTCCATCAGTATGTCTGTGTCTCAGTGCAAGTTTGTGGTCGGAGAAGTATAAACTAGGCTTCATGCTGTCCTCCTTGTTTCATCAACATTCTATAATTAAAACCTCCTAAAACTACTGAAGGAATTCTCTCTCATCCCTTTGTCTACGAAAATAATTGACAACACGTTCAATCTTACTGTAGGACTATACTCACCTGTAATGGTGACAGCAGTTGTTACAGTGGAGGTTGACATTGGACGTTTCTAATTAAGAATCACCTCCTTTCAAGATACCATCTGTTTTTGCTAACACGTTCATCTCAGCAAACCTGTAGATCTTGTAATTTTTCAGCAGGACTTGAACACAGTGAAAATGAGGATTATATGATTAGGGCTATTTTTATAACCTTTGCAGTTAACTGCATTTCATCTGACTAGCAACCTAGATTCAGTTCAAATTGCCACCATAAAAACTATAATCGTGGAAAAACAAGAACCTGAACCTATTTTCCCAGTTAGTTTTTTTCTGTCTTAAAACACACAATCTTCAGATCTAAACAATGAAATAAAATGCTTTTTTGTCATTTTAGTCTTTTATGGATTTATTTACCAGTTTTTTGCCTGTAATACGAGATTTGTTAGGTTCACATTAATTGTGCTTTCTCTCATCTTTAGTACTTCTTTCCATCTCCACACCCAGCCTTCACTCAGCATTTTGCTTGTTGCGGAAATGGAGAGAATGAAGTCATCACCGTGACAGGCTGTTGCACTTTTTGATTCCCCCTCCTCCCTTGATTTACTTGGGATTTCACACAGTAAAGCACTGGGCAGAAAATTTCAAACCAAGCTCACATATCCATGTTTGCTTCCAGATCCCAACATTTCGTGTAAGCTTACAAAGTTATGTCAGTCAATTGTTTTACAGGCTTTCTGATTACGATGATTTTTTCTTAGCTGAAGAGGATTATTACATATGTATTGCGTGCTATTCCATCCATTATCTATTCTGCTTATGGGTCATTGGGGGGCTGGTGCTTATCTTCAGCATACAACGAGCAAGAGGCGGGGTACACCCTAAATACGTAGGTCACCAGTCCAGCGCAGGGCAACCTAGAGACAGACAGGACTAACAACCACAAACTCAAACCTAAAGGCAATTTAGAGAGACCAAATAACCTAACACTCATATTTTAGGACTGTGGGTGGAAGCCAGAGTTTCCAGAGGGAAGCGACACATGGAGAGGAAGAACATGCAACAGTGTTACCAACCGCAACACTGTGCAGTCCATTGATTGATTTAATAAATTTAAATTGGTCTTAATCCTAATTTTCGGGGGGGGGGGGGGTATTGGGGATTTTAGTAAGCTGTACACCATGATCATGAAAATTGCAAAAATAAACATTTGAAATATACCACTCTGTTTTTTTATGTATTTATATTGCATGTTTTCCATTTCTGAAATTTAATTGCTGAATTATAATAAACATTTTCCAACAATTTTAGTTTTTTTCATCTATTATTGATTTATTCAACAAAGAAAAAGAAAGATTCTTCCTTAATGTCTCTAATACAGGGACCAGACAGAAATTTTAGATTAACAGCAGACACAAGTTGAAATACACTATCAGAGGGAGTCAGAAAGCTTGAAGAAACATGAATCATATCTTTTATTGAATATGTCTAATGTTAAAAAGATAGAGCTACAAATATAGCCAATAATACAAAATAACTCTCAATCAGACTATTCAAACATCTTGAAAGCTGTAAAATAAATGCAGTAGATTTTATTAGAGGATGCTACAAAAAGGTCAAAGATATATATATATATATATATATATATATATATATATATATATATATATATTAGAATCAAAGTTGGATTTAGTGATTATTTCATTTATGCGGAGTAACACCAGACCAGTTTTGAAAAGCTTCCTGCCTAAATCTACAAAATCCCAAACCTAACTGCTATCATTCCTGACAAAGCTAAAATAATGCAAATAGTTTGTTAATATCATTACTTACTCAGAGTTCCAAAAAATGAAAAGAACAGTTTTTTTTTCCCACTTCTTGTATTTAAAATACTTCAACTGTATTCTTAAAGAAAAGGCAGGGGAGCTAATTCAACATGCCTTAAACCAGTGCTTCTCAAATGGTGGGTGCCAGGAGGTCGGCCCGCTTCTCCATGCAGACAGATTAAACCTGCCCGCCATAGTGAGAAAACTCACAGAAACACAGACGCCCCCCATCCCCGAAAAAAAAAAAACAACAACCCACAAACAAGTTCACACTTAGCGTGAGGGTCAGAGAAGTTTATGAATTGGGAGAACAATCCTCTTATAAATTCTGCAAGCTCACCGTGACAACCAGTGATGGAGAAGGGTTGCATTAGAAAGGAGAAGAAATGAAAATATCAGGGAATTTAAAAGCAAACGAAGGGCAGCAGACTACTAAACATAAAAACACTGACTTACACTTATTTCACCGGAGTCTGGGAGGGAGTGGGTAATAAAAATGAACAAAGGTTTTGATAAATATGGAAGTAATACGAATATTTACTGGTTCCAGGTCTCTATGAGACTTGATTGGCGTTGAGAGCTTTTCTTTTATAATATGAAAAATATGTGATTCTTCGTTTTGCACATGGGATGTTTTAATTCTTTAAAAGTTACAGGGAAATGCTTGAACCACAGCACTGTTAAATTTGTGAAAATAGCTGTGAATAACAGTAAATGTGGATCTATTTGGTTATTTATCTGGTAAATTGTTTTCAGTCACCATAATTACACACTTTTTGGTTTAATAAAATGAATAGAATGGAAAAAGTAGGAATTCAGAAAAATCTAAATGGAAAAAGTGGAACTTTAGAAATAAAACATTTCTAACATGATTCAATGGAATTCATATGGTTCCAGAGTTGAAAAGAAAAATAGTGAAGATGACAAAAAAGTTATGTAGAATTCCTTTCGAAAAGTTATGAGCTGATGAAGCTGAGAGGTAATCAATGTTCACAGTTTAAAGAAGCTTTGAACATTCCAGTTTAGTTTAAAAATGTACATCCCAGTGAATCATGTGATCTGTTTCTGTTCTGAGGATCCCACAGATTTAGCAGTTTGGATTAAATGTTACTTGGAAAAAGTGTTTAGACCTAAAACAGTAAAATAAGATGCAACCATTTGAAGCAGTTGCAGCTTATTAAAAAAAATCGTAATCAGCATTATATGCCATGTACTGGTACTGGTGCCAGGGGTTTGTATCAATAAATAATTTAATATTTTCAGATATCAGTCTGGGGACGGGGGTGTGTGAAAAAAATGCTGTTCTCTAGGGGGGAACAAATGAGATAAAAGTTAAAGAAATAAATTATTAGCACATGAAAAACATGTTTTTTACAAGTGTAACTACTAGTGGTGATAATAACTAAAGTCAAACTAAACAAATAATTGTCAGATCACAACAGAACACATCAGAAATCCACTTTTCCTCCTGAGGGTGGAGTTTTCTGCCCCAAAACTTGGTCTGACTGCTCCAAAACTTGGCATCTACACTCTATATATTACTATAATATTATACTGTGCCCTATTATATGATTACAGCAGCCCTCCAGCAACCTCTTTTAATTATAGGAGGCTAACAACAGGCTCAGACAGATGGGCAAAGCCAGCTTACTTTAGCTGCTGTCTTGACTTCATTGTGTTTATTTAAGTTGGGCTCTCTGCCACACACTAATGTTTTCCCTGGGGTACTGACGGCATTTTGCCATTTCTTTGGATGCACTTAGTCTTGGTTATCTCTCAGCTCCCCCTAGTGCCTCTCCAAAGATATTGGTGGTCTAATGCACAGAAATATGAAAACATACAGAACTAGTCATACAGCTCCTGCACCAACTGTAGGCATTCTAACAGCTCTGAGCTAAACATCTTTGAAAGAAGCACATTTTTCCCCCCCTCTTCACATAGCTGTCTTAAACACAGGACATCTGGATGAGCAGTTCTCAGTGGTGGAAGCTATGCTATCACGTGCTCCATGGATGCTAACGGAGTGAACTTCTTGGTTGAAACTCTGGTCAAAGCAAATTGCGAATGTTTTAGTTTTTCATTAAAAAGTAAAAGCTTATAAATAAAACCCCAAAAAAATGTCTTCCCCTTTTTTTCAACTGATGTTACTCATTTTTACTAAACATTCTGCTTAAAAACAGCCTAACCCTTCTGGCCAAGCGTCAGCCTTGTGCAGCGAGGCTGGGTTTTCATTTTTCAGATGGTTCAAACTCCCTGTTCTGTCATAGCGGAACATCTGCTTTGTAATTTTGGTTGTGTTCTTGACATGCAGCCATTTGTCTTCCTGAGAGCTGATCTGTGGCTGAAAGATACAGCAGAGGTTTCTCGTTTGTTTTAGTCATGTTTGGGATAAATGTATGTTTCAAGAGGTACCAAGTTTTTCTTTTTCTGTTAACCATGGTTTCAGAGAAGGCCTAGCTTAAATAACTTAGTTCTTTCTCCTTTGTGGCTTTTAATAGTAGGGTAAATACTTTAGGAGTGAGGTCAGTAAATGCGAAATTGTGTCACTGGGAAAAACAAATGGAGAAAAATGTACCCCTGCTCTTTTAAGAGAACCTAAAATGTGCTTCAGATGAATATAATTCATTTAAATATCAATTCAAGCCTTTTCTTAAGTACCTTTGGTAGAAACAACAACTTCTTCAATATATTTATCAGGATTTTATGTGACAATCAGAAAGTAGTATATCCTTCAGAGAAGGAAGGAAACTTGAAGATCTTGGAGGTTTTTAAGAGAACATCGGTGTTACTGGAAAAGGTTAAAGCGCAGTTAAGTTGTAAAATAATTTCCTGAACATCCCTCAAGGCTCTGTTCAATCCATAATCAATCCATAACCTATCAAAACATGGTTATTGACCCATGGTTACAGGCACCGTATGTCAAGATCTGTATATGAGAGAAAAGCCAAAACGCAGATGAGAACAGGGAATAAACATTAACAGATTCAATTAGTTAGTTGTTGTTTTTTTTTACAAAACTGGAACAAGGCAAACAGGACATGGACCATGCCGTGACATGTAATACAGCTATGGTAGAAGGAAATTAAGGAAACTGAGGGGGGTAGACTCATTAAAAAAGCGGCAACTAAATTCAGACTCCAAAAAAAACATTAAAAACCAAAGGGCAAATAAAAACACAGATCTAACAGAACCAAATCCAAATGCACAGAGAACAGAACAAGACTGAGAAACTAAACACAAAGGAATGAACCCCAAATGGCAACGCTTTACTAACAATAATTAGTTAGAAATTAAATATGGCAAAATCTATTGAACATAAGTGAACAACGAGGATATGAGCAAACACAGACACCCAAACGTGAACACCCAAGGATCATAACACTGCTAAGGAGCCCAACCAGGGAAGCTGCTAAGGGCTCCATTCGTAACTCTGGACGGGCTGCAGGGACCTTTTTGTCTGAAGTGATAATTGCAGGCTCCAGCGTGGGAGTAAAGCAGATTCTGCCTGCAGATCAAATGTCAAACCCCCAAGAAGGGTAATCTATTATGTCCAAGGCAAAAATCCAAAACCTTATGCCAATAACTTCTGCAACAATCAGACTATTATGAGCACCAGTGTTGGGAGTAATGCATTACAAAAGTAATAAGTTACAGGAATAGATTACTTTTTTCAGTAACTGAGTAATGTAATGCATTACTTACAAAATATACAGCAATATATTACTAGTTATAATTTCAGAAACTCAAGTTACAAAAGCATTTAAATTGTTTTTCTGGCCAACTAATGCAACAGACCAAATCAAGCTGGATGCAGTAGAACAAGATCCACCATCTACTTCCTGTTGCTTAAAACCAAAACATCAGAGAATCAGGACGGTTGAGGAAAAGATTGACTGTATATTTAAACAGCAGCATCATTCACACTGTTTTCCCAACCATCTGTTGTAAGACTTCAGACATCGGAGTCTCATCTTTGTCAACCATCTTTGTGATGAGCACGTTCAGCACCTTCTTTTGATTAGATTTAACAAACATTACTATGAAATAGAAGGCATGCAAAGGAACTACAGACTTAATTTTAATAAAACAGTGTTAAAACTACAGTATTTGTGGTGTGAAAATTTAAATTCATAAGTTACGGTGGTTAGAAGTGGTGGTAAATATTTAAGATATTTTACCCGAAGTAACTTAAAGTAGTGTAACTCAGTTACATTTTTAAGACAGTAATATGTAATGCAAACATATTACATTTTTGACATTATAACTAGTAATGTGAAATATATTATAGTTTCTTTGTAACTTTCCCAACACTGGTGAGCACATGCATTCAATGCTGTGACCGCATCAGGTATTCAAGCATTTAATTTCATTTTTATTTGTAGTTCTCCAGTCAGGTTTTGATTGAAAAATACCTAAAAAACGATTCCTGGAGACAGGCATCCCTAGAATCAGAACCGAACATGGAGAAGCAGCCTTCAGTTTCCATGCTTCCCTTATCTTGAACCAACTTCCTAATGACTACAAAGCTGCTCAAACATGGAGCTGCTTTATATCAAAACTCTTTATGTGTATGCTTTTTCATGTTTTTCATGTCTTACTCTTAATTGCTGTTTTTACTTTCAGTGCTTTTATATCTATTGTTTGTTTCTTTACCACAGAATCATGTAAAGCACATTGAATTACCTTACTAAAGCCTTACCTTTCCTAGCCAAGGCCCAGATCTAAATCTGTTTTAGATTTGGAAAACTTTTTTTCTTCATAAAATCTGACTCTGCTTGATGTCAAATAATTTAGTCTCTAGATGTGCAAAGCTGGTAGAGACTTACTTCAGAAGGCTTAATGCTGTGAAGACGGTGAAACATAATTCTACATAGCATTGAGTCAGAGGGACAGAATACAAAGCACACCACCTATTCTGTTTTAATTTTTCAAAAAACATGCAAACCATGAATAATTTTCTTTTTACTTCATATTAACCCTGGCTGCCTTGCTATCAGGGTGATTCCCCACCTGTAATGGATCATAAAGTACAAGCAATCCTCTGGGGGTTTCTTTTTATCACTGAAGGAGCCACAGCCAGCAGATGGTGCTCTTGTGTTTTCCTTGAAGATTCCCCGGCCCTGCAGATTCTCACTCAAACACAGACAGCAATTCTTCAGATGAACCAGATTTACCCATGTTTCCTGCTCCTTAGTCCTGACACAGAGTCCCCTCAGTATTGCAACTCCAGACACCGACTGCTTACTCAGCTCACGTGAAATTGGCAGACTGCTGAGAAGCAAAAGTGCACAAGCGTACGTCACTCAGACTGTCAGGCTTTTTTTACCGCCAGAATTTTCAGTCCTGTTGCTCCCTTAGTGGAGCAATGCAGGAGATGCAAAGGAGATCACCCTTCACACTGGCATATTGAGATTAAGTAGATTCCTTCAGATCATAGATGGGGAGACTCAACAATTAGCTTCCTGTAGTTTATGTAGGTCACTTGTGGGTGAGCAATGTAGATCTAAATGCATGCATTCCCACCATCTCCCTCTTTGAGGAGCTGCTCTGACAATATAATACAGTCTATGGATCTGCTGCGTGAAGAGAATTTTATTTTTTAATGAGAGGAGGGAGAAAGAGCAGAGCAGTGTATATTGGTGGCTGTAAGTGGATGGAATGTAATACTTTACAGAAAATGAAACTGGTTGTGCAGTTAGATGGGTTTAGTGCCAGTATAGGTATTCCAAGGTGTGTATTAGGGAGCCAGGAAATGCTGCTGTGAGCTGAGACACTGAGCAAAAGGCCTGCGGGGCATCCAGGCAGGAAGCCAGCCAGTGCCTCTCACAGTTGACTCATAATTTTTATGTGGGCAAAGTCTCCCTGTATGCACACATACACACATATGGACTCAAATTTGCTATGCTCCTGATTTGGAAAGAACAATATCAATGCTTTCTTTTTTCATGCAATATAAAAGACGTTTTTAAAAGGTTTTATGCACAAAGGTTTAGTTAAACCTGATTGGGTGACTCACACAGTGCCTTTTACATTCATCATACATCGGGACCTATAGCTCAGTATTCCAATAATGGTGTTTGTTCTCTTTTTTAAAGAAGAAAACATCGTTGAAAGCAAACCACAGTATAAGATCAGTCAAGTTAAAGCTCACAGTGATTGGTGTTCTTTGCCAAATAGAAATGACTATTTATAACATGTTTCTTCTTAATGAGACACCACATGTACAGATCTGCTGCAGGCTATAGCTGCTGTTCTGTCTGTCCAACTTTATCACACAGCGTCTTCCAACAGGATTGTTTTGTCTGTCGATCGCGTTATTTCATTAGGAAAGATATGGTAACCACTGAGTTCTCTGTCCAGAATGTTGGTTTAAAGCATTTTGCAATGTACGTATTACCCGGTCTTTCACAATGTTTCTGGATCATCAAGTAATTATATGTTTAAACATAATCCCCTGAAACTACTTGTGAATATGATGTACTCCTCCATTTAGGTCATAGGTACAGGAAGGTGTACACATAAAAAAAAAGGGAACAGGAATTGCAATTGCAACAATTTCTGGACCCGAAATACTTGTGTGAATGGTGTTCATTGGCTACAACTCCACTTTCAGCACAATAATTTCAGTAATATCATCTATACATGTCAAACTTCAGTATCCATCAATGCTTCTTCATGCAGCTGGATTCTGTATTCATCCACTGTTGGAATGGATATATTCAGACACCATATATAGTCTATGTAAATATTTGGTTATAACTACTGTATCCTCCAACACTAATATGCCCCATGGTGAAGAGCTAAGCAGTGTCATTCACTTCACCTGTCAGTGGTTCTAGTATTATGCCTAACTGACCATTGTTTGGCTGTACAGTGCACGAACAGGGCTCGCCATAGGGAGCTTTAACACATCCCTGGAGAGTACCAGCATTGAGGTGCAGAGAGGAACAAATTGCACTTTCAGTTCGTGCCGTCTGTGTGCTGCTTTTCAATAAAGGCCAGGATTTAGATACTGTATTTAAAAGAGCGCCAATCTGCCAAAAGTCAAAATATCATACTACTGTTGATGACTTGCACCTAGACAATGATGCCATATAGGAAGGAGCGTATACTGGCATCCTACAGGAAAATCGATATGAAACTTTATGAAGTTAAATAATGGACGTATAACACCATAAAAAATTAAGCTTGTCAAATGTGTTCTCACCGGGGCCGTTTCCAAAGATCAACAGTTGTATTGATTTTTTGACATTTTCACACACATATTCCTAAAACTTTAATCCTAAAACACATTGGAACCAAGAACATGTTGTTCCTCTATGAAGACTCACCACACACACATACAGAACACTCACGAAGCAGGGAGGAGAGTGAGCTTTTTTTATTTATTGGTACTTGCGTCAGGGTGGAAAGAACAGTTTCGTGCCCATATTCCTGTCTGAGGTTAACGGGCAACATCCGTCTCTTCCTTTCCTCCCTCCTTCCCTGCCTAATTCCCACTCTCCCAAACACCTCCTCTTAATTTCTCGCTCCGGCCTCCCTCCAACACTTTTATATTCCTCTGTGTGGGAGATCATGGCTGCCAGCGCCAGCCCACAGGGACCCTTTCACATTTTTGATTTGTTCATCGGTTGCTGATTATAACCTTAAATGCCCTAGCCAGTGAGTCATGCGAGGTAAAGAAAGAGTTTGTGTGCATCATGTGTCGCACAGAGGCAGCAGCTATTACAGAAACATACAGCCAAAGACGAGTTCAGCTTCTTTAACTCACTGAAAGCACTGTGGGATCCGGTTCTTCTAGGTGCATGTTAGGCTAAAAATCAGAGGAGGTATTGATTCAGAAATTCATTTTGTTATACATCATGTGGCTATTTGTGAAAAAGTTCAGTTAATGGCAGAACTATGAAAAGAGCCCGCTTCTTCATTATGAAAGCCTCCAATCGATGAGGTTTGTCGGCCGTCTTTTGAACCCAGTTCCTTCTTCATATCCCAAAAGAGAAAGGTTAAAGAAACTGGAATAATTGCTTTTAAAAGCCAAAATAATTTGTGAAAATGTACAAAGTTTTAAAGATCTACATTATGTGGATTTAGTCACATTCACTTTTATTAGATGAAATATACTTTTCTTTTGAAATAGCTCTATATGAAAGAAAGTTAGGGGTACCAACAATTAATCTTAGAACTTTTTCTCACTGTCAGACTCTTTGCTAACTTAAGCACTTAATATAATATGTACGATTATGCAGCTGTAATAAAAAAAAAAGAATTTTCAGCGGTTTACATGTCTTTACAGAATAGGCCAACAAAACTGTGTGTCTGTGAATATTCTCATTCATCCAGGTCATTGTTATCTCAAGGAAATTTCAATCGAACGCAACTGGACTTGGTAATTTGTCTTGGACGACGTTATCCATGTGTGTATGTAGTTTTGTGGCATGTTCTGCTTTCACGGAGCCCATTTTTATGTAGGAGACGTTTGAAGTGGTCTTGATCTATATTTCTGTGGGCTTTAGTTTAGACTTTAGTGCAGTAATATTGGCTTCCTTAGGAACCATAAAAATGCTTCAAAACTTAACAGAAGGATTCTTTATGAATCGAAGGACAACCTTAGCAGTCTTTATGAGACTGTTATACATCAACAGTCTTCAGTCAGAGGCTTCTTTAGATTTATTGTAATACAAACTACTGCAGGAGCTCATTCCTGCCCACAACCATCAGCATCTACAACTCTTTGAAGAAATTTGTATGAGTTACAACATTAAATCTCTTTAGGATTAATAAAGTATTTTTGAAATATATAAAATGGTTATAATGGTCCCTTTGAAGGGAAGAAGTTTTGCAAGAGGTCACCCAGGGCATACTGATACAAGCTGAACCCTAACCCCATCATTTGAACATCTGAAAGCAGAGTTTGACCTCAATAAAAGTTTTTTCTTCTTTTTTTTTACCATACATTATTACAAAGTATTTCAACCAACAGTGTTTGGTAAAAAAAAAAGTTGTGGAATCAAACTGAACTGAACATATTATACTGGGGGTCTCTGTAGGGTTTTGTGGTGAGAAGGTTAAGGGATACCTCTATTGTATTTTTCTCATCACAACGAAATAGTACACCAATTATAAAAAGGAAATATTAGACTGAACACCAAATAGAAATCCTACCAGATAATTGGGAGGAAATTTGTTTAAATGCTCAGTTGGTGAAAAGTTCAAATTTAACAAGATAATTTATTGAATGGTAAATAACCTGGCATTTCACAACACGTGAAAGAATGAAGAAAAAAAAAATCAACAGATTCAAACAGTTCTTGGAGAAAAATGTGGTACAGAAATTGGGGCTCATACATTCAAGTCCAAGAATAATTGCATACTGGAATGTTTTTGGTGCTCTACATAAATTATTCATCGTTTGGGCTAATCCCCAGAAGATTTGCAGGGTGTGAAATATATGTTGGGATTACTATCTACTTCAAAATTAAAATGCATTACAGTCAAGTGGTTAAAAAGACATCCTCAAACATACAAGTTGCTAGTCAAAGTATCTGGAATTATCTCATGGAAGAAGTAATGTATTCCTCATCACAAGGGCAATTAAGAGAGGTCTTTATCAAAAGATAAAGTTTTGCTTCAAAAGATGAACTACTAACAATGGACACCTCTAGAAATGAGTTGGAACATGTTCTTTTATTTATCTTTTTGGACTTCTCTGTGGCTTGTATTCCTGTTATTTTGTTTCCTTACTGAATTTGTTTTATTTGTAAAAAGACATTTGAAAATAGTTTGAGAAACCAGTCCTTAGCTGAAAACCTGACAAAATAGTAGATGGTTAGAAGTAGTAGTATATCAGTGATTCTCCAAACAAAATTCCTCTGAGTGGTCACTTACTGGAAAAAATATAAAGAAAAACTAAAAGCATTGCCTTGTCAAATGGGTCATGATTTCAGGTGCAGTTCAGGCTTTTAGACCAAAATATGTAAAGACAGAGGGCAGTCTCACTATAACAGAGGTGCACCTAATAAAGAGGCCAGCCTCTTGGCAGAACCCTGCACTCACTGAGGTGCAGTATTGATATCTTACCAGCAGGGGGTATTAGACAGCCTTGCAGCTTTAAAGCAATCTTTTCGGCACTGTGGGTATGAAAATAGAATTAAAGACACCATTCAGAGATCCTACATTTTTATCTTTAATAAAAAAAAGTATTCAAAAATAATACAACAGGACGAATCCAGTAAAGATGGTTAAAAAAAAGGTCAATGTTTCAGCAAATTCTCCCTTTTGAGTTCCTCTAATTTGTTGTTTCGGTGTTCATGAAGGGGTCTAAGAATGTGTCAATACTGACTGGAAGCAGAAATAAGCTCTATGGGCACCTCTAATTAATGCACATGAAAATTTGTTGTGAAACAAACTGGATATTGTAATGTGTGTGGAGTGTGTGTGAAGCAAATGTGTTTCTCTGTTTAGTTAAAAAATAAATACTTAGTGTGTGCATAAGACAGGATCCCATGAAAGGGGGAGGATTGTGCTGAGACACAGACTAAACTCTGGAGCTTCATTTTGCCGACGATAATGACATATTATGATGGACGTCGAGAATAGAGGCTGGAAACGAACATTAAGAGAGGATAAATTTCACTGAATAAGTGGCTGTGGCATAGAATAAAAAAATAAAACAAAAAAACAGGTCCTTGACTTAAAAAGGCTGGGGTTTAGGAGGATCTAAACTACCAGCTCCCTCCATACTCTCTCATATTAAAATATCCCATATTTCCCCCCCCTTTCAACTCCTTCCCTCCCCCTTTCAGTCCATTGCAAACAAGGCGAGGCTGACTGAATGTAGTCAAGCTATAAAGTTCAGCAAAGATCCACCACTATCTTCTCCTCCCTTTGATTTTGTTCTACTCTGTGTTTATCAGTCCTCAACACACCCACAAAAGATGCTTATCTTCGATGGATCTCCACACCCAGGAGTTCCTTAGTCCAACTGCATGGGTTATATGTTTAGTGTCAGGCCACCGAGGAGAACACGGACAGATAAGTACGGATAGGTGAAGGAAATATCTGCTTGACTCGACAGGTCCGACGACAATCTGTCCATCGTCTCTCGTTTAGGCCGAAGGGGTGAGGTGCTGAGGGTTGTGGTCTCTGACGAAGCTCGTCTTTGTCCCATTCTCTCTTTGTTTTGCACTTAAAGTATCACTGCCGTACGCTCAGAAAGCTCGCCCACACCAACAGTGTCCTGTCACACCGACGCCCCAGCCGTTAAACACTGATTAAACTTTCTCTTTCAGGCACACATAAACACAAACACACAATCTCTCCGTTTCACACACTCAATGAGGCTGTCCGTGAGGGGGTTTGACTCTTTGGAGCTGGTGTGCTATGTCCCGTCTTCCTCCTCCTCAGAACAGTAGTCTCGCCCCTAAAAAAAACACAAAGACAGACAAAACAGAAGGTGAATATCCCTGGTTTGATTACTCTGAACTGTCTGGACGCAGCACCTGTTACTTCAGTCGTATTCAATAAACATCTATCGCTGCAACAGCAGATGCTGAATGAGATATAGTGAAGTGCTGACAGGTGGGCGATTCTGCTGCTGGGCTCCTTTTATGAAGGCGAGGAGCTGCTTTGCTCCGCTCTTCAAAGCGTCCCCAGCGGCCCGTCTTCCCTTCCAGAAATGGGTTTCATAGAACTGGCTGCTTCATAAACAAAGTCTCTTACTGCAAAGCACCACGAAGGCTTCTACAGCATTAATTCAGTTTACAGCAACTGAGTTATAATTTCATTATATTATAAACCAAAGAACTGTCCCTCGTCTTTCCTCTTACTTAACTGACTGATTATGAACAGATGACAAACTGTTTTATTTAAACTCTCCAGGAGTCACACTTGAATACTTTTCAACCTTTCTGGGCATATAAAAGGCCTTGGAAATTACATACATTTTAAGTAAAAAAAACAAAACAAAAAAGTGCATGCCTGTAAAGCATCAAGAAATATGGTGCGCATACATAGGTTTTGCAAATCTAAAGATAAAATAACTCAAGCTCAGACTGGATTGAGAGTCTGTCAATAGCAACTCCCCAGTCTCAGTTGGAGTTTAGGTATGGTCTTTGACTAGGCCATTCTAAAAAATGAATAATCTTTGATCTAAAAACCAATGTCTCTTTCTTTAGATAAGTACTGTAACAATAAGTACCAGGTTTTTCAAGTACCATTATTTTGACAGATGATTTTCTTTTAAAAGGAGAACTTTATCAGGTCTCAAAAACTTAATAATAAAAAAAGAAAGAATAAGAATACATCTGCACCAGTTGGTAAATAAAGGGTGTCATGCAGCCAATCATTTCTAACAAGTCAACCTGTCCAAGACTGAAGTTTAAAAATGAAAAGAAACGTTAGTAAAATTTGTCATTTTAAGTGGGAAAATCTGAGTTTTTCAACATTCAATATGGCTTTACTTTTTACATATTGACAATTACAATTTAATGATGGTGGCAATTAAAAACTTTTTATCTCCATGTTTAACATGTTGCATCACTTGAGATTTTTCGCACAAGAACGACCTGATTTTATGAAGTTGAATCAAGTACAGTTGGGCAAAAAAAGTATTAGTCAGTGACCAATTGTGGAAGTTTTCCCACTTAAAAAGATGAGGTCTGTAATTTTCATCATAAGCACACTTTAACTGTGAGAGTCTGAATGTTAAAAGAAAGAAAAAAATCAGAAATCACCATGTATGATTTTTTTAAAAAATGTTTTGTATAATAGTGCAGAAAGTAAGCATTAAGTCAATAAAAGTTTATTTGAATCATTTGCAAGGTAACCTTGGCTGGCAATGACAGAGATCAGGCGTTTCCTGTAGGTCTTCATCATGTCTGCAGACTGTAGCTGGTATTTTGTCCCATTCCTCCAGGCAGATCTAGTACTCTAGAGCTGTGATGTTTTGGGGTGTTTGCTGGGCAACACAGACGTTTAACTCCCTCCACAGATTCTCTATTGGATTGAGGTCTGGAGCCTGGCTAGGCCACTCCAGAAGCTGGAAATACTCTTTATTAAGTCATTCCTTTGTTGCCAGAGTGTGTTTGAGATAATTGTCATGCTGGAAGATCCAGCCAGGTTTCATCTTCAGTGCTCTCACTAATAGATAAAATGGCACAATACATGGTCCATTCATAATTTCCTTAATATGGATCAGCCGTCCTGTCCCCTTTGCAGAAAAGCAGCATCAAAGCATAATGTTTCCACCCCCATGCTTCACAGTGGGTATGGTGTTCTTGGGATACAACTCAGCATTCTTTCCCCTCCGAACATGGAGTGGTGTTTATACCAGAGGCTTCTATTTTGGTCTCATCTGACCACATGATATTCTCCCAAACCTCCTCTGGATCATCCAGATGGTAACATTTAGACGGGACCGGACATGCGCTGGCTTAAGCAGGGAGACTGCAGAATTTGAATCCATCAAGACTGAGTGTGTTACTAATAGTAACCTTTGTTACAGTGGTCCCAGACCTCTTCAGGTCATTAAATTTTTCCCTCCATGTAGTTCTGGGCTGTTTCCTCACCATTCTCAAGATAATTTGAACCCCACACAGTGAGATCTTGCATGGAGCCCCAAGGTGGAGGGATACTGTCAGAGATACATTTTCTAATAAATGCTCCAACAAGTTGATCTCTTCTCACAAAGCTGCTTGTCTATTGTAAACTGGCTCATTGTGCACATGTACACATTTGACCCTGGTATCCTTAGACAGTTTTCTGCTCCTGGCCAATGGAGGAGGTTCGATTCTGAGTGATTGAAGGTGTGGACAGGAGTCTTTTGTACAGATAACGAGTTAATACACGTAGCTAGTGGATGATAGAAGAGCTTCTTAAATAAGCAGTATTGGGTCTGTGAGGGCCAGAATTCTTGATTGGTACTATTGGCTAAATACTTATTTTCTACATCATTATACAAATAAATTCTTAGAAAATCATACATGGTAAATTTCTGGATTTATTTTTATTATTTAAAAATTTTTATAGGTACATACAGATATGTACCTATAAAGAAAATCACAAACCTCTCCCATCTTTTTAATTGGGAGAACTTGCAAAATTGGTGGCTGACTAAATACTTTTTTTTTTGCCTCACTGTAGGTGAAAATGCAAAACGTGGAGAAATTATTTACGAAGCAACTTGTATTACAAATAGCAGTTTTCCTCAAGTATGGCTAATTTTTTTGGATGTGATTATCTTGCCAATAATGAATACCAAAACTACTACTGCGTACCAGCTAAAACAACCCGATACCACTTAACACGTGTTAACCATGGTTAGTTTTCAAAGCCATGTAGCATTTCCTGCTACATAACAAATATGCCGTACTTTTTGTTGGCTGATCACAAAAAAACAAAAAAACATTGCAAATATGATAAATTACCAGTTGTAACATTATGTAAAAAGTTTAAGGGTTGTAAAAAAGTTTAAAAGTCGCGGTTTCTGATCACCTAAGCTCAAATATTTATCATTCATTACTTCAGTATTTATTTCACTCCATTATTTTTTGATACACAGAACATCCAGTATGTTGACCTGGTCTCAAATAATAATCTGTGCTGCAGTGGTTAGCACTGTTGCTTTGCAGCAAGAAGGTTGTGGGCTCGTATCCAGGGCCTTTCTGCATGGAGTTTGCATGCGTGGGTTGTTTGTCCTCTCTGTCTCTATGTGTGGCCCAGTGATGGATTGTCGACCAGTGTATCCCGCCTCTCGCCCGTTGACTGCTGGAGATAGGCACCAGCCCCCCCGCGACCCCTTGAGGACTAAGCGGTTCAGAAAATGGATGGACAGTAATCTGATTGTGACAACGTAAAATAGGGGCGACTATCTGATGGTACATTTTTTTTTCTACATTGTTATAGTTTACCTTGATCTGTCAATGATAAAATGTGTTGTGTTTGGCTCCCTTCCAGATCCATCTAACCTTGCAGCCTGTTGTAGTATGACAATGAGTAGCTTGTTGGAGGAAAGTGACTGATGCTGACTTGTTTTTGATTCCATAAATATCATTTAAAGGTTATCCTTCATTATTAAAAATTCACATTAAGGATAGACGTGTTTTGTCTTGCAACAAACGTGTTTATAATCATAGATTTTGGAGGTAAGACAGTCAGTCATTAACTAGCGCCTCCGTTCAAGATCTGTAAAAATAAACTATAAGGGTTTGTTTATTTCGTTTTCCCAGAGGCATAACCTTATATTGAAAAATTTAGAAGAAAACAACCCTACTTTTAAGTTGAGTACATTCTATAGTGAGGAGAAAAAAAAATTGCTCAAGTTCTATAACTTTTCTTTTGGCAAACAAGTCAGAAAATACTTTCACAGAAATTGAAAATATAATGGAAAGTTTATGATTAAATGCTTTGCACTTTAAACATTGCACTTTGAGACATGGCCATATTTTCCTAGACCAGCATGGTTCCTACTAGAGATGCAACGGGACCACTTCATTCAAACCAATACAATGCAGATACTTGGATTAGAGTACTTGCTGATACTGAGTAGCAATCTTGATACTTCTATCACACAAAAAATGCAATGAATAGGAAGACAGGTTTTATTTTCTTCTCTTCTTGTTACAAAAAAATATGGTGAATTAGACAAAAAATAACATTAATAAAAAAAAACACAAAACAAAAATTTCATGTAAAAAAATAAAAATTTTCTGTGAAATTATTTCCACATTTTAAGTAATGGTTTCGATACAAGTACATTAGAACGGTATCGGGCCTGATACCAGTATCGGTGCATCCCTAGTTCCTACCTGAGATTGTTTAATAATTGCTCCCAAAAAACACAAAAAAAAACCGACGACTATAAAAAAAACTGTTTTGAGAATATATTGTACTGGGAAATGAGAAAAAGCTGCTGCTGAGTAAGTGTGGACTAAATGGGTAACAACAACTGAAAAAGACCAGTATTCTGAGGGTGATGGCTCACTGCAATATGTTAGAGGAAAAAAAGAACTGAACACTAGTTCATTTTTGGAACTCTGAACTTAATTTAAAAAAATAGGAATTATGAACTAGTTCATTTTAAAATGTATGAACTTAACTTTGAACTAGTTCATATAGAAAGTGAACTTTCCCAACACTGGAAATACATGACTATTTGTTTCTACGGGACATATATGACATGACACATATTTCTTTCCCACTGGTCTCTAGGCTGGACAAGCACCCACATTGGACTTCTCACAATGCAGCGCAACCGGATGGAAAAGGAGGGAAAAAAATATATCTAGAGTTCACCATTAGAGAGTCGAGCGACATATTGGAACGATTTGGTCTCCATGGCAACTATTGAATGCCATCTAAATACCAAGCAGCGGAAAAAAAGTATTTCCTGTGCTACCAAACTCGCTGAGAACTACATACTTTGGTCAGAAAAGAATTAGATTGAGCTTTTCAGCAAAAAAAAAAAAAATCCAAATGGCTGTAATGAAAATAGAAGGAAGTATTTATGGAAAATGTAAAAAATTACATGCATATATTTAAGTATGGTGGAGAATCTGTGATGCTGTGGGACTCGTTCAAATCAAAAGGCCGAAAGAACTGTATAAAAGTGGACTGCATCATAAACTCTTTGATAATACCAGGACAATTAGAGTAAAAATCAGGTGGACTCATCTTGAAAACTAAGCCTAAATATCTACCTCCTTCCATGGACATTTCCCTCCCAATATCCTTGTCTTAAACCCAATAAGAAAAGAGCATAAAAGAGAACCCATGGGGTGTAATAGCAATACAAGCAGCAACAACAGACATTTTATAAAAAAATGTAATCAATTTGTAAGTTCTGTTTTTTTCTGTTAAAAATACATATACGGTTTTTTTCTCTCTAAAAAATAAAAGACTAGACTACTGCAATAACAGATTTTAAAGCTTTCAACATATTTTTTCAAAGTGAACTAATAAATGTGGATGGCACTTTATTTTCTATTAGTGCTGCACAATAAATTGAACCACAGTTGACACTGCAAATATTTGGAACAAAAAAAGAAAGAAAAAAATCATATTTGCAATATTTCATGGGCTAGCATGCTTCAAGTCTCAAGTTCATTGACTCTTTGTATATCAAGGATAGATTTGATCAGGTGGATGGATTTCGCTGCTTCGGATGTCAATCCTGAAGTAGCCAATATGCTGAAGCTCACAAATAGGTCGTGGGGACAACCTGATGTGAGTGAGGAAAGTAGAGGCCCTACTTTCTACTGCTAACAATGATGTAAGATCAATATGACAAATGGACTGACTGGGGTATCATATGCAAGAACTCAGGAAACACTCTGCTTACTAAATCCGTGATATAGAAAACAACCTGTTGTAGCAGGAGTGGTTGAGTTTTGGCAAAGTGTTGAGGTTTTATATTCTTTTACAGAAGGCAAACTGGAGAGGTGCAGCTTGGATTTTGTCCAGGCAAGAGTCACTAGTGACTCATTGTGTTAAATAACTCAATCCTTGCTGGATAACTATTTCAGTGGGGACTTTGCAAAACTTTTCCATATATGCAAGAAAGTGAAGTAAAAACAGAAATGCATTAATATGTAATAAGACACCCTTCAAGCGCTCTGTGAAGCTGAGAAATGCTGAGTCAATTAGTTTTTGAAGGGTAAGAGCTGCCTTTGCATACATCTGTGTTAAAAAATTGAAGCCAGATATTTAGATACACTGTATAAAAAAAAAAAACTGTTTTCCCCACACTGTCAAACTTATCGTAAACCAAAATAATGAGGGATTCACTAATATTACCACACCTCTATACAATTTGGAAAAGCACAGATGATGATGTCAAGGTTTTTTAAGCCTCTGATAGGTTAATTCACAATATATATGAGTTAAATGAATGTAATCCTATGGGCGTGTTTTAAGGAAACAACCCATCGTCGAAAAACAATAATAAATCAGCCAAGATATTAGTAAGAGAACTGTGGACATCTACAAGTCTGGTTCATCTGTGTGTTTCAAGAGAAAGGTGCCACGTTCAACTGCACAAAAATTACGTTGAAATAGAAACAGCATGAAAATGTCCAGGCATTATATAGTTACTGAAGGGGAATTAATTTTGGAGTGAAATGTGCTTCTCAACATCAGAACAATGTAAAATACCTTGTGAAGATGCTTCTAAAGATGGTAAGTGAATGTCATTGTTAATAGTGAAAAGAGACTGAAAGGCTACTCTCAAAGGAAGAGGACATTACTTTAAATGCAGCATTAAAAGCTAAATTAGAGTAAACAGATGTGGTCAGGGACATAGTTCATAACTGTTTGGACATAATTAACTTTTTTACATTTGGAGATTAAAGGGGAAAGCTCGCAAGCATGAGAACACTATCTCAACTGGGAGGTACAGGAGTGGCAGTATTATGTTTTGGTGGTTCGTTGGTCTAATCCAGGAGAGATTGATGTACAAATAGACGTTTCAGAAGGAAAGAGAATTAAAAAGGAGATACTGGAGAAACATTTCAATACATCAGCCTGCTGCGACCCGGTTATAACAGTTCTGTCAGGAGGAAGGACCAAAATGTCACCAAACTATTTAAAGACATTTCTTGAAGGGTACCGAAAACATTGAGTTACACAGTTTAAAAGTGATTAGATGAAATACTAAAAAAAATGTATGTACTTTTCCATATATAAGAAGAAAAAAAAGTCATTAAAAATAGTTTCTCCCATTGACGGGGAAAAAAGTTGTATGTAATCATCTGATTTCAACTGTAGAGAAATATGAATGTGGGAATTCAGAGATGTGTGCACAACGTTTACCGACTGACCATGTGATATTTATCTCTCCGGAGATGATGTGAATTTCTTTCAATTTAGCTTCAAGTACAAAAATGATTCAAAGCGAAGAGTAAAAATAAAAGTGAGTCATTACTTGTTTCACTGTGTATGACTGTGTCATTCAAGCAGCAGAGAAAAAGGAACAAGTGTTCATTAATTGCAGTCATCACCTGTTCCTTCCTCTTGAACTCGTACCCAGAATGACAATGTGGACTAATAAATGTGTTTTTTCTGTCGCTTTTCATTTCGAGACCCAGCTGTGATTATTTTTAATGCTCTTAAACCTATTTTCTATTTCCACCAACCCAACCTGCTACCACTACAGAAGACATTAAGACAAGCCTCACCTTTTCAATCTTCTCATCCAGCATCCTGAAAAATTCCTGCTGGCTCTCTGACGTGTGAATGCTGAGGGAGACAGAGGGAGGGAGGGAGAGGAAGTCGGAGGTTGAAGAAGAAGAGGAGGAGGAGGGAGGCAACAAATACATCATGAGAATTTTCCATTACACACCCCGCCCCCCCACCCCACCTCCCACAGAGAACAAACACGGATGGAGACTCTCTCTGCAGTGTGAGAAATTGTCTGTTTAGGTGACTACGGAGGATATTAAATAATATTTCAATGAAAAAGACATTAAAGCAGACCTTGAAAGGACAAACAATGTGCAACACACAGCTGCCATCATTCACGCAAAGCCAGAGGTGAGCCGTGAAGTTGCCTTACAAAAGCCAGACTCTTGAGATTATTTACTTACAGGAGTCACACTATGAAGGAGGTGACAGTTTAATAAAGGGTCAGTTCAGCCTAGTAATAAACCAATGAATGTGTAGATCTTCTGTCAACAAAATCAGCTACTCGTCTTAAAACTGGCTAAAGGTCATAAACTACTCCTGACATCCCAAGCTGAACGGTTCTCGTAGAGAAAGGGAAATAGTTTTCTTTTGAAGTCTGCTTTTTTCTTGACGTGTTCAACAATACCTACACTAAAAACAGTTTTTTAATAAAAAATAATTTAAGGAAAATATTTAAATACATCTAAATGTATGGCATATATTTCTACAGTGACAAAGGGGCATGCATGTCATTAGGTTAGAATGAATGTATGATGATGGACAAAGATTAGATTGATAGATAGTTTGATTAGAATACAAAAAAAGCGATAAGAATTATTCATAAAATTCACGGAAGAGAAAACACAAATTATTTATAAAATCTAAATTATTAAAATTACAAGACATCATAAAATTACAAACATTAATCATAATGTATAAAGTAAGATATTCTCTTTTACCTCAAACTGTACAAAACCTGTTTCAGTTCAAATTGAATTCATCCAGTTGTAGAAAACTTAACTTTACTCTCCCTTTTGCGAGAACGACACAGAAGCAGATGGGCATCTCTGTGACAGGAGTCAAATTGTGGAAATGCCCTGCACTTAAATGTAAAGAACTCCCTCACTGTTCATCAATTTAAAAAACTAATAAAATTGACGACAATTTAATATTATATATTGTTACAAAATATGTAATGGTGATGTAAAACATGTACTCGTAAATGTTCTATTGATTTCTTTTTTTTTTTTATATTACCTGCCTGTGGCTTAAAGTTATATTGTAAATTGCACATCAAACCATCATTTATATTTAGTGTTGTGGTTGGAGATAGGGGCACTAATTATAAGCATTGTCTTCTTTGTGCTCCTTTTCACTCATGGAAAACTCATGTAAAGCTATTCAAGAAATAATGTGAAAAACTATATGACGTGACTGAAATGAATAAAGAATGAATTTAAAGATAAAAGAGGATGGGTGGGTGGACGGACGGACGGATGCATTCAACTTTGACACAACGGAATAATAACTGACCACTAGAAATGCATACGTTCTCTATTATATTTTCCCAGACTATAACAACCCCTGTAATGTTTTCTTTTTTGAAAAAACCTTTCCCTTAAAATTCCAGATTACTTGCTCTCTACTAATGTTACTTTTATGCGTGAACTATTCCTTCAGTAGAGCGC
Source organism: Apricaphanius iberus (assembly GCA_028564705.1). NCBI lineage: Eukaryota > Metazoa > Chordata > Actinopteri > Cyprinodontiformes > Aphaniidae > Apricaphanius > Apricaphanius iberus. The sequence continues at coordinate 3,213,629 of JAPXFQ010000804.1, read as the reverse complement.
CGCTTACACTCCGCAGGCCTCACAGAGGAATAATAAATAGAGTGACGGATACTTAAACCATCATGTTGGCACTAAATGGTAGGACAACTTCTTCCTGATATAATTCACACGTTTGTTTTTTTTCCTTCACTCCATCGCTCAGTATGATCAAATATGTAAACGAATCCGGTTTACTAAAAGCATCCCAGAAGCAGCTCTACGGGCTGCCGCCGTCCACCTACTTAGATTTGATGTTTGTTGCAGCCGCCTCTTTCTGCTGTCTGCCCTTGTACTCCACATTACTCTTCTCCTGTGAACAAACACACACATGCCATTATTTTTTATTATCAGCACACAGAACAGGTTCCAAACAAACAACTCGTATCAGCGGTGCAGCCGCGCTGCTGACAAATCAAAACCTGAATGATATAACTATGCCCTCATCCAGCATCTGGGGGACATGGATCACACACATAATGTAGGAACATCTAATAAACCAGTTTATGAGCGCCAATCAAGGTCAGCTTTGGTTGATGCTTCTGCAGGCGTGCCATGTTTAGAATAAACAACTTTTTTAGCTTTCAAGTTACATCTACGCTACTAAAAAAATAACAATACTAACATTGTACTATTTTGGGATTTTGTGAGATAAACCAAAATAAAGCTGAGCACCGTTGTTGAGGGGACTGAAATCATGCATGGACTTAAAAAAGAAAAAGATATGAGTGATCCCATTATGGGAATGATTTACCAGGCCTCTGTATAGCTAAAAGATGCTAAATGGCCATCTGATTCAGTGTTGGAGCAGGGAGGCATCTAAAAGTTGCAGGATGGTACATTTCGAGGACTGGAATGGAGCATACATGATCTAAAACCTTCCACTGTAGCGTTAGCTGTATGTTTTGGGTTATTATCCCGCTGTAAGGTAAACCCCCACCACAGTCTGAATCTTTTTCCCCAGGAAGCCTCTAGACTGCCTATTGTGCTTCCTTTTTTAGGCCTTTTATTGTAATTTAAGACCTTAAAAAAAGACACTGCCTTTTGAAGATTGCAAAAACACTTTTAAGCAAGGCTTGGAAACACTTGACTTTTGATATAAAATTGGTGAATAAACATCTCAATCAAAGTGTTATATCTATAGACTCTTGATCAAAGTGTATTGTTGTTAGGGCAGCATATAAAGAGTATCAGGTCTTGTCTTGTAACCTTGTATTTTTATAAAGCTGTATTTTAGTTGTGTGAACCCGCCTCTGTTTTACAATCAGGATTTATTATGCCGCTCATTGCCAGGATGCCAGGATGTCCATTTACAGGAGGGGAAAAAAACCCAACAACCCGTTTTCATATTCTCTCACCATCATAACGTTCAAGCCTTTTGTGACCTGAGGAGGAAGTAGATTTATTCAGAGCGATAATGTGCTCAGCTTATTAATTATTTACACTATCAGGTAAGACACAGTGGCAGTAAAATCATTTATGAAGTTTTAGAGCTGAGTGACTTCATGAAACTTCCCTGATGTGTTTAAAACCTTAACATGTCTGCAGCGGCGGAGTGTAAATCAATCACTCCCTCAGCCTACACATTCCATAGAGGGGTGGGCGGTATGGCAAAATTTTCATATCACAGTATTTTTAAAAAACATATCAGTATTACGGTATTTAAAGGTATTTTTTTCCATACAAGACCGTTCATATCCACATTATCTTATAAGAATAAAGCATATAAATATGTGCTTTAAATAGCCCATGTTACTGCCATATGGACTGCATCATATTTTATTTTCCAGACACAGGTGAATGATATGAAAATAATTAAAAGGATTACGATTTTGGTTGGCAGTCCTGATATTCTAAGGCTGAAAGTATAATTTTTTAAAACCTCACGTTGGCGCAAGCAACAAATTTCATCTTCAAATTGCATTGCATGTAGTACTGAAGAATCTCGCAGAGTATAAACACAGACCGGATTTTGCCAAAGAAGAAGTAAAATAAACAAATAAACAAAAAAAGACGGCAGACGTATCGAGATGGTATGTAAAACATTTACCGCTATTTTTGATTTGTTTCCTACTGGTTTACCTACCGACGGTCAAATAGCACTCAACACTTCCACCTACTGGTTACTCTCGTTAGCGTTTGTAAAAGGTATCCCGTTCGGTTCTTGTTTGACATTTTAAAGCCGATAAACTTTTTAAACTATGTACAAGGGTCCTGTTTTTTTGAAACACGTCATCAGAATTGTGTGCTTCGCTCCTGCCAGCAGCTGCACTTAGTTAAAAACGTTATTTTCTACACTGTGGTGAAGAGCGTGTAGCAGTGAAATCGGTCCTGGCTGAAACACTTCCCCTCATTAAACGTTCCGGAAGTTGTCCGAGCTATTCACCGGTATAGGGGTATGTTAAAAATTCATATCATAACGAACATAAACAGCGGTTTTCGGTATGAACCGGTATACCGCCCAAGCCTAATTCCATACCAGCCAGACTGTTGTCTCCACCTGCAAGAGAGGAACCTTTCTGTTTGCCTGTGTCTATCTTTTTTTTTGTTTGCAAAAAGACAGCAAGTGTCTGGTGCACACAGACAGAGAGAGCTGCCTTTGGACAGAAACGCAGGCCTGCTGGCAAGAGTTGATGAGCTGTCAGAAGAAAGTTTGAGTGTGTGCAGATGACAGGCTGTCAGTGGACCGGCTGCTGTGTGTGTGTGCGTATCTGTGTGTGTGTCTGTCTCTCACCAGGTTCTCCTGGTTGCGTGCGTTCACCCGGTTTTCATCCCCTCTCATGTACTTCACCTCCTCCACTCCCTTCATCTTGTATTCGTCTGAGGACAGAAGAGTTGGCACGATTACAGGAGGGGGAATTAACAATTACATGTATTTATGAGGAGTTACCCAGAGATGAAACGATGAGCAAATTCCTTTCACTTGCTTTCAGATATGGATTTCGAGGGAAAGCTAAAAAAAGGTTCTTTGCACCGTCACTGCATTATATCATCAGGTCTGGTCATTATTCTATTGATCGTCAGCCACATGTGGTCGATAGTAATCTGATAACAGAACCTGATGCAGCATTTCATTATGTGCATGACAGCTGAGGTGTAAGTACATTTACATGAGACGTTACCATTTAAGCATTAGAAATAGAAATGCAGCATCACAGAAACAGCAGGAGGAAATACCAGAGAAGACATGAGAGGAAAGGAGACTGGGAAATGATAAGAAGGAGGAAGATGGAGAGAATTAAAAGACGAAATGAACAGCTTCTTAGATATATGGCCAGCTTAGACGGCTAACACAGTTAGGAGCTCAGCGTTGACGGAGCTTTAAGACTTCATTTAAAAAGGCATGGCACACACGCACAAGTTTGTATTGCTACCATATTACTGCTGTCCATTGACTTCCATTGTTTTTAGTAACTGGATTTATGCCTACCCAGACACTTTTCATAACCCTAACCATTGCTGATCTATTCCTAACCCTAAGCCTAACTAAAGCTCAATTCACACCATACCTCTAAACCTAAACGCTAACCCTACAAAAGGGAGTCCAACGTATTAGAATATCCCAAATTTGGTCCTAAGAAGAGTAGTAATACAAGACCATACACATACACACACATCGAAGCCATTGTCACAAGGAATAAGACTGATATTTTGCCTTTTTTATTAACCACTCTTAACTTTTCTTTTTTGTTGAAATTGTCAAGGAATGTACAACTTATTGAAATAATGCCATTCATAAACCAGTATTTTCTCAGAGAAAAGGTAATTGGAATAAAAATACAATTAAAAGTAAAAATGGTTAAAATTGAGTACTACATAAAAAAAAAATAATAATAAAATAAACTTTTAAATTAAAAAACAATAAAATAGCTAGTGAGAGATTCTGTAACCTGAGCTATATGCAGCACAAGGATGGTGGATAAATATGGTCCCTCCTCTGATTCAGGAAGAACAATGCACTTTTCATTCTCGCTGTGGAAAACTGGACCAGCTTTACACCCTCAGCAGGCCCTGGAGGGTGCGTGTTCGCCCAACTGGTCTAAATGTATTTTGTGGACTTGAAGAAGGCGTTCGACTGTGTCCCTTGGGGAGTCCTGCGGGGGTTCTCTGGGTGTACCAGTCCCCTTGATACGGCCTGTAAGATCCCTGTACGACTGGTGTTACAGTTTTTTTCGTGAGACGACAGTAAGTCAGGTTCATTTCCGGTGAGAGTTGGACTCTGCCAAGGTTGCCCTTTGTAATAGATTCTGTTTATAACTTTAAAAGACCTGATTTCTAGGTGCAGCCAAGGAGTTGAGGGGCTCCATTTTGGTAGCCTCAGAATTGGGTCTCTGCTTTTTGCAGATGATGTAGTCCTGCTGGCTTCATTGCAACATGATGTACAGCTTTCGATGGAGCGGTTCACAGCAGAGCGTGAAGCAGCTGGAATGAGAATCAGGAACTCTGAATCAGAGACCATGGTATTAAGCCGGAAAAAGGTAGAATTTCTTCTTCAGGTCGGGAACAAGGTCCTTCCCCAAGTGGAGGAGTTTACAGTCTAGTTTATATATCTCCATCAGCAACTTTGCACCTAATCGCAGAAATATTGATGGAGACGTTTTTATTTATAGTTTCTGGTGACTTTTCTGTGTTCCAAAGGAATTCCTGATCAGGACAGCAGGGGGTGCTAACTTCTCATGACTGGTCTGCCTACCGTTGCACCGTTCTGGTGAAACAATCACTGCCTATTGTGAGCTAACTAATCAAAGGTATGGACTCTCCGTTGACGAATAGTTAGAAAATTTTGCTCTACTCCGTCCGTCCTTGCGTAGGTGACAGAAAGGCCTTGTGCTGAAGGATAATGGCACTATGTCAATCTGTTTCGACATAGACACAGTAGTATTTTGGAGCAGGAGATTGTTAGGGCGTCTGAAATTGTTGATTTACCGGTCTGCTTACATTCCTACCCTCATCTATGGTCACAAACTCTGGGCAGTGACTGAAAGAACAAGATGGATGAGAAGCTTGGTCATCCGCAAGGAGCTCAGAGTAGAGTCACCGCTCCTCCACAACAAGAGAAGCCTCCTTGACGCCTCCCTGTTGAGGTGTTCCAGGCACGTCACATTGGGAGGAGACACAGGGGATAAGCTGGAGGGACTATGTCTCTCAGCTGGCATAGGAACGCCAGAGACTTCTCCTGAGGAGCTGGCCCAGGTGTCTGGGGAGAGCGAAGTCTGGGTGTCTCTGCTTAAGCTGCTGCCCTGGCAACCAGACCCCAGATAAGTGGAAGAAGATGGAAAAATGGATGACAAAAAAAACTTAAAGAGCTTTATTGACTCAGACTTCAATTCACAAATGAATAATATACATAGTCTTTAATAAGACTTGAACGAAAAATATTCATGTCAAAAAACAGTATGTTAAACTCTTAAACTGTTTTAGCCTCAATATATATTTATATTAATGCATCCATTAAGATTCCTATGCCTTTAAACAATTTGGAAAATTGGTTTCACGTACATCTGTTGAGGCAATTATACGCAACTATACATAACATGGGACAGCTCAACCAACGTACTGCTCAGGAAGGAGAGGGGTTCTCTCTGAGAGACTCAAAGGCCACTCAGAGAGGAAGAAGACAATACTTCAAAAGCAACAAAAAGCAAGAGTTCGCACACAGAAACAAAGAGCTATGTTTCAGGAGATGTGTTTTTTTGTCTGATAAGACAAACATTGATGAGTTTTGCCATAATTAACAATTACATTTGGGTGTTGTTTTTGTAAGTTGAAAGCCAGAGAACACCATCCAACTGTAAAGTATGGAGGAGACGGCATAATGTTTTGTGGGTGTTTTATTGCATGAGGGAAATAAATGACATCATGAGATGTTGCGTCAATATTTCCATATAATGTTCTTAAGACACAAGGCTTTAGGTTAATTTGGTAATGCAGTTAAAGTAGCTTAAAAATAACAGAGTCAATGTTTTGGTGCGGGCATCACAAAGCCCTGATCTCAGTTTCTGTAGAAAATTTGTAGGTGGAGTTAAAACAGTGTGTGCAAGTGAAGAAGTCTACAACCCTGAGTCACTTATACCAGTTCAGCCAGAAGGAATGAGCCAAAATTCCAGCAAACTACTGTGGGACTCTCATAGAAAGATCCAAAACATACCACAGTCATAAGGTTTAAAAATAAATTCTACCAAAATCCAAGAAAATGTATGTAAACCTCTGACTTTTAAGAAAGTAAAAATTATATCTAATATTCTGTGTGTCATTGTTTTTGCATTGAAAATAAGGAATATTTTTGTAATCCAAAGTGGTTACAAAGATTAGTTTCTCACTTAATATCTACTACCTTTTACTACACCACAGAAAACCTTTTGGACTTTATATTTTTAATAAATTTGGCATAAGAAACAGTACAAAATGCAGCAAATATTTGGGACATACTCAACTGTAATGACACAGGACAGGAGGATAAGCAGCACATATAGCGGAAGAACATTGCAACTTTTTAAAAAAATATACAGCTCAGTCTTTATAAAAAATTTAAGAGAGAAAATGGATTAATATTTAACAGGTCCAAACCACTCAACAATGTACTGAACAACATAGGACCTAAGAATTATTATTGGAATGTCTGGTTGTTGGACATGTGTTTTATAAAGCAGCCGCCGATGATGATAAAACACATAAAAGGCAGAACGGACCTGGTTTTGTCCGTTGCAAATCTTGTATTTTCGCTCTCACTCTATCAGCAGCGACTCTGTGTCTGTGTTTATATCTGTGTGTCTGGACGTGCCCTTTTGTACCCAGCTGAAGCTCACCCTCCCTTCTGCTCCTGATGCTCCTCTACCTTGAACACCTTTGTGTCTCCTTTCGAGCACAATCACACAGCATTTTGCGTTCTGACACGTGCGTCACCGCAGAGCCAAACCGTTCTTCACTGACAAATGTTTGGAATCATCTGGAGAAGACATGGTGGATGGAAGCGCCACTGCTCTTCTGCTGTTTATGCCAGGAATGTAAACCAGTTTTAGCAAAGCTGCTCCTGTCTGAACATGCCACTGCACACAAAAACGGCTCCTTAACGCAACACAGGCTCACCCAGCTTGGATGTGCTCGGTAAACACATGGCATATTACAGTGCCGCGGCAGGAAGCAGGAATAAGAGCTGTTTCCTCTGCTCTTCAGTATGGCACTAAAACAGTATACACTGATGCCAAGCTGTGTAAGCTGTCAATTAGGGTGGATACAGCAGGCAGGGAAATTAGAAGTTGTGGGTCACAGAAATTGACCAAAATGTACATTTGCATAGAAAAACTAAAACAAATGCCATTTTATGATGCTGGATTTGCCTGAGTATCATCTTCCTGTCAAAGTATCCTGACTAAGCTGATGAATATAGAAAGATCAAAGCGGCTCAGCTTACACCATCACAGACTTCAGCTTAGATAGGAGCAAAAAACGGCGAGTTGCATTCATGTGTGTGTGGCCGTCCCTGTCAAAAGAAATGACACGGGCGTTTCGTCACACCGTTGCCGGGGCTTGCTTTTGGGTGGGAGACGGAGGGGAAACTGTCAGAAAGAGAGAGAGAGAGAGAGTGACGAAATGACTATTTCGAGAAGCTGTGGTTTGGTGATGTGGACATCTTCCTCGTCTCTGATTAGAGAGCAGGGATCTGCGCTGACCTTAAGGACCTTAAGGACTGCGAGCTCATGGATGTGTCTGTGGGACCGTTTCACAGTACGAATGCCGCTTAATCTAAATGCTGTTGCGTTCTAGTGTCTGCACAACTCGTGAGTCATTAATATGGCCTTATTTGGCTATGTCTGCTCTCAGAGCCCAGCCTGTCCTGTGGCTATGACACTCTGTCCTTCCTGCTGAGCGTCCTCCCTCCCAACCTAAGTGGCTGCAAGCCATTACCAGGCTGGCATCCACATTTACACCTGAGTTTACACACGCATCAAACAATATTCAGAGATGCCTATAAAACAAAAAGAACTTGTTTATTTTCAAGAACATTAAAAGAGTGGAACTTTACACCATCAAACCAGCTGTGACATATTTCCACATATGATGCACTGCATGTTCTCCTATTTTGCTTCATCTGCAAATTTCTAGTCTTTTGCAAGACCACAAAAATAAAAAAAATAAAAATGTTTTTATTCATGTAGAACAGCCGGAATTATTTAACTATTCAACAGGCTGTTTTTGGGCACTGTAAAACATAGTATTTAAAAGAATAAACTAATGATGGGTGTATATATACTTAATAAAGCCTAGCATACTTTTATGCCACTGTACAAGTCTTTTTTTAAAACAAATATTTAAGATTTTAATTTTCCAACTTTTTTTGTCTTCATTACCAATCTGGATCATTTTCCAAAACCAAGATTCAACCATAGACTGTACATATAGGATGGATGGAGCCTCACTGACGTCTAGGGTTGGGCACCGAGAACCGGTTCCAAATAGGAACCGGTTCCTAACGTCCGGTTCCGGAACCGTTAAGAACATGTTTGAATTATTTTTTTCCGGTTCCCAAATGCCCGTAGTGTGAGCACTAGTTTGTTTCTGGGGTTTTTAGAAGGTATTCCTCCACCTGGCGAGCGCCGCGAAATTTGACTTGTCTGAACCATAGACTGTATAAAAGTCTGATCAACATGGACTGTACACGCCTCTGGAAATTCTGGCTTCATTTTAAATTACAAAAGGTTTGATTCGCACAGTGCAACACCTGTGATAAACGTATTAGCGCCAACGGAGGTCAACAAACATGACAAAACGCCTTTGGCAGCTGCGTGGTATACAGTGTAGTAACGTGTTGCGCGTCGCTCTCCTTCTCCCGTCACTTCATCCACTTCAGACAGTCAACCATCAGCCAGCAACTCCTCTTCGGAAAATGAATCAGGTACATGAAAATGATGTCTTATTCTCCACAGAATAGCTTAAGTTTGAATATATTAGTGAGGCTAGCATAAGGCAGGCTGCAGCTGCTGCTATGCTAACCAGTCAGAGACCCCGGCCAGCAAATAAACATTACCATTCACCATGGTAACAAGGGGAAAGCTGTTAGCGGAGCAAATTGTTGAGAGCCACAGAAAAGTAACGGCGTATGTGGTAAAAAGGCTGCAACCCCTTAACGATGTAGAGTTGCACACATTTATGTAACATTAGGTAAATAAGATTAACTTTAAGCTAAATAACTTAGCTGGTAGCTATTTTTATCTATCCCTGACTTATGTTACGGTAACAGTTCAGATTTAACTTTATTGACAGATTGACAGAACAAATAAAAATGGCCTTTGTGAAGGCTTTTTCATGGAAATTTTTGTTTTTTTCTCTCCTGCACCTCAAAGACTCGGAATGGAGAACCGTCTAGAACAGGAATCGATAGTGAGAATCGTAATCGTTAAAATACAAACGATGCCCAACCCTACTGACGTCACCTGTTGGTTTCTGAAGAGCTGAATTGGAGCCCAACGGCTGGTTCCCACCACCATCTTGGCCGTGTCACATGTCTCGTCACTCCCAGAAAAATTTTAAAAAATGGGCAAAGAGGTGGAGATGAGAGTGGGGGCGGATAATTGATACCCATCAAACTCTGAGCTGATTTAGCTATGACCTAACCTAGGTTAGCGGGTCCTTTTAGACAGAAAACCATGGTTGAGTGACTCTATTAGCCTCTATCTTTCTCAACAGATTCAATCATTTTGTGAATAAAATTGACACTTTTACTAAATATATGTGAATTTTATTGAAACAATTTTTGGTAATTAATATGTAAAGTAAAGAAGCAACATGATATTTTCAACCAATTTCTGACCAGTCTTAAATGTCTTAAATACAAAGCAGAAATATAATTGTACTTAGAAAAAAAAATATTGAGCAAGGACTTCTTGAACAGTACGTTAGTGCAATCAATACCACAGCAAGCCATCTTTGTCCAATAAGTGAACGTTTAACATTTGAACAAAAATACATACAACATTGTGGACGCCACTGATGATTGAGTTCAGAGAAACGAAATGTTCTCGCACTTTAAAAGCGATAAAGCGGCAGTAGGCCTTCCTTGGAACAAGCAGAGAGGAGGTAAGCAGCTAGCTGAAATCAAATCCTAAATCAGAGGGATAGAAGCCCTTTCTAAGTAGTAGCCCTGCAGGAAAAGTGTTTTGGACAAACCGAGGGTGTCACCATTGACTTTAGGCAGGGCTGTAATTTGATCTGATGCCGTCAAAAACCCTACCAATCAAATGTGACTACACAAGAGATCTAATTGCAATCATTATCACAATATTAACATACAGTATCAAAATCCATAAAGATTGCTTTAAAGGAAATATTTCGTAGCTTATATTTCATATAAGGCTTTGAGGCCATGTGCTGGAATATTATAGAATATTATATATACAGGCCAGTTGAAAGGATGAACTCTCACTGCCCTTGATGCCATCACCCAATATAGATTTTAGTGGCCCATGGAGATGCAACATTACACTCACATGTTGTCCTGATATGCAGCCAGAGATGGCACCAATCTTAACGGGACTTGCTCTTTTAAATTCTTTTCTGGCAAGAACATTTTGCAGATCATTTTGAAATATATAACTAAGGCAGGGAGTTTAGTTGTGGACAGAATGAAAAGTTTAACATTTTAGCTAGTCTCATAATAATTTGTACAGTAGAAGGGAGGCTGTTGGGATGAGCTCTCATAACAGCAGGAATGAAAAAGGGGCAAGTTCCTTATCATAGCTTCCACCATTGATTTTCTTTTAAAAAAGGCGCAACCAGTGCAAGTCTAGGGTAAAAATTTGTTTAGAAGCCATGCAGTAGAAAGAAGGAAAGAAAGACGGACAGAAGATAACTTTATTGTCCGTTTTACAATAAAACAGACATTTGTCTATGAAATAGCTTCAAAAAATTAGAATAAAATGGAGTGAAATACATAAATCCTTCCATTAAAAGCATTCTTAAAAAGAAATACATTAAAAAACACATCCAAAGTTACACAAATATTGTTGTCCACCAATTATTGAAGACTGATAATATATGTCGTTTTAATTTAAGTTCATTATGCTGCACCTTCACTTTCTGCTAGAAACATTTTATATGCATCATAAATTGTATTTTCTTTCAAGGGCCTAAAAACAAGTATATTCCTATGCTAATGGTGCTGTATTGATTTTAGATAAAGGTTTGACATATTTACAAGGGCTACATGGATTGTTTAATAAATTGTGGGCTATTGTGAGACAATCGAACCTCAGGGAACAGATTTAGTACTCAGGTGGGGGAAAAAAAAGTAAAAAAGTTAAAATTAAAATAATTGATTCTTATAAAATTCCTAAAAGTTTATTCCTAAAAACTGAGTTGAATGTCCAAAAGTCAACCTAATCATTTAAGATATTTAACAGCTAAAATATAAGGGGAAAACCCACTAGCATTTTAAGGCTTACGTCTGAAACAGTTAATACAGTTTCTATCCAGTGATGTATCATTGAATTAGTCATGTTATTAAGGTAACAGCTGGGGGGAAAAAAATCTTTTTTGATACCACTGACCCATGTCAATATTTGGAACAGATTGGTTTGGACGGGGATAATAAATTCTAACTCTTGAGAATCAGAATAGAATTGATTCTTGAGGTTTGAACTGGCAGACAGTTCTAGATAGATGGTTGAGAGCATATTGTAATCTAATGTGTCATAATTATGACAGACTTCCTCTTTAACTTTATAATACCGGTAAGGTAATCAAACTTTTCATACAAGAATGCAACTCAAAGTGCTTTACGCTTTAAAAGAAAAGAGACCCCACATAACACTCCAACCCATCACTCGCCCACAAATTTAGAAGCATTAACACAATTATACCCCCCATATCCTTAGTCCGTAACGAAAATATAACTTAATAAAGTAAAAATATGTGTGTATTTCCTGTTTTTATATCTAGTCTCTCAAACTGAGCATGGTTTATTTTCTGCCCTACTGTTACAGTCCGACCCGGTAGCTTCCCAATCACCCTAACTGTCCTGATAACGTGGGATGTGCCACCTTCACCTTGATGTGCTGGATCTTCCTCACCAGACCAGCAACTTCTGACCCTTTTAGGTCTTCAGTGAGTTTTTCCATTAAAAAGCCTGAAAACGTATTTGTTGTTAGTTTAAGATTTTTTAAAGTTTTATAATCCACAACTTGCAAGAAAGACTTCCTTAAAATAAGATAGTGAAGTACATCTTGCTTCTATAGACACCCTCCACTGGATTTATTATTTGTAACAGCTAAGATTCTGTTCACATAATTACAGTGGTTACTGTACCAATTGAAATAGTTTAACAAAAAATGTTTTACGGCAAACGATGTGGTAAAGAGAGAACTGAGCCGAAAAGCGAAGCCCTCGATTTACCGGTCGATCTACATTCCTACCCTCATCTATGGTCATAAACTCTGGGGAGTGACTGAAAAAACTGGTTCACGGATACAAGCAGTTGAAATAATATTCCACAGGGTGTCTTGGCTCTCCCTTAGATAGGGTGAGATGCTCGGTCAAAGGCGAGGGGTTCGGAGTAGAGTCACTGCTCCTCCACATCGAGAGGAGCCAGTTAAGCTGGCTTGGGAGGGGTAAATGGATGGATGTCTTAGCCAACCTATTTGTTTTCTCAAAATTTAGGAGCATTTGCCCTCTGGCTTTTCCATAGAAAAATTTGTGTGGTATAGAGCCATTTTATGAGATTTAAGGGACCATCTTATGCTTTCTTAGCATCTGGACCAACTCAGATCCGCTCCTTTTCCAAATCTGTGATTATTGAAGGGAAATAAAGTACCCTGGATGCAGACTCTTTAAATGGTTTCTGAATTTTAACCACTTCATTATGTTTGTAAAAATTCATAAAAACTGCAGATTTAGAGGTTTGTTTTGGGGATTTTAGATCCAGTTTAAGAACCACATGAATTTAAGATTGGTTGGAGACTAAACGGGTATTACAATGCCTCTTTTCCAAATTTTTCAATAAGTGCCAATTCAGTCAGTGGGTCAAAAAATAATTATAAGGCAAATCATGGTAATTCAATAAAGCAACCTAAAGCATTGCAATAATTAAAATGTGTAGAATTTAGAAAAGAAAGAAAAAAATTAAAAACTATAAAATAAATTTATTACTATTATTATTATTATTAATTGCATTTATATAGTGCTTTTTGATACCTTAAAAGCACTTTACAATTCAAATATTCATTCACTCCAACATTCACACACTGGTGGAAGCAAGCTATGATTAAAGCCCTGGGGTACACGGACAAAAGCAAGGCTGCCCCTCTCCCCAACACCAGTGGGGAAGGTAGGAGAAGTGACTTAGGCAAAGACAACGGCATGCAGCAGGTCGAAGCAGGAACAAACCTACAATTTCTGGGTTGCAGGCCCTCAACTCTACCACTGAGCCACAGCTGCCGCTAATCTCTCATCTGTCACCATTTAATTTTTGTTTTTCACTTTCCAGTTTTTCAACATCTGAAAATGATTAAATCTAATTCATTTCTTTTCCAGATTTTTTATGTAAAAAATATATTAATTAAAAAAATATTTTCATCTGTCAATGTATTTGAAAAGCCTGAATATTTTTAAGACCTAGAAAACTAGTGTCCCCCTAACCCCACTATTGGGAAGTCCTACGCCTTTAAAACTGGAGTGGGAGGCTTAGAATAAAATAATCGTAATCTGTACTCTGCTTACACGCTCTGAATGTTTGAGTGCAGCGTCATGCAGTCTTACAAACACATGCAACATATAATAGTATTATCTGCTCTCAAATCTCCTCTCATTGTGATTACGCTGATCAGCAGCCTGATGCTGAGGAGAGAGAGTGTTGCTATTTTCCTCCGTCGTCCCTTGGTGTTTGTGTAATGGAGCTCTGCCTTTTTCCGGTTATTGTGTGGGAGCAGCTAAGAGGGCTGAGGGTGGGAGGTTAGGCTGGATACTGGTTGGAGAAGCCCAAATATCTTGGACGCACTTGCACCGAAATCTGCCGGCGGATGGATCAGTGTGAGAAAGAAGAGGGCTCAGAGTGTAACTAAACACGCCGACGTACGACACACTCTCACCGGCATGCAGTCCACTGGGGGTAAATTTATGGGTGTAACCGAGACGGACTGGCTGACCAGAGGCTGGCAGTCTTTTCCACCTCAGTTATGAGAAGTGAAATGGACGCAGTGAGGGAAGCTGGAGAGTGTTGGTGATTCAGAGGTAAAAGATGATCAACACAGAAATAGAAAAAGAAATGAGGACATGGCAAGGGCTTTGGCTAGGAATCACTCTACTCTTAAATTGCACATCTATGCAAATACATGTAGACAAGTCCAAACAAGAGATCTGCCCCATCCACAGCTACTGCACATTCCACTTTAATCAAAAGACAGCAGAAAGGGATTGGGAAAGGCTGGGAGGAAGTGGGAGGAAGGGATGTGAAAGGACACAAGGTTTTGACCCAATGTTGTGCAAGAGAAGAGAGGAAAAGAGTTTAAAAAAAAGAAGAAGGGAGATGAAGGCAGGAAAAGAGGGAGGAGGGAGTTGGATTGGGGGTCGTGGAGACCCAAAATAGAAAAGAGTGGCAAGGAGAAAGAGGAAGAGAGGGACGAGGCCTGGAGCGGGGGAGGGAGGAAAAGTGGCTGGAAAGTTTAGATGAGAGAGGGGAGAGAAAAAGCTGAGCATCAACACATGTCAGTCTCTTTTCCTCTCTTAGGGAAATTACTCTTCTCTGACTGCCTCCCGCTCATTCTCCGTCTCATTTTGCTGCTCCAAAGAAAAAAGAAGAAAAAAAGAAGAGAGGAATAAAAATCTCTCTCTGGTGTTAGGCAGAGTAAGAAGCGGAGAACGTGTCTGAGGGAGAGTAGAAGGATGGGAAAGGAGCAGAAAGTCAACAGGAGGTGGAAGATGGGGACGGAGAAAGGTCGAAGGGTAACCTCAGGAGACGAACTTGGGGGGGGGGGGGCACCTCCTATGGATCATCATCTGCCACAATTCATCCAGTTGTGTCGCTCCTAATCTCTTTTATTCCTACAACCAGCAATCCACCCTCTTTCATTCCCATCCCTCATTACATCACAGCCGGCTGCATACAGTTAAAGATGGCGCTGTAACCGTTTATTTCAGTCACTAATGAGCCTCGGGCCTGTTTTCAACCAATCAGATAATTCAAGCACCGAGTCATTCACTGCATCGTTTAGGTTACTACAAAATTTGACCGTTACAAGCCTATTTTAGGGAAGATAAACATTTGCAGCATATTCGACTCCTTTTGGTTTCCCTTCAAGCAAACCATTTCGTGGCCAGCTTTTTAACCATTTCATAGCAGCTTACTTCTCTTAATAGAAAGTAATTTGATCAAATATTAAAATATAGAAATGCTCAAATCTCGGCTATACATAATATTTCTGGATTTTATACTAGACCAAATTTCTACTGAGTGGGTGAGCTTTGGGTAGTAGAACAGGGAAAAAACACCCTTGAGAGGATAGTGAAGAAAAGCCTATTCAAGACTTGGGGGAAGAGTCACGTGAGGTGGACTACAGCGGTTGTCTGTTCAAGTTGACTTTAAAGGGGCTATATCATGCAAAATCAAGTCTTTTGAGTTTTCAGCCATATGGTAATGCAATTTTCTCATAAAAAACCCCACTAGAGTGGTTTTTAGCTTAATTCACACATTTCTGAGTAATCCTCCTGAATTCTGCTCTCTGCGCAGCTGCCCCTCCCTCTCCTAGAAATTGACTCAGTGTTCAACTAGTGACATCACTAGTTGAAAGTTGAGTGCTAGAGGTGACTGCACCGCCCCTGCAGGCAGAGCAGTTTACCCAATGTAGATTTTCAAACACACCCTCGTCCTTCTCACAGCTAATGGCTGCTTCAGTTTTTTTGGCAGTTTACAACACTTTTTTGTTGGATTTTTTACATTCTCTGTGAAAACGTCTGTTTGGCTGCATGGATTATAGGATTTTATTCTACATTCCTAAATAACAGCAGCTGGATCAAAGAACAAAAATGCCTGATGGACAGAGAAGTAAGTGGCTACATGCTAATGCTAATGTGGGTTAGCCATTTATCAAGCTGCTTATGTAATCTTATAACAGCATTGTGTGGTTAATTAATTTATCTGTGGCATCTCAGAAAGTTCAGTAAATGGGTGCAAACAACACACATGGCTTTTTTATATACTGGCCTGGAAGGATCTGCTTAGTGGACGCAGCTGTGTTGTTTTGGGCTCTGTCTAAAGCCTGGAGATTTAGCAAATGAAATAGGCTTTATTGACTTTTTACACACAAAAATAAAATAAACCAAACTTCTGAGCCCTTAATATAACAGAGATTCATTGTGGTACTCTGTGCTTTTCAAATTATTCGTGAGAATACTGTTTGTTTACTATCTAAACATCAAAAAAACAGTTGCAGCTCCAGGGTTATGTATGCCTCGCTATATTTAGTATTAAAAAAGTTAAAGCAACATTTTCGGGTAAAGCTCTGAAGTTTGAGGGAAGATTTCAAAGATTCTTAGGAGACACTCTAAAGCCCAGTTTTGCATAACATGGTCTGGATTTATTCTGAAACTACGTGGATCTCTCTGAAAGAAAAATATGAGGAATAAAGTCCTGAGCTGATGGTAGCTAAAATTCTCTGTTGAGCAAGAATGGAATAAAAAAAATGCTTCCAACATGACCAAATTCTGTCTTTTCAGGCCTTCAAACATTTGCAAAATGACATTAAGAAAAGAACAGAAGTAGTTCAGGGTGGAACAGGGAGCTCAGGTTTGATCAGAAATGTAGTATATTTAAATATATTTATAATTTATATTTATGAATAAAAATTCGCAGTTTCATACATTTATTCTGATTTCTATTTTAATTTACATTCTATTTTTTATTTATACTGGTTTTTTTCTTGAGACCTTATGTCTCATTTGCAAGAGAGACCTGTTTTACACAGTGACATACAGTATGTGTTTGGAAATTAGTGCTATTAAAATTGTTACAGCATAGATAGTTTCCAGATCTTTTACCAAGTCCGTTTCATAACTAACTCAGCCCTCTGAGTAATATTTTTCACCAGTTTAGGGATGAAATATTCATCTCCAGCATAATCACCCCCTGGGTACTTCCTTTCTCCTACATGAGACTTAAACACAGAAAACTCCAATAAAACTGCAGTTCTCGAGTTTTATGTTATCTTTGTTTCAAAACAGAGAACCTAGAACCGCCAGGGGCCCCTGTGAGTTCAGAGTACTGAACTGAGCTGAGGAGTGAGGCAGAGCTGTGAACAGCATCTCGAAAACTGACCAGAGTAGAGGTCTCCGTTGCTGTAGGCCTTGCCACGTCCCTCCTCATCCTTGGGCACGGCCGACACCTGCTTGGCTGAGGTGCAGCCCATGGCCTCACTGTCTGAAACTTCTCCTCATCGCACTCGCACCTGGCCAGGACAGAAAGCAGGGCTTTATTATCACAACAAACACAATAAAATGCATTTCAAGGTATAACTGTATTAGACTGGATAAAGAAAGCAGCGGCTTTATATGTGTTGGTTACATACAGATAAAAACAGATACACTTAGCCTTTTTTTTTTTTTACCTCTGTCAATCAACAAATCTAGCTAAATGTTTCTTGTTTTAGGGCAGGTAGGAGTACCAAAATGATTTCTATTTGTTAAATGACAGAATAATAGAGATCATTGTTAATTAATTTAATTAAATTCGGAAGAGTACATGCAAACACTATGCCATTAAACAACTGGAAAACCCCGGAATTATGCTTCATGGCTTTGCAAAATCGTGATCACCGGAATAATCTAAGCAAATCAGCTAAAATATTGAAAATAATTTTGGAACTCCACAAATCTGCTCCATTCTTGGTTAAAACTTCCAGATGTCTGGAGATGTCACCGTCATCTGTTCAGATTATTGTGAACCAGAATAAACAACCAGAGAATATCCATCGCACGGTAAAGGAAGGAACCGCAAAACAAATGGAAAGACATTGGGAATATGCTGAAGCTGGAAAAGAAAGTGTCATAATCCACAGTAAAGCAACAACTGCACTGACGGAGCCTGAAATGCCACATAGAGAGGAATAATCCCTTATTTGAAAATAAATATTTTAAAAAAGCCAGATTACAGTTTGCAAATGCACTCAGGATCGAAGATCTTCGCTTTTAAAGACATTCCCTGTGGTTAATTAAAAACTAAAAATCAACGTGTTCAACCATGATAACCGTTGTTATATTGAGAAGAGAAGGGGGAAGCTTTTCAAGAACAGGATTCCAACAGTGAAGGGTGAGAATGGCAGGATCAAGATTAGTCATCATGGATTAAGATACAGGACACTGGTGCACTTTACAACAAAACATCAATTGAAAGGACATTCATTCATCCATCCATAATCTGTACAGTCTCTCCTGAGCTTTTGGGGTGGGAGCTGGAGTACCCGGAGGGAACACACACAACCACAGGGAGAACATCCAAACTCCATTCAGATTTGAACCTAGGAACTTCTTTCTGCAAGCCAATTGTGCTACCACCTACACCACTGTGTAGTTTGTAAAGGGAGGACATTATGGAGAAATACCGAGGCATCATAAAAGAATCATAAAAAGGCGTTTGCAAATTTGTCTCCCAAATGGACAATGACGCCGAGCGCAAAGTGGGTTAGAAAAAAAACAACACAGTTTAAAGCAGACATCATAAAGCACACAGGCCGCTACGTGTCTTCCTGTTTAAAGTTGCCAAATGGTAGAGAGCGGTCATGGAAAACTTGGAGCAAAAGTTAGTCATTCCCGGCTACCGAGCGCTACATCAATTCAGAAAGAAAAACAAAGACAAATCCGGAGACCAACTCGCCAAAAAACGCCTTAAAGACTGGAGTAGGATTTACATCGGAAATGTGTTTCAACAATATATTCAAAAAAGAAAATCAAAACAACATTTTATTAATAAAGTACACAGTAAAACGCTGTGAAATCAGGTAATTCCCATGCCCGGTTGTAGAGGTGGGGCTAGAGGGAGAGGGACAATTAACTAAAAAGAGAAAAAGTTTAGTTTGATTTATTTTCAGATAATGAAAATACCTAGTCTCAACTGTATAAGCTGATGAATTATTTGGACAACAGCATCTTTAACACTTAAATCATCTTGGATGCATGGTGGTAATATCTTCACACCCAGCAGGAAAACTGGCACAGAGCTGTGAGGATCGTTGTCAGTCAAACAAATCACACCATAGATGGTCCTGCATGTCAGTCACAAAAGACACAACGCTGTCATTGTCAGATCCCGTCTGACTGCTGCCAGTAAGAATCTGTGTCGCTCAACAAAACTGAGATGAAGAGGTGGAGGAGAAAGAAAAAGAGGGCAAGAAAAGGATGAACAGAGAGAGAGAGCGGAAAAAAATGAGAGCAGACCTTCAAACGTACCGCCTGCCCCTCCTTCCACTGTTAGAGTGTTTGAAGTTGACAGGGCCAGTGTTTATTCCTATGTTCAGGCTGCGGCCAACCGGACCCGTCTTATCTGCTACAAAGTACCAGGTGTATGTGGAGCGGAGAGAAACCCCGGTGCTCCGACACCAGCCGAGCTTTAATTTGTTTTAGAAGACTCAATCCCACATGTCTCCCTTTAACAAACGAAGAGGAAACCCACACGAATCTTTGCGTTCTCCCTTTGAGAATCATGGTTATCACTAAAGAACGAACGGCGCTCAGGTTTATTTCCTAAAGGGCCCCGACTGGCGGGACTGAGCCACACCTCAATAGGAACAATCAGGACCAGCTTTCCCTACCACAGACACATAAACAAGTTCATAGAGGTGCTTGTTGTGCTGTCACCTGTGGTATTCCTGGGACACCTCTGAGCACAGCTGCCGCTCTGCTCTACACCAATCCTACAGCCAGCAGGAGGATCTTTAAACAGTCAGAGGCACGTTGTCATGAGTAATCTCAGACAAAATCGGCCATTGCTGAATGAGCAACACAAACACAAAAAGAATCCTGCACCGACCAAGTGTGTGCGCAGAGTAATGAGCCGTCACATATGGCTGCAGCATGGCGGAGCAAAGAGCACAATACCAGCAGCAACTGATGAGAGGTGGGATGGGCAACTCTCCCGCGATGGGATGTGAAAACCGCAGATGCTAATGCACTTTATAGTGATTTTTTTGGAAAGTGTCCAACTGCAGCACTGATTCCCAAAGTGAAAGGAATATGATGAATGATTTTCACCTTAAAGTTTTTTTTTGAAGATCTGAAAAATGTGATTTACATTTGTACCCAGCTCTCATTGCTCTTAAAAGCACAAATACAATCCAGTGAAACCAACTGCATTGGAGGATGGTAGTGTGGTAAGATAGAAGCAGTACAATATTAGAAAAAAAAAAAGTGATAGCTCAAAAACAGTGATAAATTGTAATGAAAACATTAATTGCAGAAAAACAGCATTTCCCCACTCTGGTCATTGTTTTTCCAGCATCACTGTAACACCATTACTCTCTCTACACTTTCTTATCCTGGTCACTAAACTTCATATTAGTTGTGAGTAGCAAAGGTCCACCCAAGGAGCCAAAAATATCAATGAAAAGTGGAATTATATCACAAACCTGTTAGAGGTTGAAAAAGACTTGAGACAAGGGCGGTGATTGACCTCAGCAAAAAAAATTTTTAAACTAAATAAAAATGCGTCATGGTAGATATCAAAGTAACTCACTAGACAGGTTGTAGATAATTTGTGGAAAAGGTATGGTTATGATATCCCAAGCTCAAAATTCCACGTTCAGTTTAAGATCAAAAAATGGAAAAAGAGAAACATTCACCTGCAAACCTACACGGCCATCTATCTAAACTACAAAATAGCAAATAAGCCCATCGTCATTTTGGATGAGGTCTATAGATCCACAGCTCAGGTTGGGAAAACCTTTTGACTGGACACCTATCAGTTGACTTTATACAAACCCAAATCAGAAAAAGTTGGGACAGCATGTTAAATTAAAATCTACTTTAAAAAGTACTTTGTTAAATTATCTTTGACCTGTATTACATTGAAGACAATTCAACAACACATTATTTAATGTGTTCCTCATGAATTTGATTTTGTCTTTCAAAATAAACACATTTCCAATTTTGGTTCTTGCAACACATTTCTAAAGAAAATGTTGGAACAGTAAAGCACGTACCACTGTGTAATGTTGCCATTCCTTTTCACAACCCTTAAAAGACGTTTACTGACTGAAGACACCAGGTGAAGAAGTGTTTCAGCTGTAACTTTCACACCGTTCTTCCTGCAAACAAGTCTTAAGGTGGCCACCAGTACGGGTTCTTTGTTGCATTCTGAGCTTCAAGATGCACCACACATTCTCTAGACTGGTCGGGATAGCAGGCAGGCCAGTCAAGTAACTATACCCTCTTCCTCAAGGACTTTTTAATGTGAGCAGAATGTGGTTCTGGATAGCCTTGCTGAAATATGCAGGGGTTTCCCTGGAAAAAATGTCGACTTGAAGTCAACATATTGTGCTCCAAAATGTTTATTTACCTTTCAACATTAATGGTGCCATCGCTGAAGTGCAAGTTACCTTTGTCAAGGGCGTTAACACAACCCCATACCATGACAGACCCTGGCTTTTGGATTTGTTGCTGGTAATAGTCTGAATGATCCTTTTCTTCTTCTTTTCAGAGCCACGGCATCCAATTCTCCCAAAAAATACCTGAAATACCGATTCATCTGACCACAGTTCATGTTTCCACTGCGTGATGGCTTAACCCAGATGCTGATCACTGTTAACACAGGGCTTCCTTTTACACAGTATAGTTTTAACTAGCACTTGTGGATATAAGTATGTATTGTGACACTCAACAAAGGTTTGCCAAAATAGTCCTATTATCATGTGGATATTGCTTGTAGATGAATGACGATTCTTGATGCAGTTCCGCCTGAGGGATCAGAGATCACGGCTGTTCAGCTTAGGTTAGCACTCTTGTCCTTTATGCACTGAAATTCCTCCAGATTCCCTGAATCTTTGTTTTAATTTTGGATTACGCTATGCACTATTGAATGTGAAATATCCAAATATCTTCTTTGAGTAAAATTGTTTTCAAACATTTAAATAATTTTTTCACAAAAAAACTGGGGTTCCTCGTCCCATCTGTGCTCGTAAAGGACTAGACCTTTCTTGGATGCTGCTTTTGTACCAGATTAAAATCCCAATCACCTGTTGACATCACCCGTTTTAAAATCATATTATTTAACCAATTTACCTGATTACTAGCCTTAAATTGCTCCAGTCCCAACCTTTTTTTGGAATGTGTTGCAATTCAGAATAACGGGAAAGGACGTATTTTTACAAATGAAATGAAGTTGACCAAACAAAAGATGAAATATTTTGCGTTATGGTCGGCTATTAAAAAAAAGTTAAAGTAAATTTAGAAATCACTACTTTACTTTTTTTTATTTCTTTTTTCTCTACTGTCCCAAGTTTTTATGATTCGGGTTTGTAGAAGAGTGGCAAGAATAAAGTCATTGTTGAAAGAAAGCCAATGGGAATACAGTTTTTAGTTTGCCACAAGCCATGCAGGGTTACAGTTAACACGACACTCTGGTCTGAGACCAATATTGACATTTTCAGCGTTATTCTGATATGTAGCTTTGGACTATCATAAAACAAAATCCATTTGAACACAGCATGTCCAGTGATCGACATGGTGGTGGTTGTAGTATGTGGTGAGGATTCTACAAACATAATTCAATTATTGTCACTTAGTACAAAGTCAAGCAGAAACTTGAATATTGGAGGTGGCAACTTCCCAGTGACTTCCAGTGGATTAATTACCCTAAGCATATAGCCAGAGCTACAATTTAATGGCTTAGATCAAAGCACAGTTCCAATGGCAACGTCAAAGTTCAGTCCAATTGAGAATTTGGCAACACTTTACAGCTGATGTTCACTGATGCTCTCTATCCAATCCGACTGAGTTGATAACACAAAAAACCTGAAGATGCATCTGCACAAGTTTTACAAATGAATTATCTTTGCGATTTCCCGTATCAGACCTGAGCTGAATAGTGGATGCGCAGAAAAGCAGGAACTCCCCACAGGAAAACCTCTGGAGGAGGTGTATTGAGAAATCTGTGCAGCCTTGACAGATTTGAAGTTTCAAAGGATCCTTGGTGTGTGGGCAGCATCTGTTTGAAGGGATTTGATTTGTGTGTATTGAGGCATCAAATTGTGAATAGGAACTGGGTAAAAATAGACCCGGCGGACCCAGCACTGTTGTTGTTCGGGGATAATGTTAGGCTTCGTGAATCCGCAAGCTGCTATTACTAAGAGTTAAGGCTAGTAGGTGGATTATTACACAACCAAATATAAATACATAGCAGCCAGGTTTATAAAAAGGCAGAGGTCGCAGAGTGTCTGATGACACAATTATTCATATCCGAGGAGTCAGAAATGCTTTAACCCATCACCTCTTAACACCACAGAAAGATAGTAACTGTGAAACTGTACAGGCAGAAGAAAATACACATATTTATAAGCAGAAGACAGACAGTTTTCTTTTCACTGTTTCACAAGCAAGAAGAGCTGAAGCCACTGAAGCCTCACTGGTATCAGAATATTCTAGCTCCCATTTGCTTGGTCCTCCTGCACTCCACACTTAGATGGACTCTTCACCAGCAGCCAGACCGCGTCTCTCTGTGTTGATTTAGCTCGCAGGACAGCTGCATCGTGCCACTCAAAGCTCGCCTACACCCGTTAAAAACTAAAGTGTGTCAATGGGGCAGGCTAAGTCCAGTGAGCGCGCCAGCCGCCTCTCTTTCCCACACACACATAAACACACACTGAGCCGACATGATCTGATAAACAGGCTACATGTGACAGGGATAAAAAGATCCTAACTGCTTCGGGATCCGTGGATGTAGCTCCGGATGCTTCACATTTGTGCTTTCCAAAACAAAGCAGCGCCTTAATCTGCGAATGCCACACATGCCTGGTTGCAGTTCTTGCATTGATTTTATAATATAGCTCCTTGTCAGAAATGTCAAGCCTTTGCCACATTTCTTCCCCCACTTCTCTACCCATTCAAAAATCTGTCCACTGTCAAATAAAGGCCACTGTGGCCCAAAAAAAAAACATTTTTATAAAATGAAATGTTAAGCTTTACAGATCGGATTTATTCTAAAAGCAATAAGTCAAACACTTGAAGCGGAGCTGAAACAGCAAACAGTAATACTTGCCCAAGCCTGCAAACTTTGAAACCTGGGACGTGACATGCTCCCAGTTTTGAGGAAAAGTTGACTTTTACAAGGGAGTTTGTCAAAGGAGGAACTCAAAGATGAACGGGGGGGGATTAAAAAAAACTTGATGAGGGAGATATGCATGCTTGCATAAACATGCACTGTGCTCACAGGCTGAGAGGTGTGAAGGTTTCTCAAACACAGCGACCAGCCTCAGAGCCTGAAAAACTGGCTCAACAGAAGTGAAAGAATCAATAACAGAGCGAGAGAGAGAGAGAAGAGTCATATAGATGAAGGTTTCATTGAAAAATGAGTTGTTTTTGCTTTTTTTTTGCTCCATCCTTCTTTATGATCAGGGCTCTGGTGAAACGAGGAAGAGATTACCTTAGCTGTGGAGGGAAAGTCAAAACTCCAGGGTAGGTCTCCGTGCCAAACGATCAGTGACATGGCACTGATTAATTCACTGCTTTATCAGGCCATTCTGAGTCTCTGCACTTCTCTATAATAAACTGAAGTCAACTGGGCGGGTGTGAGCTCTACTGAAAACCAGACGTTTCCACAGCAGGGTAGGTTTTGGCAAGTTTACATGACTCGTACTTAAAAAAAAAAAAAGAAGTGACATCCCTGAAAAGTTTCCTTACATTACAATTAAAATTTGATTTATGTGCAATTATTAAAAAACTTATTGACCAACCTTTTTTATTATAGTTCTTAAAGAGAAATAAGGATTTAATCTGAAACCACCTACAAATTTCACAACTTTGGTTCTTCACAAAATATGCATTCTGCAATAAGTAGAAAAAGCTAAATTTTTTTGAATAAAAAAAAAACAAACATACTGACGCAATGGTGAGATTTTTTGTTTGTTTTTGCTTTTAACAGGTTAGCGAGGCCACTGCTCCTGAATCGCCTTGACGTTCTGATTTCACCCCTTACCTTTGCCCCTCAATTTAGTTTATAAGACTGTCTGCCGAAGACTTTGAAAACCAATCTGAATGCACTTATGATCAAAGCAATCAAAACTGAAATAAAATTTAATGTATTGGTGGTTCCTACGACATCGTAGCAGTATGAAGACAAACATGTCCAGGGTCACATGAAAGGAACAACTCCTAACAACATATCTTGGGCCCTGTTAACATGTGTCACAAGTGGACAGTTTAACGGCAATAAAATCTGTCCTTAGTAATTTACAAGCAAATAAACAGCTGGGCAACAAACATACCATCACTAGGCCTGCTAAAATTCATGGAAAGTCAAAACCAGTCCCATTTTTCAAGAGTAATTTACACAACTGCTGATTATGCAGCCTATAATACGTTGTATGGGAGAAGTGAAGTGAACTAGAATGATTCATGACTTCAGTGCTGTGAATATCCACTCTAGTAAAACAACCTGGTAGAACTCGTTCAAACTGGCTGATTTCCTGGACACAGATAGCTTTTAAGCAGAGACTATAAATTTTTGCCTTCGCCAAGAACACTGTAGCAACTGACAAGCCAGGTGGTGGCAGCATCATTCTGTGGGCTTATTAAGACCGTTTAAAACCCAGTCTAAATTCTGCGTTACATTGATGATCCCAAACACAAGTCAAAGCTGGTTTCGGAACGGGGAGAGCAAGCTTTCAGCTTTCACAACGGCCAAATTAAAACAACACACCAAGACCCATTAGTGGTTCTGGTAACACATTAATACATAATGTCCTGATAATTTGATTTATTGACAACAAGTCTGACAGTCAGTTTCATGAACTTGTTATAATGTTCTAGCACAAGCGTATCCAGCTCCAGTCGCGGGCCGTTGTCCTGCCAGTTTCAGACGGACGTGCCGCTGCTCCAACACAGCTGGTTTAAATGGCCCAACTATCTCCTCGGCATGTCAAAACTCTGCAGACGGCTGCTGAAGAACTGCAAGTTGATTCAGGTGTTTTAGACAAGTGAGAGAACTAAAACAAGCAGGATATCGGCCCTGGAGGACTAACTTTGGAGACCACCATATGCTTTTATTTGCAGTAAGTACGAAATGGGCAAAGAGAGAGAAGGGGTGAGACAGGGTACAAAAAGGTCAGGATAAGAACCCCAATAATCTCCTTGTAAAAAATTCAATTAAAAAATACTTTATTGATCCCAGAGGGAAATTAAGTGTAGTTGTAGCTCATTACTAATTAATTTTTCAAGGAGTTGTTGTAGATCATGATGGCTGTGGGGAGAGAGGATCTCATGTAGCAGTCTGTGTTGCAGCGAAACTGAAGAAGCCTCCGACTGAAGATACTCTGTTGCTGTAGGATTGTCTCATGAGGAGGATGCTCAGGGTTGTCCATAATCTTTTTTATTTTATGAACAATCCTTCTTTGCATCATTCTCTCCGGTTGTTCCACAGTCGTCCCCAGAACAGAACCAGCCTTCTTCATCAGGTTGTTGAGGTGTTTTAAGTCCCTGGCTCTGATCCTCTTACCCCAATAGATGATGGACGAAGAGATGACACTCTCCACCACAGACTTGTAGAAGATTTGCAGGTTCTTGCTGCAAACATTGAAGGACTTCAGCTTCCTCAAAAAGTACAGTCTGCTCTGTCCCTTTTTGTAGACGGCTTCACTGTTGATTCTCCAGTCCAGTCTGTTGTCCAGGTGAACTTCGAGGTGTCTGTAACCCTCAACCACTTCTACTTCTTCTCCCTTGATAGAGACAGTCTTTGACTTATCCCTGTTTCTTCTGAAATCTACAATCATCTCCTTTGTTTTGTTCACATTCAAGGTAAGATGATTGTTTCCACACCATGCCACAAAGCGGTCCACCCGCTCTCTGTATTCAGCTTCTTCTCCATCTCTGATACACCCGAGAATTGCAGAGTCGTCTGAATGTTTCGGCAGATGACAGGTCTCCGTCTTACACTGGCAGTCTGAGGTGTACCGAGTGAAAGGGAATGGTGAGAGTACAGTCCCTTGTGGTGCCTCTGTGCTCCTGACCGGCTGGTTTGACACACAATCCTTCAGTCTTGCAAACTGTGGTCTGTTTGTCAGGTAGTCATTGATCCAGCTGATTGCTGAGGCCTCCACCTGTGTCTTCAGGAGTTTCTGACGAGGCAAATCAGGCTGAATTGTTTAAAATGCACTGGAGAAATCAAAGAACATGATTCTCACAGTGCTGCCTGCTTTGTCCAGATGACAGTGAGTTGGCTGAAGCAGGTTGATAATGACATATTCAACACCAACTCCATGGTGATAAGCAAACTGCAGGGGGTCCTGATAGGTTGTAGCTTGCTTACTCAGGTGGGGCAACAGGAGTCTCTCCAGGACCTTCATGATGTGGGATGGCAGAGCAAAAGGTCTATAGTGATTGATGACTTATGGGTGAGTTTTCTTTGGTACTGGGACAAGGCAGGATGTCTTCCACAACACTGGAACCTTCTCCTGGGTAAGGCTAAGGTAGAAGAGGTGCTACAGAATCCCACAGAGCTGTTCTGCACAGGTCTTCAGGACTCTGGGGCTGACACCATCTGGACCTGCAACCTTGTTCCGGTTCAGTTTCTCCATCTGCCTCTTCACCTGACTTCTAGAGACAGACAGGTGGAACAGTGAGATCAAGAGGGTAGCAGCATCTCCTGACTTGGTTGAAGACAAAGTTGTGGAAGAAGAAGAGTTCATGACTGAGATGGAAGATAGAAAATCTGAGGTGTGACAGGACAGGTGTGGGTCAGAGAAGAGTGGGATGTCTGTTTGGCTGGAAACAGGAGAGGAGGATGCTGAGGTTATTCCTGAACTGAACCTATTGAAGAATGTGTTCACATCATTGGGTCTATAAAGTCTTCCATCTATCCAGTCCTTCTTGTGCTTAAAGCCTGTGATCTTTTTTCATTCCAGACCAGACATTTCTGATATTGCTCATCTGTAGTTTGTTCTCCAGCTTCTTCCTTTAAGCCTCCTTGCTGTCTCTGATATTGACTTTTAGTTGCTTCTGTATACTCCTTAATAACTCCCTATCTTCCCCCCTAAAGGTTCTTTTTTTCTTGTTCAGCAGTTCCTTCAGCTCACCGGTGATCCAGGCTTTGATCAAAAGCCCAATGCTTGAACAATGCTTTTTTTAGAAAAGCACTGTTGGGTGTTGGAAAATGAATGAGAAAAGTGGGTTCTTATGCCGTGTAGTAAATATCTGGTTTGAAATCTGTGTGGAAAAAAAGTAATAAATAGGCACCAATAACTGGGTTTAAGTTTAACACATGGTCGTTTTAATCAGCAAAAAAAACATCTAAAGTACTTCCTGATCACTAACAATGTAAACTTTGTGGCAGCATCAGTAACAAGTTCTGCCTCTGTCTCATCTTAGAGCAGCAGTAAAACCCCCTGATGAAGAAGCAAGTCTGTGCGCTGAACAGTGTCCACTGCGTCTTTGCGGCTTCGCCCCCCCCCACCCCCCACTCCACCCCACAGAACAGTTCTCCAGCGCAACTTCAAATCCGACCCATCATAATATTTACTTTAAGCAGGCAACAAACGCCTCACTTCTAATCTCATAGCAGTTTGGGCTCTCCATCAGTCTGACAAGCCACACCAACGCAAACATTCAGAACAAGGCTACGGTAAAGGTTGCTCTTAAATGGAACTCTGTTACTTGACGTATGACTGCAGATTTTCTTTGCTTCTTCAATTTTAAAGACTTCCCTTACATTTGTTATGACATTGGAGACCTATTCAAACAAAACATTCAACCAATTTGGGTTGTATTATCCTTTTTGTCTCTAATGAACCAACAAAGTCCAGAAGCGGCCCTACCACTCAGCAGTAAGATACATAGTTATTTCATAAATTTCTTGTGACTTCTGAACAGACTTTGATCAGTTAAAATTATATCTGGATTAGATTACCCTGGATTAAGCACCAGTAGGCATCCTGGGAGAAAAACAAAAACAGTACATAATGAATGCAACAGCAATTCAAAACCTTAAATGATCAGCGAGTTGGATAAAAAAGCAATATGCATTTGGTTCAGTGGTAGAGCAGGCACTCCATATGCCAAGGCTAGTCCTCAACACAGCTGTCGTGGGTTCGAATCCTGGCCCTGGACCGTTTACTGCAAGTCTTCCCCTTCCCACTCTGCCCTACTAATGAATAAAGGCCAGTTGCGCAAAAAAAATAAAAAATTATTAGGCTACAATACTAACAATAAGTAACAGCCAAGATGTGATGTTTAATCTATAAGTATAAATAAATGTACACTTTAAAAAATTCTAAATAAGTATTGTCCTTCAGTTACTCTAAAAGAGTCTACAAACTATTTTCTATATTTAATTCAAAAGTGTCGACACTAAATTACATATTGATACGCCTATATATTGCGATATTTCCTGTCACAATATTCAAAAGCAATATATCAAATTTTAGATTTTTTTTTTACAATTTGAATGAAAACAGTGATGACAGTATTTTTTTTAATAAAAATTAAACACATCACCACTAGCTGGTAGCTGTTATCACCTTCTTCGTTCCAACGGTTCAACTAGATCTAGTAATAAAACTGGATTTGTGATGTATGAAACAGGTTGGAGTGTTTAGAATGCAATTACAGTTTTTCTACAGTTAAATTCAGTAAAAAAATTTAAAAATCACACTATATAGTCTTATTTATAGTATTGCAATATACTGTATCGTCCCCCCATGTATTACGATACATATCACATCACCAGATTCTTGCCAATTCTGCCAACACATCTCAACTTAGAACCGGGTGCCCAAATTTTTTCCCTCAGAGGGCTAAAAAGAAATTGTCAGAGAGCTGCGCCAAATCTAGTACGTTTTTTTAATTCAAAATACAAATACTAATAGTTAAGTAAAGTATTTTTATTTATTAAGCAGTTAGTTAACCTTGATTTCTGTGTAAATCTCATTAGAAAAGATTACAAATATCTCATATATAGCAATATAGAGCATACCTTCAAGTAGGTTGTAACATGAAAAAGAAGAGAGCAAAAACAAATATCTCAGATCATTCAAATGACACACGTTAATAGCTTCAGTGAGAGGAATGAAATCAAAACATGGTCTAAAGAAGAAGTCCTAGATAACAAAGCTGTGAAAAGAGTCTTCTGGTAGCAGGGAGAGATAATTTCTTAATATGCTCGCATTCATGGCTCATCTTTATGGCGACTGCTAAATATATTTATACATTTGTATGAGTGAGTCTGTTCATCGTGGTTTATTCAGAGCGACAGCTGCAAGGCCGACAGAGTGGGACCGCTCCGGCACAGCAGCCAACCACGCAAGGTCAATCTTGTTTACGTTTTCTTACCCAGATCCATCTGAATCGCTAACAACACCGGCCCACGAGATGCAAAAAAAATAGAGAATACCCACATTAATATTCATTAGTTATTACCACAAATGAAAGGAAATAAATATCAGCCTGAGCGTAACCGGTGAGAAGCACGCTGCAGGAGAAATTGTCTCATACCCGTTATGCAGGCTGAAAAAGAAAAGAAAAAAGAAAAAGAAAGAATGAAAAGATGAAAGCGAAAGCTGAAAATGTTTGTCTATTTCAGCCCTGCGCTGAGGAGCTGCAGATGAGTCTGTTTCTCACGTCTCAAAATGGCTGGCGTCATATCCATAATGCTACTCTTTTCAGATGCAAACCTTCGCTATTCATCTTACATCAAAAAGGCACCTTTGACAGCCTACCAACACTGAACATGGGGACGGTAATATGGCATTATGGCAATGCGAGTGATCCAGTGATATTGATATTCATTTCTTTATTTGAGAAGAACGGTTCAAAAATCATCACAGTGACCTAAACATCTATTCTGCATCTTAATGCAACCGTAATATAGATGACCTTTGGTTTTGTGGATGTAATTTACATGCATATGGTAAAAATAACAGCCTATTGTTAATTTTGTTCAATTATTCTTGATTTAACCCTTTCTTTGCCTACCTTGAGAGAAAAAAATGTTTACATAAAAAACTTGCAGGCTGCAATGTAGTGCAGCTGGTAGAACTGTGGCCTTGCAGCAGGAAGGTCTTTGGTTCGAGTCCCAACCAGCGGTCTTCCTGCAAGAGTTAGCGTGATTTCACAACTTATGCGATGGTTTTCTCCAGCTCTTCCACAGTTTCTGTCTCCGTCTTTTAGTGTGAGACAAATATCCGCCCATCTAAGCTAATGTTAAATGTAAATCACATTTTTGCCACTCTAACTTTTTCCTTTTTGACCCATTACAAGAAACCTAAATGTATTTCATTAAGATTTTATTTGACAGAGTAACACAAAGTAGCGTACAGTAATTGTAAAGTGGAAGGAAGATAGTACATGCTTTTATTTTTGTTTTCTTTTAGCTTATTTTGAAATAAACACTAAGATGTGTTTTGTGCATTTGCTTCTTTGCTGGAATAACATCTCAGAGTCTTTTAGAAGTCGTCCTCCATCAGGTTTTCATCTTCAGAGAAAATGTCTTCTCTTTTCTTCTTAAATCAACTCAGTCTGAACGATTGAGTTAATTAGCTCAATCATTCTGATTCAGACCATCTATGAAAGCCAATTTTTTTTAAACTCTGGAGAGAGATTCTTAAACGGATATAGGTCTAGACTTTGACTGGTCCGTTCAAACACAAATAAGACACTTTTGATCTGAACCATTCTGTTGTAGCTTTGGGTGCACGTTTCGGACCGGTGACCTGTTGGAGGGAAAACTTCTGGCCCTTACCAACTGGTTTTAACGCCATTCTATTTCCTATCAACTCTGATATCAGCTCAAGAAACCCAGTGGTGGTGTGTTGAGGTTATCGTGGTTCAACAGACTCACGCCCCCAAGTCGTGAGTCTTCACAGCTCTTAGAAAGTTTCTCTGATTAATGCTTCGTTTGCCTTGCCTTTGAGTTTAGGTGGAGCATGGGATATTGCTTTACAACCAAACCCTGCTTTAAACCTCTCCTCACCTGCTGGGTCCGTTGGTCTTTGATCACTAATGTTCTCTAACAAACCTCCGAGACCTTCGCAGAACAGCTGAATTTACATTGAATGAATTTCACAGTGGTAGGATTTATGACTGTTTCTAATTGGCTGCAATGGATTTTATTTGAAATACTTAGAAGGCCGTGGATACATTTATTTTCCACTTCACAATGAAGGCTTGGCTTTTGTTGCTTTATTACCTAAAGTCTCAACACAGTACAGTTCATTGTGGCAGTGTGTCAGGATGTGAAATGTTAGATATAAAGTTTTATAGAGCTTCACAAATTGATCTTTTCTGTTGGATCCAAGACTTCTACCCTAATCGAAAAACCTGCAGAACAATTGTTTGCAATTTTTCATCAAGTACCTGAACAGCAGCCAAAGTTTAATCGTTATCTATTGACCTGTTCATCTGCCAATTATTCAAATAGTGTTTTATTAAACTCATATACTTTAGGTGAAGGTTTAGCTCTCCTATAGAGCTTAGATTATAATAATGTAGGCGTGCAGACATCCCCCTGGGTCCTTTTTATGCACAATAAAGAGAAAAAAAATATCCTATTTCTTCAAAAGGAGAAGAGGAGGATTGAAAAAAAAAGCAAACTAAAAAATATATTAAATCAATGGAGCACTCCATCTCCATCTCTTGTTCCAGCTGGGCTCTGAACTTAAACTAAAGGCAAACACAGTCAGTGGCACACAGACAGATACTGCAACAGAAACGAGCACACCCGCGAAAGGCTACACCACCAATCCCCGCTGATATAAAAGGCGAGCAGTCAGAAAACAGAACCGGCACAAACACAGCCCACAGCCACGCAGAGGAACGTCTGCTGCAGCGCGCGCAGACACATGGAAAACCCAAACACCACATCAGAAACAACCGTGTGACTGCACGCTTCACGCTTCATGCAGCAAACATTTGTGGATCTGACCGTCGCCGGGTCTGGTAAACGACCCAGCGATCTGCCGCTGCCCTCAGGCAAACAGAACGAAGAGGGATCAGGTTGTGCTGGCCTTGTGCTTTCTGCGCTGCAATATAGACTACACCATCTCACCTGACAGCAACAAGCTCTGCTCCACAGTGAGCACAACGGCTGCAAAGCAAACACAAGCTGCATGTGAGAGACAGACACGGAAACTCCCTCCAACGCCCACGCAGGGACAAGAAGACATCCCGGTCGCCAAGGAAACCCTCCACCAAGTGTTGCGTGAAGAAGACCCCGACGGGGTCAAATGCTCATCTGAGCTGCTTTTCATCAGCTGAGGGTTAAGAGGGCATGGGGCAGATGATGGTGATGATTGAGAGGGTGAGGAAGGAGAAAGAGAAAAAAGAGGAGTAGGGCTAGGAATAGCTCCTCCTCACGCCTCGGAGAAAAGGGAGCAAAAAGTGAGGAGGAGTGAGACTTTTTTTTGCTTTTTGTAGTCACCAGATCAAAATAGCCACATGTGAGCAATAAACACGGACATAAACACCACACTGTGCAGCGAAGGAAGACGATGAGAAGTAAAGGCTTAAAACATCCAACGATTACTGCTGACT
The DNA here is from genome assembly GCA_028564705.1 of Apricaphanius iberus. Classification (NCBI taxonomy): domain Eukaryota; kingdom Metazoa; phylum Chordata; class Actinopteri; order Cyprinodontiformes; family Aphaniidae; genus Apricaphanius; species Apricaphanius iberus. The sequence continues at coordinate 3,179,948 of JAPXFQ010000804.1, read as the reverse complement.
TATATACAAGGTTTCAACATATTTTTCACACGCATTTCCAAAATCCCTTTTTAGACAATTATAGATTTAAAAAAATTTTATTTTGTTAAATAATATCACGGCCCAGCTCTTAGAGACTTTACTCCACTTTTAGTGCTAAGCCAAATCACCAATATAGGATCATTCGATTATCTCATGTTGTTTTGACAGTATCAAAGCTGGCAAAAATCAAACAACTGCAGGAAACTAAGTAGAAAGTTGGATAAGCAAATGGGCAAATGGATGGATGGATGGACGGATGGATAGAAAATGTTGAGAATCCTCTGCTTTATATTCCCATCCTCATCCAAACCTGGAAATTGCCTAAAAGAAACTCCCGCCATTTCCAAACTGTGTAGGAAGCTTGAAACACGCGCCTGCATCGACCCCATCGGTAAAGTGGACAGCAAATAATGACAGAAGATCTCTACTGTCACGGATTTCATGCTGAAATCTGCAGTGACTGCAGGCAACATTTAAAGGTGGACATTTGGAAAAAGCCCTGGAGAAGGGCGCTTTTTAAAATAGACACCATGATAGTGAGCAGATTAAAGTTAACTCATCTTTAAAGCTAAATTCAAACTTTTGACCTCAAATCCCAGAGGAGTTGAAACAGACACTTTGTATACGCAGAGAAGGACCAAAGAGCAGAGAGAGAAAGAGGAAGTTCAATCCATCGCCTCGATCAATCATAATGGGCAAGGATCATACCCCCCGTCTTTCTAACCATAGAGCTAGACAGTGTCATCCAGGACATGCTACTGTGAATATCCTCCATGTCTCTGCATATTGAGTTATTAGCATGTCATTACAGGTCTGTGTGACAGTTATGAGACTTTCTTACAGCAACAGTGTCTTCAATAAGAGGCTTCTTCAGATTTATATCAACATTGAAGAGATCCTTACTCCCCACCGCATCACCATCCACAACTCTTTGAAGGCACTTGATGATATAGCCACATTTATTTCTCCTTTGGGATAAAGTATTTCTGAATTAAACTGAAAACTGTGCTGCTTGTGCCCCTGCTGAAAAACATACTACATAAACATCACTATAGGTTGCTATTGTGTTGTTGTTTTTTTGTATTAACAACTTGAAGCTTAACTAAAAGATTGGATTCATATATTGACAAGATGTAAGTATGATAAAAGCTTAAGAGACAATTTTATAAATTGAGGAACTAATTGGATTTCTTGTTTTGTAGTAATGTGAAAGTTAAAAAAACTTCATCTACTTAGTTTATTTTGTTGATATGACAGGCAAACTGTATTATTTCACCTTCTAATTAAGATAAAACACTGTCTATATATGAGATATTATGGGATTCCGACACCTCTGATGATTTTCATCCAAATTTACCTTTTTTATGTTGTTAGACTTTATGGGAACTGACATGATTGATACAGATAAATACTAGGAAAAGTAAAAATATATATGAATAAAAATGTTGACAAGGTGTTCACTCAAACCATTTGAGCAGCATGTGATAACACTGCTTGGATTTCAAGAAAATCTGGCAACGATTGAAGATATGTTTGTAAAGAGGTCCATGCCAAACTGGGACAGTCACATTGCTTTGTCAAAACTCTGTAGGATTTCAAGGTAAACTATAGGAAATATAGGTCAATCCTAGAGCATGGTATGGATTCAAATTTCAAGAATCGATTCCATTCCAGTTCTCAAGAATAACAATCAATTATCATGATCCAATTCAATATGGATATTTATCGGTGCTTTTAAAAACTTTTTTCTTAGCTGCTATCTTAAGTAGAGAACCGTAATTCATTGATGTAAAACTGGGTGTGGTTGAATTTCTGTACAAATGCCTGTCTGGACTTTTCCCTCATATTCCAGCTGTAAAAAGGGCAAACAATGTTGAAACGATTAAATCAATTTTTGGACATCTGAATCGATTATTTATTTTTATTTTTACACGGCACTACTCAATACACATCACTGGGATTATATTGAAGTTCAAATAAGGTTTCATGCAGAATAATCAGCCGTACCATCACAGTCATTCTGGTCGACTGTGAAGGAAGAAGGAAACGGCACTCGTCAGCAGTCAGAAAGAGAGCGAATTCAACAAGGAGCCTAAAGACTTTCATAATAATTAAAGCTAGATGAACGGGGTCAAACTATAGCACTAAAAAGCCAATTCAACCAACTCAAAATCATATCAAAAGTTCTCACAAGTCGCCTATCAACCACAGTGTTTACAAACTGTGCCTTTTGTGATGTCATCACACTAAACACCACTAAAGCATTTTTTTTCCTAGTGTAATTTGGTAGTGGAAAAACATATCCAGATGGATAGTATGGTTAATTAATTGGTGGTAAACTGTCACACAATATAGAGAAGAGTTGTGCTGAGGTGGCTGGTGAGCTGGGGGGGGGGACCCCACACATAAAATCAGCTTAGGGTCTCATACAATCTTAGTCCGGCTCTGCATTAAGAATAGCAGACATGAAGAATAAAGGCGGCCAGCAGTAAGTTAAGTCGCGGGGGTCTCCGTGTAGGAGCAGCGGCATGCGAACCCCGTCGCCTCCCGAGGCTCGAGCAGCTGTGTCCGGGGCTGCACCGCAGGGACACACTGGGCGCTTTGTTCCCCGCACGGCAAGGCAGATCTGCGGGTTCAACTCGTGACTATGTGCGGTTGGACTTCCTCGGGAGGCAACGGCCTGCAGCCTCGGTCCGCACAGGTCTCCCCTCTGTCCGTCCTAAAACAGTCGGCCTCAGAGAGCAGAGGGACAGGGTGGCACAGCCAACCAGGGGGGAGTGGAAAATTTGAACTGCGCCGCTGAGCCAAAGCTGTCCGAGGCAGCCCAGAGCCCACTCACACGGACGGTCCAAAGCACGTCGCCGCTTTCGCTTATTCTCGTGTTGAAATTAAAATACAAGAAAGAAAGAAAAAAGACAACAGCAGCCTTGTCGTCTCACGGAGCCCCGAAGACAACAAAACACGGAGCTCCGTGTGCGGGGAGGAAGGAGCGCGCCGGATAATCACGGTTCACTTAAGAAACAGCGACAAATTACACACAGCGTGGCTCTCACTGGAGCATAAACTGCACCTTTGGGAGATCATTGGAGTAAGTCATATGTGTACTTACTCAGAGGAACCGGTGTGGCTCGGTCCACTGGGGAGAGGGGGGGGGACAGCCAGACAGCCGGGGTCGATCGGTCGGACGGTCTTCCGGGGCTGTGTGCCGGGGGTGAGATCGGAGCTATGGAGACTGGGAAGCTGAGAGCTGAGAGGACTGAACGTAAACTGTGGCCTGCGTCATTTCACCAAGATGCCACTAATGCGCGGCGCGCAGCAATGCAGCCATCTTACCCCACCGACTCACCAATCACTGCTGCTGCCGCCGCCGAGCTTCTCAGAGCTTCTGGAGTCAGCAGCGACTGAGCTGGGCTAAATAATGCCCATGGAGGCAATAATTACCAGAATCTTATGGAAACTGCGATGCATTTTTTCGATTTTTTTCCACACAGTTTTAAGAATAGTACACTTTTCTCAAAGGTTTATCAATAAACATCAGTAGAAATAAACTTGCTACCTGAAGAAAAACGCAAAACGTAATTTTCTTAATGTTGTATGGAGGGCCAAAAGTACCTCAATACCTAAACTGTGTAATGACTACTTTAAAGTTTTGTTCATTGGTTAATGTGAAAAACAAATGAATCTAATTAATAAAATATTCAGGTAATTTACAAAAGAAATCACATAAATATTTGTATGGCTTTCCATAATAGGCTACATGAAACAGTACATAGATTTTTTTTTTTTTCAAATACCACACTAAAGACTAAAGTTTTCATTTCCAGCCCTCTATACACCAGGGGAATCAAAAAAAAGTTAGTTTTATTCTACTTTTGACCAATTACATTTGTAATTCATGACATATTCAGTAACGTAGTTGTTTTCATTTCCACTTTTGACTAATAAAAAAATTCTTTAACACTTACAAATTACAATTTGCATAAATATTGAATTGTGGCACTGTTGGTGCTCCATACTTTTCTGTATTGTATGCTATACAACAGTAGATTGATTTTATTTTAACCAATGTTTGAAATATGTACATGTACAAAAATCCACATTTAAATTCAGCATCAATTTTAGCAACTCTGTCTTAACCAAACAATCTAATGGCGGTTTTGTTTTTCAATAACAAATCTACATTTACAGTAAAAACACAGAGTCTTCAAAACAAATGTAATGGAAAAAAACACACCTATTCTCTTTGTTTTGTGTTTGAGTTGACATTACCAAATGCAAAACAGTCGAGCTGACCAGCTGACATTTATAAACAGATCAACCAACTTTAGTCAGAAAATTGTAGTTGGTAAATATCATCTTCACATTTTAATTCTTATAACTGAAAGATATTAACTCACCTTCAATTAGCTACCATTTTAGTCCAAAGGTATCTGAATGTTAATCTAGAGAAATTCTTAGACGTAAATGCAATATTGTATCAATATATATATTTTATTTAACATTAGTTATTCTAGTCAGCTTTCTTCCATTGAATTACAGTCAGTAATTCTATGGTACACAAGAAACTTTCCAATTACATGAGGTGGGCGTCCACCCACTGTTTATAGAAACGTATGTTGTAAAGAACCGATCTGAAAACCTTCAGCCTTGACTGAATCGTTGTCATTATTCTAATGTCAAAATATGCCCACTTTTATTTTCAGATTGACCAGTTTTCAATCACGCCCTTCCTAATGTATATTATTAATTTTTAAAGTTGTCTTCCAAGTATTTTCAAGTGCAAAACTCTGAATTTTCTGTTTAAAAAAAGCAATAAACTCAAAAGACACAATTTCTTTTAGAATCTTTATTGAAATCTCCTCCTTTCAACTCATTGAACTCTGCTTCTTACAAACAGTCCAGCACAAGAATCAGTTCTTCCAGCGCCCTCCAGTGGCGATCTGTGGCTGCGCTTTAACGCATAGAGAGCGTTTGCTCCAATGTGGTCCAAAGAATGTTGTTCGTGTTGTGCCTGGTCAAAGAAGCACTGTATTATTTCGGTCAGTCTATCTGGGCAAATAAATATTTACAGATTTTTTTAGACAAAGAATCATAAAAATATATCCATCTCACCAATCTTGCCCAATATTAATCTTTTTTTCCCCTTTCTAATGAATGTCCATGATCAGGCCCAAAATCAAAACATCAAATATTTAATCACATATAATCTCCAGTTTCAAATAGAATTAATTGGTCAATGGATTTACGAGCGATAAGGAAGTTCAACTGAGCAAAAATGGTCAGAAATGCAGACAGGAAAAAGACTGGAAAGTACAGTGCAGTTACATACACTCCCAAGTAATCTGGTCCACTGAAAAAAAGACAAACTGTTCAGAGAGAAGCAAGATCCCTGTTCTCTTACTCATTATCTAACATATGAATCCCACAGTTAGGTAAAGACGCTGCCTTTGCAGGTAAAACCTTTCACAGAGAGTAAAATAAACCGTTTATGACAGCTCCCTCTGTGTAAATGTAAGCCCCACCCCTCCGGGTAAAACCACAGTTAAAGAGCAAAGATGTTTCCAACGACTGTCAGAGCTCATCCTTCTCCATCTGCTTGAAAGCCTCCAAGTCTTCCCGCCAATCAGCTAGCAGTTCATCCACTGACTGGCTGCTCGAATCTGAGTCGCCTTGAGGCTCTTCCCTCTTCTCAGAGTCTTTAGGCTGAGCCGTGTCCTCCTGTGGATCCACGGCGCTATCCTCTTCTTCCCCTGCATGACTGACCTCCTCCTTAGCGGGGGTAACTTCCTCAGAAGGCGATTCATCCAGCTCCTCTGTGCTCATTTGCGACTGGCTAACGGGTTCAAATGAAGTGGGAGTCGTTGCCTCGGTTTGACAGTCCTCTTCCTCTCCCTGCACGTCCACACCTAGAAGGGAAGCAAGGGTGTGATGAGCAGTTTTGCAAAAAATAATAATAGAAAAAAAAGACTAAAACAAACACTTTTTCTGCCGGATATCCACACATCCCACCATTCCAGGTCAAAAATAGATTCGTTTTTATAAAGAGGCTGTCAACTTGAACAGCATGGTGCTGATTGTGAGTCATGTTTCCTGCAGGATAAAGCCTTCCTCACATAGCTGTGCAGCCAAACTGAGAGTCAACTGATAAATGGAAAAGACTGCACTGTTAATATTTAACCAGAACTGGCAGGAATGAGAGCGTGTTTGTCCTGATCCTAAAAATTCAGCTGATTGTAACTCAGTTTTAGGAGCAGTTTTCGCCTGTAACGACAACCAGAGAGACAACACCCAGGATTATTGCACAACTACAGCTTTAGACCAGGTCCCAGTTGCAGACGAGTTTGACAGTTACAGACATTGCCATTAAACCAACAAGAATGACTAATGCTGGATTCGAAATCCTACACAAATGGGATCTAAAATATTTTCCAAACTAAAATTTCCAGGCGATCCATTGGCTGAGGATGGAAGGGTGGAACCTTTGTGCGATAGAACAGCGATCAAGGTCAAGAAATACTAGACTAACAGCTCCTCTCACCAGTTATGATCATAACTGATCTTGGTTTAAGGTGTTTCCTATAAGCTACAAATAACAGAAACTACAATGACAGGTCTGAATAAGTACATGGGATAGGGGGATGTTAACAAACAAAAAAAGTGGGAAAAGAAGAGATTACTTACTGCCCTCAATCAGGCTCCCAGGAAGAGGTTTACCTTTGAATATAGCTGCTGCTCATCAACAGGTGTGAAGGGAACAAAAAAGGAACAGAAAACAAGTAGGAAGGGGGAAAAAAAGGTACAGTTACAGGATACAGAAGGGAAAAAATTAGAAAAAAAAGCTTTGATAATGATGTGATGAATCTGGTCTATCGTGCAGTATTATAAGCACAGGTGGTGGGTGGCTTCCAAATGTTCCCAATATCATTTATAGCCACAGTTTGTTTTATTGGGCTAAGCACATGAGGCTCAGTTGGTGGGGAGATCGGAGCACGGTGATAAGCGATATGTGAAGTTCGGGGGTTCAAGGAATCATGTCACACCTCTGTCTCTGGCTTTGTCACTCAGCAGCACCTCCACCTCTCTGTACTCCTTCAGCGCCTCCAGCAGGATGTTCCCCTCCTTATGAAACAGGAAGAGGAGAGGCAGCGTGATGTCGTCGGTGCTGCGGCCGTCTCCGGCCATCTGAAAGAGGGGAGCAGTGTCGCTGCTGCTGCCCTCGTTGTCATCTGAAACGGAAGGAAAACACGACCAGAAGTTGGTGAGGCACAGCTATAGAAAACAATATGCACAGAAACGTTTGGCTCACACCTAGATTCTGTAATATTTTTCTGCTGAATAAATAGCTCATTCTTTTATGAAACAGCAGAAGACATCAGAAATATACAAGGAACTAGGGCTGGGCGATTGTGGCCTTTAATCTATATCGCGTCATAATCTAAGAAATTTGCATTAACGCAATTATTGCTATTTATTCTTATCTTCTGTTTAGATATGTCAAAATGACACATTGCAGCAGAACAAGTTCCAAAAAAAGTTTAGATTTCAAGAACATTAATTGTGCATAATCTTTTTCTAAACTTTTTTCAAAAACTTACATTGCATAAATAATGAAGATATTTTAAATAAAACCTAAATGTTATGAAAACAAGGTTCAAAACCAAAGAGCAAAATGTATGAATATAAAATATTTATTTCTGCTTCCTTAATAACTTATTTTTAAATTTAAGACCAAACAAAAATACATCTGCACATATTTGAATTAAACATGTGTCATTCTAAACAGGTTTGTTTTCTATTAAACAGGAAAAAAAGTTTCGACTTGCAATATCTGTAGTAAATGTAAACAATGAGTAACAGTATTTATCCTTCTCACGTTCCTGGTTCAAAGTACCAAGGCACAGCCTGATGACATCATCAACATGTGCAATCGCGGTAAGCTGGTGTAGTCAAAATATCTGCTGTTGGCGAAATTTACATCATTTCTACTTTATAGCGTTTATTTCGCCCATCGCTGCAAGGAAGTTTAATAAAGTGTTATTTTGTCCCATAAAGCTCTGTTCAGTTGTTCCGCCATCATGTCGGGTGGAGCACCCCACCAGACTGGATGTCTTCAAAACTAATCCAGTTAATTTCCACTAATCTAGTCAGAGAGTTATCATCTGTCTTATGCAGTTTGCAGTCTGAACTGACCGATGACTATGCCTCCGATGGCGCCGGCGTTCTGGATGTTACGGGCCTTCTCTGCAAACATGCACTGACCACGCTGCAGCAAGGCGATGTGGCCCTGGACGTACTCGCCGTTGGTGAGCTCGCTGCAGCCGCTGTAGGGTTCGGCTACAGTCACAAAGCCTCGTACCTGCACAAAGGATGAAAGGAGCGTTAGGACACAGAGAAAAGCCTGAGCAAGTACTTGTTCGTCTTGGACTTTTACATCATTTGCAGCATCGCGACCACAAACATCATAATTCTTTAAGAATTTTATGGTAAAGACCAAAACAAAGCAGTGCCTGATTTTTAAGCGAGATGAAAATTTTTATATTTGCCAATGATTTAAGAGTGGCGCGCATTGTATTCTGATTGTATTCATTGATAAAAATCACAGTTAAAGCTGGGGTACGTAGCCTGGTGACATCCAGGAGGAAGAGGAGATTTTTAAAAGCAAACAGCTGTAGCTCCAGCCTCTGCTCCCCCTCCTTTTCTGGAAAGAGATGAATAAATAAATATAAATTCTGAAAGATTATATACGTTATCATATCATAGAACAGATAGTGAAATATAAGCCTTTTTTTAGTTTACTTTAAAATTCTGTAAACTATGTTCCCCAGCTTTAATGGACTCAGTTGTGTTGGTCCTTTGCTTAAAGTCCCAACAAATTAAATATAATCATATTTGCAACATGACAAAAGTTGAAAAAGTTCAAGGGAAATTGATCATTTTTCAGGGAGCGTTTGATTATGGTGCTGAAACTTATTTCCTACTCAACATTTCAGAGGAGAACTTTCCCTCTAGGAAATATAATGATAATAATCATAAAAACAAATCAAACTGAAGATGGGGGGGGACAGTTATTAATGCCTCAGGGAGAGAAAAAAAAAAACAGACTCACCCCTGTGGAACTTTTGGAGAGGTCAGTGCCAAACTGCGCTGGTCCCGCAGTCAGCACCACTCTGCCAAAGAACGGATGGGACACAATCTGGATGGCTCTGGGAGGCAGCTGCTCCTTCTGCTGCTGGCTCGACAGCTCCATCATCTCCTGCATGAAGCGCACCCCATCCTCTGCTGCTATTGCGCTCAGAGCCTAAGTGTAGGTGCGACAGAGTGGGAGAGGAGAAAGCCTTCGTTTAAAGAAAAAAGACACCAAAAATAACACAGTGGTGGTAAATAACCATCTGCCAGTTTGTGTATAGAAATAAATTGAAATATTGCATAATGGGTTTTTTTTTGTCTTTTGATGGGAATCTGCTATGTGGTGTGTCTTCTGGCAGTGGTACTAACCTGTGTAGCGTGCTGCACCAGCTGCACCCTGCCATCTTTCAGGTGGATGAGACTGACTCCCATCCGGCGAAGCAGCTCCAGATGTTCAGGGTTGTTTGCCATGAAGTCCTGAGCCCTCAGGGGAGGACGGCCCATACCAGGTTCCCTAAAAAGGAGTGTGCGGTGATTAATGAAATACATGACCCCTGTATAGTACACTAATACAAAATTTGAGTAAAGCAGAAGAAAACAGGCAGCTGTTGCAGACACCCGATAGGGCCTAAGAGCAAGTCAAACCTGTAGGTCTGCATACCTGTGCGGGGCAGGACGGGGACAGCTCTTGTCGACGGCGCTTCGAATCGGTTCTCTCAGGCTGCGAGGAAAGGCGGGATCAGGAAACAGGAGCCGGGTGTTGGGACACGTCCAGTCGAAGTTAGAGTCGTCCAGCTCCTCCTCCTCAGACTGCAACGTGGAGAAAGGTTCCGTCATTACCGGTAGCGCCACAGTGCTTCCATCAAGCATCAGTGTCTTTAAATGCTGTCTGAACTACCGTTTGGTTTGAGGGAATGGATGAGGTGCTGGGGGCTGTGGAGAGAGACAGCGGGAGCAAGTGTGCCTCGGTTGTGAAGACGTAGTCTTCCACATCAAAGGGAATGTCTTCTGCCTCAGCAAACAGCAGGAAGAGATATTTAAACATCTCAGCGAGGAAAAACGAGTCCATTCTGGGGGAAAAAACAAAAAAAAAGCGGAGTGAAACATAAAGCAGGATCTGGTTCCTTAAACTACAAATTATTCGCAGCAGAAAAATATTACAATTGGCCTTTGCATATAAAATATGTTTTTCCACCCTGCTCCTCATGGCACACTGCCCTGCATGTTTTAGATGTTCCCCTGCTTCAGCACATTTGATTTCAATTGATGGGTGATTAACAGGTTTTTGCTGAACTGCAATCATCTGAAGCAGGTAAAAATAAAAAATAAACCCACTGGTTTATACTATGAAGGAACATTCATAGGTGACTTAAGGTCATCCTGATCTTTGCTCTATTAAGGCAAAAGCTTTTGGATATACATTTATTTTCCCATTCAGTACAAAATGAAATAGGTTTTTAACCCTGGCAATGGTGTACTATTTTATACAGTGTACCAGTTTAATATCACTTGAAAAATGGCAAACAAAAAAACTTCTTGAATGGCTGGATCTTAACCAGGTTCCAATCAGAGCTTCAATATGCAACAAGAAGAAATGGAAGTGAGAAAACAATTTACTGAAAACTAGGCTTGAACTGAAGCAGGGTGTAAAAGACCACATGCCTTTAAAGGCTAAAGTTGGTGCAAAAATGTGGATTCGTTGTCATTTTCTGCTAGGTAGTCACAATATCATGACATTCTGCCTGCAAAGGCAAAAAAGTTCCCCTTTTTGAACGTGTTCGGGTTGCATAAGGAGGGCTTCTCGCAGAGCACCATTTCTGCAGAGCTGGGAGGCACTCATTTGGAGTTCCTTAAATGATCCTGAAGGTTATACAACAACAACAAAATATTTCATCAGCACTAAGCTCCAGCATTGGCTTTCTGACAAGACACTGAATGATCCTCGACCCAAATGAAGGCTGTTACTGGACTGCAGCCCCATAGCCATCAGAGAGGACTGAGACTGGAGGGCTTCAAAAACAAAAAACAAAAACCTTTTCAATGGCCTCGTCTCCTTGAACACCACAGAACTGACTGTTTGAACTTTGCAAGACAGGCCCAAACATAGAAAGGTGGAAGAAAGTTTTATTCTCAGATTGGAAAAAAATGTAACCTTGATGTTCTCCAACATTACTGCCATGAGAAGCAGATCCCACCTGAGACGTTTTCTAAATCCAATTAAGAACCTTTGGGGACGGATGGTCAGGGAAGTTTACAAAAACGGACAACAATTCCAGACAGTAGATGAACTTCGTGCGTCCGTCTTAACCAAAATATTCCCGCTCACCTCATGGTTCTCACGTGTGCTTAAAGCATGCCGCAACAAATTGCTGAAGTGATCCAAATTGAGGATGGAGCCACTCATTATTATTTTAAACCATTAAAGAGCTGTAAAACAGCCTGTTTGACTTTAAGCGTTGTTTTAAAAAAAACTGCATGCTCAAAAAATTGTTTTGTCTCCCCCCTATTTCTCCTCGTTGCATATTGAAGCTCTAACTTTAACCTTGTTAAAAACCAACCACATAAAATATGATTTTTGCTATTTTTCAAGTGGGCTTTAACTCTTATCCTGCTAAATGTTTCAACTGGCAATTCTAACGTTGGATGGAGGAATGAGAGGGAAGGAGGAAAAAATCCTTGATTTACAGTTTAAACATTTTTTTTCTAGATGTGTATTTTTACAGCTACCTATGTTGCTTTGTTTAAATGTACGGATCTGTAATCCAAACAAAATTAATGACCTATTTGAAATGTTTGCAGTTTTTCAGGACGTCTCTACAAGCTTTGGACATCTAGTGTGGGACATTTGGGTCATTCTTCTTTGTTAAATAGTTCAAGCTCAGTCAGACTGGATGAAGAACATGTTTGAAAAGAAAATTTTAGGCTGCATTTAGGATCGGACCAGTTGTAGCACATGAATGTTCTTTAAAATGTGCTTTTTTTTCTTGTCTGCTGATATGGAAATTCGCATATCATTGTAGATAAGGATTTGGCTGAATCAGTATCCATGGAAGTTTTAAAGATATTTATTAGGATCTGAACAGGAACCCATCTCTCAGGTAAAATTGCTCTCTCCCCGAGCTAAACAGAAGTGAAGTCCCCTATGTAAGCCCTGTGAACTTATCACAGAGTGAACTGTTCCACAGACACAACAATATCTCTTAGCGACCCTCAGTTGAGGCAGACTAGGTAAAATGGGCTACATTCACTGGATGCATTTACTAATAATTATTCATATTTACTACACTTTAAACATAAACTATACTGAAATAAGTTTCCCATTTCACTGCATTTAGCTCTATTCATCTTGGCATTGACTCTTCCTCACAGCATGATGCTGACACTGCCATTTTTCATGGGAGAGGTGATGTATCAAGGCTGTTAGCTGTCCTTTGGTCATAGCATGTTGCAGGCCAGCCAAAAAATTCAGTTTGGGTTTTATCAGACTAGAACCCCTTCCTCTCAGACGTTCTGAAAAACTAAACAGGAATACTTGTGGCATTCTTATTGCAGCTCTATCATTAAACTCACATCAGTTGATGCCATCAATAAAAGCTTTCCTGTTAAGAGATTCACCCATTAGAGCAGAGGATCTCTGCTGCTCCTCCAAAGTTAGCACGGACCTCTCGACTACTACTCTCCATAAAGGCAATTAAGCTTTTTTTTAGAATTGTTGTATCAGAATAAAGTAGGTTAAATTCAAAAGTATGCCATGCTTTTTTTTATTTTTCTCCAATTTTGTAAAACACAGTATTTATGATATGTACATGTTGTACCAACATCTAGTCAGTTTTACTTTCATTGCACAAAAATCTCAGTCTGTTTGCACTGACCGGTCTTCGTGGCTACCAGTGCGCACATCCTTCATAGCAGCAAAACCACAAGGAACCCGAGCAAAGCGGTTGAGGTTGTCCAGGATGGTGCGTCCTGCCTCCAGGTAGTAAGGGTCTCCTGTGGCCTGGAGGGAATGGGAGGAAAGGGGTGGGATCATTGGAAAAGTCGGTGCGTCAGCAATGAACGCTGCTCGAGTTGAGCACAGTCAAAAGCAAAGAGGAGATGTTGAGGAAAAAAAATATTTCATTGACGCTTCATACTGCTCCATCTGTGCTGCGACATTGAAAAGAGCCTTGGTTGTTTGTTATCACCTTATAAAGGAAGTAGGTGCTCTCTGCAAACTCAGGCCTCAGGGGATGCTGAGCCCAGTGTACCCTGAAATCAGTAGTGAAGGCCTGCAGACAGACAAAGAAGGACGAAGCAGTCAGCACATTACACAGAATCAGGACCAGTAAAAAACTTCACCACAAAATGTCACCCTGAGCACACAGTGAAACATGGTTTCCCTTCACAATTCTTTACTTTTGTTTCCTATCAAATAGAATCCAAAAAAACGCAGAGCTTTTTTTGTTTTCATGCGATGAGGTCTGACTAAGGGTTAGGGTGTGAAAGGCACTATACTTGCCTGCTAACATACCCAACACATTATCAGGATAGTTTTATTTTCACTTGCAGTTGGCTTTCAGCCTTCTAAGGCCTCATGCAATAAGAGCTGCCTTCCTAAACAGTTTTGACAGGACGCAAGAACGCAGGTGATGATTTGATTGTTTAATTTGTGGCAGAATTCGAAATCAAGAGCCCGCACTGTTAAATCTGACACAGTAAAACAGATCACCTCTGGGAGGAAGTTGTGTTTCTTGGTAACTTGGTACAACATTTCATGAGTCTCGATTGCAGGACGGATGTCTCCCTTCAACACCTGAAACATACACGACATTCACTGTGTCAATAAAATGCCAAAAGACCAATTGGAGGACCTGATCTGTTTGGCAGAACAGGATCTAATCTGACCTGGAGTCCAGGGAAGAAAGCCAGCAGAGAGTCCATCCAGGTGCGAGCAGGAAGCAGGGGTTTGTGGATGTGGACATCCAGCAGCAGAGGAGGCTGGCTGATGTACTTCATGATGGACGCATAGTGCTACATGGGGAGAACAATGGAGGAATGGGATAAAGAAGGGAACATTTTTAGATGCAAGGGAGTATGAAGATGTACATTCACAGACTGAAGTGCTTAACGCCCTTGAAATCATGATCTTAAGCCTCCTGAACTTTATTCATATTTCATGCTAAGTAAGAACCAATCAATACAAAATGTATTATTCAGTGAGTGCATGATGCTGGAAAATCAATGTGGTTGGATCAGACGTGACAAAAGTCTGTCTAAACATCGACTTTGAACAAAATTTTCCCCATTCGCGTTGTAAAAAAAAATTACACAGAAAAAGAAGAACTCTCACGTAGAAATAGCTCAAACTCTTCTAATATTGGATAAATGGACGTGTTCATGAACATTACAATCACTGATAATACAAAACAGATCAATAAATAATGTCTGGGTCCTTAAAAGCATGCGAAGGAAAAATTATTTAGGAGCTGAGAGATATGCACACGTTTAAAAGCATAACCTTGTGTGCGAGGGATTCTCTTATGACAAATGTTATGGAGACAGCGGAGGAATCGATTTATTGAACACTGTGTGTGTGTGTATGTGTGTGCGTGTTTCCTCACAATATTAAAACGCTGCAGAAACAGGTCATCTCCCAGGAGGATGTAAGCCTTTAGCAGGTATTCATAGTAAGAGTCAATTCCAGCTCCGACTCCACTGTCTGCAAGCAATAACATCATATAAAAAAAAAAGATTTTCGATGCATGAGAACAACAAACAAAAAAAATCAACAGTCTTCGTGCTTATCCAACCTTTAACCGTACTAAAGCAACTAAAATCTTCAATCCGCCTTCTAGTTTAGCAGCAAGCTAAACCTTCCCTCCGTCTGGTTTCGCTTTGAACAACCTGTAACTCAGTCCCATCCCCCACCCTTTTTATCTTCTTCATCCGTGCACTCTCACCTCTTCTGACCCACTCCCCTGAGTGGATGTTGATGGTGGTTCCCACCAGGTTGCTGTTTCTCTGCCTCTTCTCCCACAGAAAGTCCAGGGCCCTCCGAGCATGGTCCTGTCAAGCCATGAAGAATAAGTTACTATAAATCTAAAATAATAATCAATCTACTGTAGCGTTCTGCTGCGAATAAATTCCTGACTGGCTCGGTGCTTGTTCAGCAGTTTAATGCAGCAGCAAGGAAATTAATCCGTCTACGGCTGAAACGACAAAAAACAGCCTGCCTTGCAAAAGTATGTCTACCCCTTTAACTTTTTCACATTTTTTTATTATAATCCCACACTTCAAAGTGTTTTGTTTGGATTTGATGCAACAAACCAATAGGAAGTGTTGTAAAAATGTGAAGTGTAGGCATAATCATGCATGGTTTTCATTTTTGAATGAATAAATAAAAAAAAAAAGCTTCAGACATTTATATTCACCCGTCTTTTTTCAGAAGTAACCTCTTAAGCAAAGAGAATCCATCTTTATCCCAGACTAAGTTAAAGAGGCTTAAGAAGGCATCTATCGAAATGTGACAGTAAAATGACAGGACAGGCAAGAAATTAATCACAGAAACAGGCCATGGTTACTCTGGGGGAGGTGCAGAGATCTGCAGCTCATGTGGGACAATCTCTTGACACAACTAAAACCACAAAAACTCCTGCTTGGTGTTTGCGACAAGCCAACACAAGTTTTCAACAGAAGACTTTCATGCACACAATCTGACTGAGTCTGTGGCATTTGACAAAGAAAGGACTACCGCTCCAATCTCTAGATGCATAGAGACATATTCTAAATAAAAAGACTTGAACCAGTAACTGTAGTGAAACTACAGTATTGACAGGAGGGTGAATACAAAACCACAATGCACTTTATAATAACCGCCCCCACCCCAAACGAACAGAAAACAAGGTATCGTTTGAGTGTCTTCAGTAACACCAACAGTATTTGTTTTTTCTGTCTGTGGCACCTGAAGGCAAATATTCACTGTGAAAAACACATCTGTGTTTAAGCAAACAGCTACACCCAATTCAATCAAGAATTCCCAGGAAAAACTAATTCTCTTTATTTCTGACCAGGTGCTTGTGTACTTTCATCAATGCGTTCCATACAATTTTTGCTTCATTATTTTATCTTGAATTACGCGACCTTCAGTACTGCTATCAGCTATTTTTGTTCTTTCAACGTTTCGCAACTAAAACTGAAAGAAAATGATCTTATGTAACCAAATCTAGCACTTAAATTAATTTACTTTACTTGTTAATCAAAGTCCTTTTGGTGAGCTGTCGCCAGTTTTCAGATTTAAGCTTTATGAAGGCATAACTCTAATTTATTGGATCTAATTAGTGTGAAAATAAGTACATTTGGATAAAAGGTTTCTACAAATCGCATATTCCCATTTTATTTCATAAGCTGCTGATGATCTTAAGGAAGCGGAGTTACTTAAAGGATGTAGCAGTTCACCGCCACTGTGCTAATATCTATTCAGCTGGTCTTTGAACCTCAGGAGGTAAAAGTGTGTATCCATTACCATGAAATAACAATGTTACACACTGGTTCTAAAATGAACTATTTGTGTTTCATGAAGTAGACCAGTGTCTTACTCAATTTATCAGTTGAAGTTAAAGTTATTACTTATAACTGGGAGGTGAATTTCATAGGCTTGATATCATGTATAACATTTTGATAAATATTAACTCATACCTCAAACACAGGGTCACCAGTGAAGCGGCTTAAGGCAGCGAACTCTAGGATCATGGTGCCCGCGCAGGCCGTGCAGGTGTCCGTTTCCGTACCAGTCCGCGTCTCTGGACCCCTGACTCCGTGCTTCAGGTTTATCTTGCGATCAAAGAAAAAAGAAAAAGAAAGACGTTGAGGATATGTTTTGAGAATTAGGTTTGATCTGACACTCCACACAGAAGCAAGTCAACCATGAAAGGGCTTTTAGAGCTCAGAGCTGTAAACGATGCAGCGAAGCGTAAAATGCAAATAAGTTTTGAGCTGAGGGAGATGTCCATGCAAATGTAGCTAAGTGTTTGGAATTAACAAAAAGATACTTTCTGTCTTTTATTTCCAACATAGATAATAATTTCTGCCCATATGGAGCTACTATCTTAAAATTACAAAAATAACTTCTTTATCTTTTGATGAAATCTGCAAAATTCTCGCCTCATTAAGATGAATTACAGTCTGTCTCACCCTTGGATAAGGCAGGCCGCTGCTGGTGTTGAAGGCTGGCAGTAGTCGGAGTCCCAAGTCCTTGGCCATATGCAGGAGCTCGTCTTGGTACCACTGCATGTGCCTCCCTCCCTCCTTCAGCATCACAGCCATAGAATGACCACCGAGGAGACCCCTGTGGGACCGCAGGTAAAAAAAAAAAAAAAAAATCAGTGCCATTCAGTAAAGAATCTGTGCTAAATAATGAAAGAGACATTTATTTTTTTTTTTTAGAAATATGCGTTGGCAGACCAGTCGAATCTCACCCAAGGACTCGAATGTTGGTTTCAAAGACAGACACTACAATGTCGTTATCCAGCCGAACATCTGACAGGACTCTCCTCACAGCAGCTTCAAACTCTTTTGTCTTGTTCAGAAGCTGCAGAAACAGTCCCAAACCCCCCTTAGTTACAGATCTAATCACGTTAGAGTTTAGTCAAATAAATGCTGGGAAAGCATTATTTTTATGTTAAATTTGACAGTTACTAAAAAGTGACTTAATCTATTATTTTCTCTTAATCACACTTTTAGGACTATATAAAATCTATTCACATTGGGTTCTGATTTGTCATGATTCCCTAATTACTGTGATCAATATTTAGGGACATTTTTTATTAAGTTCATAATTGTAGGGTATTATTGTTGTATAAGTAAGTTCTGGTACATTTTTATTTCAATTTCACATTAGTTATTCTTCTGTTAAAAAAAATAAAAATATATATATAAAAAATATATTCCAAATGTTTTCCGATTAATGTGATCAATTTCATTATGTAAGATTACCAAATATCAACAATACAAGAAATAATACTCACCACCAAAGTATCCAAGGTGTCTATGAGGGTCAAAGAAAATCTGCCGGAGAAATCATACATACATTTAATAAAAGACAGTTAATTTGTGCTACTGTTCATATAAGTAGATTGAACTTTATTATTTAATAACAGTGCTCTATCGTGCCTGTTGCAAAGACATTAACAAGTAATTGGAAATTCATCACATTTTGCTGGGCTGAATCTATCTAGTAACTCGATGCAACAGTCACATCTAGTAAAGCAACTGGACTGCCAAGCAGCACAAAGTTGTTGAATTAAATAATATTCTCAAAAGTAATTGCAAACTAACAGTTATCTCATGGAATGAACTGGGATGGATTTTTTTTTTAAAGTAAAAATGATTATACCAGTCACACTGAGTAAAAATCAGATTACGAATCATGGCAACAAACTCAACCTGCCTTCACTTTCTCTGCTTCATAAAATGTCTATCTATCTCAGATGTGTCCAAACATTCTGATGAAAACTAAACCTGTTTCCCCCCCTGTTCCTTTCTAGAAAACTCCCATCTTCTTTGTTCCATTTGGGTCACCTTACACTTTATTACATCACCATTACTTGTGCTGCATTATCACGCGCACATGATCTCTCTTTTTACTTTAACCTAATTACACCAACTGTGCTTTTTTCCCAATAAGTGGCAATGATTTTTCTTAATCCGTTAAAGTACCTGGAATTTACAATGCTATAAAAGAAAGCTAAGAAAAGGATGTAAAGATTCAGCTCACATTTGCAGTTTGCTCTCTGACACCTGAGAGCCAAAAAGATATCGGCATTTCTATTTCCTTAAAAACAACTGAGACCAAGCGGCAGCATGCTACTTACTTCCCGAGTGCATCATCCACGTCTCCTCGACTGGGTTCAAGGCCACGTACTCTCCCTCTGCAAGTCAGAGGCATCAGCTCGTCTGCTGGGTATGCATGGTCCTAGAATGAACACAAACATCTCTATTAACTCCATGCTACAGAGCTCTGGATTTTTATTCTTTTTAAACAGGTGGTTATAGAAAACTTACCATGTAATTCTGATATGCATGGTCAAACATCTCAACCACTTGGTTCCTTTTAGAAAAGCATTAAAAATCTTAAATCTTGCAGTTAGACAGTTGTTTAACACACAACAACCAGTGTTCTTTCAACTTACCTCAACTTCTGTTTCTCTTCCCTGGACATAGCCTCTCCATAAGGGCATACCGCTCCGAAGAAGAGCATCAACAGGCACAAAACAGGCGGCATGTTGGGTGGAGATGACGGCAGCTAAATATTTAAGTCATTTAGCACTGCCATAACCGAAGCGGACACCATGCCACCCTTCAAGCTACACATTTAACTTCACTCATTTGTGGATTTGAGCCGCCAACTGATCGAAGATCAATTTATGCGCGCACATACAATTACAAGTTTCTGTCAAGTAATCAGCTGTCAGATATAACGTACAAGGAAGAAGAAGAGGAGGAGGAGGAGGAGTGCAAACAGTTTCAGGTCCTGTTTACCTCTTCAAGCTGTCACCTTAACCCATGCGGAACACTGGTAAAATACCTACTTTTACAGACCGCATTCAAGTAAGCCTGCTAAATTAAAAAAACACCTAAACAAAAAACATATCGATGACAAGCACGGCTCGGTACACAGATGATCTAAATCTCTCGTTAATTTAGGCCAACGGAAAAAAAGGGTATACTTTTTAGTATCTGCATAACCGTTCAGATTTACTTATACCAAACAAAATTAATCAAATTACTTAAAAAACATACACCAAATAACACCAAAGAGTCCTATTGGTACAAGTTCCCATTGTCAGCGAGATACCCTTTAAAGAAACAAGTTAAGTATTGCCTCCGTCTGACAGTCTTTCGTCAGCAGCCGAGCACTTGTCAGAGCTTAATTAGCTAGCTATGCTAATAAAGAAACGTACTAATGACAACAGCTAGACCTGGGATACTAAACATATTAAATATAAACACCCCCATTGTTAAACAGCGTAGCTGGCCGGGCTAGTTACGCTGTCCTTTGGGATATAAAGTGAGTAAAACTCGCCGAGTACAAGTGTTCCGCTCAGAAACTAGCCTTCCTAACCCCGGATACTACGAAAGAAACGTCAACAGCATCCGTTTTGTTTTATTTGTCCCTGAGTTTAGCTTTTCAGGGGCTGTTTTACGTTAGTGACAGACTCATTCCTCATCCTAATATAAGATTTTCTCATAAGGTCTTAGATGCCATATTTATTTTTTTATATTATACATTGGTCTTTACACGTAGATTTGTCAGCTAAGCGGAGTCTACACCTGCAAGTCTCTGCTCAGGGATTTTTTTATTTATCATTCTTGGTCCGTTTGCAGTGTTGACTTTGAATGCGGCTCGGAAATAATTGTATTCCACCGCACCTGCTCACCTCACTCCAGCCCCTTAAATGACCATCAAATACACGTTTATATCACTATCTCTATTGAACATTCACATCAGTATTTATTCTTTTTTGTACAATAAAGTAAGGTAAATGTGCTGTTCATCCACCTGAATGTAAGAATAGTTTTGGCGGCACATTTCAATAATTTTTTACCCTTTTTGTTCAAAATATTAGAGGACCAATTCAACTTTTTACGCGCAGAAAGTGCAAGTATAATCAGCCCGAGCAATACTTTGATTTGTAAAACAACTATTCTTTTTATATGCAATTCTGTAACAATTAATTATTAATATCCCGACGACAACTTAAGGCATCATGTCTGTTTCATAAATGGGAAGACGTTGCCGCATATATTTTAAGACTTTAGCGCACGGATTGAAAGGTAAGGTGTGTGTATAATGGTATCTAGCTTCGGACACAATTCCTAGTTTGTGTTACGTTCTTGTTTTCTTCTTCTTCGATATAACAATTGAACTACATATCCCAAGATCCTTTGAGGTGTCAGTTCCCTCCCCGAGAGGTTCACATGACAAGCAAAAAATCCGGCTGAGAAAATATAGTCGGTAACAGAACAATAACTTTCATAACAGGAAAAATCATTTATCCAGTGGCCTGATTGCTGTGCAGACGAAAAGGTATGCTCGAAGTTACCATTAGATACAATGTCGTATCTTCAAAAGTTTCAACAGACTAAACTGTATATTTATTGAATAGTCAATTTTAATGTTTTAGGGTTGGTTTTTTGTTGTTGTTGGTTTTTATATTTGTTTTGTATAATATAATCAACGTGCTTGTGCTAAAGTTTTCCGTTCTTGTTAGTTTTTATTGCACTATGATTCAACTTATAGCCAAATATAAAGAGCAAAACTGGTAAAACCATTTACAAAATAGTGATTTTTTTTTTCTTTCTCTTTCTTGATTCTGACATCCTGACTGTTTAGACGTGTTTCACTATCTTGTACATTTTAAACATGCCTTACTGAGCTAGATGTATTGTATTCTATGAAACCAGAAATATTGTGATGGAATTAAAAAAATAATAAAAGTTGCTTAGTTGACATTTTCGATGCGCAGGCCCATAGTGCTTTCTCTGGTGATTTTTAAAGCAAAGTCCAGAGTCAGGACAATTTGACAGGATATGACTCGACAGAAAATATTTGGGACAGTAATTTGGTTAGGAAATTTTAAAACATTATTACCGAGTGAGGGGGGTAGTGAAATTGTGAAAGTTCAGACAGTGCCTTCATGATAAACAATTTACAAAGGAATGCAGATGGCAACATGACTTCAGAAAAATTTGTATGCTACTACATGAGTAAAATGGCAAGGTGCATTAAAAAATATGCACATGGTTAAAAATAGTTGATCATGAGAGACAGAGAATAGTAGGTTGGCAGATCTGACTCCTTTGGAGTTGGATTCTACAGTGCCAGAGCTTAAAGTGACTAAATTTGCATTCCTTAGATAAAACAATGTTGGTAATTTTCCTGTTGTTAAATTTTGTTTTATATGTGTTCTGGAAGGCTATCTCCAGCTGTAAACGGGCGAGAGCCGGGTACATCTACAGACAGGACAAACAACCATGCAATATAATTAAATTCAATTAGTCTTTTTCCCAGAAAAATTGAAAAAAACAGCTGGTTTTTAAGGTTATTTAGAGAGCATTAACAAACAGTGTCATGATGTCTTAAGGAGTTCAGCAGATGGTCCTTGGAGAAAACCCTTGGCTTGAAGAATATTAAATAGGACTGACTACAAAACCTACCAAGAGGAGATCATTTGTCCAAGAAGCAGGCAAAGTCCTACAGTAACTCTCTAGAAGCTGCAAAGATATATAGCTCAGGGAGGAGAATTTGTGAAAAGGTAAACCGTAATTTGGAAGAAGAAAATAAAAACTTTGGAGGTTGTGTTTGCAGTTTTTACCACAATCCATGTAGGGAACACAGCAGAGACTGTTCAGATTCAGATGAGATCAAAATTAAACATTTTTTTCTTTCATGCAAAATGGTCTTTGACAGAAAACTAACACGCCTTTATTCCACAGCAAAACATGATGCTGGCAGCATCATGCTGTGGGGATACTCATCTTTAGCCCTAACTGGGAAGCTAGTGAGATTCGATGGGTAGGCACATGGAGTTAGATACAGGGCAATCCTGGAAGAAAATGTATTAGATGTGCCGAAAAAGTTATGATTTGGATGGACGCAGCAAATCAAAGCATGTTCATGTGTTGAAATGGCCCAGTCAAAGTACAGACGAAAATCTAATTACAAAATGGTAGCAAGACTTGAGAAGTAACGTCCACAGACAGTGTCTATACTGTCTTCATGGATTGAGCTAGTTTGCAAAGAAGAATGCTTAAAAGGTTTAGTCTCCAGATATGCAAAGTTGTTTTGGGGGGATAAATTGATTCCTGTTGTAATTGTAGTGAAAGAGGGTTGCACAAAGAGCTATGAGCATAATTGTAAGACACTGCATGTGTTGATGGAGGAGAAAGTGGAGGAGTGGTCATATGGATCAGTGATTTAAGGTCTGTGTAAGCACGTCTTGCTATTTCTTAATCAGTTACAATTATGTCAATTTAATAGTATGGAGCCCACTAATGAGAAGCAATGACTGTATAACAAATATACAAGGCATTAAACATCTAGAAAGAGAATTCAAAATAGTAATGGATTTTATTTGAGCTGCTACTCAATGCTTTGGAGGGATGCCACAATATTATGGGCATTGAAGGTATATTGAGTTGGATCCTATAGTGCAGCATTGGCAAAAAGCAGGAGAGACACAACTGGATTAAAGAGAGTAAATTAACTTCAAATTACAAATAACTTAATACAGGATTGCTAGCCATGCTGAAATTCCATCTTTTGTGAAAGAAATAAAAAGTAAGATGAGAGACAGTAAAGTGGAGACCTTAGAGTTCACCAGATCTACCCAAATTATTAATGAACCACTATGGTTATTTCAGAAAATGTATGATAAACATGAGCATGGCAGATAAAAACAAGTAGTTATCTGGGAAATATTACTTCATTCAAATAAAATCATAACAGATTGTTCTTAAAACAATCAGGAAAATGTTGGAAATGAATCGATTCAATTTAAATCAGTATTTTAAAAAAAGTGTCTTTGGAAATATTTGTAACAGAAATGTTCACAATTATCTTTGGATTGCAGTGGGACAAAGAGGGTCAGACACTGTTGACATTTTAGAAAGTTTGCGGTGTACAGAAAATTGTCAGAGAACATCAGCTTAATAAATACCTTCTTAGCACATTAGAACTTAAAAGGCAAAGCAGTTCTGTTTAAAATAAACAGTGATCCGCTTGGAAAGGGGAAAGAAAAAGCAATGATCCACATGAAAAAGATTGGTGATAGTAAGAGAGATATGAGCTGGATCAGAAAAGGATGAGGGTTAAAAAAAAATACTAAAATATAATACAGTAGAAATGAAGCAAACAACAGAAAAAAATAAGTACCATTAGGTCTGCAAGGGGGGATGAGAACATACCAACTGTTTGAGTTAAGCATCAAACAAAATCTGGACTTCGCCTGATTGACTGAATAGCAATCAGGGAAGACTACAGCACATTGAAAAAATGTTTTGCATACCGCTTTAACTCATTTGTATTTTATCATACTGCGACCACATGCAATGTATTTTATTGGAATATTATGAAATAATTATCAAACCAAAGCAGTTGATGATTATAAAGTGGAGAAAAGATTATTTTTCACAACATTCTGTAAATTGTATTTCGTATAATCTAGCCCAGTATTTCCCAACCCTGGAGCCCAAGCAACACTACTCTGCTTTTTTTTTTTTTACAGTCCAGCAAAAGCCTGTAAATTATCAGTTTAAGATAAAT
This sequence comes from Apricaphanius iberus, assembly GCA_028564705.1. Lineage (NCBI taxonomy): Eukaryota > Metazoa > Chordata > Actinopteri > Cyprinodontiformes > Aphaniidae > Apricaphanius > Apricaphanius iberus. Next base: position 3,155,500 of record JAPXFQ010000804.1, on the reverse strand, counting down.
GACATTCTGACACATCAATATGCATTGATCTAAACTCCTCCTGTGCAGCTCTGGCTGTGAGCATATGGTTGCTGTCCTGCTGGAAGATGAATCTCAGCCTTAAGTCTTTCACAGTCTCAAAGATATTTACTTCCAGGATTGTCTTGATTACTGCTTAAATAAATAATCTGCTAAACCTGATGCTACCACCAGTGTTAGCACGTTTCAGCATTTTCAGAAAAGAAGTCCATTATTGGTCTGATCTGACCAGAGCATCTTCTTTTACATCTTTGCAGTGTCCCTCTGTGTGTCAAACTTTAAAAGATAATGACATAGTGCGGAAAAGCTTCAAGCATTACAAACAAAATTTGCAAGAAATATCACGTAGAATTCAATGGTATTGACCATAGACTGTATATATTGTATACAGATACAATGTAGAAGCTGGCTTTAGGATGCTGTTGCACAATTTTCCACAGTAGATGGCAGTATGCACTGTCAAATTGTTTTGGAAGCTACCAGGAAGAAGAAAACTCAGTAAAAAAACAACATTTGGATTTTCCTGGCATCTCCAGGGCTTTTAACTAAGCACATACTGTTAGTATGCTTCTTAGTACTAACAGCACTTGAAAATAGGCAGGAAGCTCAGTCCTGTCTCTTTCTTTGTAACATCAGAGTTTAGTTTTACTTCCTGTTCCTTTTGCTTTTGTGTTTATGTGAATTAGGTTAGAGTGTTATCTGAACAATGGCTCCTGTTGCTGACGGAAAGGTCACAGGTCTGCTTGCTGCCACGTTCACTCCTTTCACCACACAAGGGTAATGATCCTTTAGGAGCTATTTTTTTCTTGCAGAGCATTACAACTCTGACGGATCAAGGCGTGTGTGTATGTGTGTCTGTGTGTGTGAGAAGAGTGTGTGTGTATGTCTAAAGATCTGACATCATCCTATAGAGTTTGGTATTTCTGTTTCATTATGTATTGCACCATATATGTGTAGGACTATATTTCTCCTATTTTCTCAAAACAGTGAAGTCAACTTATCAGTGATTGGACCTTATGTTGACTACTTGACAGAAAAGCAAGGTGTAAAGGGCATATTTGGTAAGTTTTAAAGTGGGATTCCTTCTGTTGACGTTTGTCGTGTTTTTATCTTCCCACTTGAATCAATATTAACGATACACAGCTGCTTGATTTATCTGATCTATATGTAGAGATGGTGTCATTCTCTTTCTGAAAGAGTTTGGTTTCCAGTCACAGATCAAACTTTATGAGAGAAATTCTCTCAGAAAATTTTTGAATAGATGTCTTATAAATCTGTTATAGAAACATATAAAAAATGCTCTTGACCACTAGGAATGTTCTGTAGAGAGAACCTGGATAGCGTCAATCATTTAAAATGATTTATTAAGACAGCTAAAGCTGCTGCTTGGGTACTACAATGTATGGTTGCATATAAAGTTTCTCTTGTTTAGAAAAAGTACCCACTGTTTAAATTGTATACTTTATAATCTATGTACAAGGCAAGGCAATTTTATTTTTATAGCACACTTTCAACACAAGGCAATTCAAGGTGCTTTGCATGATAAAGACTGGTTCACAGCATAAATCAGTTTGATGATTAGAATACAAATGAGCAGTTACAATAAGAAAATAATCAAGAAAATACAACAGTTTAGGGAAAAGAGTAAAAAACACAGGTTTAGTTCATTAACTGATCTTGCTGAAGAGAGCTCACATATTTTAACACAAGAAAGCATGTATGTATCTTTTATGCTAGAGATAAATGCATACATCATTCCTTAAATTCCTAGAAATGTTCCTCAGGTGATAGAAAGCTGACCTTGCCTTTATGTGACCTTGGAGGTTCAGGTCTGAGTCCATTATTACACCTAGATTTCTGGCCTAGTTGGTAGTTTCTAGTTGGACTAACTGAAACTGTGTACTGATATTTAATCGATCTATTTTGGATCCAAAGATAAGCACTTCAGTTTTGTTTTTGTTCAGTTGGAGGAAATTATGCAACATCCAGCTGTTAATTTGCTCGATGCATTTATTGAGGATTTGGACGGGTTCAACATCACCTGGTGAGATTGAGATATAAAGCTGAGTGTCATCAGCATAGTTGTGGTAGCTAAGGGGGGCCATAAGAAGGACCCCTGGGGGACCCACATGTGATTTCTGTGTTTTGTGATGTGAACTGGCTAATCGACACAAAGAAGTTCCTGTTCTTAAGGTAGGATTTGAACCAGTCGAGTACTGTACCAGAGAGTCCGTCCCAGCTCTCTAGATGTTCCAGTAATATATCATGGTCAATGGTGTCAAACGCCGCACTGAGGTCTAATAGTACCAATACTGTGGTTTTACCACGGTCAGTATTTGTATGGATGTCATTGAAAACTTTGACGAGGGCAGTCTCTGTGCTGTGGTACCTACAAAAACCAGACTGATAAATATCAAAGCGGTTGTTCATTGCTAGGAAGCTATTTAATTGTTGGAACACAGCTTTTTCAATAATTTTACCGATAAATGGGAGATTAAAGTTTGGTCTGTAGTTTTGCATCAACGTGCTGTCTAGTTTCTTCTTCTTTAGTACAATGCCCTAAAGATCAATTTTTCCTCTTTTGTTTGTTCTTTTTTGTCTCCCTTTAATGTATTAGAAGATCAAGTTTCTTTCATTAGAAAAACGTAACTCGAGTAAGATGATGACTCAAATGAGTCATCTTTTCCCTTTTATCTATTTAGAGGGAAACGTTGTCCAAAGCAGCTGACACCATGTGAAAATGTCATCACTTAGATGTGATAAGTCTTATCTTTTGAGCCAATTCCACTAAATTAGGCCCCATTTATAGCTCTAGATCTCTAAAATCAAGCCATTGCTTAAATAGAACCTAAAATAGCTACACATCTTGTCCTGATCTAAAGAAATTCAACAACTTAGAATTAAAATCATTCTCATTTATCAGTCTAGAATGGTTTACAAAGCCATTCCTGGGGGTGTTGGACTCCGTTAAACTAGACGGAGAGCCACAATGAGCTCTCTAAACCCAACAGAGATTACTCTTAGGTTACATCTCTAATTTGGAATGGAGGCCAAAAGGAGCCAAAAACATCCAAGTTATTATTGGACTCACTGAAGCCTAGTGTTGTTAACGATTTAACAATGAGATAGAAATCAGATACAAATTGCATCCATTTGAGAATTCAATAGCCTAACCCACTGCTGACCAAGGAGAACATGATGGTCTAGAGCAAACTGGAGGGTTTCAACATGATGCCAAGAAGGAAAACAACCAGCAGTGGCTTTAAATAAGATGCTGGCTTTAGATAAGCTGCTGCTAGTACCCAACAATCTGGAAAGGGTAATATTTCCCTAACTATTTCATGACATTCATTCTGTAGTGAGAATGATTACTGACCAAGTCATAATGATAATGAAAGGCAGTTGTCAAATATCCAGCATCCAACAAATTTAGCCCACTGTTAGCATGTACTGAGAGACATTAAAACAGGTTCATGCAGTTGGCATGTTAAATGGTTCACCTCATGGTGGCAGAGCTTCCCAAGAGAATGCCTCTTTTCTCTACAAAGAAAAAGGGTCGATAAGCTGTATATGTAGGGATTTGCAATTATTATTATTTAGTATTATATAATTATTTTATATTCTGGACTAAAATGTAATGGCCCAAACTGGGTCTTGACAAAAAATGCTAATCCCAGTCACAGCATTCTGTCTGCTACAGAATAAGTGGAAAAGAAAATAATTTAACTGTTGGGATGGCGCTGTCAAATTCCAGACCCAAACCTGACTGAAATCCTGATGTGGGACTTGTGAAGAAATCAAAGTAATCAGTAAACCTTAATAACTGAAGCAGTACTGGAAAGAAGACAAACAATTCTACACAATGATGTCCTAAAAAAACAATAGAATAGAAAACATCCTTAATTGTCTCACAAAAGAAAATTAGGCTGTAAAAGCTGCAAAGTAAGAGGCTTCATTCCCACAAGTAGAACGTATAAAAACATAATTGAAGAAAAATATGTACATTAACGACAAAATAAAAAAAAGAGTACTGTACAGTTTTAAAACTAAAGTGGTATACTCAGATTTGAATCTGTATCTGATTAAGATAATAAAAAAGGTATTTACAGAATGTGCATGTGTAGTTGTGCATTAAAAGGTAAATAAATTATTTCCAAGAGGGAATTATGATCTGGGTGGAATCGTTTGGGTATGTCTTTGTCAACATGAAGCTATATTTTAATCATTTTAGAACCTTGTAAAGACCAATTATATCATCTTTATCATCACCTAAAACTCTGAAGACCAAGAATTAATAAAAGATTAGGTTCTTTTTACTTTAACATCATATAACTCACACATCATGATCTGATGGTCTCCCTCTGCCAGCCTGATAGCTTCGCTGAATCGGGTTTAGAGTTATACTTTTTAATGGCGGTAAAGTTTGATAGAGAATGACTCTGAGTGTGTTCACATAAGAACTCTTCTTGGATGTTTATTATTATTATTATTATTATTATTATTATTATTATTATTATTATTATTATTATTATTATTATTATAGCCATTTAAACACACTGTTGGTGTCTTGACCACCTGCTGTTTTTAGATACCCATTGACTATAACTCTGTATGTTTAACCAAGATTCCCTGACACTAAGGAGATATTGTGGTTAAAAAAAGAAAAAAAAAAGTGGAAAAAACTAGCCTAAAGAATCTAAATCATACACTCATTGAAGCGCATTGGATCCTACATAAAGCTGTTGAAGTGAACAAGCTAATGAACAACCACATAAAATTATTTGTCAGGTATTTCTATTGTCAGTTTAAGACATTTTATGTTTTTTAATCGTTAGATCATAGATAAAGTAGATATCAGGTATTTTTTTTACACTAACCTAAACTCACTTTCTGCAATTAAATTAGACTTAGAATTACCTTTTTGGATCAAATGCGTTGTATTTCCTTTTGCAGGCTTCTCATTGTAGTTTATAAGTTCTTGACAGAAATGGTGGAAGTGAGTCAGATTTGTTGGCCTCTTTGCTCACACCCAGCACATCTATGAGACTGAGGTCAATGCTTTTTGATGGAACACTCCAAAACATTGACTCTGTTGTCCTTAAGTCATTTTGTAACGTATTCGGCGGTAAATCGAGTCCTTGTACATTTAGAAAACCCATTTATGCTCAAGCTTTAACTTCCTGGCTGACATCTAGAGATGCTGCTGTAGCATTTAAACATAATGTTTTCACTTCTTGATATCGTCTGTTTTGGAAGGTTGACCAGTCAACCCTTTAGCCAAACATCCCCAACACCATGATGCTTCCACTCCTGTACTTTACACTTGAGATGATGTTTTCAGTTTCCTCCCCCTTTACCCCTAAATGTAATCATGGTCATTATGGCCAAACTTTTCCATTTTAGTTTCATCAGACCAGAAAACATGACTCTATAACTTAAAGTTTTTAATCCTCCATGTAACGCTGCTGTCGGTACGGGTAGCATTTCACTGTGAGTGATGACACTCCCATAACAGCTTCAGCCAGTATCAAGGCATTTTGCTTTTGTTCTGGGGTTGATGCCCATATTTCACAACATGTGCCTCTTTCCTGAGCTGTATGTCTTTTTCCTGAGCTTTGGGCATACCCAAAGTGTTGCCCATTATTGTTTGAACAGATCAACGAGAAACCATCAGACATCTGGAAGTTCTTTTCCAGATATCTTAGCTGATTTATGTTTGATTTTCCAATGAAATCGCACAAGGAACCAGAGGTTCAAGCTGTTGTCCTATAATAAATCCAAACTGGTGACCCAGTTTATCTAAAATGTTATGAATTAACCTATTGGAAGTTTACAAAGGCATTACATCATCTGTGCTTTCCCAAAATGTTTAAAGATGCAGTTATGTTACATAGCCTTTGTAAATCTTTAAGTTCATGAAAGTGATAAAAAGTATTAAAAAGAGAGTTAATTCCTGTTTTTCTGAGGTTTAGCACAAAAAAAAAATTATTTACCAGTCCTCACGCTTTAAAACCAGGAAACGTTTAGAGTACAGTTGAGCTTAGATGCATGTCATACAGCGAGAAAGAATGACTTGCAAAGTCATTTTCTATAGTTTGTGTAAATATTGTTATGTACTAATGAAAGAGAAACTGTATTTAAAAGAGAGTTGGTTTAATTTTTCACCTGGTGAAAATGACATTCTTTATTATTATTGTTGCTGTTGTTAACCCTATAGTTTCTATAATTGATGATCCGGTTTTGTGGGTAAACCTCCTTGAGTCGGGTCCTTCCTTTTTTTGTTCCATTTCATAAATGAATATTATGTGAGCCATTATTTGTAAATAAAACATGCCTCATGTTGCTTCCAGTCAATGGCACCACTGGAGAGAGCATGTCTCTCTCTGTTGCAGAGAGGAAGGTCCTGGCAGAGGAGTGGTGCCAGAGAGCAAAGGGGAGGTAAGTGTTTTCACATTATTATTTTTCTTAACGTACCATTTTATGTTGTTTGTTGCAGCAGAAGCAAACATTAATTTTTGAGAACTTGTCCTAACAGAATGGATAACGTGATTGTACACGTTGGATGCATGAGCCTCAAAGACTCTCAGGATCTGGTGAGTTGTTGACTGTTTTACTGAGAGACTGACTGAGAGAGAAAATCAAATTCATGCCCAGAGTAAGAAAATCACACCAGCAAAACAAATGTTAAGTTAAGCTGGCACTGAAAGCAGCTTTGAAGGAGTAATTAGCTTAAAAATCCACAATGATTACAGGAGAAAAGTCCTCTTTTTCATATCTTCTTTCAAATTGCATCTTGCAGCTGATTTCAGTGCTATAGTCTCGAAGACCACAATAATTCTGTAGATGTTTATGAACCATACAAAATCAGAAATATTCTGATGTGCTTGACTTTATAAAGTCCTAAAGTTGGTTCCAACCAACACTTTAAAACAGATTCTCAAGATAAGAGTTTAGCTCTGAATGCACATTAAAATAGGAGTCCTATTACAGCCAGTAGGAATAATAACTAAATGGTCTTTTTAAAAGATAATTTAAATAAAATATGAAAACGTGTTTTTCAATTTCTGCGGAAAAAAAATAAATATATATATATATATATATAACAGATTGTGTAATGTATAATGTTTATTTTTATACAGTGTTATGCTAAAAGTGATGGGTTTTATTTCTGTATTTCAAATTTTGTCTGTTGTAAGTGTAAGTTTTGAGGCCTCCTTTAAGCCAGCTGACCAACAATGTGCAGCAACAAACCATGGAGGTTTTTAACCTCTTTGTTGATGTAAAATCTGTCGGGACTGCGCCTTATTTACACCAACAAAAACGGTGCCCTCTACCAAAATAATGCTTAGAGTGTTGTCCACGAATGGCAATAATAAGCGTCTCTAATTCAAATATATTTATTGGTAACATAGCACTTTCCTGTTTTTGTTGTTCTTCGGTGCATGAATCAGATTGTAAGATTAGGGTAAACACAGTGGGTGAACTATTTTCCTTGGAGAAGCAGTGTCTGTGTAAACCTGGTAAAAATCAGATTCAATTTCCTCCCAGATCATAATGCAGGCCTGTCCTAAAACACATATGGTTGACTTTTTTTTTTGCAAAAAAACAAAAACGCCAACTGTTTATTTGGGATTAAAGCCCAGTGCTCCAAACAGTGGGAGAAAACTCCAGTCACCCCAGCCCTTCCCCTGGTATTTTATAAAAAAAAACCTTTAAGCCTTATGTGTCTTAAAAGCTATAACGTGTTGGACTCTTGGCATAACTTCAGACTGGTAATCAGTTTCGGACTCTGTTTTTCCCCTTCAGGCTCGCCACGCAGCAGAGATCGGAGTTGATGGGATAGCAGTCATTTCTCCGTCCTTCTTTAAGCCCAAAACTGCAGGTGGTTTATACGATTTTGTCATCTGTCTCTGGATTTCATCTATTTATCATAGTTGTAGAATAGAATAGAATAGAATAGAATAGAATAGAATAATCCTTTAATAGTCCCACCAGGGGAAATTCGGTCGTAAACAGCAGCCAAAGAAACAACAAATATACAACATATATAACAGAAGACAAAAATATATACAAAAGAAAATGTATGACCCAAATATCTCTGTGGGTTTTTTTTGTTGTGTTTTTTTTTTGGTACCTTATTTCAGATGCTTTGAGGAGATTCCTGCAGGAAGTTGCTTTAGCGGCTCCAACTCTGCCCTTCTACTATTACCAAATCCCGTCATTTACTGGAGTGAATGGTCAGTGGTCTGATTCGTTCTCTGCAGTAAAATCAAACGAAGCTGAACTGATCTTTAAGCACATTCAAAGACCTGGCTAGTAATGTAAATGTGATCTTGTACGGTTTTCTTCAGTGCCAGTGAGAGATGTAATAGAAGACATTGAGAAGCTTATTCCGTCCTTTAGAGGAGTGAAGTTCTCTGGGAGCGACCTGTTGGATTTTGGCCAGTGTGTCAGCTACAGCCAGCCTCACTGGTCAGTTCTGTACGGTGTGGACGAGGTCAGTCTTTCCCTACTTTCGATTTGGTATTGTGTTGTTGCTGCCTCCAGTGCATGCAGGATTTAAAATCAAATTTTAAAATTTTGTAATAATTTTCTGCTGTTTTTTTTTTTTTTCCTGACTCTGCTATAAAGTATGAAAGGATTTTTGGAATTTGAATGCATCATGACAGGTTGATAAATGAAACAGTTTTGCCGGTCAAACTTTTCTCTTTTTTCAGTTATTGATTTAATGTAATGAACTATAAAACCAATGCATAGTGGAGGAATCCTTTGTGAAAGGCACTGTGCATTGCTTTATATTTCACTGCGACTTTTATCTCACTCTTAAACCTTTTTTTTTTCTACTGCAGCAATTGTTAGCAGCTCTGGCAATGGGAGCTAATGGAGCTGTTGGCAGGTTGGTGATATTTCATTTCCACAATTATTTGATTCAGTTAATTTATCTTATCATTTTTATTTAACATTATACATTTATCTTCCTGCAGCACATATAACTATATGGGATGTTTCGTCAACCAGCTGATTTCAGCCTTCGAGTCAGGAGATCTGATCAAAGCCCGAACCATTCAGGTACCTCCGTCCCTCTTCTTTTTTTGTTTTTTTAGTAATAATCAACTCTCCTGTCATGTTTCTGGCATAATTGTTTAAATTTTGAAATTATTTCCACACAGTTCAAAATCCAAGAGCTTGTGGGTTACGCCATTAAACTCGGTGAGTGATAACTGCAATCTCAGCCTTTTAAAATCAGGTCAGACTGTGGATGTGTAAAACTGGTTTGCTGTTTGTTGACAGGTTTCGATATTGGAGTAAACAAGCAGGTGATGACGGAGGTGTCAGGGCTGTGTCTGGGACCCCCTCGACTCCCGGTGACGCAGTGCCCTCCTGCTCACGCTCAGCTGATCATACAGAAATACCACAGCATTTTTGTCTGACGGCTGACGTGTCTCAGCTTGATCGGTTTTTGTGAAAGTTCGTCTCTTATCTTTTTGCCATTGATCGTGTTCACAGTACAGCAACAATGAGACCAGTTATCACTTTTGAAACATGTCTAATAACCAGCTATTTTGGCATCAAATCCGCACATTTATTTTTGGAAAAACTTGAAATGTTACAACATTTTTGCTAAATGAGTTTCAACTTTTCTATTTTATTTTATTCTACTCTATTCTTTTCTGTTCTATTGGGCCTTCTCTGTAACTGTTTAAAGTAGTGACTCTTTCAACAACTTCAAAGAGTGACCAGGCTTACTTTCTGGGAAGTTATTTGCATTAAAATAGAAAGGTTTACTTTCCTCCATATTATTATATAATAATAGAAAAGGTCAACATTTTTATTTTTCTGTTGTAATTTGACATCTTTGAAACCCACAAGTCTGGAATACCCTTGATTGACTTGAAGTTTGATAGTGAAGGTATGAACAAAACTTGAATCAGAAAAAAATACATTAAAAACAAATTTTTCATTAAGAAGAACATGTTTTTTTGTCGTTAATAGTTGTTAGTTTGTGTTCATTGAATATTAAAAGGGAAATACCTGAATGATTTGTATCTTAACACTATTCAAAAATTGTTACTAATAAAAAAAAATGTGATTCTCGCTCATGCTTTTTTTCTTTATTGCTTTTAATTCCCCAACTCATACAGTTGATGTTTTTAAATTCCTGATGCGGTTCATGGGAGTTTGGTTTTTACACGTGTTGTCTGAATCTGGAGACTTACGATTTTGTCCTCAGAGGAATTTTGTGGGAGTGTGGGGTACCTGGGAGGTTTTTAAGGACTATCCGGTCTTTATAAAACAAAAGAAAAAAAATCTGTGTGCCCATCCAAGGCCAAAAGTCTCGCTTGTTTCCAGTGTGGGTTGGACTCCACCAATTCTGCTACTTGTCTCCAATCCTATGTCTGGTATTCATGGACAGGATCTAAAGAGCTTCTGGTTTGGGAACCTCAGAGTCTAATCTTTGCCTTGATCAGATGAAGTATTTCTGTGGGCTTATCTTTAGGAAATAACTCCCTGCTTGTTCTTGAGCTGTTTGCAGCGGAGAGTGAACCAGACGGGATAGGACTCAGCTTTTCTAAATCTGAGGCCATGGTTCCTTACTGGGGAAAAGGAGGACTGCTCCCTCCAGGTGGAGATTAGTTTCTGCCTCCAAATTAGGGATTCTGTATCGTGGTATTTCTTGGTGTCAAAAAGCAAATTTTGCAATTTATAGGCATGCTAATGTCCTGATACTCATTTTCAATCATGGCTCTCTCATCCTGGAGAAGAGTAGAGCCACTTCTTCTGCACACTGAAAGGAGTCATTTAAGATAGTTCACTGAAGGGAATGTACGTCTCCTTTTGCCTGGTAATACCTTGGGATTACCCTGGAGCTGGAGAAAGGGAAGTCTGTCTTTCCATAATGAAACGGTTGCATTCAAGGTTGTACACAAGCAGTAGAATATCCTAACTAAATCAAATGATCCTAACTAAAATCAAAGGTTATTTAATTAGGAAAGTACTCCAATCAGTGACTTTTATCTACGAATGAACACATGAGTGTTGTGAAGTGCTGAAAAGGCTAAATTTTAGAAGTTAAGTCGCAAATGTAACATGACCTTTAGAAAACTTTACATTTTTGATTATCAAAATGTGTTGACATTCATAAAGAAGCACCACTTTATTTCTGTTTTTAGGTTTTAAATGAAAGAAAAACATAAAAATTTATCAAAAGGTGAATAATATTCCTCCATGAGTTTTAATATTTGTGGCAAATTTTGGAAAAATGTATATAATTTCAAACCTACTGATCACCGTGCAGACCTGATCAGAACAATTTATTTTAGAAATACTGTTACCTTTAGTATCATTCTGTCATGGAAATTCAAAGCAATTATTCAATGAAAAACATAAAACACCTGTTTAAAAATCATAGTTTGTTATGGAAAAAAAGGATTTGGTTTGTTATTAGTTTTAGACAAAGTGTCTGAGAGTTGTTTTACATGCAACATGTGCTTTAGGTTTCCACAAAGAATGACATGAATAGTGTGATAAATATTTATTTCAAGTAAGTACTATAACAACCCCAGTTTAAACTGATTTTACAATGTTTTCCTTACCTCTCTGCTAAGTCCCTTGGTCGTTGTTTAGAAATTTTCTGCAACAAATCTTAATAGGTCTGTAGCTTGATTTACAAAAAGATTAATTTACAACAGCTTTGACTTCTGAAGGCATTTAAATTCAATGGGTTTTATTTGGGAGTAGTAAAGTAAAACACTTTCGCACAATTTTCATTTATAAAGATTAAAAGTTATGTCACCTATGTCCAACATAGAGCTACTAAATTCATTTGTATAATACAATTTGTATAATATTTCTTTTTTTTTCTGACAGGGGTCAGAGAGGACTTCCTGTTTAGAGTTACAAAGCGGTTTGAAAGAATGAATGGGAGCATGATGGTTTGACTTTCTGGGGACTACAGACCATTTTTGTTTTGTTTAATGCTTTCTGTAAATCTGACTGGTTCCAAGATGCCAGGAGGAATTTACAAGGTGAGCGGAGCCCTGGAAGACTGAGGACCTTGGAAGAGGTGGGGCCAATGGTGTAGCTGTACCAGACTACAGATCAGCTTGATTTTCATTACATGAATACTGATAAGACATTGCACCAACACTTAAGCGCCACCCAGGTAGGAGGAAAACATTTAATACAATCTATCCAGATACAAGATGGACTGATGCCCCAGACAGGTCCATATTTCCCTTCTTTATTTCCCACTCATTCTTTCAGAGTGCGAAAAAGACCAAATACTTTTTAAAGAAGGACTTTCCCTTTCATTCCAAAGCTTTATTGTAAGGAGCTCTATTTATGTTTTTTTTGTTGGTAAAGTGTTAGCTGTTCAACTAACTACCACTCTTCTGTAGATTATTCCATTTACTGCTCTTCGAACATATTGCTAGATGTTAATGTTTTCGCTTTGGCTAAACAGGTGCTAGAGTAATGTAGATGATCTATCATTATGCTCTTGTTTTTGTTGGTTTATCACATCAAACCCAAATAGAGTATACAATAATCTGTGTTAGTAACGTGACAAAATGTGAAAAGGTTTAACGTGCAGGAATACTTTTGTAAAGCCCTGTCACTGTCAGAGTAGGTGTTTCTTCTTTGACTACCAAATTTTTTGTGAGGAAGTCAAAAACCCTTAAATGATTAATGTAATAACGGGTGGTGATGATATTACTACTCTGTGGCTCTGGGTCAACTTAGTCCGAAATGACCATAAACTGGCCATAATGACCATAATCTTACATAACCTGGACCACAAACTGTAAAACATGTGGTAGTAAACATTTAAAATGTCACAAACCAACATGGGCGACTTTAGATGATTTCACAAGCAGTGGCAGCGACACAATAAACCCTCATTTTACCCACTCCCACCCCCTTGTTGTGTTAAAAAAATTTTTGTGTACACCACAAGTGTGAAGATGCTTGATTTGGTGTCTGATTCAGTGCTACATGAAACTTTGCTCCTTTCATTCCTAACAATGATCGACTGCTTTGATAATCTTATGGTCTGGTTTCCATCCACATCATAGCACTGTCATTGTCAGAGTTTTCAATGACATACGTATAAATACACAGAACATAAATTCTGGTTCTGTTGGACCTCAATACAGCGTTTGACACTGTTGATCATAAAATATTACTGAAAGAATTGGAGAGCTGGGTCAGACTCTCTGCTAAAGTTCTTTAATCGTTTGAGTCTTACCACAGGAACAGGAAATTGTTTGTGTCAATAGGCAATTTCAGATTAAATAAAACAGAAACAACAGGTGGAATCCCCCAGGGCTCCATCCTGGGACCCCTTCTGTTCAATATCTACATGCTCCCACTTATCTTGATTATAACAGCCAACAACATTAGCTACCATAACTATGCAGATGACACTCACTTGTACGTTACAATGTCACCAGGTGACTTTGACCCAATCCAGACCCTAAATTAATGCATTGAACAAATCAATAGCTGGATGTGTCATAACTTTCTTCAGCTAAGCAGAAACAAACCTGGAGTAGTTATTTTTGGACATAAAGAGGAACGATCAAGAGTCAGCACACAGCTTCAAATGATACAACTAGATACTACTGATCAGGAAAGTAATTTAGGTGTAACAATGGATTCAGACCTGAATCTCACATAAAGGCAATAACAATGTCAGCCTTCTATCATCTGAAGAGCATTTCTAGGATTAAAGGAGTAATGTCACAACATGACCTTGAAAAACTCACCCATGCATTCATCTTTAGTCGGATTGATTACTGCAATGGCGTCCTCACAGGTCAACCTAAAAAGTTAATTAGATAGGTGCAGCTGATCCAGAATGCTGCAGCCCATGTCCTCACCAGAACCAGAAAAGTAGAGCTCATTACCCGAGTTCTACAGTCCTTAAACTGCCTCTCTGTAGCTCAGAGAATAAATTTTAAAGCACTCATACTAGTTTATAAATCAAAAAATGGTTTAGTATGTATGAAAACCTGTTGTCACTTTACCAACCCAGCAGACCGCTCAAGTCCTCCAACTCTAGTTTACTAAACATCCCTAGAATTAGAACCAAACATGGAGAAGCAGAAACTTCCAGACAACTGCAAAGCTGCTGAATTATAGGCTCTTTTAAATCAAAGATGAAAGCTCTTCTCTTTAGAGCTGCCTTTGAGTCCTAAATTGCTTTTTAATGTTTTATTTTCTTTTAATGCTTCTCCTAAATGTATTTTATTCAAATGCAAAGTGTTTTCTTTGATTGATTCTCATGTTTCATGTTTTTAATTTTAATACTATTGCTGTTTTTACTTTTCATGCTTTTATTATATGTTTGGTTTCTTTACCACCAAATCATGTAAAACACCTTGAATTACCTTGTGTTTAAAGTGTGCTATACTAATAAAATGACCTTACCTTACCTTACATTAAAGGGCTATACTAGTACTTTTTATATTAGAATATCATACATAAGGTTGTTTATTTCAGTAAGAAGTTATTTCAGTATCTATTTTTTTTTCTATTTATTATTTATTTATTTCATTCAACTTATGTGTATTTATATATGTTCTAATTATATGCAAAGCAAGTTCTTTTAGGCCTTTATTTTGGTATGATTTTGATTATTATGGCTTACAGCTTATGAAATGCCCAAATTCAAAACCTCAGAACATTACATTAAATTATATAAAAAAAATTTGAATAGAGAAATATCAGAACTGTGAAAAGTATAATAATGCATATTTACTCAGTTCTTGGTTTGGGACCCTTTTACATCAATTACTTCCTCAATGCGAGGTGGCTTGGATGCCATCAGCCTGTGACACTGGTGAGGTGTTATGGAAGACCAGGGTGCTTAAATAACGACCTTCAGCTCCTCTGCATTGTGTCTCTCTCATCTTTCTCTTGGTAATACCCCAATAAGTTTCAAATCAGGTGAGCTTGTTGGCCAATCAAGCACAGTAATCCCATGGTCATTGAACCAGGTTTTGGTACTTTAGGCAGTGTGGCCAGGTGCAAAGTCCTGCTGGAAAATGAACTCAGCATCTTCATAAAGTTTGTCTGCTGAAGGAAGCATGAAGTGCTCCAAATGTCCTAGTAGATGGCTGCGTTGACTCTGGTTTTAAGAAAGCACAGTGGGCCAACATTAGCAGAGGACATGGCTCTCCAAATGAACACAGACTGGAAACTTCACACTGAACTTCATGTATCTTGGATTGTGTGCCTTTCATTTTTTTCCCCAGACTCAGAAACCTTGGTTTCCAAATGAGATGCAAAATGTGCTCTAATCAGAAAGTTGAGCTGAATATTTCAGGTGCAGCTTGGCAAGAGGAATACGACATCTGAAGCCCATGTTGAGGACCATGTGTGGTGGCTCTTTCTGCAATAACTCGTCTCAGTCCACTTCTTGTGAAGGTCCCCAACACTTTTAAATGGCCTTTTCCGGACAATCCTCTCAATGCTGCAGTCATCCCTGCACTTTTCCCTTCCACACGACTTTCAATTAATGTGCTTTGATACAGCACTTTGGGAACATCCATCTTCTTTTCCAATTACCTTTTAAGGCTTTCCCTTCTTATTGAGGTTGTCAGTTATGGCTTGAAATATAGAACCTAATATTTGGTTGAGAAACATTTGTTTTTCTATTACAAAGGCTAGAAGTGTCTTATAGTCCTGAACAGTGTTTGCACACAATGCAGAAGGGACCTTTTGTCCACTCTTTCATACATATCTTCTCAGATCTGCAGGGCAATGTGGAGTATTTGCTCCTCCCAAAGACTTTCTATTGGGTTCAAGCTTAAAGATTGGACAGTATGCAAAATGTCAGTGTAGTAAACTGTGCCTTCAAAACATGCTTATCTAAATCTTTGTGCTTTCATTTTCGAAAGGTACAAATCATGGAGTATAAAATGAGTGCACTGGAGTCTTCTTCCAGGGTTAATTTTGTCATTAAATCACTAGCTGGCATAAGGCAGCTGTGAAGCAACATGGTCATTGTTCAAAAAAATATCTAAATAAACGTAAAAAATGACTGATGAATTTGTTAAACGTTTGGGCGATGAGTCGGTAAATATCCCAAAGTCAAAATGTGGGATCCTAATAGACTCCTCTTAAATAGAAGGAAAAATGTTAAACCTGATGCCCTCTCCAGGCAGTTCTCTCCTGGTGACACCAACGAGACCCCAGAGCCTATTGTTCTCTCATCCTCCACCACTGAAAGTCCTTCCTGAAATTTGGTGGCTCCAATCCAAATGGCCTAGACCAATGAGCCTGATCCAGGAGCAGACCCTGAGCATTTATGCCCCGTTTAAGGTCCTATGATTGCGCAATCCCATACCATCCATCCATTTTCTGATCCGCTTATTCCTCAAGGGGTTGCGGGCTGTCAACGAGCGAGAGGCGGGGTACACCCTGGACAGGTCGCCAGTCCATCACAGGGTGCAATCCTACACCGACCGGTGCATATACTGGGCATGCATGAAGAGATGCGCGAAACACAGACTGATGTGTATAACCTACGTCACGGCTGGTGCCTACGTAATATAAACAAGAAGCTCTAAAGCACAGTACATATCTCTTTCTCCCACCGAAGAGAACAATGGCTGCTCAGAAGAAGATAGAGTTTTTGGTGTGGACTGACGACGAGGTAGACTTGTTACTCAAAGTAACACAAGATTATCTCTGCTATTGTCTTTGTCTTTAGTGTCTCATTGTGGTTGTCAACCTGGAACGCAGTATTTAATTGATGTCACTTCTTTTTTTCATTATCCGGGGAAGCTGTCCAGACATGCTCATTTAGCCGTTGAATTAAGAATTAGACGACCCTCTTACCCAGCTAATAACTATACAGCCACAGACCTTAAACAATTTGTGTGGACGATAGGGGGATGTAGACTAAATATTTCTACGTTTAAGGCATTATCTGGACAAGTGTGGACATGGCTTTAAATTCTTGTGCAATCCAGGGATCAGCCAAATGGCCATCCTCCTATAACATTACTTCTGGTGGCTGGATCTTCACTTCACATCACATTCCTCAATACGTGAAAGCTTGTTCCACCTGTAACCACAGCAAGAACTCAAATAGACCCCCCTCTGGACTGCTTCAACAATAAGCTGTCCTAGTCTGACCCTGGTCCCACATAGCCCAAGATTTTGTCTTCGGCCTACCCACCCCAAAGGGGAAAACAGTCATCTTGATAAGATTTGATCATTTCTCTAAGGCCTTCCACATTGTGGTGCTCTCCGGACTCCCCTCGGCCACAGAAACAGCCGAACTTTTCCATCACGTAATCAGACTCCACAGCATTCCCTTAGAGAACTTTTCAGATCGTGGTCCCCAGTTCCTTTCCCGCATCAGGAGGGACTACTGTCAATCCTTCAGGGCCCAACCAGGCCTGACATCAAGGTGTCACCCCCAGACTAAGGGTCAATGTGAGAGACCTAATCAAGAACTTAAATATGCTATATGTTGTGTTTGCACCTCTAAGCCTACATCTTGCAGCTTTTACTTTCCTTCGGTGGAGTTTGCACACAACACACACATTTCAGCAGCCTCCAGAATCTCCACCCGTTAAAGCCATCCCTGTTCTCTAACTCATTTGATTACTCCACTAATCCCTCAGTCCGTATTCTCATGAACACCTGCAAAAGTATCTGGAAGCATACCTCCCTCCCTAAAGCATACCTCAGCCCAGAATACACACTATGCTGATGGACATTGGGTTCCAGCCCCTACTTGTTCCCCTTGACAGAAAGTTTGGCTTTCCAACAAAGATATTCCCCAAAAGGGTGCCACCAGGTAGCTCTCTTCTAGGTTCTTGGGACCATTCCCTATAGTCATCAGTCCATCTACTATGCGGCTCAAACTCCCTACCACCCTTCAGGTGCATCCAGTTTTGTTCATGTTTCCCATATCAGACTTGTCTGCACTAGTCCTTTGTGCCCTCTGTTCTGTTCCCCCTCCACCCATCCAGATCATTGATGGGCCTCCCGCCTACACCATGTGTCGGATTCTGGATGCCCAGGTCATGGCAGCCAGTTTTTGGTGGACTGGGAAGTTTATGGTTTGGAGGAAGGGCCCTGGGTGCCACCTTCTCGCATTCAAGATGCTTTTCTCATCATAGATTTTGAGAGGTCTTTAGTGTCCTCCTCCTCTTCTGGAAGGCCGGCAGGTGGTGACCGTTAAGTGTGTGTGTGTGTGTGTGTGTGTGTGGGGGTGTGGGGGGGGGTGGGGGGGGGGTCAGTCCAGATTTTTGTGTCTGTTTTCCGTACCGTTTTCTTTCAGGGTTGGACAGGCAGGTGTTGTGCCAGCTGTAGCTTGTCAGGAGCCCTCAGAAGACTGCTTTAAAGGGGAGCGGTTATCTGAAGCAGTTGCCAGATGGTTAGACTCTCTCAAGGGTTACTCGCTACCAGCATAATCTTCCTCATTGTTGAGTCTGTGTCAGCTTCCCGGAGACCATTCTTCCAGTCCCTCATACCGTTACTTGACTGTCCCGCACTTTCAGTCCGATCTTGCTTAACCTACCTGTCTGTCCACCTTCGAGGCCTGCCCTCCCTCAGTCACTATCTACAAATCACGGAGAAAACATAATTCACTGCTCAATTCTATCCTCTGCAAAGCGCTCACTCACAGTATCAACTTACCATCAAGCACACCATAAGAAGTCGGTTCCTCCAACTTGTAAAATTCATTATTATCATCATCCAATCCTCACCTGTTCTAATACCCAACCTCCTTCCAGTGTGCGCCATCTAGAGTTCCTCTCCATTCTTTGGCCCTGGATCCAGTTTCCCAGTTTTATAAATTAACACCTTTGATCAGAATTTTCTGATGTATGTGGGTTATGTGACAACAAGATGAAATAATTCTGATTACAACAGTGAAAAACTCACATTTCCTTGAAAAGGGAAAAGGTTATGTGTGCCCTTTGGTTTGTTTGGTGGCATGATGCCCTCTGCTGTGTCACAGTTTTTTCTCTGACATTCCCTGTTCTATTTCAAATCAAAGATTCAGACAGCTACAGTCCAAGAGCCATTGGCTTGTGTTTGCAACGTCAGGCTTTTATCTTACACTGTTGCCCCACTTTAAAATCTTTCTTTTAAATATTGTGCTTCACACACGATTTAAAGCTAAACTAAAGGCATCAGCTGCAAAGAGATCAGAATTTTGGTCACTGCATTGCACCCTAATCTGTTCAACAGTGAGCAAAGCACTCTACCTGTTGGACAAAGGCAGTATGAGCAGGCCATTAAAAACAGAGGTTTATAGACAGATAAAACAAAATTTTAAGGAAAACTGTTCTGTAAAACAGTTTCAAGAGGGTGTGCATTCTTTTCCCTACCTAAACCTGGCTATGGAAAATGTAATTACACTAAATGTTAAGATACAGCACCTAGGAGGAAAATCTGACTAACAATTTCCTTTTCATAATGCAGTTATTTTGCTTTCCCCATTTGCTATATCATGTTGTTATTTTTTCCCCCGGAAATATTCTGCATACTGTACAACAATGGTTCAAGAACAGTGGAAGTCCGGGGGTGAGTGGGGCCCAGATGGTACAGGCAAAGACCATTGCTGTGGAGGAGTTTTGTTCCATTGCAGAATTGTTTTCTTTAGCCAAATTGAAGGACATGAATGGCCTGTTTGAGGTGCTTGATCTTAATCGGATTTAAATTTGCTCTGTGTTTATGCCACTTTATTTTTAAGTTACATTTCGGTTGTTGTTTAAATGCTACTCTGAGACTTGCTGCTGTATTTAGGATTATTGTCCTGCTATGTCACACCATAGATGAACTATCATTCTTTATATATATATATATATATATATATATATATATATATAATTTATATATTATATAATATATATATTATATATATATATATATATATATATGCCTTTAATCACAGACTTTTTTTTTCAGAGTCATAAAATGTGAGTCACCGAAAATTGTGTAAAACCGGAACTTTATTTGCGGACTCATCCGTTCCGCGCCGGCGTAATTTGACTGCGACGCTAAACGCTGTGGTGTTTCCGGCCAGCTCAGCGCGTCTCTCCTGCGGTGTTGTCACTTTTACAGCCCGTCCGTCAGACAAACGCTGTTGCCAACCAGCTGGGACTTTTCTCCGGACCGTGGACACACAGCGGGACTCTTCGCAGAGATGCTGCTGCTGACGATGATCGCTCGGCTGGCTGACGGTCTGCCGCTGGCCGCTTCAATGCAGGAGGACGAACAGGTCTTAACATTTCTACCACTGTGACTCACTCTGGCTACTATAGCTGATGTCTCCTGAGCTTTTACTCGGGATGTAAGGCATTGAAGCATTAAATTACAATGATCAGGTGTGGCCATCACAGTAGGGGGCAAAGTTCCCCACGGATGAGATGATCCTGGATGATTAAAACCTCCTAATCAGTAGTTGCTGGTGTTAAACTGTTTGATCAGCTGGGTGACTAGTTGTAGTAGGCCTGCCTACCTAAACCAGGTAGCAGTAATCAGGCTCTTTTAATGTGAAATCCTATTTCTGATCAGACAGAGAATGGATAGTTGAATATTAAAGCATTTTTAAAGATGGGTTCAGTTTAGCAGGTGTTGGTTTTTATTGACTGATTCATCAAAATAAGAAAAATGAATAATACATCATGAGCTTTCCTAATGGATCTGGGTTCTGATGAATAAGTTAATGAGGAACAGTGGTACAGCACTGTTAAAGACATCCATAATATTTCAGGTAGATAGAAAATAAATCTGCCACGGTTTCCAAAAACGTAGCACTTATAAATAGATAAATAGAAAAATAAGAATGAGTAAAAGATAAACAAAGCAAAAACAGGTTTAAAAAAATTTACCTAAAAAATACACCAATAAAACAAAACAGTGAAAACTGCGACAAGAACACAGAAAGAAAAGTAAACAAAATTAAATTTCACAACCCAATAAAGAGGTTTGTATTTCATTCGAAACGGTCATGTAAAAAATATTGTGTTTCACAAGCTTCCTGTTTTAGACTTGTAACAATTCAGATTGTTCTAGATTGTTGCACAGAGTGATCAGAAGCACACACATTACCCTAAAAGGTGTGACTTGTCATTAAAACCAAATTTCTGTCTTTCTTTTTCAACACCGACATAAAATGATCAAATATCAATCGGTCAAAGTGATAAAGCAGTATATATATGATGTGCTTTGCAAAAAAATAAAAACTTTTTTTTTCACCACTTGCCACATTGCCACTACAAACATTGTGTTTTAATTCATCAGATTGATTTGTGTAGCACCTTTTAGCAATAAGGCTGTTTTTAAAGTGCTTCACATGATTAAAAACATAACTCAACAGAGAAACAAAAAAAAACTATACATTATGGTGACAACATGAAAAGAAGTAAAGAAAAGTTTCGATCCGGGTTAGAAATTACTGTCAGTTTATGCGACAGATCACATCAAAGTTGTTCATAATAGTGGCGTGGAAGGAAAACGGCTGCTTTTAAATAATAATAATCAGCTTCTTTTTATGCTGATACTCTTGGTTAAAATCCATTGAAAGGAGTTTGAGTGGACTGCAAACCACCAAGACACGACTGTCCACCAGGTAATTAGCACATTAATCCGAAAAGAAGCTGGTTGAGGCATTGTAACTGAGGAGGAGCTGCTGCGTCACATACCTCAGGTGGTACAATCTGTGCAGACGAAAATGATTCCCTCACAGTGAAACATGATGATGGCAGCAGATAAAGTGGCATACCCAGGTAATGTGCAACCGAGCAGGATACTTAAACATGTTTAAATAATTATATATTATGAGAACTATTTTACAGAATGTGGAGAATAGACCAAGGAGAAATATGTCGGCATCAAAATGGACAGATAATGCAGGATTTAAGCTTATGGTACTTTTTTATTTTGTACTGGAGAGCCATTTGTCGGCCATTATATCTGCTATCTGCCTTTGGTACTGTTTTATATTGGTATTGGATCCCAAAATTTCATATCGGTCGGGCCCTATTGAGGACCTTTGCTCACTTCTCAGAAAGCAGGTGGACTAGAATAAGCCACCAAACTGGGATCAACTTCATGCACCAATGAGACGAAATCTCCCCGTTAGATGACGTTAGGCCCAAAGCTTTATACTCAACATGCTAGATTCCAGAAGTAATGAAACCCATCACCTAAACTTGATCTTTTTGTTGATAGATGTAAAACGTATTTAATATTTAACTGTTCTGCAGCTCTCCACAGACAGTTACAAAAAAAACAACGTTTTTAAAGCTGCAGTACAAAACATTTGTGTTCCTGACTGAAGTTTTAACCATGACTGTGCATAACGCAAACCATACAGACGCTTTACCCGTATCAGCCTCCAGAGGTCAGTATTACCATGTGGACAATATTTTGGCTTCTGTAAAAAAAGAAAATAAAAAAGGGTTTGCTGTTATTTTTAAACTGAAGGATCAGATTACAGTGTAAAAAATAACAAAATACGATCCAGATTTGAAAATGTATACACCTGTGCAGGATTGTGCTCTAACTAAGAGCCACTGTAACACGATGAGATTCTTTGACTTGGCACTTAACTTGATCGGAGTCTAATGTGTTTTTCTTCACTCTCTTGTGTGCTCTCAAAAAGGGAAGCGAGAAGGTTTGTTGCGTCTTTGCTCTGTGCTTCATCATCTGTCTTTCTGTGATGCTGCAGTGGTGAAACTGTTATTTACTCCAGTCCGACTGTGCCCAAAAGTCTTCGCTGTTAAAAAATAGCATAGTCTTTCCTTTAAATGCATTCTCAAGGCAAAGATTTAAACTTGACGAGCAGTGCTAATACAAAATGTGAGCTTTAGGTGGTTGTGTTTTTTGTTTTTCTTCCAATTAGTTGGTTAAGCTGCCATTATCCCCTCATAGAGACATGTGCTTGTGCATTCAGTCTGTCAAGATGCTCATAAAACCAGCCTCTTATTTATTTTACTTATTTTTTTATCATCAACATAATCACTGATTTGTTTGACAAGAGTTTTATGACATTTTTTTTCTTCAGGTGGGTCGAGATCTTCAGCAGTATCAGACTCAGGCCAAGCAGCTTTTCAGGAAACTCAACGAGCAGAGTCCCACGCGCTGCACTTTAGAGGCTGGATCCATGGCTTTTCAGTGAGTGTCAAAATGTTACTGATGTTTTAAACTCTTTATTACTCTGACTAAGCATAAATATGTCTCTGTATTGCATCGAAAAAGAGGGGGAAATGATCAGAATTATTTTTTTTTATTAAAACGCATTTTAGTCTATGTAGGGTGTGCCATTCACCTTATAATGGTGCTCATAGCTTTATTGTGTCTGTAAAAATTTAATTTTATCTAGCTTGATTGCTCCCTTTGCCTTTTCTCTTCCAAGAAATGGCAATGAAACAAAACCCAATCATTATTTCCAGAGCCCTGTCAGCGTAGTGATTCGAAATCTGTGCAAAGAAACCAAACAAATTTATAGGAGTTGAACATATTGTGTGATTAAAAGCTGAAGTGGATCTACTTTCAATATAATCCTTGAAATAAACCAATCGATCAAGAGAGTCAACCTCTTTTCCCTCTGTTTGGTAATTAGCAGAGCAGACACAAAATAAATCTGCTGTTTATTTCCTTACTTACTGAAAAATATAAAAACAGCGGTTTGCTCTATTTTTGGTTATAAACCCATCGACCAATAGCATATACTTGGATGCATATTTTTTATGAAAATTTAAATCAGCTAAAGGTCAGCGACAAATTTTGGTCTCTAATTGTTTTATTTAATTTCTGTTCGATTTTTTTTTTTCTGTTTAAAAATGAATAGATAATCAACAGAATCAACATATCCAACCTCAAAGAAAGCTAAAAATCCTGATAGGTGAAGCTTTCCTTCTGTACATTTTGGGCTGTCAAACACTCCCTCACTCCTCCTGCCTGGCACATACATCGGTAGCTCAGTAAGGAGTCGCCCCATCCTCAGTAATCACAGTAAAACGGGTTTATTTATGTAACCTGAAAGCAAGCCGGAGCTTTATGATTCACACCAGCAAAAAAACGAGCTTTATTTATGCATACTTGAAGATCTTTTTGTCTTCACTGCTTTGTGCTTTTAACATAATCCCACTCCTTGGTTCTCCTTGCAGCTATTACATAGACCAAGGGGTGTGCTACCTCGTGCTGTCTGAGGCCAGCTTTCCCAAGAAGCTAGCCTTTGCTTACCTTGAAGACCTGCAGGCAGAGTTTCATGAGCAGCACGGAAAAAAGGTCCAGACAGTATCGCGTCCTTACTCCTTCATTGAGTTTGGTAAGACACAAAAGACGACTATGAAAGTATTATTAACAGTATATGTCAACCTGTTGTCGCAATTTTAAACTATATTGTTCATGTTTTATATATGGTTCTGGTCAGAAGCTTTCTTCACATGTCATTTAAATTTGTTCTTCAAAGATTAGGAAAGCTCTTTTTTTCCATCATAGATTTATAAACCTTTCATGGTGTTTAAAAATAAGAAGTAGTTGCAAAAGTTTTAGTTTATTGGGATTTTTCTTTAATCTACAGAAGGATGAAGAACAAAAAAAAATCAAAGCTCAAATATATACATAAACCCCCGTTTAAATTGATAAATGTTCGTTAGAAAATTGCATTTCTTTGTACAGTCATGCTATGGTTAGGAATAAACCAATCACAAAGCCTATCATGCAACATCATCACTCAAAGGGTTTTCAGTTCAAGAAAGACGTGTCGGCTCCAAACACCAACACCTTTAAAGTTGACAAACTTTCCACAGTGACAGGAAGATTGCTTAAGAGAGGCTTTTAAATCAAGTGATGCTCTCAAGTATGGTGGTAGTAGTATCATGCTGTGGGTCTGTTTTCCCTTTTTTAAACCAGTTGCACCAGAACTTTGAGGAGGTAGCTAGGATAGTATAGGCTTTAAAAATTTCACTTCAAGTTAGCAGCTTGATGGTTGAAACTATTGGGTGTTTTTAACAGGAAAAATCTGCTAAATATATCAAAACATACTTTGAAATGTATAAATCAGGACTACATTAGACTTCTGGAGTTGCCCTGACGATCACAAATGTATGATATATGCATAAAAAGGTTAAGGATACTTACCGACTAAATATACCAGGTTAAATCAGCCCCACCTTCAGCCAGAATTATGCTAGAAAATGGATGATTGACACATAATGGTAAGGGGTATGTATAATTTTGTCCCTGTGTAAATTAGAGTAAGTCAAAATACATTAAATTATTGTTTATAAAATGAAGAAATAACAGCAGTTCAAGGTAGTGATTTAAATAAAAAAGTTAATTAAATTAAAGCCTCAATTAATTATATTTATGCCTATGATGAGAATATGGAAACTTTTGACTGGAACTGTTGATCATTCTGAATATTAATATGCCTTAACACAACTATTTTTCTGTTCAGAAACTTAATGAAGCTATTAGGCGGCAGGAGTTTATCATCAGGTGTAGTTATAATTTTCATACATGGCGTCTCCACTGGGGATCCGATTAGGAAAACAAAATTAAATCAAATTTTTTTATAATTTAGGGTATCATGCTACGCCACAAGGTTGGATAGTGTGCAGTGATCTGACTACTAAACCTATGAGCTTATTAACGCCTCTACTGTTTCCTCAGACACCTACATTCAAAAAACCAAGAAGCTGTACATCGACAGCCGAGCAAGAAGGAATCTGGGCAGCATCAACACGGAGCTCCAGGACGTGCAGAGGATCATGGTGGCCAACATCGAGGAGGTCCTGCAGAGAGGGGAGGCTCTGTCGGGTCAGTCTGCGTTTGTTAGCCCGTCACAAAGCACTCTGCTTTCGGTTGGTATTCATCTTCTCCTCCCTCTTCTCCTCTTTGCACAGCACTCGACTCCAAGGCCAGCAACTTGTCCAGCCTGTCCAAGAAGTACAGGAGCGACGCCAAATACCTGAACACCCGCTCCACCTACGCCAAGCTGGCGGCAGGCGGCGTCTTTTTCATCATGCTCATCGTCTACGTGCGCTTCTGGTGGCTCTGAGTGACGAAACAACAGGAGGAGGAGGTGGTGGAGAAGAGGAAGGGGAAGGAGGTAGAGAAGTGGAAAATGAGCCACACAGAGTCTGCGGACGTGAAGAGAAAACTTTCGCTTTTGATGAAAAACAGGATCCGTGCTTCAAAGGAGACTTTACAGACATGCCGTACCACTGCTCTGTCTGTCCTTGCCTTGTCCACGCATGGGTGTTTGATCTGAAGTAAATGACGTCAGAATGCTTTGTTTTATTATTAATATCATACAGTAATACTCTTGAGGTTACCCTGAATTTCAGAGGAAATGAGTAAACGTGCAAGTTTGTGTGTGAGTATGTGGGTTGCCTGTTTTTGTAGGTGATTTGTGGGTAAGTGAAGAGAAAAAAAAAATTCTGTTGAGTTTCTCAAGCTCCTCTGTACTATTAAAAAGGAGTGTGTGGTTTAAGCTTCTGTATGCCTAATTATACAGATGAAAGAAATTAATCATTTTTTTTAAAGCCTGCTCATATTACTTTGGCAATACTGTTCATTTAAAATAATTATAGAAGGGATATCTTAATGGATCATACTGAAATCACAACTGTTTAGGAAAACATGACTTTAAAAGTAAGTTAGGATGTGTAATAAACACAGCAAAAGAATTAGAAGATTTTCCTCCTGTAAAAGTAAGTGAACCTGTGTGAGTTTTTTGTCTCAATTTTATCGGTGAAACTAAAAGTAATTGAATCTGCTGCGTTCGATTCAAAACAACCTTAATCACAGCATTTTCTTGCGATGTAAAGATGGCTTGGATGGGAGCCGATGAAATTGATTCATAACATACACAGAAGGCAGCACTAGAGATGCACCAACCCATTCACCACAGATTGAAATCAAACCATTTTTCCATGATGGGCAAACTACAGATTGGTTATTACAAGATCTGATGTGCATCAAAATTAAGAACTCGCTATTCTTGGCCTATGAACTCGTAATCTAGCAGGATGTTCTTGGATGCAATTTTGATTTAGACAATAAATCTCAGACGAATATGATGCATAAAGACAAATTATTTTTCTTCTGAGTTAAGAGGACGGTTTGTGATTTGTTATTTAAAAAAAAAACAGAAAAGCCTGGTAGGTGCATCCCTTAGACAGCAGCTTTGATTTTTTCATACATATTAGTAAGCAAGATTTTCACTGGAATCATATTTCTATAGCATCAGTACTCGTTAAGCTTTTATTCCATGTCTTGGTAGGTTTTATACTCACCTTCTCAAAAGACTGGTTGAAGTATTCTGAATTTTAGGTTTACTGTAAGTTAAATTCCTTCCACCTGTTTCTGTGTTGTATGTTATTTAATTACTTAAAGCTGCAGCCTATGTAACCATTTCTTAACTTTTATGCATTTATTTTTTTAACGCTGGCAATGATAAGTTGGAGCTAAACAGAAATTAAAAGTGCTGTTTGAATTATTGGCACCCCTGAACTGTAAGCAGAATAAATGCCTAAACGATAAATTAACTTTGTAGTGTTCTGTGAAGTTTAATAAAATGTCTGATCATCATCAGTAAAGTGGCAGCTTCTCAAACTCTGAGGGGTGTTTATGAGTAACCTTTATTAGATTAAGTTTTTGATAAGTCAAGCAAACTGGCTGCCAGGCTAATCAGCCTAACCAGTCAAAGAGGTGAGTGGTTGAAGCACATCAATCTTAGCTACTGATAATAATCAGCACAGAAAATGTGGTGTTCATTTGCATTCATCTCCCCGACTCAATACTTTGTAGAAACAACTTTCACTGAAATTACAGATTAAAGTCTTTCAGCTTGGATAGAGATCACCACTGTCACACAAAACAGGCTTTCATCAAATACACGGCCATGTAGGTGTAGCTCTATTGAGGGATAATTGTCCTGCTGGAAGTCTCAAGGGTTTTACAGACTCTAACTAATGCTCTGCATTTAGCACTATTCATAATTTCATAACCGATCAGCTTCCCGGTTCTTGCTGAGGAAGGGCATCAAAATAGTTGACCCGCAGCATCACTCTACCATTACCATGCAGCAATGAGATAGGCCATGCACACTTGGGATGCTTACATGCAGTAAGAGAAAGCTGAATCGTCGTCTTAGTCCGACTGGAGTAAAACTAAACTGGACTTCTCCTAATCGGACTAATGCACCCAGATAATGCGGTTAGAAAAACACATTTCTCTTCATGTAAGCTCCAACCCCAGCTTAGCTACGCTATTAATAGAAAGTTAAAGGGCTGCAGGAGCAGGAATAACACAACGCTGCAGCAACAGTTCAGACCACAGGCTTTGTCAGCGTCAGCAACGTCAAGATTACATGTTAAGTCTACGGTTGAGGCCGTTGGAAGAGCGTCACGGTCTCTGCTGTGCTTTGTGAGCTTCGGCTCGGTCAACTTTTAAAGCTTTTCCTGCGTTTCAAGCTTCAAAGCTCATAACTCTAGCAACACAGAAGTTCAGCTAGTTGAACTTTTGATGGTCTTAACGCTCTTGACGCAGGACGGCAACCAATCAGAGCGTCTCGCTGTAGTGAAGTTGCCCGACGTCATCGCTGCCTAGCCAACCACGATCCGCGACTGTTTAAAACATCCAGCAGAGAAAGACCCGCCTACGAGCTTTGAGAGCTTTAGCTTAAAAATGTATCTTCTGGGTGTATGCGTCGAACTAGTCGCTTTATGAGCGTTGCCTGACGCTGACAAAGCTTGTGGTCTTAAAGCACCATAGTGCACACAAACAGTACAATGCTAGTTTTAAATGCATTTGTTTACCTTATGTGTAATGCTCCAGGCCAACCTCAAGAATATCAACGTGAAAGGGCGCATGTCACCACCTAGCATCACGGAGTCGAACACACTTCATTTAATAATTCTATTTTCTGGGTGACATGTAAACTGGGACATGTAAACTCCATTTTCAATTGCGGTATTAGCCCGATTGTTGCCAAAAGTAGATTTAGATGTGCATGTAAACCTACTGAGTATTTTGCCTAAGGTTCAATTATGGCCTGATATCTAAAAAAAATACATGAAGACAGCTGATTGCACAGGATTTCAATTAAAAGTATCAAAATGAAGGGGCTGAAATCAAATGCGTGCAACACTTTTCAGATTTGTATTTGTAAAAGATCTTTTAAATAATTTTTCTCCCCCCAGTTATAAAGTAATTTGTGCTTGTTGTTGGTCTACCACATAAAATCCCAATAAAGTGCAGTTTGTGGTTTTAACAGACAAAAAAAAAACGATGTGATTTTTGAATGTATGCAAGGCACTGCAAGTCATTATTGGAAGTGAAGTAATTTATATAACACTGGCTGAGTCATTTTAAATAGAAAGAAGATTAACTGCACCTGAAAAGTTACTCAAAGTGGATTCATGCTGAGCTATTTCTTTCTCTCGACTCACAGCAGGAAGGGACATCTCTTTTTTCTGTTTTGTCTATGAATACAATTATTTGCACAAAGCAGCCTTCCTGTCTGTCACAGGTTCTTAACTTGAGTTGATCCTTATCATGATATACAAGAGTTTGTAGCCTGGAGGGAAATTATCAGCTTCACAAACTGCCACTGGTTGAAACGGATACCTCCTCCTTGAAACATATGAGATTTCACATGTAAACTGATCCTTTGTTTAAATAATTTAAAGCAGTTTCTCAAAAATGTTGAGCTTTGGAGCCACAAATTTAACCCCAATTTCAGCTGGTTTATGTATAGTAATACTGCTCATATGCCACTAAAAATAAAGACAGCTGTAATAGTATTTCTATCTAATGAAGACCTCTGTTATGTTGACTATAATTATGTTATAGTGAGTTATTTGACTTCAATTGATCATTATTAAAAACACTTTTTCCAACAGGGGTGCCCTCAGAAGCGTTTGAAAGGGTCATCAGATGGGGGCCACTATTAACTTTGGGGTTAATAGTTAAACTATAAAGGTTAAGAAAAAAACTACGTTTATTGCAACTCTCTAAACATGCAGCTGTTACACGAATCATATTATTGAATAAATATTTGGTACAATGAAAAAGTATTTGCCCTCCTGCCAGTCTTCTTTTTCTTTCAGGAGTCACCACAGTGAATCATCTGTCTCCATTTACTCCTATCTTCTGCATCTTCTGCCCTCACACCAACTGACTTCATGTCCTCTTTCACCACATCCATAAATCTGATTTTTGGTCTTCCACTCTGCCTCCCGCCTGTTGGCTTCATCCTCAGCATCCTTCTACCGATATAATTGTCATCTCTCCTCTGAACATGTCCAATCCATCTCAGTCTGGCTTCCTGGCTTTATCCTCAAAGCATCCAACATGAGCTTTCCCTCTGATGTACTTATTCCTTCCTGATCCTATCCGTTCTTGTCACTCCCAAAGAGAATCTCAGCATCCTGAGTTCTGCAACCTCCAGTTCTGCTTCTTGTCTTTTTCTCACTGGTACCGTCTCTATACCATACGAGATTGCTGCTCTCACTACTGTCTTGTAAACCTTTCCCTTCATTCTTGCTGAAACCCTTTTATCACACATCATACCTGACACTTTTTTCCACCCATTCCAACCAGCTTGCACATGCTTCTTCACCACTTTTCCACACTCTCCGTTGACCCCAAGTATATTAAGTCCTCTATTTTCTTCACTTCCACCTGTAACGTCACCCTTCCACATGTATCTTTCTCATTTACACACATGTAATCAGTTTTTATGTGACTAATCTTCATTCTTCTCTTTTCCAGTGCATAGCTTCATCTCTCTAGCTTTTCCTCCACCTCCGCACTGCTCCCACTACAGATCACAATGCCATCTGCAAACGTCTATGGAGACTCCAGTCTAACATCATCCATCAGCCTGTCTATCACCAAAGCAAACAAGAAGGGGCACAAAGCTGATCCGTGGAACTGCATCAAGGATGATGGATAAAGGATGAGGTATAATATTAGTTTACTACCAGTAAAGTTCTAGTGCCTGTTTTAGTTTACAAAAAGTACTCTGTGAAGTATAGGGTAACGTCAGGTAAATTGGGCCACTTTTTGGTAAATCACTTGGTAAACTGCATAAAAGCCCTTAGTGAGGCTGTTATTAATGTTTTTTTTCATCATGTATATGTTGACTTGAAAATTATAGTCTTTCAGCATCTATATATTTTCAAACATCAATTGTTGCACATTTTTTATCTGATCAGAGTCCAGGTAAAGTGGGCCAACCCTTGAGCTAAATTCAAGTAATTTCTTATAGAAACAAACCAACAACAAATGAATCAACTTTCATTTGAACTCAGTCTAAAAAAGCTGAACAAATTCAAGTGTCGATCTAATAATCCATGAATAGCAACAAAACCCAACCAGAATTAATAATTGGAACTTTTTCAGAACAATGAATGTTCTATTTGTTCTATTCACGATGTTCTATTTTCAAAAAGACCACCATCTTGTCTGATGCCATTTTCTTTTTCAGTGGGGTAGTAGAACCAGACTCTACAGTTCCCACAGCTGATCCACTCCTCTGTGGGACTTAGTCACTTTGGTCTCCATTAACTACCTAACATGTTTTGCTGGGGGGGGTGGGGGTGGGGGGTGGGGGGGGGGGGTGATGTACGCCTTGGTGGAAAGTTAGCCAACATGTTCCTCATTTCTGAGACAAACGATGGAGACTTAGCGTTCTTCATGACAGTCCTCAGTTGTTTAGCCAGATGACTCAAGTCATTGAATGTAACACAAGATGATGGTGATGGTTTAACCTGTGCTGTGAAGAGGATACCATTTATCCATTGGTAATATATTCAACTTTGACTTTTATTTCTTTAGATCTTTCCAATTTGGTATACAAGAAAGTAAAGAGTGGGAGGACCTCAGATACTGCTGCAGTATGATGAATGAATATTTCATTCACCAACAGTCCACAGCATGATGCTGCCGTGGGCAGTAAGAAAAATTGGCCTGAGGCATGATGCTACCACAAGGAGTAAAAACAGCCCACAGCATGATGCAGCTAAATGCAGTAAAAAAAAGCCCACAGCCACGGATCATTCTCAAAACTTTTGGCCATGACTGTAGATTTGTTTTTGTTTTTTTGTGTTTTTTTTGTCTCCACAGATTGTCAGTAAAATATAACCTCAGCCTCTAACTTAGTCACAGCAGTGTAAAGCACAATCCACTGAAACGGAACTGACTGCAGAAATAAAATGTAGTATTAATACACTACCACTTAACTATATCAGTCAAAAGTTTAAATATAAGTATGAGCTAAAGTATACTTAGACTTTTAGTATATTTTAGTAAAAGCCAAGTAATATAAAATTTGCAAAGAATATTATAAATAAATAGATTAAGAGTAAACTGAAATTATGCTCTCTTATTTTTAGTTAAAACTTTGTACACTTAAAGCATACTTGCATATATGCAAGTGGGTGGGGCCCAGATGGAAAAATAGTATATATACTACTTTTCCATCTGGGCCCCACCCCACCCAGCCCCTGACCCCCAGTGGACATCCACTGAGTACTGTCACTGTTCTTGAACCATTGTTGTAAAGTATGCAAATACTTCCAGAAAAAAAAAAAAAGATTGAAATAGCATGGGGGGAAATATGTGCCAAAATACAGTCAAAACGCAGGATTAAGAAAAGGAAACTGTGAGTCAGAGTATCCTCCCAGGTACAGTATCTTTGCGTTATATTTTCCA
Source organism: Apricaphanius iberus (assembly GCA_028564705.1). Taxonomy (NCBI): domain Eukaryota; kingdom Metazoa; phylum Chordata; class Actinopteri; order Cyprinodontiformes; family Aphaniidae; genus Apricaphanius; species Apricaphanius iberus. The sequence goes on along the minus strand of JAPXFQ010000804.1, from coordinate 3,122,773 downwards.
CAACCATGTTTAGATTAGTGAAAAGGCTGCACATCCTCTTTAAACTGTTTTAAATAAAATGTTTTCTTAAGATCTTGTTTTAAAGCAATATAATCATGTTAAATTGCTCTGTTTTTTACAGCCTGCTCCTACTGCTTTTGTCCAGCAGGTAGAGTGCTTTGCCTACTGTTGCACAGATGAAGCTGCAACAGGGGGCTAAAAATCCTGCTCTCTCTGTAGTTAATGCCTCTATCTTAGCTTTAAATCATATGTGAACCATTAGAATAATTAAAAGAAGGAATTCAAAGTGGGGCAACAGTGTAGGAGAAATGCCTGACATTGCAAACGGGAGCTTCTGACTCTTTGACTGTAGCAGTCTGTATCTTCGACTAGAACAGGAAATGTCAGAGAAAAAATGAGAAGCAGCAGAGGGTAGCGTGCCAAAAGCAAACCACAGGGCACAGGCTAACCTTTTCACCTTTCAAGGGAAGTTGAGTTTGATACTGTTGTGATCAAATGTATCTCACCTTGTCATCTTGTTCCATTAAAACCTCATTAAGAGTTTTTGTAAAAACCTTCTTTCATTTACACTGAAAGATCAGGGTTTTTTTAACCCCTACATTTTGCTCCTAAATGCGTCAGTGAGCAACAGTGATGTCGTATTTTGCAGTTTCGTCCATCCTGTTAGTCTTCCTCTTACTTTCAGAGTCTACGGCCCGTTGCCCAGCCATTCTCTCTACTTCTAAGCCTGGATATGCCCTGCGTCTGTATGCGACCGCACAAATCTTGCCAGTTCTGCAAAAATAGTAAAGGACACAAGCGCACAGAAACTGTAATTGTCGTGTCTGCTTTCAGAGAATTCCTTATCAGAACCAAAAAATACAAAACAACTAAAAAAAGGTGGGGGAAAAAATAGTTAGTTTCATAGTTGAAGCGAATCAATAAAACCTTGTGTAATGTGTGTGTTAATTTCACAGTGATTAAAGAGGCGACAACATGCCCTTGTGCTTTTTTTCCAGCACTTTCTTTCCTTCCTCTGCACGTTACCATGGCAGCAGAAAGTGTGTGACAGTCATGTGAAAACGAAGCTGATTGGATTAAAATACTTTGTGTGATCAGAGGTCAGGAATACTGCACATGTACTAAACACACAGAGCCGGATTCAAAGACACACACACACACGCACACAACTCACGCACACACAAACGAGCACACACACGGCTTTTGACAGCAAAGTACTGAAGCATCAGCTTCTTCTGCACATTTTATCAGTGTTTTTAAACATACGTCTGGAGTAGCCTACAGCCAACTCATATTAACATATCTTGATTTAAACTTCCTGTCAAAGACGCAGACTGAACCACAGGACCGCACACACATATTTTACTTTGTAATCTTAAAGCAATAGCACCTTAAAATATTAAATCATCCCAGGCATCTCCTCCAGGCTGTTCTGCGTTTCCAACATGTTGCTTAGAGGGTTTAATTTGGTCTGCTGGCTATCGGTTTCCACAGACATAAAACTTAATTATAAATCCCTGATTATTTAACTGCTAGGGTCCTAATTTTATCTCGCTGACCAATCAAGACCTAGAGTGGCCTCTAGATTTGGAAACATGCACCACATTGGACGTTGTATCAGCTCCTAATGAATTAAAGAGCCTACATTACTGTGAGCCTAAAAAAAAAAATCAGAAAGGAGAACGATATCGTGTAAAATTTATACACAATCAGTTGGTTATTTGAGCAGAGCTTTAAACTTTTACACATAAAATGCTATCAACTGTGTGAGAATGTTAGCAAGGTAATCTGATACAATAAATGTTTTCATTGAACAGCATGAAGTCTAGCATGTGGTTCACGTTATTCTGATACCCTCAGACAGAGTTTTGCTGTAATTAAAGTTGTCCTTAGGGCTAGACTCAGCTTTGCTCATCTAGAAGCTGAAATTTGTGCCATCTCTGGCTGTATTTTGTTCTGCTCAAAGGTGATATTCATCCTCACTCTCTGTGGCTTCTAACAGGTTTTCTTCCAGGGCTGTCCTGTATTGCTCATTCAGCTACTAACTCTGAACAAGCTCCACTGATTCATCTGAAGGAAAGTCATCCTCACACCCCCCACCATAAAAGTACTATCTCTGTTGTTCACAGTTTTATAGTGTTTAAAGTGATGGGCAGTGGAAGTTTTGCACCAATGTTTGTTCTGCATTTTTGTAAGCCCTTGCCAATGTAGGCTACAGAAAACGCTGTACTATATTTGTTGCCTTTCATTTTACAATGATGTGATACCTTGAGTTGGTTTGAAATAAATAAATAAATACAGTTATGACAAGAGTTATTTATACCTCTGGCAGATTTAGGTTTAGAGTAATCTTTAGTTTTCTCCAACATGGTTGTTGTGACTGGATTTTTTTTTAATGTGGAGCGTCTAAATTCCCAACTTGAATCTGATGCAAAATCTGTGCAGTCGGGTTGAGCAGCCATCATTTAGTTTAGCGTTATCTGCAAATGTGTGATTGCGAACAAGAGTTGTTCATTTGCACACACAAAAAAGTGATTTGCCTAACAAATAAATTAAAGCCCATGTTGCAAAAATGAGTACACCCCAATTATAGTCCAAGGAGAAACTACAAACTAATTAACTAATTAACAGGCATTCAACCACAGGTGAGTCTAATGATTCATTTAAGAGGTGTCCAGCAGACAGGTGACAATAAAATGGTATTACTTTACAAAGAAAAGCTATTCCCATTTCATGCGGTCAGTAATGGCTCCCCATGGAAGAGAAATCTGAGAAAGGAAATCATTTCTTTACACAAAAAAGGTGAGGGCTACAAGAAAATCAGCAAAGCTTTATATATCAGTCAAAATACTGTAGCAAAAGTGATCAAAAAATTTGAGAAAGATGGAAGTGCAACCATCTTACAGAGACGTCCAGGCCATCCACCGAAGTTAACATCTTGACAGGAGCATCTTCTGATGAGAACGGTTGAAGAAAATCGGCATGTAAGTTCACTGTAGTTAGCTAAAGGAGTAGAAAGCCAAACTGGAGTGACCGTTTTCCGGGACACCATACGGCGCACACTGCAGAGGAATGGCATGCATGGGTATCGTCCATGAAGGAAGCCTATCCTAAAGCCCACGCACAAAAAAGCACGCCTAGAATTTGCTAGGTCCCATGTTGAAAAAATGAAGACTACTGGGACTCTATACTCGTGAATGATGAGACCAAGATCACCGTTTTTGGAACTGATGGTTTAAAAACTGTATGGTGTTGTAAAGGTGAGGATTAAAAAAAAAATGTATGGTGCCTACAGTAAAACATGGTGGTTGCAGTGTCATTATGTGGGGCTGCATTAGTGCTGCTGGTGTTGGGGAGCTGCATTTCATCGATGGTATCATGAACTCAACAATGTACTGCTCTATACCGAAGGAGAAGATGCTGCCATCACTCCGTGCACTTGTCGTCGTGCTTTTACTTTTCTAACATGACGATGATCCAAAAACACACATCTAAAGCTACTGTTGCATTTCTGAAGCAGAACAGGGTGAAGGTGATTAAATGGCCAAGTTTGTGTCTTGATCTGAACCCAATTGAAAACCTGTGGGGAATTCTGAAGCGACAAGTTGGGAATCCCTCTCCATCCAGCATCCAGGCTCTAAAATAAGTTATTCTTGAAGAATGGAAAAAGATAGATGTTACCTAGATTGACAAGACCATGCCGAGAAGACTTGGTGCTGTCCATAAAAATCATGGTGCTCATACAAAATACTAGATGTAGTAGATTTTGTTGCAGGGTGTATTCATTTTTACTTCAACAAATTTGAGTAAAACTGAAGATTTTGTGAACTAAATTAGATTATTAACCCTAATTTCATGTTATGGAGTTAAATAAGTGTTCAATAAAACTCGGCCTTGTGGAAAGTTTGGAAATTGTTCTTTTGTTCATTGACCTACTGATTAAATTCATACTTTTTAAAAGGGTCTACTCATTTATGCAGAGCACTGTATATATAAATATTTCATATTTAATGACATGTTTGTCATTTCCTTGCAGACCTGACAGACTGAAAAATAACTAAATATAAAGTACCAGAGTTGCAAATAATTTAGGGGTTAATTGTGTATTATCTTGACTGAGCCAGAATAAAGTGTCATCCTTGGTAATGTGGGACAACAATAAAATATTTAAGGGGTAAGAATAGTTTTCCAAGGCAGTATAAGATATGAATGTGTAAGCTAATTTAAATGGATATTTGATCAGGGGAATATATTTTTGTTTTGAAAATTATCTCAGAATTTGCATTTTGTTTACTGAACACAGACCAAATGACTCAAGTGGAACAGGCTTTACTCTTTAAATTGGGTTAAATGGTTATGGATAGCAATTTTTGAAAGTAAAGTTGGGAGGGGGAACTTCGTCTGAGAAATTTCATAAGAATTGAGATTTAACAACATGAAATTAAAACAATTTCTGAGATATTATCATGTATTATTTATAGTGATGCACCAATAACATTCTAATGTATTCGTAATTGTATCGGTTAGTTAACCGATAACATCTGCATTAATTTCAGAGAAAATGTTTCTTTTTCACCTGAATTTTTGTTTTATTATTTTTATTAATATTTTTTTTATCCTATTCACCATCATGTTTTTTAACAAGCAGAGAAGAAAAAAAAACTATCTTCCTATTCATTGCATTTTTTTGTGCGGTAGAAGTATGAGCTTCGGTACTCAGTATCGGCAAGTATTCAAATCCAAATATCGGTATAGTATCGTTTGAGAAAAAGTGGTATCGTTGCATCCTTATTTATATTTATTATTGTAAAGCAAGCTGCCTTGACGATCAGCACTGTCGCCTTGCAGCAAAAAGTTCCTGGTTCCCAGTCCAATTCTGTGTGAGGTTTGCACGGTCTTGTGCATGCATGGGTTTTCTCCAGCTGCTTTAGTTTTCTCCCACAGTCAAAAAAACCCATTCATATTAGGTTAATGGGAGATTCAAACATGCACTTGAGAATATGTCTGTCTGTCTGTGAGTCTCTATTTTGCAATTCTGACTTCTGTCCTGACCAGGGTGCACAACCTGTGACTGCTCGAGATAGGCACCAGCTCCCCTGTGACGCTGCACATGATTAAGCCGATATCCTAAATAGATGTTAGGATGGATGGCTACAATAAATCCCTAAAGGTCTAAGTTAATCACTGAAAAGTATTGCTGAATGACTGCCGTAAGTTCCTCAGGAGGCAGCTTTAACTAATATGAATCTGTTGTATTTAACATTGCATGGGCAAAAAACAGATGACTGGAAATCATGAATAACACATCCTATGATCCAAAGACAGGTAACCTGGTTAGTTTTCCATACATGACTGAACATGACGGAAATTCCTCTGAGCAAAACATTATCCTGATATGTTCTTCCTCTGGGAAGAACAAATCAGGAGACATATATGTTCTTTACCAAGCAAGAAAGAGTGTGTCCTAATTAGAAGAGGTGGTAAATCACAGTTACAAACATATCTCTGTTAGTACTTGTATTTTTACGATGGGAATATTTCATGTATTTAGTATTTACTTACATACATACCCTGTCTTTTTGTGAGTAAAAATCATAAAATAGGTCAAGTTAAAGAAATCAAGCATGCTGTTTGAGCATGATGGTTCTGATACAGCGGTATCAGATCACAGAAGTCCATCTCCAGAATCTCATGATAAGTAAATACTGTGTATCTGTGTGTAATTTAATCTTGCTATAATGTCTGTAAAGGCCTTGGAGGTTTGTTTGAGAACAATTGGTATCGTAATGTTGGCGCAAGGTAAGCATTAATTAGAGAAGCAGCGAAGAGGTTTAGCTTGCCACCAGCGGTGTGTGAGATCTGAACACATCATCTCCCACTTCTAAACATGGCGGTGGCCGCATCATGTGGGGTTGGAAAAATAGGTCTCGCTGATGGAATAAAGGATGCCGATAACTTTAGCAAAATCCGTGAAGTAATGTTGGAGACTGCAAAGGACTCCTAAATGGAACAATCTTTCCCTTCTATCAGAGCAACAAAACTAAACATGCCAGCAGATCTACAACTGAACAGATCAGAGCATCTCCCTCTAATCTCTATCTAATCTGATTGAGAATGAAGTTTTATAAAAGCAAGAAGAAGGAAGAGTTTCACTCTCCAGATGTGCTGGACCAATCAAAACCTGCTTCAAACCTCACACACTCGCCTGAAGACCTGTGGGGACAAAGTCTTTGCATCCACGGAATAAAGAACATTTCCTATGCTCTGGAAAACCATCCTTTAAAGCTCTATATCTGATGACAGTGTCATCAGTTTTAAGTCTCAGCACAAGACAAACGTTTTAAATTGATCATTGTTGATGCTGGTGTTGCTGGTGTTCCTCTTTTACTTGTGGTAACCTGTTTGCAGTAGGTCAATTTGATGCTCTATTTTTATTTATTTTTTATCTGTGGCCTTCCAATATAAGGAAGCTTAATTCCAGGCCTGTCTGGTAAAATCCTTGGATTATAATGCAGGGGTACGAGAATAAAGGGGTCTAAAATTAAACCCCTGATGATTTAAAAAAAAAAAATGTTTAAAGCCACATCCCCCCAAAGGGTATAAATACATATGCAAGAAAATGTAAATGAATAATAAAAGTTCGATCTTGCACAGATGCAGTATTGTGGGAACGTGCATTGGCACAACTGCAAGTCAATGACACGATGCAATCTGCTTAGATTCCTTAAATAGCAAATTTTTTTACTGATTGGAATGGTTTTATGGTTTTAGTGAAATTACTTTTCTTCAAAAGTTCCTTCAGATGACGAGCGATGTGAATAAACTGAACTGAATGGAAATTACAGCACAAGTAACGGCAGGTGTGTTCATCATGTCATCCAGTTTCTCGCCTCATCCCGACTCCTTCCCTGCCTCTTCCCTCTCACAATCTCCTGTCATAGTCCTGCCTCATTCAATCAGAGCAAAGGGAAGCTGCAGAGACAGCAGCTGTATGGCAGAGATGGCGACCATAAAACGCAGAAGTCCGAAAGAGGAAGTCGAGGAGGTCTCATGCGTTATTGCCACACAAACATGCACACCGGTTCCTGGGAACTTCTCACGGTGGGTGGTGGTGGGGTTATGGGGATTAGTGTGGATTTTTTTTTTCCTTTTCTTTGTTTTCTTTGGCTTGATACTACACTGCTTATTGTCTCAGATCAACAACATCATCTTAGGTGTCTTTCCTATCAAGATGTGGCATGTCTACCTGAAAGAAAATAGCTGAGCTGAGATTCCGCAGGTGTCGGTAAGGTGTGGAAAATATTTTTACGGGTGAACAAATATAAAATTGAAGGTTAGAAGAATTAAATCTGAGGTAATCATAGGAGGTGAAAAAAAGAGGCAATTCCTTGTCAATGTCTGACATTGGCAGCTAGGATAAAACACAAAAAAACACCTCTGCATTTCTGAATGTAAGTAAACAGGTTTCTGTATAAGTTAGCATGGCTTTGACAGGTTTACACACATACTTTTTTGTGATTTAAAGCATTAGACCATAATCATTACAATTTATTGAAAAAGCCCACTCAAAAGAAAAAAAACCTGGTCAAAATGCTTTACATTTTAAGGCATTTAAGAACAAAATGTAAACAATATGAAAAAAAGCAAGGACACAAACATTTTATATCCTAACACAAACACTAACAGATACCATAATCAAATTTGACTCTAGTGCCAAGGAATAAAAATATGTTTTTATCTATATCTTAAAGCGTGTGTAACACACAAATAGGAATGGGCAGGTTGTTCCGCTTAAGGTGCAGCAAACAGCAAAAACCAGACCGTCTGTGTTTACCAATCTGCTCCTCGGTGCATTTCAGAGCATCTGGTCGTCTGACCTTGGTGACTTTTGGGGAGTACACAAAGGTAAGAAACTTGATTGGAAAGCAGGTGTTGATGCATCTGATGATTGAAAAAACATCAATAAAATCTTATACTGATTGCTAAATATTGTAGAGCGGGACAGTACAGGTAATATGTGGTGTGTTTATATTTTCCTTTTAGAAGTGACACTATTACATTTTGGATTGGTGGAAGACAAAAAATAGAGGAGTTACAAAAATAAAGGCCAATGAAACAATCAAGTAAGGAAGAAATTACATTTTGAATATGAAAGAAATAGCTTTACCTTATCAGAGAGATGAAAGTGATGGCGTTGGCAACTGCATTTGTCCATTTGTAGAAGGGAAGTGCTCTGTCAAAGATCACACCAAGGCTTTGTTATATGTCTTATATCTATGTCATATGGTCCCAACAGTTTTAAATCAATTTTGTTTTCAATAATCTCTGAGAAAACTGAGTGACAAGCATGACTAAATGATTTAGACAGTTGAGTAAGAAATTCAGTCGCGGTGCTCGTTTTGAGGAGAATCATCAATTAAAAATGGAAAGAGATTTAATCTTACTTTAAAACTGAAACAAATAAGAGCATGTAAAATGGACCATATATATAAAGAAATAAATGAAGTGTGCACAACCTCATTCTGATACCTGTTTATCCAGTTTCCCTATTAATAGGAGTCTATCGGGATCCAACATTTTGACTGTGGGATATTTGCCAACTCCTCTGCAATATCCATCGAACCGTTTTTTTTGGGTGTATTCAAATATTTGTTTAAATAATCTCGCTTCATAGCTAGGAAGCACATCCACAGACATGCAGACATATGCACAGTGTTAAGCTGTTGGCTGCGATAAAAGTAAGGGCTCATGTGTGAATTCCAGCCATGCCTGTCTTTTAGCAGCTTGTGAATTTATGATACAATTAACCCTGGAAGATGAGTCCAGCGCGTTCATTTTACACTCTGTGACTCGTAGCATGCGAGATAAAAGCACAAAAATGCAGACAAGCATTGGTTTGGAAGGCTCAGTTTGTTACAATTACACTTTGCATACTGAACCCAATACAATTTTTTTTTTAAATCTTCGAAGTGAGCCAATACTCCGTGTTGCTAAGCAATATTCTCAAAACCTGAAAGATCTGGAAAGATCTGTATGGAGGAGTGGAGAAAAAAAATCCCTGCTGCATTGTGTGCAATCTTGGTTAAGAACTATAAGAAATGTCTAACCTCTGTAAGTAACCAACCAAATGCTAGATTATATGTTTCTGTTGTATCAAACAATTATTTCATGAAATAAAATGTGGATTATTTGATAATCATACAATGTGATTTTTCTATATTTTTTTTTTTTGATTCTCTTTCATAGCTGAGGTGTACCTATAATAAAAAAAATTAAAATAAAAACTATAGTTCTTTCCATTCTATAATGTGGGGGAAAAACTTGGTATGTTTAAAACAGTGGTTAAAGTATTAAGTTTCAACTCCAACAGTGCAAAACCATATAAAATCCTTATTTTTATCCATGAACATTTTGGCATGATTTTTTGTGCTTTATGTCTGAATAACATGACTCCAATGTATTCTTGGGCCTTAGAGAGCTGGGCATTCACATGCTATATAAAGTGTTTCTGTTTTGGCCCCATGTGTGCATTCGAGTGTGTGTATTAAATGTTAAAGAGTAAAATTATGTTTAATTGTAATTATGAACTTCTTCTATATTTGATACATCAGTGTACAAGTTATGATATGTATTGAGATATTATAAAGGTATTTAGAAGATATTATGTAAAGGGAGGAAGTTTTAGCATTCCTCCTCTATGGTAAGTAACACACCCATGAAAAACAAGGTTTTATTATCCTACTTATGTAACAGTACCATAAAGAACCCAGAAATATATTTGTTCAGTCATATTTAATAAAGATGAATCTCTAGCTTCTTTTTGATAACATTTTAAGAAAACAAAGAATCCATTTTTTTCATGTTACACAAATAAACAGCATTTTAAAGTCAGAATCAGAATAAGCTTTATCGGCCAAGGAATTTGATTTTTGTTCCACTTTGCTTTCAATGTACATACATCCATCCATCCATTTTCTTAACCGCTTAATCCTTAATGGGTCGCGGGGGTGCTGGTGCCTATCTCTAGCTGTCTTTGGAGGTAATCATAAACTATATTTCTACAGCAAAACATATATATACTGTTTTTTTAGGGGAAATAAAAGGATGACAAGGTTGAATTAGCACAAATAAACATGATATTGATCTGGCTCACTGGGGCTGTTCTTCAGAGTGACACCCTGTGGGACAGGGTTCCATAGCAATCGCCACAAGTCCGAACAGCTTGTGTCCGAGACATGTGGGATCTGCAGAGATACAGTATTTTCAAACCCTTCTTTTGATTGCTTACCAGCCTTTTTGCCAGGTAAAATTAAAAGAAAGCTCCAACTCTAAATCTCACAGGCGTATGAATAATTTTGGGCTGAACTTTACATCTCAACCTGAATCTTTGTTGAGGGTGGAATTATTCAGCTGAGGTCTAACTAGTTATGACTTTATACTAGAGGTGATCACATGCAATCTAGAGTCTTCAAAGAATACCATTGCAAGTAATGAGTACATGTCTTATATTAGTTTCACCTTTTTAAGTTGACTGAAATTATTTATTACTGAAATAAAATAACTTTTGCATGATATACTAACTTTAAAATATACTAGTAAGCACTTTAATGTGGCACTGGATCAGACACTAGCACAAGCATCATCACACTTGTGGTGTACACTAACAATTTTTTCACACAACAAGGGGGTGGGAGTGAGTAAAATGAGGGTTTATGGTGTGGCTGCCACTGCTTGTGAAATCATTGAAAATCGTCCTCAGGTCGGTTAGTGTCATTTTAAATATTTACTGCCACATGTTTTACAGTTTGTGGTCCAGGTTATGTAAGAAGATATTATGGTCATTTCAGACTAAGTAGACCCAGAGCCACAGAGCAGTAATATCATCACCACCCGTTATTACATTAATCATTCAAGGGTTTTTGTCTTCCTCACAAAAAATTTGGTAGCCACAGAAGAAACACCAACTCTGACAGTTACAGGGCTTTACAAAAGTATTCCTGCACGTTAAACCTTTTCACATTTTGTCACATTACTAACAGAGATTGTTGCATATTCTATTAGGGTGTGAGGATTAGGATAGAACATAAACATAAAAATTTACTTTTACAAATAAAAATCTGAGAAAGTGGGGCATTCATTTGTAAGTGCTCTCCGCTATACCTTACTTCCCCTTAATAAAACCCACTGCTATTAATTCCCTTCAGAAGTCACAGCTTTTGTAAATTGATCTTTTTATAAATCAAGCTAGTTTTTAAAGGCATGTAAAGGTTTGTTGCAGAAAATTTGCAAACAACGACCAAGGAAATTAGCAGACAGGTCCATAAGAAAGTGTTAGATCAGTTTAAACCAGGGTTGTTATATCTGGGGAAAAATTTCAGAAAACTTAGTCCTCTGTGACTTTGCCAAGTAACATGGTATAAGAATATTGCTTACAGTTGTTTGTTTTTCAGTCTAACAAAGCACGAGCTATTTTAAAAAGAAAATTTGGCTTAAATTATTATAAAATAATTTCTCTTCGCAACAATTTTCCACTTTGTAACTTTTCTTTACGTTCTTTTGGTCTATAAGAGAGGTCAGCAACCTTTCCCAACCCAAGAGTCATTTTTGACTTCAATCCAGCTGAAGAAAACTTGTTTTTTTTCTTTGAAAATGAACAGCTTGTTTCTGTAATATCTACTATAGGTATAAAAATTCTTGTATTTAGATTTTTAGATATTTTCGTGAATTGCACATTACATTTTTTACAGAAAATGATGCAAAAAGAAAGCATACATCGTGCAACTATCAAAAGAAATTACTTTGAAAAAAAATGAGAGTATGTCTCACACTATTGATTTCATAATATTCATTCTTTATGTACACCTAAAGCACACATTAAAACCTTTTGGAAAAAATGCTAGTGCTTCAAAGGGGTCTAAAGAGCCATGTGTGGCTTTGGAGCCACAAGCTGCAGACCTCTGGTCTATAACATAAAATCCAACTTATTTATTCTGATGTTTGTAGTTGTAACATGAAAAACTACGTAAATTTCCAAGTCTTGTGCTAAAATCCTTCCATTCCCTTTTATGCAGACAAATTAGTTTTCTGAGGTAGGAAAATAATGTGTTAGATGATCGTAATTGACATTAATGTTACAAGTTAATCTTTTCTTTTCATGGTTTGCTCAGGATATTTTACTCTAAAGGTGCTTTCAATAGTCTAAATTAGACCAATCATTTGAGAAGCACGTAAATATGGCTGAGCAATATGACACAAGGGTAAGTAACATGCCGGTGATCCATCCCTCAACGTGTTTACGTGCTGCACTTCAGTCTGGAGCTTTTTGTGACCAAGGGAGTCAGAACCTGGGGCGGTGTTTTATATATGTGCGTGTGGGTGGAGAGTATAAACCTTGCAGGGCCCAGATTGCACTGCCGGGGATGTTATTTTCCCACAGCATGGTATAAATAGCCTGCTGGTGTGGGGTGATGGTGGGCATGCTGGGGCGCTGAAGGGAGGATCCCGTCCACTCACAACAGCACATTCCTGTCCACCTGGCCCTGCAGCAGGTCAGTTTACAGGATGTGCTCCCATTCAGACACCCCTACTCATTCTCCTTCTCACCTTTTCAGTCATCCCTCCACTCTTTAAGACATTCGCCTCCCATGAACATCTTTGCCAACATCTCATCACGCTCCGTCTCTCACTGACTCTACACCGTTTGACCACTGTGGAACGCTGTGAAGCAAATATTCACTCATGCAAGCCCTCTTAGCTTCAGACACAAACATAAGGACAAAATATCCTTGTTCCTGCAGGAAAGTGACTGTCAAACACTAAATTAGTATCTCAAGATCAGCAACATGCACTGCACTGCATAACTATGACCTTTGCAGGTGCCCTCAGCTTTATTTTACAATCACAGTAAATCAGCTTCAAGCAATTGCAAGAAATTATGAGAATTTCTTTTAGATGTATGACTTGGCTGCAATCTGTCAACCTAACCATGAAGCTCTTGGAAAAACTTCCACAGGTATGTTTGCCTTCCTTTTAGATTATCCCATGCCTAGCCGAGTGAATGATTACACAGGCACAGAGTGAATTGGTGAGCTTTCTTTTCCCACCTGTGATAGCATCACTGTCCCCAGTGTTGACATTTGGGTCATAAAATTTAAAGTTCACACAGGAAAATTATTCAGGGCAATTAAATACTTGGAAACCCTTAAATCTGATTTACATCGCTCTCTAAACAAGAGGCGGTGGGGCTTCTTATTGACTTGTCTAGATCGTTTTATTGCTGGTGCTGGTGGGAAATTTGACCGTACACCTATCAGAGCAGGACATAAAGATCACCTTCAGACTTTAATAAGTTTATTTCAGACTTCTACAAAATCGATGTGCAAATTATCCTTTTGCAAAAAGTGTAGAAAAGACATGCAGGCAGTTTTTATCTTTCTTTTTTGCAGCTGACTAACTTATCACTAAAAAGGGAAGAGGCGATTATCAAGCCTAAATATACCTCCTTTAGTTTCCTGTCTACGAGGCGAAGTTACGCAGAGAAAGCTTCACATTAAACTCTGCTTTGATGAATGCACATGAGGTCTATAAGATTTACACTTGACTGTTTGAGGTTCTTAAATCTCTACAAAGGTGTAAAATTCCTTACTGTGACTAATTGCATGGGTTAAAAATGAGCACTGAGAACTGCAACAGAGCATAAAAGCTTTTTGAAGTATGCGAAAAGACACCAGAACCTCTGTTCTGTTCAGTTGCTGATGTGTGCAAATCAGCTGCCACGGCCGAGTAATGAAAAGTGTATCATTCCCTGCTGATGCTTATTATAGAAAGGCATCAAATGCACACTTCACACTAGCTCTAATGTCCAAAACATAATGTCAGAGATTCTTCCTGAATAGCAGGTACGGATGTAGTTTCCCATGGCTATGGGACTGTGGGAAGATGGCATGTTTATGGTTAGGGGGAGCGCACAAGAGCACACATACCCTCCCCTGCGTAATCAGTCAATACTATCTGCCCTGAGAGAGACTAAATCTATAGTCTGACAGCTGGAGTCACCCTGACTGATGCAGCTCCATATCAGTGTGAAGAACCCCCCGACACTGATGAAGCCAGCTCTCTCACCAGCATGGCAGCTGCTGATGGCTCTGATCCAGGCCAAGTTTTATTACTGCACCGCAGTACACCTGATATACAAAGGGGTAATACTCACAGGAGGCGATTTAAAATGAACTGTTAAAGCTGAGGTCACAAGTTTGGGTTTCTTTCTTTTCAAAAAGGTATTTAGACTATATATAGTGTCTTGCAAAAGTATTCCTACCCCTTCGTCATATTCTGTCACCTTAACACCAGAAAAATTTGTGCTTTCATTGAGGAAATCCGGGTGAATCACCATATTTTTGGATAGGAGTATAAAAATAACTAGGGATGCAACAATACCACTTTTTTCAAAACCGATACTATACCGATACTTAGTTTAGAGTACTTGCCAATACCGAGTACAAATGCCGATACTTCTACCACACAAAAAAAGTGCATGTAAATTAGTAGGTAGGTTTTATTGTCTTATCTGCTTGTTACAACAAATGATGTTGAATAAGATTTTAAAAAATTAATAAAAATGACCACAAAACTAAAATTTAAAAATTAAAAATTTCTGTGAAATTATTGCAGTTTCCACTTTTTAATCGGTTCATGGTATCGGTTAACTTCAGCCGATACCGATACGTGTATATTAGACGGTATCCGATACCCAATAGTGCATCCCTAAAAATAGCCCATATTAGCAGGTGTAGCAGGTGTTCTTACACAAGAACATTGAGGTTCTGCCTGAATACACAGAGCCTTTTGCCTGGAAGATGAACCTCAACCCCAGTCTAAAGACTGTTTTGGTCGCCAATGACTTTACTTCCAAGATATTTTTAGATCAAAAAGTTCGATTTTGGTCTCATCTGACCACAGCACCTTGTTAGCACATGTTTTCTATGTCCGCTACGTGACTTGTGGCAAACTGCAAACAGCTTTGGCCTCCTTTTAGCAAATGCTGTCCACTTACTACTCCTCCATAAAGGCCAGATTTGTGGAGAGCATGACTAATACTTGGCGTTTTTAAGATCATCGCACCTGATCTCTGGATGCACCTCCAGGGTTGCCATGGACCTCTTGGCTGCTTCTCTTTATCCTACTTTATTCTTCTCCATCTGCATAGGTACGAGACATGCAGTGCCATTATCCGTTGACGCAAGGGCTCTCCGACAAAGGATGGATGGAGTACACGCCAATTTTTTAACTATCAATCAAATGCAACGGAGAGCACATGACTGTTTAGCCCAACATCTGCCCAAGATCATTTCACCAGAATGGTGCACTATAGTCGATGTAATTAGTAGTTAATGCAGGTTTTGGGCACTAGATGCTTTATATGCAAGGTCAGTTTATCTAATTTGGTATTTTGGTGGATTACCAGGAGGTGTAGAGAACATCAAAGCAAAGCACTGTATTTGTTTACATTCATTTTAGAGTATTCAATGATCTGTTCTTCTAGTAAAAAGCTTTCCAGCTCAATTAAAACTTGTTCTCTGTCAGCCATTGCTCCTTGAGAGGATGTGAGTTTACAAGCTGAAGTAAATGAACTGTTGTTGACCAGAAATGTCACAATGGTAGACAGACTCACCAGAAAAGGTCTGCACCCCCTGCTGTCCTGGTGGAGAATTGCTTTGCAACACTTACACACATATGGAGAAGTATAAAAGGAAAACGTCTCCATCAGTGCTTGTGCATACAAACTTTTTGATGGAAAAGTAGAAGCCAAGCCCAGAACGGACTAGTTGTGTTACCATTGCAATCACAGGATGTGGTAGTGGGCAATGACATGGACGGGTTCAGTGTAACAGAGTTACTTAACCACAAATGGCGTCCGTTTCTGCACAGCACTTGCAGTGTTTGCTGTCTGCCCCATTCCAGCCCAATATTCTCACTTTAACTTATTAGTTCTGAACTCCCTGGAAGCCATGTTTGGGCCATACACTCACTATGCCAGGCTAATAAGGGGCTACCACTACCTAAGTAGAAATGACAGTGACACCACTCTACTGGACCAATCAGTCCATAGGTGAGCGTGTTGAGTCTCTTTGGCCCACTTCGGACCAAGCCAGAGGTAGTTCTAAAAAAGGGGTCGACTTGGCCCAGATAAAGGGAGTGGAAATGCATTAAGTATGGGCTGACCCAACCAGGAATGGGCCGACGCTATTCGTAAAGCGGCTTAATGTACTCCTTGTCAGACCTGTTAGTTTATGTAGGTAGCCATGTCATGGGACATTTAATAAAATTTTATCATATCTGAATTAACAGAGTTCTGGGAGATAATCTGAATGTGGTTCTGAAATAACTTTAAGGTTGGATTAGAATGAGTTGGACCTGATCTAACCTGGGACCTAAATGTGAACTGGACCTGTTTCAGTGAAATATAAAAAGCTAAAATTTAAATACATAGAATTTCTCTAACACACCACGGAGAGGTTAACAGATGTCTGCATAGTGAGATCCAATTAAACACAACCTACTCTGTTAATTACTTAAGGAATATCTGGATACTATTAAAGGCACTGGGTTTAATTTAGGGGTACCAGAGTAATACATAACACACTTTTTAGATATTTATTAAAAAAATAAAAACTATGCTTAATTTCTTTCCACTTGAACATTGACAAAATTGAAAAAGTTGGATTGGAAGATTTCTGTTTTCAGATCTTTACAGATAGCAAGCTCTGCTTCTTAAGAAATTTTTTTCAAGTAAAAAATAGAAAATTGGGTTTTAGTGAACTTAATATGACTGCTTAAATCAAAATAACACTTTCCTAAAACATCTCTTTTTTTCTCACAGACCCTATGGTCTTTCATCAGTGCACAAGCAAGAAGGAAGTAATCAGTATTTTCTGCCTATGCGGCAGAGCCGCGCCCTACTCTGAACTTGTTCTTCCCAAACTACAGAAGCCCACATCTGGAGTGACATCACTAAGAAAACAGCCCTACAGACAAAGTGATCCTCTGAGCAGAATCATCTCATATTACTATGCACTCTCAGCCTGAGATTGGATCTTACAAAAGGGTAATTTATCATTTATAATTCTGCAGAATTTTAAAGAGGATCAACTTGCAAAGTAACAAATCAGTAGGCAGATAATCGAAAAAAGCAAACACAAGGCTAAAAGCCAGGCTTTGTGAAAATGAAGTGAATCTAACCAAATGTCTGAACAGTGTCGCAGTGCCAGCACTTGATAGCAAACCACACATGCAGAGCAAAAGTCTGACACAGGCCAGAGCAACAAAAGTACCCTTGGTACGGACCCCCTGAGAAGATCAATTTGCTGTCCTCTGGTTCTAGGCTTTTCAGTAGGGTTGAATAGAGGACAAAGGGCAGCTCGCAGCAGCAGGAGGTTCAGCAGTGTTTTTCTAATGGGGTGTAAAGACAAACAAATGACTGGGTATGAGACATCCTGGCCATTTGGGATGAACCTGTGATTTACATCTGGACGATGAGTCTAGGATTACTGAGATCAATCATGGTTTATAAAGTTTAAGGGACATTGTAATACAATTTCTCTCATGTACACACTTAAACTTCTACTTTGCTGTAGGGAAATTTTATTTTTATGAAGCATTCAGAGTCCTAGCTAAATACAGAGTAACAGGGATAAAGAATCTAAAACTTTAACTCTTTGAGACATTTTATCTATTTTCTACATATAGAAGATAAAATCTTACATCTGACTAGCAATCACATTAGAAACACAATAATATCTGAAAAATTCTCTTTTAGCTAACAAATACTCCGTGGAAAAACAATTTTGGTGAAATGTCATATTTTACCATTTTAACCTCCATTAATTCAAATTAAGTATGCTAGTTTTTTGAAACCATTGTTTAACCATGGTTAAACCTTGTGTGTATATATATATATATATATATATATATATATATATATATATATATATATATATATATATATATATTATTCCTACTTTGTTGCCTTTTTACTTTTTAAAAACTGGATTTAAAATCAGTTTTTGATGATAGAAGAAAAGAAATTGCCAAATTAGCCAATAAAATATAGTATCCACCTTTAGTGGGACATTTATCCCATACAATTCAGCTAAAAAACAAAGTTGTTAGAGAAAAGAGGTTAGAAATGAAGAAGGTGCAATAACGTGGTTGAATTAGCGTGCACACCGTTGTACTGCTACTTTGCGGTTTTGATATGAAGCATTCAGAGATCTATTCACAACAAATATTGTTTTTAGAAACTTTAAAAAAAAATCTGTCCAATCATAGAGACACTAAACCTTTTAGTTTAGCTAATTGCAACTTCTCAGACACGCCGCTTCCTTGTATGACATTATAGAAAAATAAAGAAATAAAGAAAGATATCAGGAGTATGACTGTGAACCTCCTCAGGTCTGGTTCATTCTTCGGCACAGTTTCCATATTTCTGAAGATGCAATCTGCTCAAACTAGGATATTATCAGAAAAAAAAAAAAGGGAATGTCCAGCAATGCGTAGGAACATTGGATTGCTGTTCCAGAGATAAACATGTATTGGTGTGAAATGTGTGAATCAACCCCTAAAGATTCTGGCTGAAATTGGAAATAGGATCACTATCAACAGTGAAAACACTCATGAATAGACATCCAGAAAGGAAGAAGCAATTCATCCAAAAGCAACACAAAAAGCCAGAGTGCAGTTTGTAAATAGACAGAGGGACAAAAGGCTTTGTTTGTTAAAGTGTTAAGCCATTATCACATTCATTACATTTGAAGGAAAAGGGGAAAGCTTGAGATAACCATCTCAAATGTGAAGTACGGTGGTGGCAGCATCTTGTTTTGTTTGGGGTTTTTTTGCTTCAAAAAGAAGGAACCTTATGGGAAATTATGGGAAAATTTAAAAAGTTATAATAAGCAGCTTAAAGCCTGGGCCCAAAGGATCGTCCAAATAGACAATTACCCTAATCCTGTCACTAATTTAGTTACAAAGTGGTAAAAAATGTATATTTTTTTGGAGAGGCTATGAGAAAACCCTGTGGGCAGAGTTTAAAATGCAAGGCAGTTTCCAAACCTGACTCAGTTACACCAGCTCTGTCAGGAGGAACGGGCAAAAATCCCATTATGCAGCATAAAAGGCAAATAAGGAAATCAACTTATATATATACGTATGAATCGAACAAATAACTACTGACCCAAAATGATCTTGCTCATAAATCTAGGATTTAGCAAATACAAACAATGTCTCTAATCCCAAATTACCTAAAGCAGGAAATGTTTATTCTTATTTGATGTCAGACAGAAGCTGAGAGTAGTTTTTCTTTATAAATAAAACATAAAATAAAGGCCTTGCTAAAATCTCTGAAAACTGTTTGATGAAACTAACTCAGAACTTCTTTGCCACATTTTCAAATGGCATGTGTGTTATAAAAAGAACAGCATTATCATCTGGGATGACCTCTCTTCAGATGGCAGCGAGGTTTTAGTCAAATATATAAACAGGTTCAAAATACATATCGCCGTAGACCCAAAACCTTCAGGTGTTTGTGAGAGATGCTGAAGAAGTAAAACTTGATGTTTCATCATTACACTGAGCTAAGCCGACATCCAAATGTAAAAAAACTGGCTTCACCAAAGACAAGGAAAGGCCTTAAACAGAGTCCAGAACTGAATTTTACAAAAGCTTTGTGTAGACGGGTGTGTATAAAACATATTCTCACAATCTGATATATTTGAAGAATTTTGGCAAAGAACAATGTTTTCTTTTTCAAAAAACAAAGGGATGGTGAATTTGAATAACAAAATGCTCAACAAACCATCGCCTTAAGTATGGGCAACACTTATAAAGCTTAATGTTAATGTTTCCATTAAATATAGTAATTTAAGTGTTTAGGCTACATTTCTTCCTGTAACAAGTATTTTTGTTTTCCAGATATTTTTAACATAAAGGGTCAAAAAAGGGTGTACAAAGTTTTGAAATGATTTTTAATTTAGTTTTTCTTAATTTGACCCTGACATGTTGGATGTTGATTCTTTCGATACACACTATACATTTTTATCTGTTAAATTTACTCAGAAATATTAATTTAAGTAAACCAAAAATAAATAGGTAGTAATTAATTAAGTGCTTATTAAGTAAATAAAATTTGCAATAAATTTGCTTATTTTTTAAAATAAGCAATAAATTTGCTTATTTTTTTAATCATCTCTAATAAACCAGTCACTAACCGTTACTTGCACATTATAGATGAACTAGTCAGTTTAATCCCCCACTACTTCGTATTCAAAATCCTGTTTTTTTGCAGGTCAGATTACCTGGAAGCAGTGATTGGCATCTCAATGTGAACCTGAACCCCGGTAATGCGTTATGGTAATGACTGGGCTAACTTAAAAAGCAGATAGTTACGGCGTAGGTGTTGAAAGAAATACCGGGGGAATCGTGGATTTCACAGAGAGCAGAAAAGAAGAGAGAGACAGAGAGAGAGAGAGAGAGAGAGAGAGAGAGAGAGAGAGAAACTCATTGAACGGGTTAACTTTGAGTCATACCAGACTCCGCCAGAAGTAGAAAAATGAGAAAAGAAAAATTCCTCCGCCACAGCGACACTAAGTACGACTACTTTTACGATTTTACTTTTTTTACACCCCCATCCAAAATATCAGTTCTTATGTGTATATTTTGAAATGTAATAGAATATTTCCTTATAATTCATAAATACCATTATTCCAAAGACTTTAACCATCTTTTTCAAAAATATATTTATACAGAATAGATCCCCTCGGTTTGAGCGGAAGGATATCGTTTCTTAGCGCTGGTGACTTCAGCGCTCTGGCAGCGTAAAGAGGTGCGAGACTTTTCCAGCGCCGAGTCTATGCAGATGTAGTTAACTTTTTTGGGGGGGGTGGGTGTTGTTTCTTTTTACATAGTTATAGAATAACAACCCGTAGAACACATGTAGACGAGTCGTGAGATGTAAGTAGGCGCTAAAGCTGTTTTTTGTATCCATTTAGATTCCGCGTTAACCCTCCGCTGAGACGTGTTTTTTTGAGAACCAGCCGTTGAAGGGAGACAGCTCAACTTTTGGGCTGGCTGCCCTATGTGGATTTTACAGAAAATATGGAACACATACCCGGTTTCTGCCTGGGCACGGCTCTAGTCCTGGTCTTCTTCACTCGGCTAACTCTCGGTAAGTTTTCTACATGTTGAAGACAAGCTGTTTTGACAGGAGTTGGTATGTTTGTCTCGAACACGTTTTTTGTTGCTTCGGCATCTGTGAGAAATCGGGCAAAGCGTAGCATCTCTCCGCTTCGCTCACGGCGAATGCGCTTCTTTCTATCTAACTTTATATTCACATCCTCGAAAAAAAAGAAAGAGCTAATTTAACAAAACCTTCTAACGTTGAGGTTAAACCAATTAAATATGGTTCATTTCGCCTGTAAGTAGGTACAAATGCGGCATTTTATTCACACATTTAACCAAATGTCGGATTTTTTCCTATGCACTTTGAGTTTGAGCTGCTTAAAATGGTTGCCTTTTTCCTAAAACGTTAAAGGACTGTATAGTGTTACATTTAAAAGAAATGTGGGCATTTTAATCCTGGGTGTATGGGCTTAAACTGAGCTGTGTTGCACCACTGTCCAGATGTTGTCAACCAGAGATAAAAAATTAAGAATGAAAGCTTAACCTTTAATTGGCTGCTGTGCTGAATTAGAAGAGCTTTCAGTAATGATGGAGTAGATACGGTTTAGTTTTTTTAAATATATATTTCCTGCAAAGTCCCTGGCTTTTCTGTGTTATCTAGACACCGAGCTACCTGGGAACTTTTTTCCAACCTGTTGGGTTAAATGTCCTGTCTTCACAGTGTGTGGGAGGAAAGAACAGATGAACTTCTGACCTGGTCAGATCTGACCTTCTGATTCAGATTAGTTTTACCTTAAAGATGTGCAGTTTTATTTATGCAGACGTCCAGTTTCTGAATAGTTGTTTAGAAAGCAAGTAGTTATTTATATAGTGACCCTTCACACACAGTCTGAAGTAGGGATCGGACTTTTTTTTTTTTGATTTCTGGGGTTCTTTGATGTCTGAGCTGCTGATTTCTGATCTTTTTCAGGATTCGTCTTATTTTAAGAAACTTAAAGGAATAAAACAGAAGGGAATAAAAATGCTGCTGGGCATTTTTATAAACTTTAACATAGTTTTAAATAAAACAGAATGTTTAGGAATCATGAGATTATCCTCGCTCACTCATCAAAGCTTATTTATCAGATTTTTTTTTTAGAAGTTTAGAAAGTGCATGAAACCACATGTTGTTTGTTGATGTGTTGTAGACTGGAAGTAGGGATTGTGTAGTTTTCATGTATTTTTCATGTATTTAACAAGCAAGAAAGAAGGATTTCCCCCCCAAATGTTCTCCTAAAGGGCCTTATGTTACGCAAACCTCCGGAGGACTCAGTAAATTCAGTACGTTTACATGCACTTCTAAATCAAGCTTTTTGAAGTAATCAGACTACGGGCTTGCCCCCTGCTGAGAGCTGAGTCCTAGTTTACATGTCACTCACTAAGTCAGATTATTAACTGTTCCACTCCCCAACAGTAGATGGCGACATGCGCTCCTACGTGTTAGCCTTATAGCGGTTAGCTTCCATTCGGGCAGTAAACAGAGGCTGGTGGGAGTGAAGCAAGCGGAGGAAAAGCATGATAGTCACAATCACAATATTTCGTCTCTTCGTCAGTCCAAACATGCGCTGATCGGCAGCTTATGTTTGTCTTAGCCGCCATATTTTTCTTTTAACACCACTGTTGTTGCTTAGCCACATCTCTGCCTCACTTAACTTCCGGGGGGAGTGCACGAGTATGGGCGGGGGCAGGGGGATTGATTGCAGAGAACTCAGTTTCCCATTCGCATTATCTGGTTAGCTTATAGTCGAGCTTGTGAAACTCCAGTTCAGTTCGATTCAAGCCAGACTAAGGTGTATACATGCATTTTAAAAGTTTGATTTCAGTCTAACTAAGGTAATTATTCCACTTTCTCTTGCTGCATTAAACGTACTGAGCATTAAATATGGGCTATCAATAAGCTTTATATGCATGGCAGCCATAGTGGATTTGGATGTCGGGGTAGGTTAGAAGCCTTTGACGTCCCAGCTTAAATTCAGACTTAAATGCAGCATTACATTGTATTCTCTTATCAAGCATCCAGTGAATAAATAATACGTGTTTTTTTCCCCTCTCTTGATCTTTTTATGAGATGGAAGTAAAATTTCATAGCTGTAATGGATGCCATATTTTATCGGCTATTGTATTTCAGGTAAAATGCATACATTTGTCTGTATGCAAATATTATATATCGCCAGTGGAATCAGCTGTCGCTGTGCTTGGTGTTCAAAGCTGAAAGAGACTGGGGAAAAAAGGTTAAACTCACGGAGAGCGTTGGGGTAATCCTGATGGAGGAAAACAAAGAGGATAGTGAGGAAAATGTGGGCCAATAAGAACTGTTTTATCATCATTGCAATATTCAGTATAACAATTAGAATTGCATTTCTGCCTAATATCATGCTGCCCTTAGAGGGACGAGTCGGGAAAAGGAAATATGAGTGACTGAAACTGGTAAAGGGTAAAACAGAATATCTTTATTATTTGTGAAGTGTTACCTTTGTCTGCATTTGGTCTTATGATGACTTTAATCTCATCCAAATACATTTTGTAGATAATTTACATGTCTGGTCAACAGTTGCTGAACATTTTGTCCCTACACCATTTGATGCTTTTGGAGATTTGGCTTTTTCTCTTCATTTATTCTTACCCAATGAGGGAAGGTTTCCGACTTCTGTAACAACCAGCGATATTAAAGATTTTTCCTATTATCTCGTCCAAATCTACTGTGATAAAATGGGATTATTCCACTCGGATAAAATGTTAGTGATCAACTGTAGTTCACCAACCGATCAAGACTTATTTTGGTCCGATCGGGGCTCATAATTATGATCTTCTAATCTTCCGTCTAAACTGGAATCAGAACCACAGTCGCAGGAAAGCAGAGGCCCGTTTAAAGCTGGTCACAGTTCAGTTATACTAAATTAAATTTTATTATAATTTCGTTTTAAGCTTTTGAGGATGGTTTTTCATTTCTAAATATGTATTTCAATGAGAACTAAACTTAGATGTGGTTGTTTAGTTCATGTTTACGAAAGGGTCTGATTATCAAAATGGCAACAAATGAACACACAGTGGAGGTATGAATTGACCCGGATCCCTTATTATCTCTCGTATGGATGATAATACTTTAAGAAGGAGACCACTTCTGAAGATATTGTAAGAATTTTGCTCTTTGTGTGCTAAATTGCTGTTTTTCATATAGTTTTGTTTGCAGCAGCTTTTTCATGGCGTTTCTACTGTGAAACTCTTTGCAGCAGAAATGAGTTACAGAAGTCGCTAGGCAGTTTCTGTTCGAATGTACCCAAATAGTGAAATACATTTTAGTTACACATTTAATCAATGCTTGATGCTCTTTTCCTTGTCGTGCTGTTTGTTTCATGCACCATAGATTACTTATGAATGGTGATATCACACAAAAGACGAAAACACAATGTAAAAGTGCTGCAGGCTGTGCAAGGAGAAGCACTGGAATGCTGTTGGTGTTTGACATTCCTCCCTTCTCTGTTGTTTCCCTCCCCGTCTTTCTCTTAAACACACACACACACTTAGACTTGGTGCACCATGTTGGTTTTTTCTTCTTTTCTTCCCATTTTCTCTGCTTTTACGAGCTAATGATTGTTTTAGGCACTGCACAGTACTGTCCCATTTAAAACCTTTGCAGCCCTTAGATTTTAACCCATAATAGGAAAGTTTTTTATTTAATTTTTTCTATATAAAAAAACTAACAAAAAAACAAAAAGCATGTGAGTTGGCCTCTTAGTTGTTATATATATTTGATTCAGCCAAACAACAGAGGAATCCATTCAGTGGAAAACAGCTATTCCATAAATTCAGCATTCATCTTTTGCTGACGATGTGAAAGTGGTGATGATTCTGCTTTATTTCTTCATCAAGGCCACAGTTCTTTGCTGTGTGTGAAGACTTAGAAATGTCCTGAATAGATCCGCACAACATAGATCTGTGTGAGATTCTCACTGCCTGATGACCTGAGGTAGATACACCATAAGACTAAAAGGCCCAATTTGATCGAATGACTAAGTTCTTTGGGCTGCTGCTGCAAACAGTGTTACATAGAGAACAAGTTGTCTAAAAAATAAAAATTTTTCTGTGAATTTAGTATATTGAATTATGTAAAAATACAGACCTGTTTAATTTTTTACTGTCTTTTTTGCGTACTGTTATACTTTTTATGATGTGTTCTTTATAGAGTGGTGCGTCGGTAGCCAACCTGCAGTCTCATGCCGCTTGCAGCTTCCCAACTGAGATTTCCAAACACTTACTGTGATTGGAGGGACGAGTTGCAGTCCTTTAATGTCCACATCTTGACTGTGTGTGTTTTCCGAGACTGGACATATGTTCAAACAGCTACATTTGTCTTAAAAAGTGACGCAGCCGTCTTTCACAAAGCTGACTGGATGCGTTCAACAACAAGATGACTTCAGTCCCTCCTGTACTTTTCTTTGACATCTCATTAGAAGCACTTGGTAAGAAGTTATACCTTGATGCTGTGCCTAATGTCATGATCATAAATTATAGCAGCTGTGTAGTTTAGCCTTCGTTTGGTAAGTAGTTAATCTGCAAAAAGGAAAAGAAAAAAAACACCAACAACATTTTTGCTTTTAGACAGAAACATCACAATACCAAACTGGTAATCATTTAATTATTGAGAAAAAAATATATGCCAACGTCCCTGTTTGGTGCAGGTTTTACAATCTGGACTATTCACTGTTAGGAAAAGGCAAGTTTCTTGGTCAGGAAGCACAGGAACACCTACATATTTCTGTCTTTCTATTGTTACTTTAAATGCTTATTCTGTATCTGTGGTTTGCAGAGAGACTGGTAGGAAATCCACAAAGCAACGTGTCAGATTATTAGAGTTTATTGTTGTAGATTTGCAAATGAACTGACCCACAGCCTCATAGATCATTGTTGATGATTCTTCTAAAGAGGTAGAGTAAGACACTTAGTGGTAGTCAGCAAATGAAGGTCAGCTTCATCCCTGAGGATAGGACACATTTTAGAAATGTAAGATTTTCTCCTTCATGCTACACACATTTAAATGTAGTTTCTGACAGTAAGATATTCAGAAAGTCAACATGAATATTGCCTCTTGGTGTATGTGCTACTAAAAATCGTGTATTTCATAAGGACATGTATGCAAAACATCTTACGTATCCTACAAATTATACTAAAATTTTAATAAGTCAAATTTATTAACCTAAGAATTCAACTAGTAAGACAAAATTATATATATTTTTTTCAACAAATCAGTGTGAACAGTCACTTTCTACTCCTAGTCTGCACTACTGTATTTTTTGTCTTTGCATGCTCGCCACTATCCTTCTTTTACTTCATGTTTTTTTTTTAGACAGTGTCGTCCTGGAAGCGTAATGATTTGTTTTTGGGGTGTGGCACCAGCGAAGCCAAATATACTCTCTAAGATTGCATAAATAATTAAACATATGATTGTAGCAGGTAGTTTAGAGGACATTTACAGCGAGTAATGCATGACTACACTGTCTGCAAACCTGTGTGTTTTCACTCGTTTGTGGATCTGACTGACTTTGAAGACGTTCCAAAGACCTGCTTGAATGTAGTTAATTTGTTGCAAGTTACATTACATCCTCCTGCACATTCCAGCAGATGCTTCCCATGCATTCCCTTTCAATTGGATGAGTTCATTTATGAAAAGCAACTATTCGTCTCTTATTGTCGTTGTCGAAAACAGCGTAAATTATATTCATCTGTAATGTGTAATCATTAGATCATAGTTTGGAACGATTCCGTTTTCCTATTGTCCCCTCGAGTATATTTATGTATTTTTTTGGCACTTTTGATTCATTGTGTTGTTTGGTATAAAAGGATTCTAGTGCATCTTTGTGAGAAAATACGTCTGGAACAAGAAATGAATGAACTCAAAGTATTTAGTC
This sequence comes from Apricaphanius iberus, assembly GCA_028564705.1. Lineage (NCBI taxonomy): Eukaryota > Metazoa > Chordata > Actinopteri > Cyprinodontiformes > Aphaniidae > Apricaphanius > Apricaphanius iberus. Next base: position 3,095,657 of record JAPXFQ010000804.1, on the reverse strand, counting down.
GAGATGCGGGGGCAACGTTTGATGGACGAGCAGATCTACAGCGTTCTCCTTGAAGAAGCGTTGGTGTCATTGTTGTGCCACACGACAGAGTGCTACTCTTTGGGTGTGGGCATATGGATGGTTACATATTTTAGCCCTGTGTGAACAGTAGACAAGCCGCCATGCATGTGTGTGTATATCTGTCTATGTGTGTATGTATTTGCCTTGTGCAGACCTACACAGGCCAGCAATTGTCGTCCATGGCTCACTTCCATTTGACCCAAGCTGGAGCTTGGTGTGAAAAACGGGATTTATCTCCATCAAGTTTTGGCCTCCGCTCTGGAAGACAAGGATTTTCATTGAACAGCCCACAAGACTGCATTATTTACTGACCTCCAGATTACATTGTAGCTGTTTATTAGAATCTAAAATCTCTTTTCTGTGATACCATCCAGACCTTTTTTCTCTCCCATCTATCCCTCTCTACACTAAGGGCGCTTTCACATGGTACGGGAGTCCGTACTCGGGTACGGTATTTGGTCAAAATCCACTTATTTCGTACCATGTGAACACAGACTGTACCGTGCCAGAATACGGCCAGAGAGACCTGCCTTGGAGGTAGTATCCGAGTCGGTTACGAGCGGCCACGTATCATGTTCAACACAAATTATCTGGCCGTACTCAAGACAATAGACGCGCTCCATGCGGAAATGACGACACCGCCGGCCGAAATTACAGAATCACCTCGCGACCATACAAATACCAAAACAACGCGATTCAAGCATCCCACAGCAACACAGCAGGTTACAAAACGGCGGGTTTACTACAACACTCACCCTGTAGATGGCTTCAGGTAGCAGCTGACCAGTAGACCAGTTTGTTTACATTCTAGGCTGTCGCTCGTTTTACGACGTCGGTACTTCTCACTCCCTTGTTTGTTGGAGAACTAAGACTTATTTGTATACCGCCACCTGCTGTTTATTTGTAGTAAAAGACTGGATCCCAATACGGTCAGAGATCCGTGACATGTGAACAGAAAAAATTAGCATTTTCTCGGGCCGTTTTCTGGTACGGCCACACATGTGAAAACGGCCTAACAGTATATTGGGTTTACTGGTTCAATTTGTTCACATAACAGAAAAAACATAATGTGGCTTTTTAATTCAATCATTTAACACCAGAATAGTCACTAGTAACTTTATTTGTAAGTATTTATACAGACATCCTGATGGATCTTCTCTTACAGATTTAGAAAGTTTTTGTTTTATTGCAGCTAATTTCCTTTTATTCATGTGACACTCTGGGACCAACTCAGTAAAGAACCATGAAGCACACATCAGATTGCAGTATGAAGAAGAATGGAAAAGCTGTAAAAGTAAAAGAATAAAAGAGAAAGCTCTTTGATTACTTAAAATAATCTGTCTGTGGGAATATTTCTGATTTAACTAATATTTTATCTTGTCATGGAAATGAATCTGATGGTGCTGTGTTGAAAAAAAATTAGGAAAAAATCGATTTGGAATCAATTCTTATAGAAGTTCAAAAATCACATTTCCTTTTTTCAGCATAGTTTTTCCTTTTTACAGCTAAGATAAGAAGGAAAAGTCAAGATCGGCATTTTAAGTCTTGTGTCTAAAAGGGTTAATACGGTAAACTGTTACTCACCCATTGTTAAGTAATTGAATTAGAGGCATATAGTTAAGATAAAACAGGTCAAAAAACGTTTTTTTAATTCCACTGATCCATATTAAAATCGAACTTGATCACATTGAATCAGATCGGATTGCGATAATCAATTCTAACGCTGGACATTTGGTAGGGAAAACAATACATTTGGTTTTGATTAGATATTGTAATCTACATTGTTCAGAAATGATAACTAAATTATAACAACTTCTTCATGGTCTGTAATCTTAAAATGCTTTTAGGATATTTAGTGACATTTTAATCCATTTAGTCCCATGAGTCAAGAGAAGAATGTGATTAAGTAGACTTTTCTCAAAACATGCTGATATAAAGACGGTAGTCTTCTGTGCCACATCCACCAAGATTGAAACAGTAAAATGATTAGACATCATGCTTTGAAAGGAGGCTGATTGTGAATATGAAAAGGGTGGGGAAAGTCCCTGGATTTGTCTTCTCTGGGCTGCTCACCTTGTTTTTGTCTCATCCTCCAATCACGTTGTGACGCATGCTGACAGTAACATGTGCACAACAGTATGTTCTGGGCTCCTGGTGGTTCAAAAACAGCTCAGCCCAACTTTAGATTCTGCTAAGACTCGCCCCAGCTTTCCAAGTGTCCAGCAGGCCCACAGCCGACATTTTTTTGGGTGCACTTTTTACCCGTAATTACAGAGCATTCTTTTACGTTTCATTTGAAATGCACTTCTATCTTTAAAATAAAAAAAGCTAACCTGCTTTTATGCAGTTTGATTCTCTTGGTGCATTACAGTTGAATTTGTGCGGGAGCTTCTGTCACTGATTTAATTATACAAAGCAGTGATTTTCTTGAAACTCTGTGTGCTAGGAGTCGAGTTGTTTGGTTTGGGGGAGAAAAAAATTCTAGAAAATTAGCTTCGGAGATCCAAGTTAATCCCACGATTGACTTGTTTTTGCTGGCACCCATTTCTCTGTACAGTTCGACACCACCCTGAATCTGAGGCAGACCTGAGACTAAAAACCTGAAGCCTGTGAGGCGTCTGCTGGGTCCTGGTGCTGTCTGTGTGGGCCAGTAAAGCTCCCTTCAGGGTGTTTTGTTGGAGGTTTCTCTCTCTTACCCTCTCTCTCTCCCTACTCCATGCTGAGCTAAAAGTATTTTATTGCAAATTACCATGGCAACATTTTTTTATTTTTTTACCTTGCTAGATAAAGAGGCTTCTGGAGCAATTCCAGGAAATGAGGTTACTTCCTCACTCAGCGGCAACAACTTCCTGCCCACTCCTGTATGGATATACACCAGTCGTCAGCGACAGTCGCTTGTACGTGGCCTTTTGTCTCCCGTTTATAATTACTTCCTCATATCAATCCACGGCTTTGAGCTCAAAACGTTTTTTTTACTCTTCTACATCCATAACTTTATTTAATTTCTTTGCAGTTAACCAAGTCCAACAATCCTCTTTCCAGCCAAAAAGTATTTTTGATCTTGTTTTGAGATTTGTATACTAAGCAATAGCAGAAGGTGTTAGGTTCTCTAAATAAAATTAATAATCTATATCTTATTTTGAGAATTCTTACAAAGCTTTACTGCGCTGGAAGACTAAAATACTTGATCATGGTGTAAAACTTCTTAATTTAAGCGAAATAATCTCTCAATGCAGCGAGATAATTATAATTGGTAAAAATTCTCAAAATAGGACACATATTATCTAAATAAGATTAATAATCTAATACCTTCTGCTCTTACTTATATTTCTCAAAACAAGATAAATTGGAGATTGTTGGATTTAGTTAGATGGACTGTTTTTACAGTGTGTGGATTGAGCACACTTAGAGTTCAGCTGCTTTTCACGTCCATAATGGCAAAGGATATTTATCCATTGTAGCGTCCCATTGCTGTAAAACACCCAACATGTTGAAGGAGCAGATGGAAAACACGGCTCTGTTTTTGCACTAAAGCATTTCTATGCGGACTTGAGCTAAGAGCAAACGCTGAGGATTCTTGACAAACTTCATCGTGCACAACTGCATTTATAGCTCAGCTGTGATTTGTGCTGTGCTCACAGCGGTGCACACAGTGTGGACTGTCTGTTTCAGTGCAAGCCAAGCTGCTTTGCTAAATTATCACATACATCTTCTCTCCGTACAAGAATTCATACCACAGACATTCGTCACATGTATTTCAAAGTATCTGTGATAAGCCAGTATGCTACCTTACAGATATATCGCGCAGGTTGTAGCATGTTTTTAATGCTTGCACAGTGAAACCGCATTGATTTCTTTTCCAAGAGCTTCTGACATATTCAAAACCTTTCAAGTGGCATAAACATGCAGTTTATCACAGTGAATGACATTCACACAACACAGCTTAGATAAATAATGAATATATACAACATAAATTATTTTAAATAACTGTGTCATCTTGGTATTTTACAGAAAAATGTGTTTCAATATTAAGGGCGAGGTTTATATTTGGTAAATATGGATTAACTGCACCTCTGACTCTGAGCTTTGCTGCACTAGCGTTTATTGCTGTATTTTTGAACCCAAAGCTCTTGAAAATATGGTTCTGTTGTTTTTCAGCTTTAGAATCTGATTTGGACGTTTTCAGAAAAAGTTATTTGCACTTTCCACATTTGGCCATTTTTATGTGCATACCTTTTTGTCTAAATTAACAGCTGCCCTCTGATCCAATCGCAGGTCAGGCCTCGCATAAGTGCTCCATCAGAAAACGGGGCGATGTGGCTCCCTCAGCCTACCTCCGCTATTATCCTCATTATGGGTGTAGTTGGTGTGAAATAAAGCGCAGCTGTGATTTCAGTGTCACCGTGAAATAAACTGAAGATAGAAACTAGACTGAACCATGTTCTTTATCTGTCAATTTTATATTAACTGCAGGCAAAGCGTAGCTTGTCCTGTTTCCATTGTTATGAGGTTAGGAAGTATGTGTGTAGTTTTCATTCTCGATGTTTAATATTACTGGTTCCAGACTGTAGTTTTTGAAGTAATCAGATGATATAGAGAGGTTTCAGATGTGTACACACCCCTAATAAAATGCCTGGTTTTTGAGAATCAACAAACTAAGAAGGAGATAAATAATATTTAAACCCTTTTACTGTCTGGTTTACATTTTCCTTTAAATCTGCTGAACCTGAAACGAAGCTTAGTTGTCCTGGTCCGAATATTTGACCTTTGCCCCTATGTTTCCTTTAGCTAAAGCAATAGTTTACAGAGCATCAAAATGACCTAGTTGTACAAAGATATAATATACGATGCATAAGGATACGATACGATGATAAACTGACTACACGTAACACACACACACAACCCTATCCCTAGGCAAGAGCTTTTTGTTCAGCAGCAACACAAAAGGGACAATAAAGAGGTTACCTCTGACCAAAGAAAAAAACAACAACCAAAAAACATCAGAATACTCAATAAACTGTGGGGGACTTATGTCACAAAAGGAGAAAAAATCTTTAAAATTAATTACATTCATAATGTAATTTTTTTATAGTCTACAATCCTGAAATTTTAACAAGGATGTGTGCACACTTTGATGAAAAGGAAGCGATATCTTTACAATATGATTTGATTTTACCGCCTAAACAGGTCAAATACTCTTTAATGCTACTTTTTGTGTTCATGTCCTTCCTACAGTCGTCACAACATTTTATTGAGTTTAGCAGACCATCCTGACATTCTTGGCGTTCATTGATATTATCATCTGGAGGTTATTGAAATCCGTAAACCGTAATCTATTATTTGCAGTCTTATTGCACCTTTACTGATACAGCTATTATCAGTAGAACTTCTTCAAGGCTCCTCTGTCTGTAAACATCATTATTTGCTTTTGTACTGAGTATGCTGATAATTTCTCCACACATCAAAGCACACAACAACGGCAAACTAGAAATCATAAAGAAATGGAGACTCTTTCTTTAAAAGAACAAGGATCCAGTTGATCCTTAAATCAATAAGTCAGGTCATGTCCACACAGTTTGTTTTTCTGTTGACTTGGTTGATCAGACTAATCAAGGTTCTCACTCCTGGGAAATATTTCTACCTGATAAAGAAGTGTGAGAATTGCTCTGCAAAAAGATCTAGTACAAATGTTCACATTCAGGACCGCAATCTGAATGTGTGTGAACCTCCTTCTTGTTTTATTTAATTACAAATCTGCTTTGGAAACATTTCCAAACGTACAATGAGAGAGCCGATCACCTCTGCAGGATGAGGTAATTGACCTGTGAGTGTCTGCTGATGTGGTATTATGCAGGATGTCTCAAATTTGGTAAGGCTATTGCGTCTGTGCTTACAACAGGTTGGATCGGAAGCTTGTCAAACCTGATGGGTGAAACAAAGGCCTGTTCCTGCCCTGTTTTTTGTCAGTCTCTGTTTAATGAAATTGGATGAACTAGGTTAAATCAAAAGTCCCCTGTTAACAAGAGCCTGTACAATCTTTTATTGTGTGCCTTCCTTCGTGTCTTTAGCTCTCAACTGGCTGGTTTCTGTGTAGTTATTTAGTCAGCAACATCAATCTGTCTGGTTAAAGTTTGAAAAGCTGTACTATTTAAAGCGGATTCATGTTAAATGAACAAATACCTGTACAGGTTTATTCAGAAATCTTTCTAAAAGTTTTAAGAATAAATTTGTGTCCAGGTGAAATGTGGTGTAGTTGTGGATCTAGACTACAAGTTGTCAGTTTTGGCTTCAGTAACTTCAGTAAAAATAATCTTCAGTATGACCACATCAGTCTCTGAAACCTGTTGAGGAACCAAACAGAAGTGCAGTCAGGTTTGTGGGCATGTGTCTATGCTAATGCAACTTAAAGTTGTTTTAAATCGTCTTAATTGCCTCGTCAGGAAATTAACTTTGTTTCTTATGTTTTTATGTTTGTCTTTTTTTGCTTTTATTTTTTCACCAGATTTATTATCTATTAGCTGTCGTGGTTTTGTCCCATTACACAATGCAGTTTTAGGGGGAGGATTTACATCTGGTCTGAGACCTGAGCCCTGACTCGGTCATTGCCAGGTGGTTTGATAATGTGGCTGTAAAAAAAATAAAAATAAAAATCCAGAATATCAGCTTTCCTCTCCTGTGCTTGGCTCTTGTTATGACAGGTCACAGCTTAGAAATGTTCACTATAGCCTCGTCATTCTGAAGCAGAAGTTTACATATTTTTTCAGATAGATCTTTATAAATCTGAGTTATTGTAGTATTTAATCTACCAAGAGAGAATGTTTTGGGCTGTTTCTCTTGATGAGCTCAGATATGGGGATTGACAGGTCAAATGCATAAAAATCATAATTCTTGATTTAATTACATCAAAATTCAGAGATTCCATTTTTGAACAAATCCAACTTTATGTATTTTGATGCAGTTATGTGTGAGTGAAAAGAGTTTACGCCAAGTTTCTTTGTCTTAGATTCAAAACTAATACCTTTGCTAAAACAAAAACTTGAGCATGTGTATTTCCTTTTATGCGTTATCACCGTCACAGTAAAAAAAAAAAGGGAATCTTGTCATATTGGATTCAGCAGATCGGACCTCAAAGAAAACCGGAAATCACCGTCAGCCAGTAAAAGCCTGATCCTGATCCATCTTTACTTACTACTAATCCATTTTCCGTCTTGCTATTGTGTTACCACATTCCTGAATGTCTGAGAGCAGCAATATTTTATGACTTTTGTGGGTCTTTTTTAATGCTTGGTCTGCTGATGATCCATTAATGGAGAACCTGACATCTACTTGCCTTTTGAAACTACAAGAGATTAGGGAATTTCACTCACTGCTTCTGCATTTGTCTTAGCTCTGGTAGTGTAGTGTAAATGTGTTGCTACTCGTCAGATTTCTAGTTTAATGGTTTGTTATACTTGTCATATCCTAATATAGAAAACATTAGATTTAAATTAAACGGGACTTCCCTTTGCTAGTATGGTGAATAAATTCCTCTTACAGTAATGTGGAGTGTTTGCATGATGTATTTGTGTAGTCCTAAAATAACAAAGCATTTTATGTGGTCTTTTACTTTGCTTCAGTAGTAAGAAGACAACCAAGAACACTTTTTTCTTACTGAAAAGATAACTAGCAGAGTGTAAATACAGGGTATGCTCAGAACCGGAGTGTGTGTGTGTGTGTGGATGCCTGTTGGATTATAAATTTCACAGGGATTTATGTATTGTATCTCCATGTCTAAATGGGTATGTCTGTTTGCCACACTCTAAGCCAGTAGTTTGCAGTCGCTCTCTGGCCTCTGCAGCTCACAGATGCTTTATGCGTACTTCGTGATGAAAGGTGTCCCAACTTCTGACACTGCATGACTACATAAAGCAAGAGAAATATGTTTTTTTGTGTCATCACGAGGACTTCTTAAGTTGAGTGACACCGAGTTTAAGCTAGGTGCAGGAAGTAACACAACTGCTGAGAGCGCTTCCTGTAATGCAATGACTGTTTTTGCAGAGACACAGTTTCTTCAAAATCAGCTGACCTACCCCTGTGTTTTGTTAAAAAAAATAAAAAAAGAGACAAAAAAACCCCAAGATGTTGATAAATCTGAGGTTATTTAGAAAAGAAATGACGATGTAACCTCTGGAAATAATTCATGTCAGTTTTCTTAGCAAAAAGCTTTGCTTTCCAGGCTTATTGCATTAAATGGGTAAAATGTGAAAACTCCACGTCTGCTTGGCATGTTGTCTTGGCTTGGTGCGCGTGAGGACCTCTTGAGCCATGTGTCTCTGGTGGCTTGAACCCACAACGGCTGATGTGTCTTTGTTGTCTTCATCGAGGCTCATATTTTTCCTCTGCCTAGGCATCCGGCGTGCTCGTGGCCAATGACTTGTTCCATGATGGCTTTGCCAAGCTGGAATAGAGAGTACAGAATTTGTTGCCTGATTTTACTGCTAAAATAAGCAAAGGAGGAGGATTTAGACGAAGCTTATGAGATCTTGCCGTTTCCTTTGAAAGATTTCCAGGGGTAGTGAGCAATGCCAAGTGTAATTCTAACCTAATTTCAACTTGGATGTTCCTCCTTGTTGGAACAATTCTTTTTACTCATAGCATCAATATATCAAGTGTAATTTGGTGTACACAAAACAATATTTTATTGGTTTAGAAGTCAAAATTGTCATATAATTTCTTTAACCTTGAATTTCAATTAAGACATTCAGAGGACACAGTAAATGAGTCATCTCCATTACACACAGTTAATTTCAAGAAGGAAATTGTTTTCCGTTACCATGGTTGCTCTGTATTGCTCTGAGAACTGTCAAATCTCACCTGCAGAAGATTTTTGAAATGGAAGGGGACTGTCTAGTTGTGTTACTGACAAAAAAAATCGATTACACATACTTTCAATATTTTGACCAAAGCTTAGCTGCAAATTAATGAGTGTTTCCTTGATTGTCTAACATGCTTGTGTCTCTTGCAGGTCTGCAGTGTGTGGATGAAAAGGCGCCTTGTATTAACAACGCAACATGCCTGACCTTTAAGAATGGTACCGAATACTGCAGGTAAGATCCACTGGCTAGATGCTTTACAGTTTGATTTAAGCAGCTCACTCTATTATGGGACTTGGAACAATGTGAGCACAGAAGTAGTCACACATCAGGAATAGTAGGGGTCATGAGGTTTTGTTTGATCAATGGACTGCTTTGTCTCGCCCACTCCATAAACGGTTAGATCATAACCAATTGACATATTTTTATTCACGGTTTTATTGTAGTAACATTTTTGGACTTTTTTGGGGACGTTTAGGTTTAAGAGGTACCAAACACATTTACTCCTTCCTAATTATTACCACTGCATGATGCCAGAAGAACAAAGACTATTCAGTGCGAACAAGATGGAGGGAACCTGTCCAAATTCAAAGTAAATTAAAGCTATCCATCACAGAGTGCCAAGTGTCTGTCAGCTAACAGCTAAAAATAACTTTGATTTATGTGACTGAAGTAATCAGACCGTGTAGGAAAAGGACCGTAACGTAAAGAGTGCAACAGCTACTACTTTTTGATGTCTTTGCCTAGTTTGTAATTACCTCTGAGTTTTCTTTTTAATTCTGCTGCCACTCCCAAGCCCAATTCCCAATAAAAACGCACCATAGCTAGTTCATGAACCTGATCATGTTTCATCAGATGTGATGAGAATGCTGCAACATGTCTGTTCCCAGAGCTTTTGGAATTTAAGTACTTGGCTGCCATTGCAGAAAGTGAAGATAAAACCAACAGCTCTTAAACACTATTAAATACTTTCTCTGTTTAACTGAAGGTCAAGTAAACACTTTTTCCCTGCAGGTGCGGAGTTACCTGTTGCCATTTTCCATGTGTGTCAGAATAAGAATTTGTTGGAATCAGTCAACCTTTATCAGTTCTCTGATGAGAAATAAAGGCAATAATATAATATATAATAATATTTAGCTTGATCAGCCATAGCTGGATATAACACTCTTTACTGTGAGGAAAACTTTAGTGACCTTTTTTCAATCTCAGTGAAGTGTTTAAAAGTTACATCAGCGGTTTAGCTGTATAACAAGCTATTAGAGTTCAATAATGTTGAGGCATGTCTGCTTTTGATCCGGAGTGAGTAACTGTGAGGGAGAGCTGGACTTTGAGCAGATAACAGGAAGACTAGATGTAGGATGGAGCACAGCAAAGTAACTTTTTTTCTTTTGGGCTCTCAGCCTCTGTTTGGGGGTGAACTGGATTTGGAAATCTTGGAACAATACCCACAGAAACTGTGTTGTTAGTAATGCTTGCCTTGCTATATATGCTAATTGCTAATAGAATAAGATGAAATCAGTTTCAACTGTTCACTCTGCAGGCATTTTGTCATTTGTTTTACGAGAAAAAATTCCAATTTTACAGCGAATCCTGTGTCACAAACACAATATCATGTTTTTTTTCATATTTAAATAATAAGTGACTGCTCATTGCAGAAAGAAACAGTTTTAAACAACCAAAAAATTGTGATGAGTGAATCTTTAGGTAGAATGGCTAGCAGCTGCGAGGTCGTCCAGACATTAGTTTCTGTCAGCTGACAGAGAGCAGGCCTGGCGTTAGACTGATTAACTAGTGGATTTTTTTTTCTACCGTCTACCAGCCAACATGAACAACATGTACATTATCATAGAGGGATACTGTATGTTCCCATGAGCCAACAGTTGCCTCTGTTGAGGCTCTCGGCTGTGTTGTTGTGTAAAAGACATATTGTGCAAAAAATCAGATTATATGTTCTTGAGTCTCCGCTGGAAACTAAGTCCAAATAAACAGTCACCGTGGCCTTTTACCATTAAACAGCTACGATATCACATGAATCCTTCTGGGGGTCAAACAGAGTAGCTGAATAATGAAATAAGCTCTTATCAGAAAAGGCTGTAGCTAGAAAAGGGCCACAGTGTTTCTCCTTGAGAATTAAAAAAAAAAATAGTATGATAGAAATGTTGATTTGTGTTTACTGTTTTTAAATCAGAGAAATGCTTACGTGGATGGTCCGTACTTTTTAAACCAAGCCTTTATAAACTCCTGCTAGTAAAACTTCACAATTTGATCACATGTTTGAAATCAGCGCAGTGTTGGTGCTTTGATCAGTCGTGTTTACCTGTTATGGCATGTTAAACCATTTAGGTTGATGCCTATCGTTTGCACATGTGGTTCTGTTGGTCCAATTCGATTAACTTAATCTCTATTACTGAGAGGGTAAATTGGACAGAAAGTAACTGAACATTCGAGGGAAACTAGGTATTCAGATATTTGTACATTTGATCATTACTTCTTTCATCATTTTTAAACAAATGCAAGATCTAAAAACTGTGAAGCACATGTGTATTTATTCTCCTTTATTGGTTACTCAATTAAAATTCGGTTCAACCAAATGCCTAATTAGCAAATGGAATCCTATTTGTGTTAGTTGGGTGTTTTTTTTTAGTTTTTTTTTTTTTGGGAACATTAGTAGACGTGGACGTAGCTCTGCAAGTGTAAAGAAGAGTTTGGTAATACTATTTCGCAAGCTTTGAAAATCCTACAGAGCATTGTGTAATTCATCCTTCTATTATTGAAAAATATGGTAAACCTACAAACCTACCAAGGAGTGGCCATCTAACAGGCCTGGTGAGGAGCTGTTTATTCAGAGACACATTGCTAACTCTGGAGGAGCTGCAGAGATCCACAGCTTAGTTTGGAGAATCTGTTGAAAGGATAAATCTTAGCTGTACACTCCCTGAACCTGGAGTTTATGAAAGAAAGCCGTTGTTGAGATGCAGCTAAAAGGTTACTTCAAAGCTTCCCACACGCCTTGTATGAGACACAGGTGTGTGGTGGGGGTGTTGGGGTGTTCCGAGTCCAGGTACGAGCGCCACGTATCATGTGAACACAACCGTACTCTGGCCGTACTCAAGACAATAGACGCGCTCCATGCGGAAAGACGACACGCCGCCGAAATTACAGAATCACTCGCGACCATACAAATACCAAAACAACGCGATTCAAGCATCCCACAGCAACACAGCAGGTACAAAAGGGGGTTTACTACAACACTCACCCTGTAATGGTTCAGGTAGCAGCTGACCAGTTTGTTTACATTCTAGGCTGTGCTCGTTTTATGACGTCGGTACTTCTCACTCCCTTGTTTGTTGGAGAACTAAGACTTATTTGTATACCGCCACCTGCTGTTTATTTGTAGTAAAAGACTGGATCCCAATATGGTCAGAGATCCGTGCCATGTGAACAGAAAAAATTAGCATTTTCTCTGGCCGTTTTCTGGTACGGCCACACATGTGAAAACGGCCACAGAAAGGTTGTAGAAGAACATGCAAACGCACTTGAACTTTACCATCATTTATTACTCCTTGTTGCTCTATAACATAAAAAACAGTTGTAATGGGAAAATTGGGGTCACTGCTGATCACATTTCAGAATGGCTTCAAAATTGAGCAAATCTCATATTTTAGTCAGGCGATTTTGACGGTTTCTTTCTTTTCCTTTAAACTTTTAACAGAAAAGCTTCTCTGCTGCCATCATAAAGTACTAAGGTATGCGCCTATGACGCAATAGCATGAAATATGACTTAAATTTCCTGAAAGATCTCACCATGTCGTGGAACTTTCTTGCACATTCATCTCTTCGTGGACTAAAGCATTTTGTCAGATAAAGTCAACGTCTCTGGGAGAAGTCAATTAGCTGCTTTTGAAGGGCAGGGTCAAAATAGTTGTCTAACCGGTGAAACTGCAAACCATCAGCCTGAGGTGTTAGGTGCAAGCTACGAGCAAGTCCCTGTGAGGTTGGTATTTTTGAACTTACATCACAGTAAACAGGGAATGTGGGAGCAGAAATAAAATCGTGGTGATGTTTGAAGGCCTCTGAAGATTCACGCTGAACTTAAGCAGGAGGTTGTACACCATGTTGTCCAGATCCGCAGAACAAGACCTCTTTGTCTTGTGTTGGCTTTAGTGCAAACTGATTACCTTTTCCTTCCTCTCTCGTTTTGTGAGGCAGTTTTTCTTGGCAAAGTTTTTTCTACAGGATTTTTGAAGAGATTTACTGTGTTGTGTGGGTCTGCTGCCTGTTTGATCTGACAGAGAGAATTAACCTGCAGGGCAGGCAGAGGAAGAGAACGAAGCAAAACAAGAGAGGATGTCTCTTTTTAGGTAATTTGAGAAGGAATAGCTCAGAGCACAACTCCTTACTAATGATGAGAGACTGTTGAGCAGGGGGGATGGGAGGCTAGGAAGAGGTGGAGAGAGGAGTGTAATTTCCCTTCATGCTTTGCCTCCCTCATCAAACTGTCACTCATCCATCCATTTCTCAATCCATCGCACCGCTGCAGGGATTTACATTCCTCCGGACAAGTCACCTGGTTCGTTAATCTTTGCATAACTATGTCCTAATTCTACATGGAGTAAAACCATAAATTATTAGCTTTTGTTTGAATAATCACAACTTGATCTTCATTTTGTGTCTCAAGGCTTTAATAGCTTTGTTCTGAACTTTCCCTTCCTCTGTCATATTCCTACTAGTTACTAAGTAAAATAACTGAAAAGTTTTTAGTTTTAAAAACGCCTCTCAGGCTCACATACAATTTTTAGACATCCACATATTTTTTTTTATTACAAATTCTAATCCAAATAATCACAGGGTAGCTGTGAATTAATTACAATTTATCAACATCTATAAATATGGCCAAAAAAGCAGAGTTTTCGGCGTAAATAAAGGACAAAACCTTTTTTTTTAAAGGAAATACAGGTGAGATGCATCAAACTTTTGTTTTGAACTCCACTATCACATTTTACATGTGGCTCCTTTAACCCATGTATCTTTTTAGCCAGTTGCTGAGGATAACTGGTTAGCATTTTCTGACCGTTTTTTCAGAACAATCGGGGGTTTACTTGTTCATCAACGCCCCGGATGCATCCGCATATGGTGTGACACCGACCCAATGTGTAGCTCTGGTTCTTCATTGCTATTTGTAGCTGTCTTGCAGTTGCAGTGTTGATTAGCGATATGTTTGTTAGCCAAGGAGGCTTACCTGATATGAAGTGATCGCTGTAGATTGTTGCATTTTTAATCACTGTTCCAATCGCTTCATCTGATCATTTGCAACCAAAGGCAGCTCTCGTTCACCTTGAAAGGGGTTGGAGTCGGTGGACCGATAATGTGTCGACGTAAACCTATACGGCCTCTTTATGGCACGCGAATGAGAAGAGTCGTTCACATAAATCTGTGGATGCAGTTCGGTTCTGCCATGCTTTTATTTGACAACAATGAAAGCAGTGCGCTTGAATTGTGGGATAAAAGGGACGGGTCATTTTGTTGGTATGATAAAAAATCAAATCCCTTTAATTCTACAAATTTATCGACCTTCGTCAACGTATTTAAAGTTGATAGCCCTATTTTATTTTTTAAACAGGTTCAGCATATGATTCAAACAAGTCTCCCTATACCCTAAAGAGGGGACTGTTAGCTAAAGCAGTGATTTCCAGATATCCAAAGATTTATATTCTTCCCACAGCCCTACCAGCAGCAGTGTAGTTGTGGTTCAGCCTGGAACCGCATTGATAAGAGTTTCATTGTGAATGTGTGTATGAGCTCTTCTTTGCTCTTGTATCTGAAGTCTGGGGCAACCAGAGCAGAGATCAGGCTCACGCGCTGCACCATCAAGGCCTAGCTCTCAGTTAGGACGTGAAATCAATATTTGGATGACTGAGTGTTAGCTTTGCATGACTCTTGGAGTGCTCAACACTTCATTAGGGCAAAGCAGCGTCTCACCAACCCTGTGCTACCGTTTAATTTATACCTAACTCTCTCTTCTTGCATAGCTCAATGGACTGGAAGCTGTAAAGAAATTTGAATTCCTCAGAAAGGGGAAGACTTTCAAAGCAGTGGGGAATGTAGCAACGAGACCATAAACCCACATACAGTGGAGTGTCCCTCTGTCACACATGAATGTGACACATTGAGGTTAAACGTACCTCTGTTTTGTCATTGTCTGCACATGTATTGTGACTAGGAGTCCTTATTTGACACTCCAAAGTAGTAAATAAAGTTTAAAAAAAAAATTAAGACACACCTAATGAATAACTTTAATTTGACATGTTTTTGATTTTCCTGTTCAAAGGTCGGCCGGCAGACAATCAGGAAGAGATTGGTTAAGAAATGTTCTGCTTTTTTCAGTTTCTAAACTGTCCTGTGCTGTCATTACTCTGTTTGTTGCAACAGTTTTCTTTATTGTATTTCTAAATTAGCCAGCCGTGTACTATGCATAGCGTAGAGCTAGATGTGGGGTTTTTATGTGCCGACTCACTTATTGTTTGAAAATGAACTTTAAACAACCACAGGAACAGGATAATGACAGAGCAACATACAGAAATGGGTCACAGGACATTCATATGCTGAATGGGACTTGTGCTGTGCACCACAGCAGCTTCGATAAGTTTTTCTGGATGCATTTCTAAACATGGCCTGTGATTTTTTTTTACCACTTAATGCTTGTGTGGACTCCACCCAACACGACACTCCTTTTTTTGGTCAACACTGATGGTTTTAGTCTGCCTGTCTGACTTCCTTTTCTCTCTGTCTCGCGCTCTCATGACTTTCCTTGGCTTTTTAGTTCAACCTTTATTGTTTTGTCGTCGTCTAATTTTTGTAACTTCGGCACGAAACCTTGATGGCAACAAACCCTCCAAACTAACCGTAACACCCCCCCACGTGCTCTTTTGTTTAAAAATGAGTAGAAAGTGTTGGTAAATTATACAGTAGCAATACCCCCCTTCTTTTTATGGAAAAAGAAATTCGGAATTAAAGTTGGGTGTTTGAGTAAAATAGTTTTTTGTGTGTTTCTATTGCATATAAATTATTGGGCAGCCACTGATGGCTGAACCTAGCAACTAAGGGGCTTTGGATGCCACTTTCAAACATTTATCATATTAGATATTTTGAGATATTTTTATCATGTGTGACAAGTTTTAATACCATTTATTTTAGTGGATATAGTTTAAAAAGTTTCCCATCACCATTAACTTTTCAGTTACAGCAAGCATTTAATGAATCACACAAATATCCCCATTTCTGCATTACAGCACCTGTCCCCGCCCACTTTATCTTTGTTTTCATAAATTATATTAAAACTGCAGTCAGGAGGATGTATTCAAACCGCCTTGTTAGTTGTCAGACAGCAGCTTTAATACATGCTGTTGGATGAGGCATTTATAGACCCAAAAGGATAGAAGTTCTTATTTGTGTGTGCATTAAATGAATTGGAAAGAAAGTCTGATTTCTAAGTGCTGAACCATCAAAGCTGATCAAGAGGATAAAGACCATAGAGATAGTGAGTTTATTGCTCAGTTTCTTTTAATCCAAAATGGTGGGAGTTTTTACTTCTGCTGGATTTAATTTCCTATTAAAAAAGATATCTGAATGTTTGATCTGCCAAATCTCCAATGAGTACCGGCCGAGGGAACACTGACTGACTCTGATTGATCATCACGTCACTAATGTTTGCTCTTTTTGTATTTTTCTGTATGATATTAAATGTTGCACATAAGTCCATCTTCATGCATCTTTGCACAAAAGTTCAGTGAACAGGCCACCTATGCTCCAGCCAAGTGAGGGAATGATCCAGGGATTGAAATTTGAACTGATTTTGCTCTCAGTCTTGTTTGTCTAACAGCAAGTCTTCATGATGACCGCAGGGGCCAAGTTATTGAATGTAGTTCAGAAAGGGGGAGTAGCTATGGATGTAGACGTAGGTAGAAAGATTTGGCTGAAGAAAATCTCAGGACAGAGGAGTCGGGAACAAAGGAGCTGAAGTATTACATGAGTTAGTTCATTGCTCACTGAAAACCCCCCACAGCTTGCCAGGATAGGCAGAGGTCAGCATGAGGTAGAGGAGGAGAATGGAGAAAATGAAGGAGCACAGAAGAGAGAGTAAAGAAGGGGTGTGCATGAGATGGGGGCGCTAATGTGAACCAGCTGTAGAAACCTGACACCTCAAGAGTGGGTTAGAAAGGAGAGGTGGAGGAGAGAGAAAGAGAGGGAAAGAGGGGCTGCAGGAAAGCGCATTAAAGGAGGAACAGAGCAAAGAAGAGAGGGGGAAAAAGTTCTCATGAAGTCCAACAAAGAAAGGCATAGATTAGCGAGGCAGCAAAGTCTTCCTCTGCTCGGCTGTTTTATAAAAGCAGAGGTGTTGGTGCTCAAAGGTTTCTGTCCAAATGATTTCTGTGAAACAATTTGACTTTGTTGTGTTTTTAGAAATTTGTCAAAAGACTCACATTGGGGCCTGTGTTGTTATTAACCACAGAGTGTGTGACGGAGTATTTGGTTAGAGCTTCCTCCATGAGACACCACTCCCTGACAATAATGTGAATCATGCACAGCCCTGTCTGTTTGCCTCGGGCTCTAGTGATACAGCCAGCGGCTAATAATGAGCTCTCTATGTGGCAGAGAAACCTGAAGGACGGGGAATCGCTTCCTGACGCCACTGCGTTTAGCTCTGTCAACACTGGTTAGATACCAGCGATTGAATTTTAATAGAGCCTACCATGCATCTTTCCTGTCAGCACTTTTATATTTTCTCAAAGAACCTTGACAAGCAGCTAATTCTCGACAGGTGGGGTTCAAAGAGACCTCCAGAACAGATGTTTTAGCAATTGAGGACAAAAAGAAAATCACAAAAAATGTTTTAAATTAACAGAAAACTTGGTGATTTAATACATCTTTAGTTTCCTATGTCTGACGTGGTTGCATCGACTCACTTTGAAGATTTGACCCGTGTTTTTTTTTTTTTTTGTTAAACAGTTTTAAGTGTAAAATGTTCCCAGTGAGGTTCGGTCTGCTAATGTGATATATGTTGCGGGGCAGAAGGCCGTGTCATTACTCTTGTAAGGGGGGCGCAGAGGTGGCCCAAAGAAAAACCAGCAAGCTTAGTTCCCAGGATGGCGGGCTTGTTGTGATATCATGACTAAGCTGTGTTTGTGTTTACAGTGGGGAGTCAGATTGGGGAGGAAAGTCTCTCCATGTATTTATGTGTTGTCCTGAATACTAGCTGATAAAGAGACGGGGGGAAGATTGACTGTGACCATGTCCAGTCTGACGGTTGTCCTCTTCTTGAAGATTTCATATCACAAATTTATCATCTTGTCTGCCTGTGCGCTGACTTCACAACACTATTTACGTAGGCGATGTGTTCAAGGCAACTCATTAGACTATCAAATCATATCTCCATAAAGACACAGCCCTTGTTGTTCTTTAAATTATCTTAAATAAATCCCAAAAATAAGACACAAGTATAGAAACAAATAACTCTGTGTTTTGTTTGGCAGTTTCCTTTGGCAATTTTTTAGGACCTCTTATGACCGCCTGTGAGTTTTTCTCACATATTGAGACATATACAGTAGATATTTTATATCAATCAAAAAAATGCTGGAAGTGTCAGGTTTGGGTTGAAGGAGGGCACAGAAGTGGAGCAACGTTTGGAGCTCTTGCAGCCCATATTTATTAAGTCCACAGAGAAATTGTTCTTGCAAACCAGAGCTCAACGACACGAGACAACTTGGGGAACTATCAACGACAACAATTCGACAAAGACAGACAGACACAGGAAGGTATATACAGTATACTGTGGGCAGGGTAATCAAGAAATGGAGAACCCCTTGGGAGATGGGGAGGAAAACACAGGGAGTACGAATTGGACCGTGGGTTATAGGGTGACTTCAAATAAACTAGGACTCTAGGCCAGTTTATACTACGGATAGATGCAACGGCATTATCCATCGATGCAAAGGCTCTCTGTCACCTACTCAACAATGGACCGAGTCAAGCCCCATTTTTAAACTCCGTCAACGGAGAGTATATGCCTGTGATTGGTCAACTCAGCATAAGCCAAAGATCGCTTCACCAGAACGGGGTAATCAGTAGTTAAAGCAGTGTTTAACTGAAGGTAGTACCACGACTAGTCTGGTCTTTTAGCGATTTTGAACACATGGAGGTGTAGGAAAACAACAAAAAACGCTGCTGTGTTTTATTTCCATGTGTTTTTAGAGTATTCTATGAGCTGCACTTGTAGTAAAAAGCTTTACAGCTTAATACAAACTTATCCATTGCACCTTGAGGAAGAAATGCGTTCACAAGCCTAGAAAAAAACAGAAAAGATGCTGTGATAGTAGGTAGAGATTAGGGATGAGTATCATTAAGGATTTATTGATACTAATACTCGTAACGATACTCCTTATCTATCCGGTACTTTATCTGTATCCTTATCAGTACTTTCTTTTTTAAAGACTAAAACAAAAGGGGGGGAAAAACAAATAAGGAACTATAATGTTTTATTTTTTTAATAACTGGAACATCAAAACACAGAAAATGAAATTGATAACTTGATCAAAACACTATATAAACAAATTATTTTATATATCAAAAACTAAAAATACTATGTTGTCTATTTAAAAAAGTTTACAGTAACCAAAAAAAAAAATCAAAATTAACTTCTCTATAAAACAACGCAAGAGACAGAATGAAAGATTTTGAATGCTAAAGTGTATAGTGCAAAATAAGCCCTGAGAACTTTGAGAACTACAGTATAACATCTACCTGTCCATTTTCTGTACCGCTGCATCCTAATGCTGCAGCACTCAGGTGGTCAAAAAACTGTGCATATCTCTGTTTATTTTGGTGTATTTTAGCAAGGTGTTTGGTCAAATTACTCGTGTTCTGGCCTTTGCAAGCAAAGCTTTTATTACATTTATGACAGCGTACATTGTCGGCTTCTTTTTTTGTAAAACAGAGCTAAAGTTTGGATTGTTTCGTTCGCTCTGCCATCGTGTATGTGTACCAACTGGTGCTTCAGACTGATTGACACAGACAAAATGACTAAGGGAGAAACAAACAGGGAGGAAGTAGAGATGTAGACAGACACAAATCATTACAGTAAGATGCAAATAATATTTAAAAAAAACTAGAATGTTGTGTAAAATGTAAAAAAGTGTATCAATTAAATTTCTAGTTAAGAATAGGTTTGAACAGCATGACCATTATTCTCTCATAAAATTTCTAAAATACACCTATCACACTAGTTGCATATGATAAGAAAACCATTAGGCTACAGGGCGTTTAAACCTCAGACATGTACTTCAGTGTGCTCCTAAGTAAGAGTGACCGCTGTGGTGAGCTTGAAAGAATGGATCTGAGTGCTTTATAGGGAAGCTTCTAGCAGATAATGCCAACCTACCTGGGTCAGAACTTCTATTAAAGTTCAGGCTCTACAGCAGACCCGTATTGTTTATATGAAAGTAGATGTTTGGTCAGCTCACCATCATAGAACCCACCTTTTAAATTCTGCTGTGAATCAGAGGGTTTCTGAAGAAATTACAAGGCCATCTGTTAAAAACACAAACGAAAGAAAGCTGAAGTAGAACTGGACCCTGTAAAATGACCTTAATTATACCAGTAAATCCATCAAGGATCGTCTGAAAGCCCTGAATCAAGTCAAAGCCAGATGTTGAACTCGCTGAAATAGTGTGGTGTGAGCTGTGTGTGCCAGAAATCCCCCAAATATCTCACACCGGGGCATTGATCAATATCAGAGACTGTTTGATGGGTTTTATTTCAAATGTTGTTTGATGCTTTATTTAATGAGTGAAAATAATATTTAATTATTTGTTTTTTTACTTGCACATTTTTTTACATTGTGTGTATTGTTGTGAGTTTTATTCTACCACTTTAAAATCTTCATTTTTATTACATTTAGCCTAGATTATAGGTATAGGTTCACATTAGGCATTTTTATTTTGTGCTCCAAAAGGTTGCATGTCTACTGACTTTCTTTGGAATGCAAGAAAATATTTTCTTTTTGGGGTGGGGGATTAGTATAATTAGTTAGCATACAATTAATTTTGAACTATTTCATGTGGCCTCTACTTACAACTTTGATCCATGGTATAAATGGAACATTTCTTAGGTGTTAAATCTATGGCTTCTTATATATAGTCCTGTAAAGGTTGTGTCTTTGGGAACACAGACATGAAGCTAAACACACAGGCTGACATCGACATGGTTCAAAACGGCTTTTCCTGGATAATATGGTTTTCCATTTGTCAAGAAAAAGAGAAAAAAGTTCTTTTGAATCTAACTGAGATGAAATAACTACCAGATCATCCCTGTTCATATTACATATGTCCCTTTTTCAGATAATTTTTTTATTATAGTTAAAAGAGTAAAGTGACGAACATGCTGTTGGGTGATGCCTTTTTTAGGCATTTGATTTATTAGCCAATCAGTTGGAAACTCTCTGGTTACTTTCTCTGGTTTCTTGATGTATCTCAAGCCTAAAGAGACTGAAACCACAAGAATAAGCATATTGCTTATTACTTTTTTTTTTATAGGTCTGTTTATATGTCATTGTTCCTGTTCATTGCATCTGTAAGCAGGCTCAGTCAGAGTGGGAATTTACTGTCAGATGTTTTTTGTTTTGAAGATTTTTTTTGGTGACTCACACATGATATCAGGCAGAAGTTTCTAAAAGATGATCGATCTGTGGGCCTTCAGTTTGACGTGATTCATAACTCCCCTCCTTTCCCATGCGCTTACAACCTAATAGCTTCAAGCTGCTTTGGGGTGGAGCAGCAGTTTCTAACTATAAGTTAAGTGTGAGACTGAATCTCACACAAATCTCTCCTCCCCTACCTCATTTAAACGTTACAACTCTGTTTTTTGCTTCTCTTCTCAACTTTTATTTATTTTAATTTATTTTTTGCATTTTATGAATCCTCTATCTATAAAATTGTTTAAAATGAGAAGTTAAGGTCCCTTTGTGTTTGTTGGTCTCTCCCCCCTTATTGTGTTACCTCAGCTCCTCAAGGGATGAAAGTTAAGAGGCCTCATAAAGAGGCAGCAGGTCGCTCTGTCGCCCACGGTCCCCAGACAGCATGTCTGCCATGTGCCGCTGCAGACACAAAGATGACGGATCTACGCAGCGCACACAGGAAGCTACCTGACTACAGATATTTTTGTCAACGACAGTATACTATCTCCGACAAAAAAGACTTCCTTACATAGAGAAGTGATGAGTGAGAGTGGGAGTGACTGTTACAAAACAGAGGAATAGAAAGTCACAAAGGGAACACTGTCCCAGATAAGATCCCTGGTGGACACATTGCTCAATATTATAAATGTCTCCAAGCTGCCCATTGTGTGGATGAATCACTTTACTGAAGAAATTCAAAAGAAAAGCGTGAGGAATAAGATTGGTAGACTGTGATGAGAAAAGGTCCCCATTTTTAAGGTTGAACAAATTAAATGGTGATGCGTAACTCACCGTGAGATTTTAAAATGTTGGGATTTATTTGGCCTCCCTATCACTCTTCACAACATTCTTCTTACTTTTGTTTGTAGCTTCTATCAGGCACAGCCAACAACTTCCATATACCCTTACTCCACATCCTTCTGCTTTTTAACTTCTCCTTGTCACCAGTGACCCGTATTTAACCCATCCACAGTACCAGACCTCCCTGGTTTCTGTGAGGAAGACTCATGGGGCAACAGCCCCGGGTTCACAACACTTCCTGTTGCAAGTTTAGGGTCAGGGTATATATTCCTGTCAGCCTCTTCGGTCATAGAGGTGTGGATTAAGGTTATATAGCCAAACTTCAACCACTCAACCAGAGGAAACGGACTTAACAAACAAAATCAATTACCCCTTAAATGTTTGCGCTAACTGAACACTTTCTCTTTAATTCTTCTACAGGGATGTGGTTCCCCACATACTGCTCTTTAGGCCACTTTATAGCAGCAACGACTAATTAGTCACAAGTATTTACTGGTGCTCTTTGATGTGTTTTAGAGCAGGATTTGTTTTGCAGATGATACTTGCAGCACATGGTAGCAGTTGTCTGATGTGGTGTACTACATCCACCTAACTGAAACTCACTCTTTTGTCTTGTTTGCGTCCTTTTAAAGCACACACACACAATTGTCCACCACTTCTAGTTCAATTCATGTTTCCTCGTTGTATTGTCTGCACCGAGTGCTGGTTAGCTTTAATTCCTTTGTGGTGTTGTCCGTTTGATCACTAATTTCCATGTTTGTTTTTTTTGCTGTTGTTGTTTTTTTATGTGTATACAGGTGTGCTCCGGGCTTTCTGGGAGAGTACTGCCAACACAAGGACCCTTGTCATCCAGGATACTGCCTGAATGGGGGGAACTGTTCTGTGTCCATGTCAGCTGGTGTACCTGTTCCCGGCAGCGCCTCTTGCACCTGCCCTCTCGGCTACACCGGACAGCACTGCCAAACTCCCCAGAACTCCACGTGTTACCCAAACAACCCATGTGCCAACAAGGGTGTCTGTACCCTGCTGTCCCTTGTCAAGTACAAGTGTGAGTGCACCAGAGGATGGACAGGTAAGATTATGTTAAATCACCTCTTTGATCACTTCCTGGAACTATTTGGTGCAACAAGAAATTACCTAGATGTCTGTTTATGTCGTGGATTTTTTTCTTTTGTTGATTTTGGAGCTGTAAAACTGTTCTTTCTGTACTAATTGGTTTAACTTGCTAACAGCGGTGGTGCGCCTTTCATAAATCGTTTCATCTGCTTTATTTGGCAGCGTTTCACCATCTTAGGAAAAGAGGAGAGCTGATGAAGTGAAAATAAGAGCCAATTTAGCAAAGATTTAGTTCAGGAAATTCCATCAAAGATTTTGAAACTGCTCTCATTGCCTAATCTGTTGCATTTTCCCCTTGAATGTCATAGTTTTGAGTCATTTGAAAACACTTGAGTGTTTGCTTTCTCTTGCATTGGGCTCCATTAAAGCCCACACCTTCACTGTAGCCCACCACTTTCACCAACCTTTACCTGAAGAAAGATGTACCTAAATCTTGTGCAGAAATCTAGAATGCACATTACAAGAACCACTAATGGGTACGAATTCGTCACGAGGCTGGATGAGGTTTTCACAGTATGACAATTTTTTGTCAAATGTATCACAATAAATTTACAACTTTCATTTCAAAACAACAAAAACCCCAAAACTAATTAACAAATTACCCCCACAACTGCTGGAACAATTAATATTGCTGTAAACATTTATTGATTGTTTAGATTTTTTCATAAAAGACTTAAACAATACTATGGAATAAGTATCCTCTACATTTAAAAAAAAAATTTCAAATAAACTTGCTTGTACATAATATTAGAGCCTTTTCCTGTTTTGCTCATTGTTAAGCAGCACAAGTCTAACAATGTTAAATTGCCTCTTGATTAGGACCACCTGCTCGGGTAGCCAGCCTACGGTTTGCTTTTTAACACACATAATGCTCCTAGCTTGCTAGCACAAAGGTAAAATATAATCACCTATGAGGAGCCTAAGTCTCCTCCCCTTCAGGTCGGCCTGTAGGTCCCTTGGCCGGAAAAATAACGAATGTCAAAGGAGTGATAAAACTCATTTCCTGGTCACTTTGTGTTTACACATATGTTGTACCTTGAATTAAATAACTACTGATGTACATTTCGACTTTGTTTATCAAGTGATTTGGGATTTATTTGATTGTAAAAAAATCGCAAATTAAAATGCGTACAAATTAGAAGTGGCATATTTGACGTCACAGAGCTAACGCTAGCTAGCACTAGCTAGCATGTAAAACCCTCACCGAAACCTTGTAAAGCTTCTCCTCCATGCTGGCTCTCACTCCACCGACTGTTTCTCCCCCAACATAGCTGCCACTTTCCACATGGTCAGATTTATGGGGGTTTTGTCCACCTTTAATGCTCCTGCCTTTGTCCTGGAGGCTACAGCGCCTTGGCACCTTCTTCTTCTGCAGTTGAATCCTGCCAAGTGTTTTTTCACAAAACCTAAGGTAACTTTTGCCGGCGGTTGAAAATCAGCGTTTTCTTAGCATCAAAAATGTGTCTTTAAAATTTGCGGCCATCATATGTTCGATCCACAGTGCTTTTCAAACGGGATCAGAAAATAACTTTTATCGTTCCATTGAGTCTTATTCATTTTATTTCGTAGTAGGGGACTCATGGACCAGAAGTAGAAGGGCGTGACTTCGGCTCCCCACAGGAGTGAGACTTATTTCTCCTTGACCATCCATGACAACCTGCTTTTTTTCTGGCCCTGGAAATATTTCCAGACAGCCAATTTGCCTTTTTGTAAGCAAAAAAAAGTTCATAGCCTTTTTTAATCCAGCTGACTGGCAGTGAGCAGCTATTCTTGTCCATACTGCCCGGAAAACCCCTAGTTTGTTCTGCACCTCTCCAGTTATCTCTTTAAAGCTGTTTTAAGCCATAGGAACTGTATGAGGAACTTTTGACATCTAAGCCCTAAACATTTGTAAGTGGTCATTTTTCCTACTGAGACTAAGGACAGCTAAAGCTCCAACGTTCAATGCTTTGTCCCCATGACACAAAGGTCCACGCTGTGAGTATGAGGACAGCTGTCTCTCCAGTCCCTGTGCTAACGGAGGAAGATGCAGCTCTCTCCCTGGTGGCAGCTACACCTGCTCTTGTCCTCCCGGCTACAAAGGTCCACGCTGCCTTAATGACACAGATGAATGTGCAGACACACCCTCTCCCTGCCAGAATGAAGGCGTGTGTGTCAACACCCCTGGCTCTTACAAGTGAGTTTACAGCTACCACATGTGAAAAATGTTGCTACTTTGAGGTATTTCTCTTGAATTAATAGCAGATGGAGCATTCTGAGGCTAAAGAATTCATTGAAATCCTCCTTTGCTACAGGTGTATCTGTAAAGCAGGGTTCACGGGTCTCCACTGTGAGAGTTCATACATCCCCTGCTCACCTTCACCGTGTCTAAACGGAGGCACCTGCCACCAGGCCTCTGAAACCACCTACTCGTGCCACTGTCTTCCAGGTAGGATGATTAGGACTGGACCCCAACAAAGGTGCCACCACACACTTAGAAAATGTAGAGATTAGGAGAAGAAAACCAAAGACATATTGTAACATCTCGTCTGATATTTACGCATAAATAAAAGTAGCATTGGAGATTTTGAACTGCTGCACTGTGCTGTTTAAAGTGCAAACAGTTTGATCTTGCTGCCTGTGTTGTATTAGACACATGGCTCTCTGTTTTAGTTAGCTTGTGGAAACAGAAAACACATTAATTTACTCTTTAAACTGTATCAGGACATGTGGTCACAAAATAAATTTATAAATGAACATAATTGTTTTCAGAAAGGACACATCATTGAAGATGAGAACCGTATGTTAACAGATACCTCTCTGTATTTCACTGATGCTAGGTTTTAATGGAACTAACTGTGAGAACAACATCGATGACTGTCCCGGCCACCAGTGTGCCAATGGAGGAACATGTATAGATGGAGTCAACACCTACAACTGTCAGTGTCCTCCAGAGTGGACTGGTGAGAGAATTTTTTTGTGCGAGTGGATGATAATCTTTGGCTTTGATTAAATGAATCTCCTTCCCAGATAGCATTGGGTATCGATTTAAATGTCAGGAATCAATTTCATTCCGATTCTCATGAGTTACAATAGATTTTTATGATCCAATTCAATATTGTTATGAATCAGTGCAATTAAAAACATATTTTTGAGCTGTTACCTTAGTTACATGACTGTAATTCAGTGATGCAACATTGGGTGGGGATACAGTTCACCGGGCGAAACCCTTTTAGATCTACGCGCTGAAATATTTTAGATGTAAAAAGGTCAAACAGTGTCAAACAAATGAATGTTTTTTTAGAAACTATATATATATATATATATTATTATTTTTTTATTTTTTTTTTAATATCCATTTATATTATTTTTTCCTGTCTTGAGTTTTAAACGTGCCAGGAGAAACACAATCAACAAAATTATGAAATAAATATCTAAAGCAAAGTTAGAGAATTGTGGTATTATAGACTTTCAATCATTTTTCAGAGGGCATTGGTTTTTTTATTTTATCAGAAGCATGGCCTTTTTCAATAATGTTACAACTTGGTACCTAGAGCATGAATTCAACCTTTTCTCATCTGCATTCATTTCCCCCTCCACAGGTCAGCACTGCACAGATGATGTGGACGAGTGTCGGCTACAGCCAAACACTTGCCAGAACGGTGGCACATGCAGCAACCTGGTTGGCAGCTACGTCTGCGTGTGCGTCAATGGCTGGAGCGGACCCGACTGCTCAGAGAACATCGATGACTGTGCGACAGCCGCATGCAGTCCAGGCTCCACTTGCATCGACCGCGTTGCTTCTTTTATCTGCCTCTGTCCCCACGGAAAGACAGGTGTGCATGAAATAAGAAAACAACGTGAAGGAAATATTTAGGACTTGAGTTCAACTTTTCTTTCCTAAAAGAGTAGTCTGTCACTTCATATTGATACTGGTGTTTATTTGTTTCTATCTTGGCGCTATTGTTCAAAGAATTTTCCTTTGTATTTACTGGAACTGATTAAACCTGGTTATTAATTTATAAAGTTATACAATTAGAGATGGGCCTGATTGAGATAAATCACGGTCTATTGTGTAACATGAGCTATATGCTTTTATTTAAAGCAGGTAAGCAATATTGTATTTTTTTACTGCCTTAATTGTGTAAAAATTAGTTATTACAGTTGTGTTATCTAAGGCATTTGTGTATTATTTTGATCTTAACTCAGGCTTAAGCAAAAAAAAAAAGCTGTAGAGTTCAAGGGACTGTTGTGCAGAATATTATGCTTTGTTTTATGATTGTTCTACTTTTTATTGAGAAACACAAGAATGAGGATTCTAGTAAAGTAACTAACTTTATTTATATAACAACTTTCACAGGTCCAAAAAAGTGTGTGCTTTACAATAGTAAAAAGCATAAAAATAAGAAGAAGGTAAAATAGAAAAGCCTAAACATAGAGAGAAACTATATACATGTGAGAAAGAACCATGATAGAGAGGGAAACTAGTTAAAAGCCTGGTTAGTGAGTTAGGCTTTCTACTCTGGTTGATCCTGCAATCGGTTGCTCAATGGACTTTTTGTTTGTAGTTTGAAAATTGTCGAGTTATAACACCTTGAGCTAAAAATTGAGTAATTGATGGTACTGCTTTGGTTTTCAGAAGATGAATGTTCATGTCTGTAGAGAAATTAGATATCATCTGTTATCTGGAATGATTTAGGAATAATGCAATAATATGCTGCGCATAACTCCTCAGTAAACATCCTCTAGGAAATTCTGTTTCTAAGTAGTCAGCACAGGTAGCAGTTAGGTCCATCACATGGTTGAAGATTATATTCATTAAACGTTTCCACATGCTGTCTTTCTCAGGTTTGCTCTGCCATAGAGACGATGCCTGTATCAG
This sequence comes from Apricaphanius iberus, assembly GCA_028564705.1. Lineage (NCBI taxonomy): Eukaryota > Metazoa > Chordata > Actinopteri > Cyprinodontiformes > Aphaniidae > Apricaphanius > Apricaphanius iberus. Next base: position 3,067,240 of record JAPXFQ010000804.1, on the reverse strand, counting down.
TAACCCCTGCAGAGAGGGTTCCCACTGTGACACCAACCCCATCACAGGAATGTTTAACTGTAACTGTCCACCAGGATACATCGGCAGCACCTGCAACATTGACAGAAATGAATGCAGTATTGGTGAGACAGTGTCTGAATCTGTTTTCGCGCCTCGCTTTCCGCTCTTCGGTTATTCATTTTTAGTTTTGTTTTGTCGCCTTCTTTTATTTCACCATCAGGTCCCAACCCGTGTGAGCATGGTGGTCTGTGTGTGAACACTGATGGCTCCTTCACCTGTAACTGCGTTAGAGGTTACTCTGGGCCTCGTTGTGAGCAAGATATCAACGAATGTGCTTCAAACCCCTGCCTGAACGACGGCACTTGTCTGGATCGCATCGGGGAATACACCTGCATCTGCATGCCCGGTAACTGCCTGAAGAAACTGAAAACAAGTTACTTTCTTTATTTTAGTAAAAGCAATGGAACCACTCTGATTTTGTCTGGAAAAGTAAACTGACTTCATGGAGATAGAGTTAAGATATTTAAGTAAAAATCCAGAAAACAGCCTTTTTGTTTGTTTTGGGGCTTGTATTCTTATACCTCAACGCAAATCCAGTCACTAAATCATTGTTTGCGTTTCCATTACATGCTTACAGGATTTGAGGGGACTCATTGTGAAATTGACGTTGACGAGTGTAGGAGCTCCCCCTGTCTGAACCAGGGTAAATGTGTGGACCAGGTCAGCCGTTTTGTTTGCCAGTGCCCAGCAGGTCAGTTTAGATCAAAGCTGTCTTTATCAGTTCCTCTAACAAATTGAAGTAATTTCAAAGGCTTTTCAAAGTTGCTTACTCGATTCCTGATTTCATCTCGTTTTTTTTCTATAAAACGTCTTCAGGTTTTAGTGGAGAAACGTGTCAGATCGACATAGATGAGTGTTCCAGTACCCCCTGTTTGAATGGAGCCAAGTGTATCGACCGACCCAATGGATACGACTGTGAATGTGCAGAAGGTGAAGGCGAAGATCACAAATATCACGAATTGCTAAGCAATCTGAATTCCTCGTCTGTTCTACGGTTGAACTTCTCATCACTTAAATAAGAACTTTTCTCTACAGGCTTCACTGGTCTGCTTTGTGAGGAAAACATCAACGACTGCGATCCACCACCATGTCACCACGGTGTGTGCAAGGATGGCATTGCCACCTACTCGTGTGAGTGCAGCCCTGGGTACACGGGCGCCATCTGTAATATCCAGGTCCAGGAGTGCCTCAGCAGCCCATGCCATAATGGTGGACGCTGTATCGACCTGGTCGATGCATATCAGTGTAACTGTCCATCAGGAACGTCAGGTAAGGAATGAGTCTCACACAGAATGTTTTATTTTGTTAAAGAAAGTGATCTTTGTTTATTCATTCCCCAATTTTGTGCACATAAAAAGATATTTGACTTCCTTTCTCCCCCTTTTTTCTAAATTAAAACATTTAACTATTGATATACTATAGAGAGGAAAATAGAAATTAATAGAAATGTATGTTCTGCTTTATTTACATTTCATACTTTAAGGATTTGCAGATGTTCTGGTGCTAAATTCTATAATATTAGTCTTTTAGATATGGGGTTTATAAAAACTATTGCACATCTATTGCTTTTATTCTTATTTTCTGGTAAATACAAACATTTTAATTTAGATTTACCCCAATCCATAGTGAGGCCTTGATTGTATTTGTGGTAGTAATAGTTATAATTACATGTTTTGAATCATCTCAGTTTGGAAAAATTTGGTAAAAATCAGAGGATTATTCACCCTTAAACAAATAATTCATTAATGAGAGTCTTGTAATAATATTTTTTTTTTTCGGACAGACGCACAACAGTTGACTTTGGATTCGAACAGACAAAGTTTTCCAAACAAAACTTTGACAATTGCGCTTCTCATATTCCATTTTAAACAGTTTAAAGTGGATCTTTTTTGAATGCTCATTTTCTGGAAAAATTCCTGATTTGTTGATAGAGAAGACAAAACATTTGGCTCATGGAGCATTTTAACATATAGAGTTCTAAATGTCTGATGCTTCAAGCTAGTAGTGCCAAAAAAAACTATGGATGATGGTGTTCGGTACCACCCTAAGGCCTTTACTAAGCCTGCTGTCAGTTCGTCCTGTAGGTTTTCATGCTCAACTTCCTCTCCTCTTCTGTGCCTTCACTTTCTTTTTCTATCCAATTTCTCACTTCACTTTTATTAAGTGTTTTGATATTGTTAAGCAGTCATGCTGTGTACTTAAAGTCTGTCTCATTTCTCCTTTCATTAGGTCTTGTTAAATCTCCTTTACTTGTAGTCCCACTCCCCCTGGTGGTATAGCTTTAAATATAATCCGTTTCCACAGCAAGTTATATTTTTGAATGTTCCCCTTCTCCTATCCTAGGATAAGAAAATCCTACTCAGTTGCGTTTTCAAATATGAGTATGACACTTTATTTCTAATTCAGTACTTGGGTTTTGTAATTTTTGTCCCTGATGTATATAGTATTCCTATTTTGCTTTTTTAATATTTCTTTTACATTTCTTGTGTGAATCTAAATGCTTCTGTCATTTGTCACTTCGCTGCTGTTACTGCCGAATTCCCCTTTGGGATACCATAAAGCATTATTCTATTCTATTCTATTTTTAACTCAGACCCAATCATCGGCCAATCAACATGAAGCTTTTGTTGTCCTGTTTCTAAAAGTCTGCAATTGGTATTCAGTAACACAAAACAAGTTTTTGAATTTCTTTGACTTCATCTTTGCCTTTTTTTTTTGTCTTCAGGTGTGAACTGTGAGATCAATGAGGATGATTGTGCCAGCAACCCCTGTAAGAATGGAGAGTGCCAAGATGGCATCAATGAGTACAAATGTGTGTGTCCCCCTGGATACACAGGTGAGTCTCTGCTCTGTGCCCGAGTACATTGCTAATAATGATCAACACGGCTTAATGCAGAGTGTGCCTTTTTCCTTTTCACATTTCTTACATCTGATCAACCCTCCAACAGGAGAACAGTGTGATGTCAACATCAATGAGTGTAACTCAAACCCATGTATGAGTGGGGGAACCTGCGTGGACAAGGTAAATGGGTTCCATTGCCTGTGCCCACCCGGCACCTACGGCCCCTTGTGTCTGTCAGGGACTGATCACTGCGCTTCTCAGCCTTGTGTCAATGGAGATTGTATTGAGCAGCAACACGGGTACGAAAAACCGCTGACTCCTGGGCTTCAATGGCTTAAGAGTCTGTCAGCATCTTTCGCACATAAGAACATTAGTAATACACAACGTTTCAAGTTAAAATTTAATTTATTACTTTGCTTTCTGATTTCTTTATTGCTATTGTTGAATCATGTACTGCCTTTACACATAATAAATCTGGTCATTAAAATGTGTATATGGAAGTAAAGATCAATAAAAGACAGAAATAAAACTAAATCTGATTAAATATTAAAAATTACTTTTATATTAATATAAAGCCTAAACGTGTTTGAGATCAACAGGTAGATTGCAGCTTCCTGTATTGCAGTGCATTCAATTGTTTTCAAAACTCATCTAAGTATAGAATATTCCACATGTAATCTGGTTATTTTTATTATTAAGGATAGAAGTGTTTATTCTGTTCTTATTTTACACACTGTTTTTATTGGTCCAATTAATATTTACTGTAAAACAGACAAAGAGACACCAGCACTGATTTTATGACGCTGAGTTCATCTTGTTGATTGTTCTGGCAAACAAAAACGCCTTTCAAAAATGATTTGCACATCTCAAATCACTCCCATCATCATTTGTAATTAAATTAAATATTTGGTCAAATGTCTAGGACTCAAAGTTAAATCATTAGGATATTGATATTTTGACATTGGATCTTTTAATTGTATCTCTGTGTTATTAAATCAATTGTAATGAGCGATTTTCTTAAACTTTCGATATTTTCCGAGTTTTGGCATTTGTACATTAAACTGACTTTATATTGCCCTCACGCTATTCACATTAATAGCGAAGGCGCAGAAATAGTAAATAACCAGTGCCTTTAATGGATTTCACATTCTGACTAACTTGTTTCCGTCTCATCAAGGTACCGATGTGAGTGTAAGCCTGGTTGGATAGGGCAACACTGTGAGCAGGAAAAAAATGAGTGCCAGCCGAATCCGTGCCTAAACGGGGGCAGCTGCCAGGACCGACTCAATGGCTACACCTGTCAGTGCAAGCCAGGATTCAAAGGTAGTGCTATGAATAGATTAGGCAAATAATGCTTCCCTAGGACCTGCTAATGATGTTCTTATTCATTAGTGTGTATTTTATCTCAGAAAGTATACATGTTATGTTTTGTTAAGTGAAAAAATATATATTTTTATTTTACCAAAAAGTTAAAAAAAATGTTTGTGTATTTATCTTTTAGAATATACTTTACATAAAAAATGAAAAAATATTTCAGTAATTTATAAATGATTATTTAATAATAATATTTATGTAAATGGTTAATTATGTATTTATAAATTACAAATACATGATATGATTAATATTTATATAGTCACATTTATTAATTTTATATATGTAACAGTTATTGATTTAATAAGTAATTTAATAATATTTTAAGTGAGTAATTATTAGATTATTATAAATTAATTTAGTAATTTATAGTAATTCTAATTTTAAAATTTTATTGGTATTTCTGTCACTATATATAAAAATATTGTTTATAAACTAGATCGAAGCCTTCTGCTTTTGGGTTGTTATCAAATCTGCACAAGCAACATTGTACGCACCGTCCAAACAGTGAATACAAAATGTAAAACATGAGTTCTGAATCATTTCTTGCCTTGTTAGGTCGCAATTGTGAGAAGAACATAGATGAGTGTGCATCAGGGCCATGTCTGAACCATGGCATTTGTAGAGATGGAATCAACAGCTACACGTGCCACTGTAATCCACCATTCACAGGTCAGTAACGTTACACGTTACACCGGCATGTAAATCCAGGTTTCGTCAGATGCAAACTGGACTCTTGAGTGTTTTTATTATTGATTGAAAAATATTGGATCTTACATATTGTCTGAAAATAGGAAAACACTGTGAAGTGGAGCAGGTTCCCTGTGCTTCCCATCCATGTGAGAAGGGAGGAGTCTGCATCCCGTCTGCAGATTACACTTCTTATAGCTGCCGCTGTCGACCTGGCTGGCAAGGTACCTGTTCAGGATACATATGTGATATTGTGTGTAACTCAAGTGCTGCATCGTTTACTAACGGAGTTCATTTATACAAATAGGAAAACACTGCAATGAAGATGTAAATGAATGCACTAAGAACCCCTGCCTGTATGGGGGTCGCTGCATAAACACCCAAGGAAGCTACGTGTGCAAATGTCAGCATGGATACAACGGACACAACTGTCAGATAAACGTAGATGACTGCTCCCCAAGTGAGTTTGACTCAAGCTACTTTATTTACCTCGTTTCCGTTACCATGTTAGGATTTATTGTTTCATTTAAAATGCTCTGGTTCTGGTCATTTTTTGTAAAATATCTTGAAAATAAAAAAAACGAAATATTTCTCGAGTCTCTAAAGGGATAATTAGGGATTCTGAATTGTGTTCAACTTCTAATTGTTGTGACAACACCTCTTTTTCTCTGTTTCTGCCCTGTCTAGATCCGTGTCTGAATGGAGGCTTGTGTGTGGACAGAGTGGCGGGTTTCTTCTGCGACTGCCGCGCAGGATTCGAAGGGGATCGCTGTGAGACAGACGTGAACGAGTGTGCCAGCCAGCCCTGCAGGAATGGAGGCGTCTGCCACGACTACGTGAACAGCTTTGTGTGCAAATGTCCTCCGGGCTTTAATGGAATCCAGTGTGAACACAACATTCTTGAATGCACTGAGAGGTGTGTTGCTATAGAGAACTAGAAGAATTTGCATTTCCTGCGAAAATGCAGTGTAAATGCTGTAAGCTAAATCTGGTTGCAGTAAATTGCTAAAAAGTCAACAAAACAGCAGAAAATGTGGTAAAATACAAAAAACAATATTAGAAAAAATATTGATAAATTTGCAAAATTTTCTGACACAGCCAACTGTAAGCAAAATAATAAGAAAAAATAGTCTAAATTCTTATACATTGAAAAACAATCAAAATTGTCTGAAAAGCCAGTGTTTGCTAAAATACGCTTAACAGTCACATCAGCTGAAATTGCCTAAAATGTTAGTAGTAGAATGATGCTGCACTGTTTTGTGCAGAATGAGCTAAAAAACAAATAATAAATAAAGTAAATTAGCTGAAATCCCCATAGTAGTTAAAATGACCTAGAATTCTAAAATTTGGTAAAATGTAAAGTGAAGCATGTTGGTGAAACATTAAAAGCAAAGAAAATAAAATGAAAAGGGTAATCTAAAAATTATCTTACGAAGCAAAGGTGGGAGAATTAGCAAATTTGCCAATATAATTGAAATCTAGCTAAAATGCAATTGACAACATCTTGGCGAATGCTAATACGTTGGGTAATATTAATCCATTGTCTTCAGTATAATACAATTGAGCAGAACTACCAATCTGAGCTAAATTAGCTAAAAAGCTAATATTAGCTAAAATGAGATTGGTACAATGTTGGAAAATACTAACATGTTGGATAGCAATCACTCAACTCATTCAGTATGTTAAAATATACCCACACAGCATTTGTTAGCTTAGATTAGCTGAAAGGGAAACACTAGCTAAAACACTAATGTTATCTTAAATCACTCTAACAGCATTTAGGCCAACACTAACATGTTAGTTAACAATGACAAAAACCATTCAGTATGTTAAAATATACCTAAAAAGCATGTCTTAGCTTAAATGAGCTAAAGTGTTAATGTTAGCTTAAATGCTAGTGTTAGCTTACTTGACTAAGTGTGGGTAAGCAAACATTAACATGTTGGTTTACAAGAACAGAAACTATTCAGTACATTAAAATTTACCTAAAAAGCTCATTTTGATTTGAATGAACTGAAAGGCTAAATCTAGCTAAAATGCTAATGTTAGCTTAAATAACACCGACAGCATGTAGGCAAACATTAACATATTAATTAACAATGACACAAAAATTTTGTATATTAAAATATGCCTAAAAAGCATATGTTAGCTTAAATGCGCTAAATAGCTAATGCTAGCTTAAATGCTAGTGTTAGGTTAAATGACACCAACAACATTTAGGCAAACGCTACCATCATGGCTAAAAATGAGACAAACCATTCAGTAGGTTAAAAGATTGTCTGAGATAACGATGGGCTCATAAAAAACCTGGGCACCAAGCTGGTTTTCGTAAGATAATTTTTTGAAATCTTGCATAGTTAATGAGGGGGCCGAGCCAAGTTTAGCATCAGAGCTAAAGACGCGGGTGCAGAATGGGCGTGATTACGACCGAACTACACGCCCATACACGCCCCGCGACGGCAGAGTCTACAGTGAGGATCCCGCCCCTATGCCCTTTTTGGGAACATGCTTCGTCAGATCTGGGGAGGAGGAGTCTGTGAATCTGTCATGAATTCCCCAATGAAAGTGTGTCATTCTGGTAAACGGCGAGGAGTGAGGAGGCGCTGTCTATCCTTTTTTACAGTCTATGGTTAAAATATACCTAAAAAGCATATGTTGGCTCAAATCAGCTAAAATGCTAACGCTAGCTTAAATGCTATTGTTGGCTTAAATGACCCCGACATTATGTAGGCAAACAATAACATGTTAATTAATAATGACACAAGCCATTCAGTATGTTAAAATATACCTAAAAAGCATATGTTAGCTTAAAAGTGCTAAAATACTAGCACTAGCTAAAATGCTAGTGTTAGCTTAAATGACACCAACAGCAAGTAGGCAAACACTAACATGTTGGTTAACAATGACGCAACCAATTCAGCATGTTCAAATATACCTAAAAATCATTTGTTAGCTTAAATCAGCTAAAAAGCTAATGCTATCTTAAATGCTATTGTTGTCTTAAATGACCCCGACATTATCTAGGCAAACACTAATGTGTTAGTTAACAATGACAACCCATTCAGTATATTCAAATATACCTAACCTGGAGCAATGTAAACCCATATACTGAGAAAAAACAATCCACACTAAGAATTTCAGGCAGGCAATGGTGCAATGTTTTCCAGAGAAGTACAGTTTATAGCCTATTCGTTCAAGTTTTACCTCTCAGGACGTGAGACTCCGTGGGCGCCGCCATTATCCTCCGACTTAATTTTGGTGAAGTCGGGGTACGTCGAACTACCCCGAGTGCGCAGGTAGGAGGTTCCACTTCGACAGGCATTCCAGTGCACTTTTCCTATTTGGAGGTAGGATAAGTAGGATAGGTAGGATAAGTCCCATGTCCCACTGGTTTGAACAGGCATCTCGAACGCAGATACACGCATTTTCAGTCGGATATCATATGCTTACCAGTTTATCCAGGTGTTGTAGCAACAACGTAGCAGTTTCAGTTTTGTTGCGTGCAGTGTAGTAGACCTGATGGAATTCAAAAAAAAAAGAAAAAAAAAAAGACAATTCTAATTTCCAGTTTCCCGTCCGATCCCGTGGATTATTTCCTGTCCTGTCCCGATAACGTCACCAAAAGTGAAATTGACTCCCGTCCCGCGGTAACCCTGCAGGAATCCCGTGACCTGTGGGAATCCCTAAAAACTGTCACCCTCTACTTGTGACCCGTTTAAAGTTTGAATGGCGTTTCTAGCTGAAAGTATGCTGAAGTAGTTAGTTGCCAAATTTCACAACAGGTTTTTGCTGAATTTAGTAGGATTTTGAATTTCAATGGGCCAAAAATGGTTATAAAAAGCTGAATACTTAAAAAGTATAAAATATATAAATACCAAAAGACATAGCCGCAATGAGCAGAATAGTTTAAAAGTGGAATAGTTTAAATATCACAAAAATTGTAAGAGATACGGTCTAAAAGATTTACAGTAACTTATGTGAAAGAACCTCTATAATGTGAATGCCTACAGCATTCACATAATAATTAATCTACTCTAATTCTTTACAGGGGAATTTTATAGTAAAGTATTTAACAAAAAACAAAAAAACATTACTCTCCTGTTGTTTTTCTCTCCAGCTCCTGCCTCAATAATGGAACTTGCATTGACGACATTAATACCTTTTCCTGCCGTTGCCGGCCTGGTTTTTACGGAACATTCTGTGAGTTTGAGCAGAACGAATGTGACTCTCAGCCCTGTAAAAATGGAGGTACCTGCACGGATGGCTTGGGGACTTACCGCTGCACCTGTCCTGTGGGATACAGTGGACAGAACTGCCAGGTAAAACGTTTGCTCCTGCAAATGAAGAGCTGCAATAACTCGTTTTCCTCTGTTGAGAATAACAGGGGGAAAAAAGAAGTGGAAATAAGAAGTATTGTTGAACTGAAAACACTGCAATGATGGCTACAGGAAATGTTTCCTTAGTTTCTTTGTTTGAATGGTGAATCAGATCATATTGGTTTGGTTTATGAAGAGAAAATTCAGTTTTCCAAGGGCTTGGATGTTTGTGGGGGTTTTTTGTACTATGTGCTGTTAAAAGAATCCATCCAATTTGTTTGCAGAACTATGTGAACCTGTGCAACCAGGTTAGATGTAAAAACGGGGGCACCTGCTCTCAGACAGCCAGGTCCTGGACATGCCACTGTCAGATGGGGTGGACAGGACTTTACTGCGATGTCCCCAACATGTCCTGTCAGGACTATGCAGCCAGGAGTGGTAAGAGATTATTTCAACTCCAAAATAATTGGCCAAATAATAATTTGGCCAAAACTGGCATAGATAACTTATGCCAGTATTAAATATAAATAAAATTTATCTGTGAACTACCTGTTTGTTTTTTTGTTTTTTACTAAAACATCTTAATCTGATAATTCTGCTTGATATGTTTGTCCTAAGTTTGCATCATTTAAAATTCAAAATATATTGTTCCTTGTCTACATCACTACAGGTTTGACGGTGGAAAATCTATGTAAGAATGCGGGTCACTGTGTCAACGTTGGGAATTCCCATCAGTGCAAGTGCCAGTCAGGATACACGGGCAGCTACTGCGAGGAGATGGTGGACGAGTGCCAGTCGAACCCCTGCAGAAATGGTGCTACTTGCAAGGATTATCAGGGCACATATGAATGTGTAGTAAGTACTTTCCAAGGTTTATTTCCCCACGCCTCTCTGGAAGCAGGTGTTGGAGGGAACACTCCTGCTGATTCTCCAATGTAGGGCTGCACGATTCGTCACGACAGTGTCGACGGTTAAAATTTAGACAAAAATATTTAGTAATCGACGTTATAGTTATTTTAAAACATCATTTAAAGCTTTGTTTTTCTCTTAAAATGGTCGCTTCCCCTTTATCTGCTCTGTGTACCTCTCTGTCCCTCGAGAACATGCGCAGTTGTGGCAGTCGGGCTGAGCTTAGAAAAGCTTTAACAGCAATGAACCGACTACGTAGCTTTAAAATCCTGGAGAGTTTTATTAAATAAAAAGAGAAGCATGTGTAATGCAAAATTCACAAAGTAGAATCTGATTTCCACGGCAGTACAGCAGGGCTGTTTGAGCGTCTTAAAGGGAAGCCCGCTGTGGCTGGTGACAAACACGGCTAGTAACCTCTGTGAGCTAGTTAGATGCTAACATTAGCATCGACAGTAGAGCGATTTCTCTTTCCCCCCGCCATGTAAACTTTTTACCTTCCCTCCTAGGTATTCAGGGGTATTCATAGATTGATGAAAATTTCCAGAGTCTCTCATATGACGCCCTCTACGGCCTGAGCTGCTGCTCAGAGGCTGGATCTGATCCGTTCATACACAGAACAGAGCACATGTCCTGTAAGCAGCTGCTGCCATCAAGTTGCAGGTGTCAGAACAATCAAATGCTGCTTATTATTCTTATTATTGCATTAAAATACTTATTTTGTCAGAATGTAATGTTTACTCTAACTTTAAATGTTAAATGACTGTAGGCAGGAAGGATCTTTCTGTAGGACCATTCAGTAGTTTTGATGAAGTTCCTGACTGAAGAGGCTTTTGCATTATCATCTTAAAATCACAATTTTTGATAATACTTAACACTTCAAGGTAACATGCAAATATTAGAGCAGCTGCTTGCTCCTGCATAAAATTTATTTTAAACGTGATCCAATTAGTTGACTCCTGGCAGAATAATTATTGATTAATCAATTATCAAAATAATCATTGGGAATACTCTATTGGGACCCAAACAAACAAAAACTAAGCCTCTTGTTTCATTATTTTCAGTGCAAACCAGGTTTCCAAGGAGTGAACTGTGAGTATGATGTTGACGAATGCCACTCTAAGCCCTGCCTCAATGGAGGAAGATGCATAGACCTGATCAACCACTTTACCTGTATCTGCCCACCAGGAACACACGGTACGTCTAAATACCAGCTTCTACTCATTAGAATGCAGCATATCGGTGAATTTTTCTTTCAAAACTTTCAGCATGGGATACAGCAGTGAACACCAGACATTTAAATGCACTGTATAATAAGACAACCCTTTTCTTTTTACTTAATCACTTTGTTGTTTTAGGTCTGTACGGTTTTAGGTCTGTACGGATTATCTTAACTATTTCTATTCCCTAAATCCCAGTATAAATAGGAAGGGAATTGTTGTTTTCTTTACGTTCCTCAAATTCAGAAGGTTGGATACATTTCTGAGGCTTGAAAGCTTTTCTCCTTTTCCTCTAAATGTAATGATGGTCTCTATGACCCAACCTGTTAATTTGAGCTTCATCAGACCAGAGGACATGAATATAAAAATGAAAATATTCTTCCACAACAAAAGGTATATTTTGCTTTTTTTGAGTAATTTGGCTGTTTTTCTCTCTGAGTGACCATCTTGGTACAGCATTCATGTTATCATGGATCTCATACAGGCTGCCACCAGCTTTTATTCTTGGGATGATTTACATATTTCACACCTATTGCGTTTACCCTGTGGACACAGAACCCATCTTGTTCCTTAGCAGTCTAATGGTTAGACATCCCCAAGATGTTTGGACAGATGATTGTGTCACCTTCAGGGATCTGTACATTATACCCAGGCCCGGAGTGGCTAATCGGGAGCACCGGGACATTTTCTGGTGGGCCGGTCTGATATCTGGGCCGCAAGGGCCGATTGTATGGCAAGCAGAGTTGTATGAGTGCGCTAAATGTGCAACTAGTCAAGAAGGAGTTGCTATTAACACTATTTATGCACTAGTTTGGCAAAAGTTTAAACTTGTAGGGGAAAATGTTTAACTAGTCCCATGTAGTTGCATACTATTTAGCATAGAAAACAATGAATATAAGCATATAGAGTTTTTAACGAAGCAGCTTGCCATAAAGGGCCGCTTCACAGCGGCTAGCTGGCTGCTTTGATTTATTTCTCTCCGCGCACCGCAACATTAAACGGTCAGAGCAATCAGTCAGCGGTGTTTGAAAGGTAACATAGGTTTGCGCAGAAAGGGCTACTATTATATAGAGGAAAGCTCAAACAGACGGCCATACCATTTTTGCTTTTTTGCAAAAAATGAGGACAAAAACAGCTAACGAGGACAATGGAACAGGTAAGGCATGTTGAACTTTCCCTGCAAACCACCATTCGAGTTAATTTATCTAGTCAATGTTGTGGCAGCAAACATATCATGCCATTTTAATAGAAATGATGACGCAACACCACATAACAGGGAAACTTTGTCTCGTAGCTACTAAGAGTTAGAAGGAAATTCCAGGATGAAGCAAAATGAGCTCAAAAGTCCAAAGTGGGCAGGCTTATATGATAAATGAGTACTAATATAATAAAGAGCATGGTGTAGTCCTGCTCTAAAACAAAAAAAGCACACTGCAATGCTAGATGATCCAGCATTGCAATAATAAAACTGAAGTGAACTAATCAAAGGCTTTGTAAAAAATGGAGACTTGTGCTAAGAATTATACATTTTTTAAAAGATAATCAGTGTCTGAACCAGTCAGGAGTCAGAGGTGATTAGAGGATGTCTTTTGTCAGTATAAAAGAAATATGTGTTGACATGCATCCATTAGTTCCAATAAAACACTTTCTATGCCCAAATGATAGTTTGACCGGTTATATTTTTCTTTAAAAGTATGACAATAAAAACACAAGGTCCATACTTGAAAGAGAATAGAATGAAAGTAACATAAATCAAGCCTGGATGTTTTGCCAATTAAAATATCTAAATTGGTTAAGTCACGTGCTTTCCATATTAAATACACTAAAGCTTTACAGAATATTATCTTTTATTGTGGCAGGTGCAGCAAATGAGATTAGGGAAAGTAGGTGAAGAAGTGTGAACAGGAAAGCAGTCTAATTGGGGACTGATTACAGTTGTAGCAGCTCAAAATATAGATTCTGATATTGTTAATATATGTGTTGTAAAGAATAATATAGATGTGAACACATGGTGAAATAACTCCACCTAGTGAAGCAGTTAACCCTTATTTATACTGACATTTTATAGAAAATAATACTCTAAATTATAAGGCTTTACAGAACAGTGTGCTGCTGTAGCTTTACAATGTAAGGTTATAATTACATTACTTTAATTAAGGATGCAATGATACCACTTTTCTCAAAACGATACACCAATACTTGGATCTGAGTACTTGCCAATACTTTTACCACACAAAAAATGCAATAAATTAGAAGATAGGTTTTATCTTCTTTATTACTTGTTACTAAAAGTGATGGGAAATTCAATAGAAATTAGAATAGTAAAAATTGACCACTAAACTAAAATTTCAAGTGAAAAATAAACACTTTCTGTGACGTTGTTATAGATTTTCCACATTTAAGTATGTGTTCATGGTAACCTATAGGTTAACTTTAAACACTACGAGTACAATAGAACCGTATCAGCCCGATACCAGTACCGGTATTGGTGCATCCCTAATTTGAAGAAAAATAGGTTGTTATATAAAGTGGGCCGGATGGAGGCATTAAACTCCAGGTCTGAAAATGAGTCCCACTCTGGCCCTGATTGTACCCAATGATCTTCTTAAGTTCAGTTCTCTTCCTGATATGTCTCTGATTTCTGTTTAGTTTTATGTGACAAGAAGACGGAGTTGGATATGCGTCTCCAATAAACGCAAATTTGAATTAAACCTATCAGAAGCTTAAAAAACAATGGCTTCATCCCTTGGGCTCCCCCACATTTTGAATGTAAACATCTGAATTAAAAAATAATGTAAAAAATATCTTTTCATTAAATTATTTTGCTCATTATTCAGCAGTTTAGCAAATAGAAATAATTTTTGTTATCGTAACTGAAAGGTTTAGTCTGACTTAATGTCAGAGAGCAAGAAAAACCCTGTTATTTTTTAATACCTTGCATGTAAAGAACTTATTTTCTTGATGCATGTGTTAAGTAAGATCTTCTCGCTGCTCTGCAGGGGTCCGGTGTGAGGTGAATGAAGACGACTGTGCCCCCAGCCCAGGCTCCTCTGAGCCACGCTGCAGAAACGGAGGTCAGTGTGTCGACGGCGTCGGCCGCTACACTTGCTCCTGCCTTCCAGGGTTTGTTGGAGAGCACTGTGAGGGGGATATCAATGAATGCCTTTCGGGACCGTGCCATGCTGCTGGCAGCCGCGACTGCATCGAGCTTGTCAATGACTACCAGTGCCTCTGTCGCCCCGGATACACAGGTACATGCATCATACACGCTCAAACTCGTAGTACAGAAGTGCCACAAACTTCTATTGCTGCTGTGAGAATGTCACCCAAGACCTCATTGATCTTTCTGCCTTTTTTCAAAGTTTTGTTTGCATTTTTTTAACCTTCTTGTGGGCCTCTTCTCTGTTCAATCACCCCTTGTTCATTTAGGTCGCCATTGTGAATCCATGGTGGATCTGTGTGTGTCCAAGCCGTGCCATAACGGTGGCATCTGCTCCATGAACATGACCTCAGTGCATGGCTACTCCTGCTCTTGTCCCCCTGTAAGTCACTCTCAACATTTATTTTCCATCATTGTACTGTAGGGTTATTATAAATTATACTAATGTTTTATGGCATCCGGCTGGTTTAATTTTTTTTAATATGTAATGTTTATGAGGCTGCACGGTGGCGTATCCCGGCCCAGGGTCTTTCTGCATGGAGTTTGCATGTTCTCCCTGTGCATGCGTGGGTTCCCTCCGGGTACTCCGGCTTCCTCCCACAGTCCAAAAACATGACTGTCTGGTTAATTGATCACTCTAAATTGTCCTTATTTGTGAGTGTGTGCATGGTTGTTTGTCCTGTTTGTCCTGCCCTGTGATGGACTGACGACCTGTCCAGGGTGTACCCTGCCTCTCGCCCGTTGACAGCCGGAGATAGGCACCAGCCCCCCCGCAACCCATTAAGGATTAAGCGGTTAAGAAAATGGATGGATGTAATGTTTATAATATGGAATTGAACACAACTGGCTGTGTTGTATTGAGACAAATTAAAGGAACAATCCTAAGAGTTTGCTACCCATGTCTCATTTTGATTGAGTTTTACTTCCACTAATTCTGACTGTAGTTTCTGAATATATTTTGATAAAGTATCTAATCACTCAAAGTTGATATTATTTCTTACCAATGTTGAGTGTTAATTGGACAGCTTTGTTTTAAAATCGAATAAATCAGACACGTATCTCTAGAAAAGTATTGATTACTGTCTACTTACAGGCAGGTTTGTGCTGATGAATTTGAAATTGCTCTGTTCAAATGATCTTTCAACTTTAAATAGTTATCAATAACCTATTATTATAGTTAATGCTAACAATTCACTTCCTATTAAAGCAGGTTAGTGTACCATGAGTCCAGGGAAAAGGTGATAATGCAGGCATTTGGCTGTCAGCTGGTTTCTTTTCATTTGCCATCATTTATTAGTCTCCCTTTACTAATTGCTTTTCTACAAATTGTTTTTGTACCCTAACTTCTTGCTACCTTTCTAATTTCATGCTTTCTTCAGAGGGCTAAACCATGGTTCAGGTAAAGTAAAGGCTTATTTGTAGGACTAACTAGTGGCAGTCATTGGTCGATAATTGCAAGGTTAGTCAGTGCTTAATGACCAATTAAATTGCAGTGTAATAACTTTGTGGTAACACTGTGTTTTACAGGGCTTTTCTGGATTCCGCTGTGATGACATAGTGGATAACAACTGCCCAGGGCTGGGTTGCCAAAATGGTGGAACCTGCTTGAAGTCCCCTGCAGGATACCCGTACTGCCAGTGCCAGCCAGGTTTCAGTGGGGCACGCTGTGAGAAGGAGCAGATGTGCTCTGCCGTCTGCCAGAACGGAGGAGTGTGTGTCAAAGATCCATCCAACCCATTTCAGCACAGCTGCCGGTGTCCCGAGAACTTCTTTGGACCATTCTGTGAGAAGAGGGGACGCGTGTCAAGGCCACCGAAATGCCCCTACGAACACTGTAAGCAGCACTCTGGAGATGAAGTGTGCGATGAACAGTGCAACAACCATGAATGCCAGTGGGACGGAGGCGACTGCTCGCTCTTTTGGCCACAGCCGTGGGCTAACTGCACAGCCAGTGTTCGCTGCTGGGATCTCTTTAAGAACGGAAGGTGTGATGAGGAGTGCAACAATGCTGGCTGCCTCTTTGACAGCTTTGAATGCCTGGATGTCCATACAAGCCCATGCAAGTATGTAACTCTATTCCTTTTTCTGACAATGATGATGTATAGAAAGTAGCAAAATTATCTATATAAAAATACTTGTCCCGTGTTGTAAGGTATGACAAGTACTGCAAAGATCACTTTGGAAACGGCATCTGTGACCAGAGCTGCTACACAGAGGCTTGTGGCTGGGACGGACTGGACTGTTCTACTGACGTACCAGCCGATTTGGCAGCCGGCGCGCTCGTTATCGTGGTTCGACTGCAGCCTAAGGAGCTGCTTGGAGACTTGAGGGGTTTCTTGCGCTCGCTAGGAGAGCTGCTCCACACTAACGTGCGCATAAGGCTGAATGAAAATAAGGAACCGATGGTGTACCCTTACTATGGAGTGGAAGAACCGCTGAGACGAACTGGTCAGAGCAGAAGCAAGCGAGAGCTGGACAGAGAGGTTATTGGGTAAGAGCTCATAATAGGAAATGATTAAAGACATTGTCCAGGGTTTTATCTCAGTCTTTTAAAACCATGAGAAAATTAGTGAGTTTCTCTCTGTATTTTAAATATCTGAATACCAAAAAATAAATAAAAAAATATTTAGATTTTTTCTTTATATTTTTTCCTTCCTAACTTGCTTGTTCTCTTTGTTCCTACCTT
The DNA here is from genome assembly GCA_028564705.1 of Apricaphanius iberus. Taxonomy (NCBI): domain Eukaryota; kingdom Metazoa; phylum Chordata; class Actinopteri; order Cyprinodontiformes; family Aphaniidae; genus Apricaphanius; species Apricaphanius iberus. The sequence goes on along the minus strand of JAPXFQ010000804.1, from coordinate 3,049,989 downwards.
CCTTCTGTCCTTTCTCCCTTCCTTCCTCACATTTTTCCATCCTCCTATAATTCTCTTTTTCTTTCCTTGCTCCTCTGCTTCTGTCATCATGTATTCTGTAGAGATATCTGCCGTTAATGCCCACTTTATATTACCGAATAGGTGTGAAAAAACTATCGCATTTTAAGATGAAATGTGTGTTGGAACCCTGAATTGTGCATTTCCCAAAGCAGTGGGTTGTCTTTGTTAACTACTTTGGTATTTGGACCTTTGGCCATTGCAGCTCTGTAGTGCACCTGGACATCGATAACCGTGAATGTTCCAAGAGCTCCTCGTCCAATTGCTTCTCCAACACTTCTACAGCCGCCTCCTTTATTGCAGCAGCTTACATCAAGGGCGACCTGCCTTATCCACTGGTGTCTGTCAGCAGTAAGTACATCTGTCATCACACATGTAGACTTTCTCTGAAAAAAACGCGTTTGTGGGACCTGGTTGGCTCACATCTTCTGTTCGTCTTTTAGCAATGTGTTTGCTCCTACTCCTGTTGTATATATCTCTGAGTATCCTGAACTTTATGAAAAATGAACACCACGTCTGCCTTTCTCTTTAAAACAGGTGACCCAACAGTCAAGGCCCCCTCAATATATCCGTACCTAATTGGAGTGGCCGCATTTGTCGTTCTGCTTATTCTGGTGCTGGGCGTCTTGGCAGCCAAGAAGAAACATAAACATGGTGTCCTGTGGTTACCTGATGGCTTCTTAGCCACTAAAAATGACAAGAGGAGAGAACCTGTTGGGCAAGATGACTTTGACATGAAGTGAGTGAATAAACACAGACAGTGGGAACTAATCAACACAGGGCAACTTTGTTCTACGAATTGTTTCATCCTGGAATAAACACATGTTGATTTCTTACAAAATATAAATGTGCTTTTCTTCTCAATTTAGGAACTTCAAGACACATGATGGAAGCCTGGTTGATGGAGGTCAGAGCCAGAGATGGCTTGATGATGAAACCCCATCCAAAAAGCCCAGGGTGTGTGAATGATGACTCAAATGAGTTCAATTGTGGCATGTTTAGCTGTGAGCTTTGTTTCAACCTTTGTTTTGTTTTTGCAGACTGAAGACAAACCTCTGCTTCCTATCCCAATGGACGGAGGCGTGGACCGTAGAGAGTGGACCCTGCAGCATCGCAAAGCTGCTGATATAACTCTTACTCCTCCACAGGCCGACTTGGATGCTGACTGTCTGGACGTTAATGTCAAAGGACCTGGTGAGACCACACTTTTTCTATCATTTCAGTTGTTTAAGTATGTTTGCAGTTATGTTCAGTTATTCATTTCCCCCTTTCTCAGATGGCTTTACCCCTCTGATGGTGGCGTCCCTGCGGAATGGCGGAGGTCCCGACTGCAGCCTGCACGGAGACGAGGAAGACGAGAGCGGAGGAGACGAACCCGGCCCGAGTGTCATTTCAGATCTGATCGCTCAGGGTGCCAATCTGATGGCTCAGACCGACCGTACTGGCGAAACTGCTCTCCACCTGGCTGCCCGCTACTCCCGGGCTGATGCCGCCAAGAGACTGCTGGACGCCGGAGCAGATCCAAACGCGCATGACAACATGGGCAGAACTCCTCTCCACGCCGCTGTTGCAGCTGATGCACAAGGAGTCTTTCAGGTAACTCTTTCTGACCAGTGGGAAAACAATTCCTGAAAAAGGCACATTTTGCATTTCATTCATCATTGCATCTTTTATCCGACATTGTGATGCTACAACCACAAAATTCAATGTATTTTGTTGGGATGATATGTGATAGACCAATGCAGAGCAGTGTGTAGTTTGGAAGTGGCTGCTGTAATCAGTCCTGTAGGGTTACCTCTCTACCGGCTTTACTCATTTAAAGACTGGTGTAGATTTCTGCACCACTCTCTCCCTGACCTGTCTGCTGTGGTCTTTGGTCACAGAACAACTTGGTTTAGAAATTACACACACATTAAATAGTTTTACTAATCAAGTGAAATTCGTTTCAGCCACTCGTAATTGAGGCTGTTAGAGTAAAGGGGGTCGACACAAATACCTGAATTAGACATCACAAAATATCCCACTAAAATCTACTGTAGTGTTGGGCTGTAAAGCCTCAAAATATGAGAAAGCATGACTACAGCTGTGAGTCAATGCAAAGTGAACAATGACATTCAGGTTTTTGTGTTCTTCACATCTCTTTTTGGTTCTGTTCCTCCAGATTCTGATCCGTAACCGTGCTACAGAGCTGGACGCCAGGATGAACGACGGTACGACTCCACTGATCTTGGCAGCAAGGCTCGCGGTGGAGGGCATGGTAGAGGAGCTGATCCACTGTCACGCTGACATCAATGCTGTAGACGACCACGGTGAGAGAACGCTAAACACCACCCATGATTTACTGAGTAGTATTAGTATGATTGCTCTTGGCCAGAGGTATTGCAATAGATCTTAAAGAGGTCCAGTCAGAGAAAACATCTTGATGCCAAAGTTCCAAAAGATCATAATTTCTTACAGTTTAATGTAATATATATTTAAGTAGCTTATTAGCTTTACTCACTGAACACTCATCACTATCAAATTAATTAAACGAAAACAACAAAACAGAACTCTGTGTTTGTTTCCTTGGTTTTTAGAGTATTCTATGAGCTGCACTTCTAGTATAAAGCTTAACAGCCTAATAAAAACCTACTTTCTGTCGTCCATTGCTCCTTGGGGAAATGCGTTCAAAAGCTCAGGAAAAAAAACTTCAAATTAACAAGAAACCACTCTGCAACATTTGGCAGACCCACCACGAAAAGTTAGCACCCCCTGCTGTCCTGGTCGGGAATTGCTTTGCAACGCTTAAAAATCAACGGAGAATGGAGAGAAAGAAACGGCGAACCATAAACATCTGCGTCAGTACGTCTGCGTCTAGGTGCAGAGTTGCGGTTGGAGAGGTATAAACTACAGCAACATTTGGGTCTAGACCCCAATAAAGCTCGCCTCTTTGTGACTGCTGTTCTAGGCGAACTGGGTGCAGCATTAGAACCATCAACCCAAATGGGACTTCGCAGAGGGATTACGCTGAGCATTAAAGGCAGTTTCGATTCACATTAGGGCTGGTCGATATGATGAAATATATCGTCTTTCGTGTTCATGCTGCAATACATGAACAAACAGGGAGGAAGACGGGAGCCAACACGTCTCAGACCAGGGATCTAAACAAGATGATCAGACAACCCAAAGTTGGTCTCCCCGTGTGTCTCGCCTCCCCTCCCGACGCGCAGCTTGAACAGAAAAAAAGCGTCTCTCAGACAGAACGACATCGGGTCTAAAAGCTGTTTCGTTCGCTATCAACACATCAGTGGTGTGCTACACATATTGACATCCCTCTTTTACATAGGAGACACATAGATAGTGAAACAAAATAAAAACGAGAGGGTGCATGAGGAGAGAGAAAAAAAACTACTGACAAAACGTGCTTTAAAGTTAGGAAAATGAGTGACAGCAGGTATTTGGATGCTTTTCAAATAATGTGTTTAATTCAAAGGCAGACTATAGAGCTGAGCTGCTCTCCTAAAGGATCACTGCCAATGGAAGGAGATAACTACATGATGAGTGTGGGTGGTGCTATTGTCATCTATCATATAAAACGCCTTTTCTACGTTGTACATTTTTATAAACTATTCATGAAAAAAATTAACAGAAAAATTGCTGCATCGTGAAATATATTGTTATCGGGATATAAAAATGTGGGCATATCACCCAGCCCCTTTTTCACATTGTTCATCTTTTGGTTGAATTTAAAAAAAGGAAAAAAGTAGTAACTGAACCAAAAAGTAACTTCTTTTAACAAAGCGGTATTTTCTCTCTTTTTTGTGCCAATGTTTAGGTAAATCTGCTTTGCACTGGGCAGCTGCAGTTAATAATGTGGAGGCCACTCTTGTGCTTTTGAAGAATGGTGCCAATCGTGACATGCAAGACAATAAGGTGCGTTATTAATTTTTAAAAATATTTTTTTAACATTATTATTATGGATTATTATATTTAGTTTTTAAATGATTGTATTGTTTGTCCATAAACATGTTTATTAGCTGAAAATAAATGCAAATACTATTTATACTGTTGTATAAATGATAAAATATCTGCACATTACTAGTTTGTTTGCAAAGCTGTCCTGCAGATGAATATTTTGGTTTCCCTTGTTACTAAATGAAGTGTGCAGAGTGTTTCTGTTGGATCATCCCATTCTGAAATATAACACCAGACTATCTGCTGTGTGTCTCACAGGAGGAGACCCCGTTGTTCCTCGCAGCACGAGAAGGCAGCTTCGAGGCGGCTCAGGTTCTTCTCGATCACTACTCAAACCGTGACATCACAGATCACCTGGACCGGCTGCCCCGTGACACCGCTCAAGAGCGCATGCATCACGACATCGTCCGTCTGCTGGACCAATACAATTTGGTCCACAGTCCTCACAACGGGCCCAACCACATGGGTGGAGGTGGAAACTCCTCCGTCATGTGTGGGGCTAACGGAGGCTTCATCGGTATGCGACCTGGACCTCAAGGCAAGAAGAGCAGAAGCAGAGGAGGGGGAGCGAAGGCGGGAGGTGTCGGCGGGGGGCCGAAGGAGCTCAAAGACATGAAAGCAAAGAGAAGGAAGAAACCTGCTGGGGGAGAGGGTCCAGGTTTGGCCGCTGCGGGGGGAGGAAGCGGAGGAGGTGCAGGTGGAGGGAGCACAAACGGTGTAAAGGCAGCAGGAGGACTTCCAGAGAGCTCTGTAACCATGTCACCTGTCGACTCCCTGGAGTCCCCTCACTCTTACACGGGTGACGTTTCTGTTGCAGTCTCCAGCACGGCTAATTCCCCTCCTCTCCTGAGCAGCCCCACCTCCAGAGCAATGCTGCCCCCTGTCAGCCACATGCTGGGACAGCAGCAGACCTGGGTGGGCATGGCCAAGCATGGCTACAACGGTCACATGTTTGGTCTAATGCCCCACCCAATGAGAGGAACGCACCCCAGCATGAGCCACGGCCAGGGCACCATGATGGCTCCCATGAACGTCACCATGAGCAGGGAGCAGCTGCCCCCCATCGTCACTTTCCAGATGATGTCCCCTGGAACAGGCCAGCCCATGCTGAAGCAGTCCCAGTCGGGACAGGTACAGGTGACAGTGGCCCAGGGGCAGAACCAGAATCTGTGTCACAGCCAGCAGGTACCGGGACACGTCCACTGCAGCCAGGGAATGATTTACCCGGATCAGATGAATGTGGTCCAGGGTCCCTCCCACTCTCTGCAGCATCCCCACACCATCAACCACTCCAGTGGGATGGAGGGCCAGTCTCGACAGCTCCCCCCTTACACGCCTATGCAGAGCCCGGTGGATAAATACCCAACGCCGCCCTCCCAGCACAGCATCATCCCCGCCGGCTCAGAAGGTACAACCCCGGGCCACACCACCCACCCACAGAACGAGCACCCGTATCTCACCCCTTCCCCCGAATCACCAGACCCCTGGTCCTCCTCCTCACCGCACTCTAACTCGGACTGGTCCGACGTCACCACCAGCCCCACCCCACTGGGGAACTCCCACCACGCACTGCCGTCGTCACGCCACACACACATTCCAGATCAGGCGCAGATGCAGCCCCCGTCGCAGCAGATGCAGCCGCCCGCTCAGCAGCCCGCTCAGCAGCCCCAGCTGGGAAACATGCAGGTGTTCGCATGAAGCCGCCAGAGGGAAGCGGACACAGACTGACTCTTTGGTTCAACACATAAACACACAACCAGTGCCTTCCTCTTACCTCTCTGTTCTATGAGGTCATAACCAGCCCCCTCCCCTCCTTCCAACTGAGAACCAGTATAATCTGTTATTCTCTGGAGTAGAAGCTTGGCTCTAAAAACTTTTTTATTACTTACATTAATCAGCCAAGATTTTTCTCTCTATTGGAACCAAATTTGCACAACAATAACCACTGCTACACCAGCCATGTGAATCACGAACTGGCCCTGTGATTGCTGAGGAATCGCAAAGAAACTGCCGACCGGAAGGAGCTCAGAAAGAAATTAGACTGTTAACAGGACACCCCCAACACTGACACACTCTGTTCTCAGAAAGTTAAATCTGTTCGCTAGATGCTACCTTTATGTGTCCTTCAGTGTTATAAACCCGCCCATACTAACTCCTGGTTGATGCCGTTCACTCTAAATGGTTTAATTTAACGAGTCTCAATCAGCTGGACGCTTTTAATAATTTGTGCCTGTTGGCTCCTCTTTTCTTTTTTTTATTGTGCTAAAAGGCTTTCGTTTCGTTGTTCTACGGTTTTACATTTTCTCTCTTCCAGTTCATTGATAATGTCTGGAAGTTCTTTAAGTTGGGTTTTACATGAAAAAGGAGGTGTTGAGATATTTATGTTTTATCCGTTTCCACTCCGAGGGATTCTTTCTGTTGCTTGGAAGCCGTGTGCTTTGGTTCTGTCAGTCGTTACCGTTGTTGTCTCCAGGTTTAATATGCTGTAAGAAGAAATGTACATACACTTAAAGCAGATTCTGCTTGTTTTAGTGGAGCTAAATGTGGTGTTACCTTCTTAAAGTGCCTGTTTTTTATATATAAATATCTGCACTTCCTGAATGATTTTGAATGTTGTTACAGATGCGTACGTTTTTACCGTTAAACTGCTTTGAGCAGTTGTCTTCCAAAAATATATTATCAGGTTCGTCTTCAATCAGCGTAGGTCGTTATTCTTAACCAAGTCTGACAACGAGCCGTAAAATACGTTTTTTTTTATCTGTTCGTTCTGTCTCAAAGTGTATTGTTTCTGCTCTGAATTCACAATCATAAAAATTATGATTTTCAAAAAGGAGTTTGAGACCAAACCGTGTTCTGTTAAGCCAAAAAAACTCACTGTGTACATGTATTTGTTGCTTTAGTAAGAGGCATAGCATGTGCATCCTGCACCAGCCGAAACGTTGAACCGAGGACAAGCCGATCAATAATCCCGACCTTTGCCTTCGTTTCTGTACACACAGCGTCTCTTTGGTTTCACCGGCCCATTTACTGTACAATGAGATGACAGTCTACATTGTTCATAGTCGTAGCTATCTGGGACATATTCAAGGCTGTGTCTGCGTTCTGTAAATAAAATGTATTTTGTATGTTTACCATTCTTTTCTATGTTAACCAAATAGCCTATATTATCCATGCAGTATGAAGTAGTTGTCATCATGTTTGTAAAAGGTAGAGCCAAGGAGATGATCTGGAGGAAAAAAAGAAACAATAATAAACCAAATGTGTTTACTTTAATAAAGTGATCTTCATAAACCTCTGCATGTACGTTCATTTTTCTCAGTGATAATGGGTATTCTAGTGTTTCAAACAGCCAATCACAAAACTATTCTCTTTTCCTTTTTATTGGCATTTTATGTCATAAACCATTTTTTACCAAATTAAAATCTGAATTTTTATTTTGTGCTGTGAAACTTTTCATCCCCTTAGAAATTTCTTGTTTTTTGTTTTTGTAGTCAGTTTTGAATGTTTAAGATCATCACACATAAACTGATATTAGAGAAAAATAACTTTAAAAAATACTCAAATACTAAATTTATTAACGAAAAAGCCATCTCTCATCCTTCCCCTTGTTTAGTTGTACATTGTGATTAAGCATATATTAGTTACTGTCAGACCTCTGCACAAGCAGCATCATTGCAACAGAGAAGAAGAATCTAGAGCTTGAAGACCCTCCCACCTCACTACGGTCTTCTGTTAGGGAACACTTTGACTTCCATGTTAAAATTCATACCTGGGATAGACAAGTGGATAAATCCAAAGTTGTATGCCGACATTGTTCCACAGAGTTCAGGTATATGGTAGGAAACACATCAAACATGTTAACTCACTTGAGATGGCACCATGCGAATGTTAATCACTTCTACTAAGAAGAAAAGCTGCCTTGTGCAACTACCATCAAAATGCCGTAAAAATACGTCACAATTTGAACACTCAGTCGTTTTCTAGGAAAGGGGGATGCAGCTGCTCAGAAAGGAAGACTCAGGAGGGTTACTCAGACATGCGTGAATGAAGCCAAAAACCTTTGCACTACCAGATTGTTGAAAACTCCAAACTTGATTTTGTAGGATGTACGCTCTTTGCCCAAGTACCACACAACGTAGCACACAACGCCGAGACTCTGAAGCCCCTCTGACAGCCTGAACCATAGACTTTAAATGTAATCTTGCCACTACTGATGTTGACATTTTGGTTGGTGTGAATAAGGGGTAAAAAAGTTGTTTGATTCTGTATAGATCTAGTGATTATTCTCAAATAAGGAGTCATCTAGTTCTAGAGTAGATCTGATCTACATGACATCTTACCTACTGTATACAATACATCAATATTTTTTGTATTTATTTAGCACCTCGAATTACCCAGTTGAAAGTGTGGCATACAAATGAATTGCCTTGCGTTGTTGCATTTATTCTTACATTATCAATCTAATGTTTGTATTAATGTTGATTTACAATACAAACAAAGCACAGAAAAATTGACACGTTATGCAGTTTAGATATAACTCGATTTAAATTCGATGTACTCTTCAAGTTTCAAGCCTAATTTATGAGTAGATATAGGATTAGTGATACATGATGCATATTTGTTAACTTTTTTTAACTTAAAAATAGTAAAACACTAAAACAATACAGATTAATTGATTTAAGTAAAGTTTTGCCTCTTAGAAAGAAAACTAAATACAAGTGGAGTGTTGCATTGCAGTCAGTTTCATGCTTTATGGACAAAGCAAACAAAGCTGATGTTTATGCAGTAGGATTCCCTTAAAATAAATTTGTTTACTGACTGTTAAATGTGACCCTTAACCTGTGATTTCAAAATTCTCCAACAACCGATTTAGTAGATTTCCTAGTGACATCAGATTATTCAGACTTCTTAGTGTAATTATAGGGTCAGTTGCTGTTTATTTTTATGGCGCATAGAAGGAAGAGCTTGAGATTACCAAAACCATATTTTCTTGGTTGCTTTGAATTTGTTTAGTTGCAGCTTATTGGCCATTTTGACATTTGAATTAGACTTTTTTTTTCAACCCGGACTGGCGGATTAATAATGTTATAATATATGGAGATTTATCAGTGAGAATGTGTGATTAAGCTTTGACCTGCTGATATTGAGTTTAAATGATTCTGGTTTCTTTTAGGAACCATTACATTAGAAAAAACAAGACCATTAAAAACAGCATTAAAACATTTTTTTTACCATTCCCTTTTGTTAGCAGGGAATATTTACGTTAGCCATGAGTATTTGTGAGAGCAGCAACTGTGTAAAGCAATAAAAGAAAGATAAGTGAATATGCATCTTAGCAGTTAGCATAAGGAGTATGATTGACATTACTAGTATTTAGATTTTTGCCCATAAACTCTTTGGGTTTTCCAGAATGCTACCAACTAGGGCTGCACAATTAATCGGATTTTGATCGTGATCACGGTTTTGGTGGGAGTTTGGCAAACTGTCAGAGTTTGGGAGTTCAAAGAAGCTCTTCCAATCATAATGGGAAAGGATCACATCCCCAACTCCAACATCTCTGCACGGTTTTCTAACCATATGACCAGACAAAGAGTTGAAGGGGAGAGGCAAAAGCGAATGATGTGGATTAGCAGTGCTTGCCAACAATTGATGGTGTCATCCAGGACATGCTACAGCTGAATATTGTCTCTACTACCCAGAAATTGAGCAATTATGCAAGACTGACTGCTATCACAAATCCTTCCCCGCACCATCATCATCCACAATGACTAAAAATATTTGGTTGATATGAGTTAAAGCATTTCATTAATTACATTTAATTTAATGACTTATGCAAGAGGTTATTTTATCTTCTCAAAGTAACCACTTTGTTTTTTAAGCAGTTTTATGGATGTTTTTACAGAATAGATTTTATCCATGCTGAAAAAGAGCAACTTAGATTTCAATGGTTTTAACAACTGCCGACCGGTATCTAATTAAGCAATTTCACACAAGGGGGAGTGCTGTTGTGCCGAATATCAGCACTGGTGTGATTTAATCGCAGGCAAAAGGCCACAGGCCTTATTGCTTTTATACAAAAGTTCTACAAGCTCTTATTGTTTTTTTAATAATCGACAATAGATCATGATTTGCTTGTTTATTTAATCATTTATTTAGCTCAGTCAACACAAATGGTTCCAATGGCGAGACAAGGCTTTTGCCTGGCAACACAAATATTTCAAACACAAACAGGAAGAGACCACTTTGACTTACTCTAATGGTGCGTTCACACCACCCCAAACGCCAGCGTCAGGTGTGGCAAGATTACATGTAAAGTCTATGTTCGAGTACGTCAGAGGTCCTTCAGAGTCTCTGCGGTACATTGTGTGAGTTGGCTTCGTCAACTTGCAACCAAAGAACATCACCAGAGTCCATCCCATTCTCTCTCTTGCCAACACGGAGACACTGATGCATACTTTTATCACCAATAGAATTGATTACTGTAATGCCCTGCTTTCTGGTCCTTCCAAAAAGAGCATATCTAGTTTATAACTTCTTAAAAAGTAAGCAGCACGTGTCCTGACGAAGACCAGGAGTTGGGAGTACATTACGCTGGTCTTAATATCTCTGCATTGGCTCCCCATATGTTTTAGGATCGATTTTAAGGTTCTTGATAATGGTCTTGGATTGTCACAATGGTCTTGGATTTTTCTTATCTTTCTGAACTGCTTTTACCGAACCTTCACGGTCTCTGCGCTCCTCTGGAAGCCCTGTCCTTGTCATCCCTAAAGTCAGGACACGCACTCATGGTGAGGTGTCTTTACATTGTTATGGTCCTCACCTCAGGAACAGGCTGCCGGAGGACCTCAGGACCGCAGATAACGTTCATATTTTTATGAGCACATGCAAGACCCACCTTTTTAGCCTAGCTTTTAACTTGAATATCACTTATTATAGTGTTGTTTTAATTGCTTTGTATATTTTACTTGATTATATTTTATTAGTATTTTATCAGTGTTTTGCTAGTTAATCATTTATTTATCTACTCTTTATTTTAATATTTTAAGTTTTTATTTTAATCATCCTTCCAGTGTCTCCTCTGTGGGAGCCCTCTGAATCTGGAGCGGGGATCGGCTGTGGCCGCCTGGGTGCTCTCCAGGTAGTGCTTGGGTGGAGGTGGGGTATCTGCCTCCCCCCCCCTGCCACTGCTGATGCAAATGGCTCATTTGATGCCGTTTCCTTAGCTTGGCCCATCTGTACTTGGCCCAATGTTCTTTGCGACTGCTTTTAACTGTCAATGTGCATGACAGTTGGGTTGGGTTGTTTTTAATCGGCGGGGTGGGATGGGAATGTGGTTAATGTGGGGTCATTTTGATCTGTAAAGCAGTTTGAGATGCAGTTATTGTATGAAAAGATCTAAATCCCTACAGACCTCACTTTCCACAGTTGAGGTCAGAGTTCATGATTCAACAGTGAGAAAGAAATGGGGCAAAAATAGCCTCCATGGGAAAGTTCTATGGTGAAAACCGCTGAGCAAAAAACAAAACAAAAAATCCCCATAAAGGCCTGTCTCACATTTACCAAAAGCATCTTGATGGTCCCCTACAATTTTGGGGAAATATTCTGTTGTCTGATGAGACAAAAGTTGAACTTTTTGGAAAGTGTCCTTTCTGTTACATCTGGACTAAACCCAACTCTGCTTTTCAGGAGGACGTCATACTCCCAGTGAAACATGATGTTGGTAGTGCGATGTTCCTAGGATGGTATGCTGCTTCAAAACCTGGATGAGTTGCTGTAAATTGATGAAACCACAAGTTCTGCTCTGTGCCAGAAAATCCTGAAAGGGGATCATCTGACAATCAGTTCGTGACCTTGAGCTCAAACAGACTTGGGTAATGCAGCAGGACAGTAATCCAAAGTACACCTGCAAGTACACACTGAAATGGCTTTAAAAAAGAGAAAATAAAGTAGATAAAAGTTCTGGAACCACCATGTAGACCCTGTTTATATGAGAAAACCTTTCAATGTGGAGAGGTTTTCAAGTTTTCTTTGTCTCCTAATAAATGTGATTGATGATCTGAAACGCTGAAGTGTGAGTAAGAAAACCAAAACCAGAAGAAACCTGTATGGGAAAACATATTTTTAAAGGAATTATAATAATATTTCAGAGATTTATGGATGTAAATGTGTACGTATGCTTCTGGTTTCAACTAGAATTTTTCATGTTGAAAACTTCTATCACTAATACTGTGATTATGAGCAAATGAAAAATGTCCTATAGATCGAAAATAAACAAGTGGCATCATGAAAAAAACTAAAATCCTCAAATGTGGTATTATTATTTGATCTGAAAGCTCTCTCTGCGTAAAATCAATTTAATATAAATTTAGAAAATTAGTTAACTCCTCTCAATTTAATCAGCCAGAGGACCTGGAGTTGGACAAAGTTCCTTACAGCTCTGAGCCCTGACTTAGCATGTTATGCTACGCTACATTAGGCTGCTAGCAGTGAGTGAGAACGGCTATACACGAAGATTGATGTTGAAGCACCAGCCAGTGAGCATGCCGGTCCCACACAATGACCCTAACGGACTGATTATATCATTCAGTGGATAAATGCTCTTTTGAAATATATAAGCCATTTGGGAAAACACCATTATGAAATAAAAGCGGACTTGAAAAAAAAAAAGACTATTTGGAATAATAACTAATTAAATTAAATTAAAATGACTGAAAAATAAAATCTGTTATAGAATCTTTGTTTACAATTGAACATTTTTTATATTAATACATGCATTTTTAAAGAAAAACATTTGATAATAATGAGATTAGAATTTTGTAGGAATTTAGTTTTTCCACAATGTCATTGTCACACTAAACATTTGTCTATTATTTAAGAATGTAGACATTTATATCATAATGTTGTTTTTTTTTATTTTGAGCACGTTGGCGTTCCGTACTATTCACCCATTTAAATCTAAATCTTCATAAATCCAATGCTTTCAATCCCACTTTTAGGCCTGCTGTGTGTATTCAAACCAGCAGGAGGCGCAATGTGTAACAGTCACCCTTGAGGAAAATAAAAACCAAGGAAGAATCGTGGACAAGGAAGTGATCCAGGACCTTCTGCAGCCTGAGATTCCTCCTTTAAAGTCCGTCCTTGTTTGATCGAGTCTCCCTTGGAGTGTAGCTGAACTGTGATGGAGGTGAGCTTCTTTCTGCTCGGTGTGGAGAGCCGGGAGGAGATCCGGAGTTAAAGGGACGGACGGGAGAGGAGCTGCTGCTTTGACAGCTGGGATTATCCTCCTCTCTCTCTTTCTCTGAGGGGAACAATCCGCCTTGAGCTGAGGTAGAAGCTACAAACAGAGGGATCCTCTCGATGCTGAGGAGAAGCAGTGAGGCCTGACGTTTCATAAAAGGTGAGATCACCTGTCTCTGTTTCTGGCTCCAACTCCTGGATGCTCCTCTGACCGTGTGGTTCTTCCTCCCTGTGCCCTGCAGTCCCCCACCACCACCATGGCTTCAGCCCGGCTGAAGTACCTCTCCCTGGGCGTGCTGGTGTTCCAGACCACCTCGCTGGTGCTCACCATGCGGTACTCCCGTACCCTGCAGGCCGAAGGCCCGCGGTACCTGGCCTCCTCGGCCGTGGTGGTGGCCGAGGTCATGAAGATCCTCGCCTGCGTGCTGCTCGTTTTCAAGGAGCACAGTGAGTGACGCTTCCAGGGGCGATCCAAGGATGCTTGGGGGTCCTACACAAACTTTGGGGCACCATATTGACCTGATTTTAACGCGAAGGCTTCACTATACCCTATTTGGACATCAGTCAGTGTTGCTGCTGTACTAAACTTGATTTGAAGTGTTGAGAAAGCAGTAAACTTGGAGCTAAAAATGTAAAAGGCTCACAGAAAAGTCATGAAAGAAAGTAAACTGAGACCCAAAGACAGCTTTTGATTCGACACAGATGAGTTTAATCTTTCTGCATTTATAACAGTTTGGTAGTAACATTAATGTTGGGGAAACAAAATTGTTTGTTCGAGACTAAATAGTTGTAATTAAGATGTGACATGAACAAATTTTTACTGTATTAGATGGAAGCATCATGTATTTTAGTTTACCATAGGGCTGGCTATCGATTCAAATTTCAGAATAAATTCGATTCCGATTCTCAAGCGTTAGAAATTATTATTCCGATCTGATTCAGTCTGATCCAGCTCGATATATATAAGGGTCAGTATTATTAAAATGTTTTTTTGAGCTGTTATCTTAATTGTATGCCTGTAGTTTAATGAGTAAACACTGGGTGAGTAACAGTTTACCAGCTAAAAACCGTATTAACGCTTTCAGAGCTAAGCCTTAAAACGGCGGTCTGGATTTTTAATTCCTACTTCAAACTGTGTTAAACAATTAAACCGATTTATGAATGTATGAATGGATTCGATCCTTAGAATTTCCATAAGAATCAATTAAAAATCAACTTTTTCAACACAGCCCTAGTCTACCATGTTAGACTTACACTGACAACGAGACCGTTCTGGATATCACCAAGTTACAATTGTTTGCATTAAAAAAAATGTAATGTATATAGTTGAGCATGAATCATATCTTCCAACCAGAGCTGCTACAGTCTCACACAGACGCAGCATGTCTTTGGATTTGAAGTGAACCCTTATTTTCTATCACACAGAGATGACAGAATGTCTTTGAAGCAGATGAGGAATAAAGCTGAACAGTATTTGTAAAGCTAATAATCATACTAATTTTGATTGCATATATATAGAGAGCTTTTCAAGACCCTCAAAGCGCTTTACAATTCCTCTATTCATTCATAGTTGCCACAGCTTCCCAACTAACAGATGATTACTATTAGATGTTAACTTATGTTGCAGACAGCAATGTGTGCGATTCAGGAGCTCCTCTGTGGTAGACGGTACGTCAGCGATCAAACCCAGGAGTCTAAACAAGCTCGATGTTAAGACTTGCGATGAATTATAACCTTGACTTTTGGACCGGATACCACTAGGTTTAACCTTGATGTAACTGAACAGATTTCGAGATTGTTTGAGAAAATCACAGATGGCTCAAGTATTGGTATCCTCCACAATCACTCAAAAGTAAACATAAGTGAAGCATTTTTAACGTACAGTCTTCTCTCTCAAAGTTTATCAGAGTTTCTAGGAGCTCCTTGTTAATGATCCACAACATTCTGTTTCCGTGGTGCACGATTAATGATACAACACAGACGACACACATTGGCTGCTTAGGCTGCATGGGGACCATCTTTATCTTGTTGCAACGCGCAGTGAGCAGCAAGATGGGGGATGTAAAAACGATCCGAAAACCCAATACTGGAGAACTGCAGCTAAGTTTAAGGCTTAGGGGGAAAAAAAGACTCCTTCTATCCCAGTAAAGCTGCTAGATTTAGATAAAAGAAGACGTTTTAGCGGCTCTATCTGTTTCTGCTGCTGTGATCCAGGTTACAGCGTGCGAGCTCTGAACAGCGTCCTGCGTCAGGAAATCCTCCATAAACCCATAGAGACGCTGAAGCTGGCCATCCCCTCAGGGATCTACACGCTGCAGAACAACCTGTTGTACGTCGCCCTGTCCAACCTGGACGCTGCCACATACCAGGTACAACATGGGGGACGATCGATGAATCAGTGTTTTAGATGAAAAACATTCTCTACTTCTTTTTTTTTTTTTATAACTTCAGGTGACGTACCAGCTAAAGATCCTGACCACGGCCTTGTTCTCTGTGTCCATGCTCGGCCGCAGGCTGGGGGTCTACCAGTGGCTCTCCTTGTTGATCCTAATGGCCGGAGTGGCTCTTGTGCAGGTGAAGCACATCATTTAGTTTTAGTTTGTTTGGATAAAGTGGAATAACACCGCTTCAGTTTAAGGTATTAGCTTTACTGTGATA
Source organism: Apricaphanius iberus (assembly GCA_028564705.1). NCBI lineage: Eukaryota > Metazoa > Chordata > Actinopteri > Cyprinodontiformes > Aphaniidae > Apricaphanius > Apricaphanius iberus. The sequence goes on along the minus strand of JAPXFQ010000804.1, from coordinate 3,034,083 downwards.
ACATCTTTTACATTAACCTAGGCAATGGCTTTGTTGTGCTGTGTTTGTTATTGTTGTAGTACAGTGATTGAGGCAAACGTGTACAATATCAGAGCTGGAAGTATTATAGTATATATATATATACAGTATGATGGTGTGGGCGGCCTCTTTGTCAGTGAAATTACAGGTTTTGCATTTACTGGACGCAAACCTCAACATGCTATCTCCACTACCTCCAGCATTTGAAAGTGGAGGTCAGAGCTGTATGACTGCAACCAAATGTAACACTCAAAAGCTAAAGTGATCAATGCAACCAAGTTGGGTGATTTCAGACAAATGCTGGTTACAGAGCAGGACGCCATCCCACAGCAGTGTGTGACCAAGCTGCTGACCAGAAAAGGAGGTGGTCCCAGAATGTTGTGGTTATTTACTGGTCTTCTCAGCGCTACTGTTTGTTAAATGAGACATGGATAATTGCCTAAATGTCTTGTTGCTTTAAACTTTAATTATCCAATCCAATAATAATAATAATAATAATAATAAAAAAGTCAGTAGCAGAATAAGCTGCTTCCATTGGCAGAGAGGATTTTACAAGTTTTTCATTGATGAAAAACGGAGGCCCAACCCTTGGGCTCCGCCCACAAATGCATTTGTTTTTACAAATGTGGAAATAAAGACCAACCAGCAAAACAAGATTTGCCAACAGGAAGGATATATATATATATATATATATATATATATATATATATATGTGTGTGTGTGTGTGTGTGAAAAAACGATTCAGAGTGTGTTTAGTTCCTAAATTTTAAGGTCTATTATGGAAACACACATTTAGAAAATGAAAGAGTACTTCTATTTCTTGCACTTTTTATAACAAAGCTTATGACTTCATGAGATGATCATTATTACTATTTTAAATGCCTATAGAAAAAGTATTTGCCTTTACATCACTTCTTCCCACTTTTTGGAAATAAAATATTATAAAAGTCAGTTCCAACAACACAAAAAAAGATTTAGGAGTAGGAACACAGACTCTGAATTTGATCACCTTTGATAATTATTCTGTTTATGGTTAAAGGATGATTCCAAATTCATGGAAGGAATAGACTAAAATTTGCAGCAGCTGTCTGGTTTTAAGTTTCAATCAACTGGATGGTCATTTTTATTTAGACAAGGCAATCGTATGTTTATCTGAAAAACATAGTTATTGTTAAAAATCGCATTCCCTTTTGTTTTATAGAGGTACATTTCTTTCTCTGCACCACCACTCCTCATCCTCTCCCCTTTCCTTTGTGCCTTTTACACCTTTTACAGCTTACAGCAGCAAAAAGAGAGCAAGAACAATTTTCTAACAACTCAGCAAAACCGTGAACATCCCAGCATATGGATTTCAGACACCTAGTGTTATAAAGCTAAGGTCTTGACTGTGAATGTAAATGATTAGCGTTGGAGCCTTCTTAAACCAAATGTTATCAGGGCCGGCCCAAATCTTTTTTAGGTCCCTCACATACCAACATGTCAACTCCAGATGCTTCATCATTATAGGCTTCGCTACGTGTTTGACATAGTCATTTTTCATTTATAATTAGCTTACATCATACCAGTGCTATCATGGGTTATGATTTAAACCTTACAACAAAACCTTACTAACAAAAATCATCCAGTTAAAAAGCATTTTAAAAAACAGGCAGAGTGGTGTTAAGTGTGCATATTAATGGTGATGGTGAAAGTGACATCCCCAGAAAAACACTGAAATTATAGCCTTATATCTTTTGATTTTACATGGAAGAGCTTGCCTTAGCTGTGTACCAACTACAAAATGTTGTTTTTCAAAACATGATTATTTGCACTAGTGGAGCTCTTCACATTTTTTTTCCCAGACTTTTTTAACTTTCCTGTCGAAAACGAGGTCATTCTGTACGATCTGGAAATCTGTCCGCTTAACTTTTCATCTTGCAGAATTAAAATGAGCACAACAGAAGTTTATTTGAGATAACTTAAGGTGTTCTTGGACTCAGTTTAAGCTACTGAGTGATGTTGGGCTGTAAACAGAGGGAACAAGCAGTGAATCTCCCCTCATAGTCCAGATGGAGCAGATTCTGTACACAGTGTACAATCCGTCTGGGGTTTGTCTGCTTCTGCTCTGCAAAGTTGGAAATCGGAATGAATGACTATAGATTACAATGAAGTAGATGGATTTTTGTTGTTGAAGTCTCTTATAATCATTTTTTTCTCCTCTCCAAATTTCAGTGTAGTCTAGTATCTAGACAGCAGCTCTGTGGTGAAGTTTTCAGGATTTGCAGATTCAGTGATGAATTAATACAAGCCCAGTTTGGTCAAATCAAAGAATTAAAATAAACTTTAATTCCTCCTGCTTTCTTGTGCTTTACACTCCGTACAAATGTTTTTTAAAGTTGATGTTAAGGTGAAGGTCGCCTCAGAAGCATTATTCATATCATTAACTTCTAAAGCTGGAAAAACCCCCCAAAAAAAGCGTTGTTCTGTTTGTGCTCACAGTGGCCCTCTGAGTCTGCTCCGGCCCCAGAGAAGGAGGCGCACTCTGCAGGCTCCCAGTTCGTCGGGGTCACAGCGGTTCTGGTGGCGTGCTGCTCCAGCGGCTTTGCGGGCGTCTACTTTGAGAAGATCCTGAAGGAGAGCAAACAGAGCGTCTGGGTCCGCAACATCCAGCTGGGTCAGTGACCAACAGTATGCAGAGTTACGGGCTGTAAAGAGAAATTAGAATAGCTCATTACTGGGGGGTGTTGCTGTATGTATTGACGTAGACGCCGCTTCCATAGGAACAGAGGCAGCTGGCTTTTTCTTTTCCTCCTATAAATTTCTGTTAAGACAAATCTTCCTGTTGGGTTTATTTTTATCTCGGAACGTGCGAGGCATGTGCTCGGTCTCCTGTGAGCTTAGAGCTTTTTCACCTGGGTTACACATTGGAGGCAGGAATCTGCACAGAGAGCTTCTTCTGTTTTAAGGCCATAAAACCCGACCTACTTATTTGGACTCTGGCTAAAGCATACTAACTATACTTCAGCGCAAACAAAACAACAACTTTATACTTCCTTTCTTCCACTAGCAGGTTGCACTACTCATTTGATCACTATGACTTTAAAGTTTAAAAATACTAAACAAGAAAGCTCAGCATTACAAAAACTGCAAAGCCTCAGCCCAGACTTTAGAGACATCGTAGCCAAATTTTGAAGGGATTTCTGAAAAATAAGAGTATGCTTGAAGTCGTTGTCGCTAGCTAACTAGCTAGCCAGCTAAGTTAATCAGACAGACGTGGCAACATACAATTCTGTGAACTAAAGATTTAATTTCAGACCTCATTATAAAAAGAAAAATCCCTCATTGTGCTGACCTATTTTTACTGATAAGTTCTGATTTTCAGCATGCATTTCTTGACTGAACCTGCTCTTTGAAACATGCAGTTTATCTTTCATCTGAAGCTAAAGCTTTGATCTGTAGTTTTTGTTTAGATAATAGCATTAAACTTTGCACACATCTTCCTCACTGTTTGCCTGTAAAAATCCATATTCTCCTTATATGTACTTCATGCATTACCATAATATGTCAATAGGAAGGATTGTAAGAATGGTGTAATTATCAAACAAGCTTAAGTTAAATCTTCTCTGTAATATTTTGTGGTGTTTAAATCCACTATTTGACTAAAAGGAAGTAAGGATGTTTTTTATATAAAAACTAACTAACAAATCAGAGTGTTAAGTTCCTAAATTTTAAGGTCTCTTATGGAAATCCACATTTAGAAAATTAAAGAGTACTTCTATTTCTTGCACTTTTTATAAAGCTTATGACTTCATGAGATGATCATTATCACTATTTTAAATACCTATAGAAAAAGTATTGGACTTTACATCACTTCTTCCCACTTTTTGGCAATAAAATATTATAGAAGTCAGTTCCAACAACGCTACTTCTGTTTTCATACATTACCATAATCGATATCAAAACTGGGCGCACATGGAAAAATAAAGTTTGCACCAGACAGATTTTGTACAACTGAGAATATTTTTTTGTGAAATTGTAAAACGTATTGGCTCAGAGCTGCCGTCCGAGTTTTATAGGTTGTTGTTTCTGTTTCCTCTGTGAAGACTCCCGTCATCTTATAATAGTGTATATGTATTCATTAAATACATCAAAGGCAATTTAGAAAAATCGCAGTACAGAGTGAACACTAGGGGCTGCTAAAGGTACGACTCTAATGGCTATCAAGCCCAAAGACAACCGATTCAAGTTTGTCCGCCAACATTGTTGTGCCTATGTTGTGAAAGTTCACTGTGAAATCTATTTTTCTGCATTCATGGATTTAGCAGCTGCTGTTTTTGGGTTCCGTTTGGGTTATTTTCCCTATTGGCGGTGTTTGACAGCATGATGGGGCATGAGAACGAGGCTGGACTTACCAAGGAGGCTTTGGCTCTCTTTCATAAATCGTTTCAATTCTAGCTTTATTTGAAATCTTCCATTTATTCACACACGCATTCCTTTTGTGCGTTTGTGTTTCCAGGGATGTTCGGCCTCGTGTTTGGTCTTTTTGGGATGCTGGCCTACGATGGGGAGAGGGTCAGGGAGTCGGGAATGTTTCAGGGTTACAACTCAATCACCTGGACGGTCGTAGCCCTGCAGGTAACGCCTCCTCCAACACAAATAGATCTGAATTGTCCTTTTCCCACAGGCCCATCCCGTTTTGGTGCAAATGACTCTGTTGGCCCCTTTAGATCGTGTCTCTCTCCATCTGCCTCTGTGTGTTTGTTGTTTCTCCAGGCGCTGGGTGGTCTGGTCATAGCAGCGGTCATCAAGTATGCAGACAACATCCTAAAAGGCTTTGCCACATCGCTCTCCATCATCCTGTCCACCCTTATATCCTATTTCTTGCTGCAGGACTTTGACCCCTCTAGGTAGGACAAACAGTATTTTTCTTCCTGTATGTTGTCCTTCTTTTGTTTTTCATCTCATTCTGTGGAGGTTATTGTTGTGTTTCCACAGCGTGTTCTTCCTCGGGGCAGTTTTGGTCATCGTCGCCACTTTCCTGTACGGCTACGAAGGCAAGCCGTCCGCCAACCCCAGCAGGGCGTAGGCCGACTCAACGGCGGCATCAAGAGGTCCCGTTGAAGCCTCAAGACAGCAGGGGGAAGGGATGGAAGAGGGAGGGAAGAAGGGGAAAGGTCTTTGTCACATATTGTGAGCAGAGAAAAGAAAAGCAAGCACAACACTGTGGTCGGTCTCACACCGAAAGTGCCTCACTTCTGAAGGAGAAGCAAATTTGGTGAGGAAGGAGGAAAACACGAGGGAGTGTTTTTTCCTTTCCTCTATCTACCGTGGCAGAGATTGTCGTGGCTGCCACGTCTACAGGAAAAGGACGGACTGATTGTGTTCATGAAGGACCAGTCTGACAACTTGTAACTGTTAACTGCCACGTCAGTCACGCCCATGCAGTAAATGATTGCAGAGGACGAGCGTTCCTCCACAGCCATAGTATTTGTTGCTCATTTTGTCCACGTTTGTGCCCGGCCTTTGGAAGCAAACAATTGGGCCTGACGTGAGAGATTGTTTAAACGCGTCGCCAGATGGCCCAGAGTAGTTCAGGTGTTGCAGACTTTCACAGAGACTTGAAATAATAGTGCCCGGCACGCCTTATGGCACCCTGAATAAAGATGAGAAAAAAAGGCTTAACATATATTAAATTATTGCTGAAGCGTAAATTCACTCTGCGCATTTCAAAAAAATTACCTAAAGATTTATTCTGAGGAAAAATATTTCAACTTAATTATTTCAAAATAAATACAACTGAACACATTTTTCCTGTTTCATTTAAATATCACTTTACACGATGCCCTTTACTTAAGCCCACTCTTCAAAATGGAAAACACCGGAAAACATGTTGCTCATGGAAGACAGATGTTCGATCTTCATTAGTTGCTGAAAAGACAGGAAAGTAGCTTCTTGCTATCAAAAATTATAAAAAAAAAAAAGCTTAAATCAGCTGGAGCTGGGATGAGCAAAGCTGTGTGAGAATCTGAGTTTATTTTAAATGTATGCTTGGTGAAGAGGCTGAAAATGGAGGTAAAAATACTTAGTCACAAGCATAAATGTGTAGATGGTAATTGGACTTTGAGCTTTTCAACTGCAAACGCTGCAGGTTGGTTTGGAAACAAAGGATGAATATTGTGAAAAGAACCTCATGACATGGGTTAAACATGGTGGAGGAACTGTGATACTGTGGGCTTGTTTCACTTTTAAATGCCCTGGGAACCTCTGTCGAATACAATGTCATGCATATTTAAAGTGGGTCAGAGTCAGATCTGTTTTTGGACCGGATGATGACGTAAAGCAGATGATGGAATCAAAGCGGTAATGGCTGACCAGACAGAAAAGCTACCTCCAAATCAGCCCTGAGAGAGGACCCATGATTGTGGATGAGCGAAAGAGATTGTACGAAGATGACTTTGCAGTTTCTTAAAAAACTATTATTTCTTAATAATCACTTCAATTATGCACTTAAATAAAATGTTAGCTTGTTCTCAGTTTTATTTTCAATGCCTTTACGTATCTTTAGCTGGGGTGCCAGTCAGGCTGGAGGGTGCTTTATACACTTTTTATAAAACAAATCTTGAGACACTTATGGCTGCATCGACTATAACTTGGGCACCGACACTCTCAGCAAGGTGGATTCATTACAGTGTGACTGAGATTTGTTCACTTATGAAGCCAACAGCTTCTTTGACAGTTTTAAATTAAAAGCTGGTGATTAGGTTATTTTTGGACCTTTAAAATAAATAAATAAACTATAAATCTGAATCAGTCTTTTGTTCAGCTGCAGTAATTTGGCTTTGGTTTACATTGTTACTTTAGGCCAATGATGATTTTTTATTTTATTTAATTTTTTTAGGACTATAATCTGTTGATTCTGTGACCAAACAATCAAACACAGACATTTAGGGGAATTTCCAATTTATTATATTTGCTATTTTTTGTTTTCAGATCTACTTTGGGATAAAGCGGGTATAATTATTACATTTATTTTAATTGTCTACATGTGAAGCTTTTCTATAAGGACACATTGTCTAACTTATGAGTGTGGGCTATTGTGTGGCTCCTGTTTGAACCTTTCCGCTGTGCAACCCACATTGACAGGTATGTTCAGACTGGAATGTATTAAAATTCATCATAATTTTGACCGATGAGATTTTTCTGTTTTTGTGCAGTTTAACAGAGGTTGTTTGAGTTGTGAAGAAATTCGAAAGCAAAACTAAAAGCGCTGCATTAACGATGTTTTAACATTTATTATTTTATTGCATTGTTTACCTTTTTTGATTATGATTAGTATGTATGGAATCAGGTTCAAGCATTGAAAAGGCAAATATGACAAAAAAAATGACCAAACTTTATTTCCTGTTCCATTTAGTTCCATGTTTATGTCCTTACTTTCTTAGTCTTTCCTTCTTATCTTCCTCCATTCCTCTTTTGATGTTCTTTCCTTCCCTTTTCCCCTTAAACTCAATTTATTTAATCATTCTTCTGTTTTTTTCTTCTGTCGTTTCTTATACCTATTTTTTATATCTACTTCTTACATTCTTCCAACTTTTCCTATCTTTTATGTTTTTCATTCCATTTACTTTTTTTCCTTTAGGTTTAATCTTTCCTTCCACGTTAATTCTTTCATTAGTTCAGTTTTCCTGTAAAACACCGTTAATTAACAATTTTGCTTAGGAATAAGCAAACTCAACAGTTGTCGCTATAAAAAGATATTTGAGACCCTCCTACATACAGACAGCAGATATGATCAGATATAAATATATTTTTGTTTAATTGAATTGATTAAACATTACAGTTCTCACTATTTTACACTATAAAAGCCACAATTTGTTGAATAACAATGAATTCTTCTGTCACAACTGCTGCTCTGTTGGGTTGTCTTGATTATCAGTGTCAGTTCAGAAGTATGAATCTTCAGATTGTTCATCAAACGGTCCTGGTTAAGGTAGGCGTATCTGTTTTTTCAAATCACCTGGCTGCCCGCCTTTCTGAAAATGAGGTGTGTAGGTCTGTGCATGAAGGCTTGTACGGCTGGCACCACAAAGAAGCAGCAGCATGGGAACAATAATGCGGTGACATCTTTCATTTCATCTCTTGAGCTGAGCAATTAATCGTGAGCTTTCCTGTGTTTGTTGATGAAGCTGTAAGAATTGATACAACAACTGACAGACCAACTTGGCAAGCAAGTAGAAATTTCTCTTTAAAAAAAACTTACTTTCAGCTGTCCTTCCTTAATATTGGCATTAGAAAAAGACATAACAAGAGAAACCAAGTACTTTGAATTATTTTTGCTTTCATCCATTTGGGTTTTCAGTCAAAAATCTGGACCAGTTTTAAATCGATGGTCATTAAATTTGTCACAGACTTACAGCCAGCCTTAGGATACAGTGCCTTTCAAAAGTAGTCTTACACCTTAATCTTTTCACATTAAAACCACAACATCCATGTGTTTTACTTGGTAAAACCAGCACAAAATTGAGGATATTTTATTACTAAAAACATGACATGCATTTTTACTTGGGCTCCTTTTCTTTCATACCTCAAAATCAAATCAAATGTAACTTTCAGATGTCATCTGATTGATAATGTGGGTTAAATTTCCTATAAGCAGAGCTTTCCTGTAAAGGCTTCATAAGTTTGTTCAGTGAACATCAGGATGAAGACCAAGGAATGCAGCAGACATTTCCGAGGTGCATTTGATATGATAGACGGTGATCTGGTTAAATAAGACTAACATTTCAATTTAAGTACAAGATTGTGAGTGCCAGAAAACTAGCAATGCACTTTACATCAAACAGACCAATGCCATGGAAAAACCTGCTGGCTGCAGCATTGTGCTGTGGGACAGGGAAGGTTATCTGAATTCATGGATAGATGAAGGTAGCAAAACGCATGACAATACTAGAGGAAAACCTGTTAAAGGCTGCAAAAGGCTGGATACTGGAGAGAAGATTGAATTATTCAGTTAGAGCTAAGCATAATTATGTGTTCAAAAGGCTCAATCGAAGCACAAACCTTTCTCAAACTGGGAATTTGTATCTGATATACATACCCCAAGCAAAGTACAGACATTGTGAAACCACTATCGTACTAACCGGACCCAACTCATTAGATTTTCTTGAAAAAAACAACTTTAAAGCCTTTTTCTTCCAACTTTCAACTTTGTCTTGTTTTGTCACATCAAGATTTAAATTAAATTTTTTGTGGCTGCATGACATGACTATTAAGGTTAGGTTGGGCATTTACTTTTCATAGCCAGCACTGATTATGGGTCCTCATATGGGACACATGAGGACCTGGTATGGCCATCAGCTGCTTTAAACCCTGACTTACTTCTGCTCTCTTCCACAGGTTTTCTGTTGCCTTTTTCTTAACAGAATTATGCAAATATCCTCCACTCATGCACTGTACAGCACTCATTTTACTGCCATCCACACTTCATAGTGATTAACTTTGATTTCAGATTTAGGTTGTGCAGCTTTCAATTTAAGATCCCACAGTATTTCAAAGCACTTTTGAATTAATGTCTTTGTTCGGCACTTTATTGGGTGATGGCCAAATAAATCTGTGTAGGTCATATAAAACACCTGATACTGCAAACTAATTTAAATATTTTTAAAAAGGGTTTCTAACTATTCTTAATTTCAATTAGTCTGAAAAGGGCATATAAAAAAAGTGGAAAGTGGTTTTAAAAAAAATGATTTGCCTGTTTTGAATTTAATGTCAGCAGGCTTTTAAAATTAACCTTAATCAAGATATTTATCTAAACATCAGGGAGACGACTGTGAATATAAAGCATTCTAAAGAAGCTGACTTGTAAAGTATAAGGTTCGCTAGTTTGTACAAGAAGTTATGAGCAAAAATCTTCAAAGACTTGATTTTTTTTTTCTATCACAAAATTACGATTTTTGTCATTTTTCTTTTTCAATCTTCATAAAAGAGGCAGATAATCTTGGGAAATGTCCATGCACAACAGACGGGGGGCTATAAAACAATATTAAAACTCCTTCAGCCAGCTGATAACACTGCATGAAAAACATGATTCTGTCACAAAAATATTTTTGCCCTGCCACAAAGATACTTCATTATTTATGACTGACAAAAGTCAATATAGAGACTCCAGTCTATCAAAACTTCAACATTTAACAGAAAAACAGCCAAAAAGATTCAAAAGACAGGGTTAGAGGTAAACTGTTCATTGAGTTGAACATTAAAAACTTTAAATTCTACTCAAATGTTGAAACAAAAACTCCAAATGTCCTCCAGGCTGAAGAGAAGCCTGCCCATCAATGAGCATGGAACAAATCCACCCCGGATATCATGAGGCGAGGTGCATGAGTGCACACATGACACGAGCATCTCACAAATCAGAGAAGGCACCAATAATACTGACTGATGCATACATGCATGTACTGGTGCAACCCTTACTGATAATGCTGACCCCTGCTTCAAATGTTTTATAGCAACAAATCTCTAGTAAAAAACATAGAACAAAATAAAAGAGCCATCAAACCACCAAGCAAGAAAATCCCTTATTTCACACAAGAACCAGAGACCTTTTACTTTTAACACCCCAGCTGCTGTTTCTGTTATGTTTTTAGATTCTCAGTGTGGTTAAAATAATGGATGCGTCCACATCCATACCTACATTGTTTTCCCATTTCAGCCTTTAAAACTATCTCTTTGTGTTATCTATAGCTAAATAAAAAGAATGAATATTTCTAATAATCTCATTATGTTTGTATTTACTTTGCAGTCATTAACCATGTAGAAACAATTTATTATTGAAATCTGGGTGGAAAGTTTGTAGTATCAAGAAGCTGTGGCCGTGCTGCAATACTGTAACCTGTTTCCATGACCCAAACCTTTATGCTCTGCTCATCAGAGATCAGTTTCCAGAGGTAACGTGTCCAAAAGGATAGCACAGATATCCCTCCAGCTCATCCTGGAGAATCCCCAGAAGAGTCCTAACAGTGGGTTCTGGGTCAGTCCTGGGCGTTAAAAGGTCCAACGGTCCACCTCAGCTGAGTCCACTTGATTCAAAGGGACAAAAGTGCTACCCATAATCCTTGCAAATGGTGGAGCATTTCACATTATCTCTAACCCTGAGTCTGGCCACCCTACAGAAGATTGTTTTAGCCACTTGTATCTGAGATTTTGCTATTTTGGTCATGATCTTTATTTCATGACCATGTGTGAGGGTCAGAACATAGATGAACCAGTATATTGAGTTCTGGTTCCACCACCCTTTTCTGGTAGGAAGCCAGTTTCTTCATCTTGGCTGCTGCGCACTTGGACAGCACGCTGAAAGTCAGTGCTTGAAGGCACCAACAATAACGATGTCATCTGTAATAAACAAAGATGGAACCCCAAGGTTACCAAATCAGGTATTCCTGAATCCAAGATCCCTTGAGATAGAAGACAAGAGGCAGCTCTGATGGAGTCCACCACCCTCTGGGACCAAACTTCGCTTTTCATAAAGAACAGTAACATATCTTTTGGCTTTGGGACAGAAAAACTGGAAAGCCCCTCAACATGTACCCAAATACCAAATCTTACTGAATCCCCTCCATTAAAGACCCGTCGATAAATCATAAACGTCCTCCAGATCCACAAAAAAAGCCAGAAAACATATAGACCAGGCAACTAAACTCCTGTGACCTTTTCTGCAGTTCTGGAAAGATAAAGATCTGGTCCACATTTCCACTGCCAGGATGAGAGCCACAGAGCTCCGAGGCTCAACAATCAGTTGGATCCTGCTATGCAATAATCAAAACCAAGTCTTCCCAGCAAGACAGGAGAAATGTGATTCCTCAGTAGCTGGGATCCACTCTGGGTTGCTTTCTTATACATCGGGACCACCACCATCAGTTTTTAAACCAAGTGTTCTAACATAAATATAGGGAGGGGGGGGTTCTACGCACTTTCTGTGGTAATATGTGTCTTTTTTCTTTTTTAATCGCTGATCCGACTCCTAATCCCAAACCCTACCACACCCCACCCGTATCCTCATACTGTTCAAGCAAGACAACCAAGCTCCAGCCAGCACAATTACCAGCCCACCACCTGGCCAGGGACCATAGGAAGGCCACCAAAAGCACGCACCAAGCAGTCTGGGGTAATGTTCACCAAGAATGCACAGAGATAAAGGGAAGCCAGAGGGTTTGATAATGTGCAACGTCGTTGTTGTAAAATAAGGCAGAAAAATACACGGATGGTCTTTCTAACGAACAGTCAAATGATATTAGGGTTTGCTTGTCGCCTTGCACCTCCCTTCTCTAAATCTAACAGGTAGGGCCTGAAAATCCGACCCAGAAAATCGTTTTTTTTTTTTCTGTCGAAGTCGACAGGCACCTCCGGCTTCGCAAAGGCAAGACTGGAGTTACTGGGAAGATTGGATGAAGTCACTATTAGAAAAAGAGAATCTCTCTGTAGGCTTCATTCATGTGTCATTGTGCCTGTGCCTCCTGTGATCTGCATGCAGAAAGTTGAACCTAAAAGTAATCTGAATGAGGCCTCTGGCATCTTTGAGGCAGTCTGGTGTGACAGCAGCAAGCCTGAACCCAGCTCTGGGGGCTTATGTTATAAAAGCAAATCTGCACAGACAAATACACCTGAATACCCACGTTCACATCATCCATCTGAAATTAAAATGATCGATTACTCTCACATAAGGAGTTGTCTGTGTTTGAGCTTCACCTCCAACACTTTACTTTGATAATCTACACAGACTGGAGGATCTTTAAGGCCGAAAACCTTTTTTTTTTTAAAGATAAAAGTGCCCGTGTCAAGGCTTGATTGTGTCCTCCTGAGCCCGAGAAGCTACATCAATGATTAATGTTACATCCCAGCACTGGTGGTGTTTTCTCCAAGTTAAAAAGCACTCCTCCAGGTGTGCTTGGTTGGAGTGAACCTCTGTATGCTCCACAGTTCAGCAACACCAGAGGCTGAAACCTTCTGGATGGTCAAAGGCAGCGGTGGGGGAATAAGGCAGCTCTCCGCTCAGAGTTTCAACACTGAATTAACAATTAAATATTAAATGTTTGAGTCTCTCATCATCATATTCAGTCACTCACTGATATTGTTGCAAAAACCTGTTTTAAAGAGCCTTTCTTTGCTCTATTTAGGTGGTATGACAACAAGTGGAGGACCTCTCCTTGGTCTCCACATCAGAACCTGGGCGTCGTTGGCGTTTGGCTTCCCCATGGCGTTAGGAGGAACGGGCTCCATACGGCTCAGCACCCGCGGCTGCTCCTGGTACAGCCGACCCACAAGCCTGGCTCTGGAGCCCAGAGGCTGGGAAGGATCCACCACAATGTCCACCCTCATCCTCCACTTGATGGTGTGAAGCAGGATCTTCTCCTTCGACGTGGTGTTCAGCGCCACCAACCAGGTGGTGAAGCTCTGGTCCCTCTTGATGTTGGTCAGTAAAGGCGTGTTGGATTCGCTGACCGGCACCGCCCAGGTGACACTGGGGTAAAAGTTATCGTTCATGCTGACTGTGAAGCGGGACGGCTTGGAGGTGGGGCCGACTACGGTGACGGTCTCAGTTGTGTTTCCGTACCAGGGGTAGCTGATTCCGTCTGAGTCGCTGATGGCCCTTACCAGACCTTCTCGCAGCTGAGGCAGCTCCCAGCTCGACCTGCAGCGAGACAGAAACAAAGCCCCTTCTGGGTAACCAAGCTTTGGTTTCACAAACTCAAGAGATATAAATAAGGTACAAAAAAAGACCCAAAAAACGTCCATCTATCCATCCATGATTCCAGGGGGAGGCCTATGTACAGCAGTCAATGGGTAGGAAACAGGGTACTTCCTGGAGATCTTCCATAAATCATAAAGCACATGGCTTTGCTGCAACCTACACTAAGTTTTATCTTAATTATTTGATTGAACTGGTTTGCTTAGAGGAGAAGAAACCGTGCATTTGGCATGCACATGATGGGGCTGGCTTTGCTTGGTACACATTGATTTCTGTATTACTTACTGATTTATCGATTAAAAACTCAAAAAGTTAACATGATTTTTAATTTTATTATAGAAATGCCATTTATGTTTTGCACCTACTGTTGGAGATTGTTTCGCAAAGAAAAAATGCCCCCCTTTACACTGATAATTCTGCTCATTTTATAAACTCATTAACCTTTGATTTTGCATAAAGTTTTGTTCAATGAGTTTTAAGAGTTTTATGGTGGAAGAATTTGGATATTCAGGTGGAGAATGTTGTTGACTCCTGTTTCATTCGCGTAAAGAATTTCAATTTGAATGTTAAAATGAATGTTTTTTTAAATTCTCGAAAACTGAATATCCCTAAATTGTCACTCATTAAAATCAGTTTTTAGAGGGCTAAAGGCAACACCTTACTTTGAAAGAAGAGTTTGTGTTACAAAAAAGGACAGTTCTGGTTCAATGCATCCCTTAATGTCTTAAAACATATATAATTTATTAAATCAATGTGATAGTTTAGCATTAAAAAGTAAATGAATAAAAAGCTTTACTTTGTGTTTTATACAACTATTATTTACTATTTATTATTTAAAGTTTACATATTAGAAAATACAAAATGAGCTTCAGGAGATGACTTTGAGAAAGCTTTGTAATTATGATCAAACTTCCTTTTTATTCTCTAAAATATGCTAAACATACATTTAATGACACAAATATTGTTTAAAATACTGAATCAAATGCTGTCTCTTTAGCTCCCTTGTTTTTATAGATGATAAAAAGAACAAATATTGTTAACTTCTCTTAAAGTTGTAAATCTTTTATTTTGATTGTAGAGGTCCTATTTTTTTCTGTGCTACTTCTATGGTTATTGCAAAGGGATTTCTTCTGAATATGATCAGTTTTATTAGCAATCAATATAACTGGTGCACAAGGGATTCAGCCTTCAGCCTTTTCAGACTGTAAAAATGTATTTTTATTTCTAAATATAAGCATTTGTCCTCATTAATTTTATTGTATCTCAATAAATAAATAATAAATATTGAAAATGGAAAAATTGTTTGTTAAGAAATAATTGTGTTTATAAAAATCGCTGGTTGGATAAATTTTGACTCCTTGCAGTTAATACTTTAAACAACCTTCTTTAATCTTTGTTGATTTCTATTATTATCTTTGATTATCCCCATTTTTAGACCCGCCCAGAGTCCTGGTTCTCCTCTTATGCTCTGCTCTCTTCGTCTCATTCCACAGAATTTCTTTGGGACAATCTGATGAACCATTTCTGCATTAATTTTGCCATTTTTTTCAATCCTTACCCTGTTAAAACATTCATGTTCAGGTTTCTGTCAGATTTATATATAAAATGTCTTAATATTTCAAAAACTTGATAATGCTATGAAGGTTCTGATGAGATTGGCCAGGGCTCTGGAAGAGCAACAGGCCCACAGCATCATAGACTTCCCACTGTACTTAACCATGAGTTCATCCTTTTAGATTGTTTCTTGCAGCACTGCTCAAAGTTCGTCTTATCTGTCCTGGCAGTCCTTATAAACCTTTTGTGAAATTTTGAAAATGTTACTTTTTAATGCTTTACCTTCATGTTCACTCTGTGGCAAGATTAATAGGATGTGTCCTGTCAGTAATTCAAAATACTGAGCTTGTTTGTCACCTCATATTTATACTCCAAGAAAACAGAAAATATTGGATTACTAGATAAAAATAAAGCAAGCATTTAATAAATGCTTCAGTTGCATTTATTTTAAAGATATTAGGCATTTAAAATGTTGTAGTGAACTCAGATTAAACCTTTTTTGTGTAATATTTAGGTGCTTGAAAACAAGACACGTTTTTCCTAGAGGTGTTAATAAATGTGGAAAGCACTTTAAAACCGTAACAGTGCATACCAAACTCCTGTCAGTGCATGATCATCTCTTTGTTCTGCTCACAGTTTGGTCTCGTGGTGCCCTCTCTCTTCCTCCTATTTGTTGAGCTTTTATGATTCTGAAGCCCCGTCCTCTCCCCCACTTTATCCAGTACACCCACCTTAGACCTGGACCCTGCAGGATTACACACCCCCTCACATATGCCTTCCCCGATAACGCGCGTTTGTGCGCGCTGTGGGGGACGGCATGTCCCCGTGGGCATAGTTTGAGTGCCAGAGAGCGAGCAGCCAATGTTGTTTCATCTAATAGCAGCTTTTCTATTTACGTGCCAGAGTCACAGGAACAAAATCTGTCGTGGGCGTCTGAATGAAGAAGGCTGACAAGCACAGTGAACCTGCTGTGTGCACAAATGCTCCAACTCCCAGAGCCGCGCATCGGCATCAGCATGCTGGCGCAGCCGTGCCCGAAAACCGCTCGTTACTTGCGTAATAAACCACTCTGTTTGCGTGTGATTGGGACTCTGATGACAGATATGTTAACTCACATGCCGATGTCTCCGTAGGTGTTGTAAAACTCCATCTGAGTGCACGCCTGGATCCAACCCACTATCCAGGTCTCATTGCGCTGAATGGGGGGCATTACGACCCGTGCAGCGGCTTTAAAGTAGGGCGTCTTGTATCGGAGCACAATGGGAGAGTTTTCCTCAATGACTGTCGGGCAGTGGTCTATGGTGGCCGACAAGTCGTGCACCACGATGTTCTCCCGTTTGATTCGCGACTTGTTGCAGGCTATGCTCTGAAAGCAGCCCATGACTGAGCAGGAGAAGGAGAACCTGACAGGCCCGAGGAACCTCGCAGCTGGCTGGGACTCGACCAGTATCAACACTATGAAGCCGTACATTAGACGAGGCTGGAAGGCAGAGGTGGGTGTCACCACGCTGAAGGTATACAGAGCAGAATAAGGATCGCAGGGACTTTTTGATCCCTGGAGGCTCCACACCAATAGACTGCTACTCTGCTTATGGAAGCAGGTATGCTTGAACACTCTTAAATGCAAACCTTCAGTTTATTCGTTCCCTTTCCTTGAGAATCGGACCCATCTGTGCTCCTTCTGCAACCCCTACCCACAACCTTTGATCCTTCCCGGAGCTGTCATGTCACAAGAGGCTCTGGGGGACCGGCGGACACCGGGGCGCCGGCTGGGAAACCCGGGGTTCGGGTGGAGGCAGATGTGTAAGCGGATGCGGCTTTGGATATGAGAGGACGAAGCAGCTGGACAGAACCCGACAGATGGTTTTATTAGAGTCCGTCATGCCTTTGGACTCGAAGGGAAGCAGACCAGACGAAATAAACGATATCTGGGAGGCATCCGAACATCCGCGGTGCCAGATCTCCTCTTAAGATAAGATGAATCCTCCTGCCGGTTACCAATCAAACTGAGAAATACGCTGGCTTTGAATACTTCCTATAGATGAATGAAACAGTGTCATAGAGAGCAAAAACCCCGATATCATAGTAACGGCGGTGACCAGCTTCCGCGGCGTCCTGATCGGATGAAACGACTGAGTGTCGCTGTCCATCCCTGCGCGGTGCTGAACCTGCTGAACGGACCAATGAACTGCAGGGGGAGACTCGGGGCGTAGGAGTCTACACTGTAGTGGATCTGCGACTAGGTTCCTCCATATTGGAATGATGCTCCCTAATCCTGCGATAATGATGATAATGATCATAAAAACAAGCCCCCAGTGGATGGGATGAAGACTACATCAGTCTAGGCGGGGCCCTGTAGGTTCCAGCTCTCAGCTGGTTCTAACTCATCTCAAAAAGACACGTCTGGATCATATAGTGCCAGAAAGAAGCTAGTTTGTAACGTGTCTATCAATAAACCTAATTTATACTGTGGAGGTGATAACAATGGTGGTTAATTCACCAAATCTGTGGTCATATATAGATCAGTTAAAACTGAACAATAAAAATTTTTTAAGATTTCATTTTCCAGTTAGTATCTTACAGTAAAACACATTTTTATACAACCCAAACTGAAATTGACAGACTACTGACAGTCGACTGCAAGGTACAAATTGAGTTTCAAAATAAGAGAGATACTAACTGGAAAATGAAATCTTAAAAAAATGTTTATTGTTCAGTTTTAACTGATCTATATATGACCACAAATTTGGTGAATTAACCACCATTGTTATCACCTCCACAGTATAAATTTGGTTTATTGATAGACACGTTACAAACTAGCTTCTATAGACTATATTAGGATTTATTTTGATACACCTGGAGAGGTCCTGAACTACGAAGGTATTTTTGGTGCACAGATATTTGTGTTTTGTACCTTGGAAGTTGAAGTCACAGAAGAAAATTTTGTAGTAGTTTTTTAAATGTTAAATTTACAGTTTTACCCCATTTGATTCAAAATAATTGGTGCAAAACCCATCCACATATTTGTGGTAAAAACAAAAAAAGAACCCAAATAACCTGTGTATATTTTTCTTTCTCACAGCCACAAAAAACTGTTTTACTAGCCACACCTACTTTTTTCTGTATGGTCCTCCTTTTGGCTACATTTGTACCACCAGAGCCGGTCTAGGAGAGCCTTGCCCCTCTCCATTTAGTCCCACTGAAATTTGGTTGCAGTTCCATCAGAGTTCCGGTGGGGGCGATCGCCATGAATGCAATATGAATAGGAGTCTATGGAGCTAGACGGCTAAATTTTTCTCTTTCACCCGATAACCGTTGAGAAATCTAATATTTGATTGTAGGTTTCGCAAGTTTAAAATGGGTTAAATGTAAATATTGAAAGTTGAATAAAGAAGTATGTATGTTCTTTTGTTTTCTTACAAGTTGAGTTATTAGTGCCCATAACACGCTAGTATTTTTGCTAATGAACACTGGACCAGAGGTACCGCTTGACAGCATTGTGGCATCCGAATCAGCACCAGAATGTTAAGGTGGACTTTTTCGCCGAAGTTATTTTTTTTCCCAAATGTAACAACTTCTTGTGGGTTTCTGGCACTGTAACTATGGTTATGTATGTACTGTGAAATTTAAATGGAAAAATAAGGATTGCCGTAAAGCAGCATATCTGGGCATAAATGCGTATGATGTTTTTGACATTTTTAAATACTTTTTAAAGCAAATAAGTGACTCTAAAAAATGTAACGCCCAGCAATGTTCAAATTGCAAAAAAGACAAAAAATGGTATCCTGAGAAAAGATTTTGAGGGTTATTGCTCCCTGGACCTCTATTCATTCTGCCCTCGTCATGAGAGCGCCCTCATATGGAACCAGAGTGGAACTGCAACCAGTTCAGAACCCGGAAGTACCATGAGAGTGGGACGTCTCTCTTTATTAGAATTCATCTGGTTATATTGTAAAAGTGCGGCTGCAAGTCGGGCATTCAGAGGAGATTCAAGTCTTAAAACGTTCCAAAAACTCCTTGAGACGGAAAAAATGAAAGCATCTTTGATATATGCTCCTTTACTGTCTATTAATAGAACAGCGAGGCCCATCAGAACCGTATCAATAGGGCGATATGAAGCTAAAGGGCGATTTAGCATATTTTCCACTAAAGTTAGCAGCTGCAATCAGCTCTAGTTTATAAACTAAAATGCTTTGACTCTTCTACACAAATAGAAAAATCAGTCAAAACCATTAGGATTGATGAAACCTTTAGCCTTTTCAATTTCAAAAAGTTATAAAACTACTACAACATTTTCCTCCCTGACTTCAACTTCCTAGTTACAAGGCACAGATACTTTTGCACCAAAAAATACCTTCATACTGAACCCTTTACTATGTATTTTGAAACAACTTTCTGAAATAGTTTATAGTTTTAACCTAGTGTGACAAGGTACACAACAAGGGTCCAGGCAGGATTTGGTCCCACAACTACCATGAGAGTCATGAGTGCTAACAGTCAGCCAAAGGGATATCCCTATGGCCAAGCAGCCCAGGCACATGATCTATCGGAGCTAATACACTAGTATTTTTGTCTTTAATCATTCTCCAAGTAGCCTACATAAATCAAAACTATTTAATCAGATTTGAACCCTGAAGATGTGTTTTCTACTGTGATCAACAAGCCATGGATGTAATCCTACCAGTACACTTACCACCACCCTGCAACCTCAACATTTTATATGTTTAAAAGACGTACAATTACTTTTTCAAACTTCTTTCTTGTTATTGTCATGGAGCTCAATCTTTGACTCCTCTAGCAATAACTTGTAGACAGCTTCAGTTTTTTTGTAAGGGCTGAAAGTGTCAGTTTTGGAGCAGACTTAGCAAATGATTAGCACATTGTTGATCAAAGAATGTATGTATTTAACTGTGTTTGGTTCAAAAAATTGGAAGATTTCTGAATGTTTTTCAGGGTCTAGAGGCGGCTGTCAGTTTGTCACAAAAACCTCAACACACTGAATTTAATCCAAAATACGCTATGATGCATGGTGGCTGTAATGCTCAGTTGGCTTATATTAGAAAATGTTCAGTTTATACAGTAAATGTTAGATTTTCTACAGCAAAATGCTGACACTGTTTTAAAACAAAATAAGAGTTGCTGAATTATAATTAATTTTTTGTGACATTGGTGTACAGCTCCAGTCCTGAAGGGCTGGTGTCCTGCCAGTTTTAGATGTCTCTGCTTCAACACAGCTGATTCAAATGGTCTAACTACCTCCTCAGTGTGCCGATGTTCTGCAGAGGGCTGCTCATGGTCCATCACTTGATTCAGGTGTCTTGAACCAGGGAACAAACTAAAACATACACAATACCAGCCCTTGAGGACTGACTTTGGACATTCCCGCTTTAAGGTTGACTCAGTGGTATCCATATGAGAGATGAGCAGTTTTTAAATAAAATGCTTAAAAAAATAAATAAAAGATTGGTTTTATTACTTTAGTGTTTTTAAGTAATATCTAGCCTGCAAAAATGTCCAGAAAAATAACGATTCTCGAAAATTTAAAGAATATGAACTTTTTTTCTCAAAATTCTGATTTTAATCTCAGAATTCTGACTTTTCCTCAGAGTTTTGACATTATACTCAGATATTTTACTTTGATCTAAAAATTTGATGCTATCCCCTCAAAATTCTAAAATTAGTCTGAGAATTCTAACTTGAACTTTCACTTTTTTCCTGTTTTTTGTTTGTTTTTTTCCCCAGTCGACCTATTTTTTATCCGTAAATGCACCAATTCTTATTGAGAAAAACCCAAGGCTAAAAGCTAAATTATTTTACTTTGAAGGCCAATTGTTTACGCCGACCTTCATCGTCATTTCCTGTTTGCGCAGCATGCACGCTGCTGCTCTACAGAGCGAAAGAAAATTAGAAACTTGCCACGTTTGTTACATGTAAACATGCTGTTATTACAAAACAGCTGAGACGGGTTGGTGGTATTTTAGATTAAAACAACATGGTAAGAGTCCGTTTTATTTTAACATCCTCAAACTAATGCTAAGCTAATAACGAGCTAATGATGATGCAGCTATAAGTTGAATAGCCCTAATGTACAACAATATGTGAGCTTTATAAGATATTCAGTTAGATTTTAACCTAATTATTGTTCACACTAGTGCGGTATGGTTAAACGATGATGTCCCTTTTCATATTTGTTGCGTTTTATCTATAGTTTCTGTCCATGTTGGATGGCTAAAAGCTGTTTATCATCAAAATAGCTGCTTCCTTGTGTTTTGTGTAACCTTTCTTTATTTATCAGGTTCCTTCAGACTGCAAGGTCCTGATCCAGAGGTTTTACCAGCTTCAGTCTGAGCGGATAGAGACCTATCGACTCTTTGAAGAGTGAGTTTGAACCTCAGATTATTACCTCAAGGCTTCACACAGCTCTACAAAATAAATATTGAGGGCAGTTCCCATTTTTTAAGTAAATGTGTGAATAAAGGTGCAATTGACATGATCATTTTCAACAGGTGTGGTAACAACCCAATTCAGCCCTCTTATGCAAAGAAATCTTAACAATAGATCTCCATAAATTATGTGCAATGAAATCGTAAAAGTATGAACATGTTTTAATAAAATTTATTGAATTGCTTGAAGATGATCCCATCCATCCGTCCTTCAGTCCATCATGGCAGACGTCTTATAATTGAAGGACATATGAATAGAGAAATATGTTGAGACATTCTTTATAAAAATCATATTCATCTACAAAAAATGTTCTTGTAGATGAATATGATTTTTATAAAAAATGTCTCAACACATTTCTCCAGTCATCTGTCCTTCCGTTATATGATGTATGTCATGATGTTCCCACCCCCAAATCTTACTGTTAATGCAGTAAACTTCAGACATTCTTCAACAAGCTTTTTCTTCAGCACTGGAGTCTTGTGTGGGGTGTGTTCATACAGGTCATGGTAGTTTGTTGCATTTTTAAAACAATTGTAGCTGCTACTTCAAGGTCATTCTGAAGCTCTCTACAAGAGATTGTGGCTCTTGGATAACTCATAAAATCTATTCACTCCAATGTCTGCAATCGCGCGAGGAGCATCGGGTTGTGGCCACGTTAGATGTAATTATCTTCTTTCAGCTTCTGGATTATGGCCCCAGCAGTGTTAACTGGAACCTGTAGTAGTATAGATGCTTTTATATAAACTAAGACACCATAAGATATGTCTTGTGACACCTTGATAATGAGACACCTTGTACTAGGCCATTCGATGGGACTTAACAAGCTGATAATTTGACACTAAAGTGGTAGGATTTCTTTCTAATTAAAGATTCATTTCAGTTTTAGCAAACTAAAAAAGGAATTCAGGAGCCCATTTCTGAAGTGACGTGTTTTTTGGGGTTTAACTGATGAAGTCTCATCTCCTCCTTGCTAAGCAGAGATTTCTCTCCTCCCAAAGCAGAACTAATAGTATAACCCTGAACAGACCAACTTTGCTTCACAAACCTTTCGATACAACTTGGAACATGACAGAAGACTTAAAAGAATGTATTGGCTTTGTCTTCGTTTCCTACAGAACTCCTCCAAGTAAATTAGCTGCTAAGATGCATAAATGAACCTTCAAAGTAACCAGCTAAAAATTGAACTAATGAGCTCTAGAAGATCTGGCTGTGATGGAGGACAGCACCCTAAAGAGACAGCAGTAACATGGACCAAAATTTAATAGCATAGCGCTGTTGGCTGACCAAGAGAAGATCCCTGCTGGATGAACGCCATATGTGCAGGGGTGCTGTGGGTCCAGTCTTGGCTTTTCTTAACCATGCACAACTTCTTTTTTCTGAGTCTGCTTCCATAAGACTTTTAAATAAAGTTTTTAGACTTGGGTAAATTTTTCCAAATACAAGTTTATCTTTTTTTTTCTAATTCCTCCGGGCATACTTGCCAGACGACACCTGCCTGCTAGCCAGGGGTCTGACATCGGCAGCGAGTGAGGCGATCGCTTACCTGCGGCATACAGGATCAGCTTTCCAGGTTTTGCGACAAACAAGGCTGATCCTGCTTGGCTCGACTCTGCTGTTGATGCTGGGTAGGCTCTAAATTAAAACTACTTCCAAATCTAGAAAACATAACCCTGACTGTCAAAATAATGACCATCAGCTCCTCCCTATTCTCCTTTATTATTGGCTCTATTTCAGTAATAATTTGTGTTGTTAAATTTGAACCATATGATATGACAGTCTCCATATTCCCATTTATAGACTATCTGCACGTTATTTCGGTTGTCACTTTCAGTTTAGTTTTGTGTTGGATTATAAACATCAGTCCTACTAGGAACAAATGTTGGTATTCTTTGTTCAAACTCAATCCATCCCTGACTGCAATGTTTCATGCTGAGTCAAGAATCCTATTTTCTTCTGCAAATTCTTGGAACTCATTGTTTGAACAACTCACCTGTTTTGCTGTTTCATACTTTTTGTTCCATTTTGCATGGAAAATGTAATCTTGAAAAAAAACAAACAGAGAACGGTCTCTCATACCAATAGACTACCCGATGTTAAATGATAACCTTTGAGCATTAAGTTAAACTTTGAACAAAATGAAAGAAGTTAAATTTAAGTTAGAACTATTTTTCTTTCCACTGCACAGTCGTTCCCATGACCTTCTTTCAGTCAACATGTGTTAGTGACTTGTTATAGCAGAAACGATTATGTAAATCTCACATCTTTATTCCCTCTCTGCTTTATATTTGTTCACATTATCTCCCTGTCAACAGGGTTTTATCACAAAGAAATCAGAATTTTATGCCAGTATTAACCCTTTTTTCTTTTTTTTGGGTGGCTGCTGTTCAGGGGACACGAAGCCTACTTGAGGACTGGGCCCCATTATGACTTTGAGCACTATAAGCAGCTGGTCCATGAGATAACGCAGGCCTTCAGCGGCATTTCGACGGAAGTTCTGGAGATCAAGGGAAGGCTCCATCGAGAGTTTGAAAGAGCTGACCTTTCTGAGCACATCGAAAAGCTGCAGGGCAAAGAGAAGCAGAAACTTGAACTGGTGGGTAAACTTTACTGTTTAACACAAGGGACAAAACATCCATCCATCCGTTGTCTATACTCTTAACTGTGCTGGGTGTACGTGTCTGGACTTTGATTTTGTGTATCTACT
Source organism: Apricaphanius iberus (assembly GCA_028564705.1). Classification (NCBI taxonomy): domain Eukaryota; kingdom Metazoa; phylum Chordata; class Actinopteri; order Cyprinodontiformes; family Aphaniidae; genus Apricaphanius; species Apricaphanius iberus. The sequence goes on along the minus strand of JAPXFQ010000804.1, from coordinate 3,009,640 downwards.
ATCTACTGATTCAGAGTCCTGATCTGATATTTATATAGGTAATACAAGGATGGAATATAGGATGTTCCTTATTTTTTTATCTAATTCACCTTATTTTAACCTTTAACAATTCTGTTAACATTTCTGTCAACAAAAAGAGCAGTTCTGTGAGGTAGCCTTAACAATCGAGTAATAAATAACATCAATTATTCACTTTTGGACTTCAGTGCAACAATAAATATAAAAAGTTGGCAAAAAAAAGCAATAAAACCTCAACTTAAATAAACTTATTAATGAGAATGTATATACATATCAGGGGTCATGATAACTGAATATTTTCCCTATTTGACTATTTTCTTTAGAACAGTGATGGAAAATCTGAAAACTGTATGTCATTTTTACAGATTATTAATTAAAAAACACACACATCTCTTGATGCAAATGTACAGATATATTCAACTTTACAGGTTATTCCAGAAAAGATTCCCAGACACTTTTATCATGGCATGTGTCTGACAAAGAGCTGACTGCACAGTTAAAAGTTTGAGACTTAGGAGCACGACTGTAGCCTTTGTGGCTGGTTAAACGCGCTACCATGTGTGCCAAACAGTGGTGCCTGCTGCTGCTTTCCTCTCGCTGAAGTGTAATTTACGGATCAGGAAAACATTTTTTCCCCAGTCTTTTGGACTTCTGATGGATTTAATTGGAGAAATGTTTGCTCATTTTAAAACTTTGGCTGAAGTACCGCTTAATTCATCCTCCAGATCATCTAATCCATCTTCAGAAGTCATCTATCCGAGGCAAAAAATCCAAAACCTTATGACCATAACTTCTGCAGCAATCCCACTTTTTGATTAGACACAAATGGGCTCAATGTGAGGGAGAAACCGCAGCAGGCCCATTGATCCTGACAGAACTGCTGTAAGTTTGTGACTTTCTCACAAATGCCTTACGTTACATCGGACTGGGATCAGGGCTTTGTGATGGTCACTTCAAAACATAGATCTTTAAGCCTCTTTCTGTCTAATTTAGCACTATGTTGAGCCTCTTTGTTCTTTTGGAAGAGGTGTTTGCTTCTGAGCTTTAACTTCCTGGTTGAGGTCTTGAAATGATGCTTCAGTAATTCCACAAAATATTTTTTGTTCATGCTGCTACTTCATGAAAAATACCAGTCCCTGTTGCAGCAAAACACCCCCACAACGCATTGATGCCACACACCGAATGTGTATCCGGCTATTTTATGTCGCTTTTTCGAGCATTCGTTTCTTCCACTGTACCAAAACGGCCTTTCAGTCCATTTCACTAAAGGTCTTGTTTCCCTGTAAATAATGATAATAGTAATCTTACAGGGCTGGACGATTTGTAGAAAAAGAGCACATCTGTAAGGGGATTAGTCACATTGATCGATATAGATAATTATTGATTACTATAAAAACATTTGTACGTTTTATTTCAAGTCCTGTCATGGTTATTTTATGCTATTCCTTTAAAAACAAATTTTGATAAGAATTGAATTCAGCCCTTCATTCCTTAACACCTTAACTGATAGTTTGTAAGAAACAAAAATAATCAAGTTAAGAGATCTAAGTGATGTCAGTAAATACTGACAAATGCAAACAAATTACCAATGTTATTGATCATTAGTGGTTACATCTTTTAAAAAAAAGTAATTTGAATTCATGGCTTATCTTGATTCTTTTTTAATGTATTTTAAATGGGTTTTTTTGGCGCTTTATTCTATTAATGGCTCAGACATGTGGTTTAGTTTGTGTGTGAAAACCAGGACATTGAAGCTGAAAATGATCAAGTGCAGCTACTGAAGCTAACAAGCAATGATCTGTAGTATTTCCTGTGTTTTATTTTGTTCATTATTGTCACATTTAGTATAGATTTGGATCCCGTCTTGGTTCAAAGCGGGATGCAACATTTAGGCCTACCTGCCGGTGAAATGCTGAAACCTTTCTCCGGGACTGTTTCCTCTAACGCTCTTTGCGACATCATCTGTTGTAGTTCAAGTCATTTTCTCACTTCGGTGGTTTGAGAGGACAGAGGGCTCGGCGACCGATCCGCCTTGGTCTGTGTTTATGATTGTGTCTTAAACAGCAAAGGGTTTAGTCTGATTTAATGTCAGATAGTTAAATAAAGAAGGCTTTGTGTATTTTGATGCAGTGTATTTGAGTTTCTGGGTAAATATTATTTACTAATTGCCGATGTCAGGAAGTTATTTCAGTAACCATTACAGAGCATTTGAGTATAGATTAAAAAAACCCACACTATTTGGTTCAGAACAGGGTTTTTTCTCCTTTTTACACCATTTCTCAAATCATTCTTTACTTTTTCACTCGACCTCTCGTTCGATCTCAGATTTTGCTTCACAAACATTCTCATTTTCTAAAACTGTTCTGCAGAAAGGATGATTGAGCTTCACATTTCTCCGATATATGTTGTCTTCATGTAACAATTCTGGTATCTCTGACTTTTTTACCTGCTGTTGCCTCTGGACAGACGGCCAAATTGCAGCTGGCTAAGCAGCATGTCCAGGATCACCCAGAGGATGAAGGATGGCAAGAGAGAATTCAGGAGATCAAGCATGAGTAAGAGACACTTTATTTAGTGCATTAGCTGATTGTTGGTGCCTTTATTCACTTGTTTGATCATGAGCTTAAAGCTAATCTCAATAATTTTGAACTAATGTACAAGGACCTATGTTTTTCAAATCGATTCATTCAATTGATAAAAGAAGCATCTGTATAACTGATGCAGTACGGTAGTTATAAACATTGCCTTTGTCTCTGTCGTCGGCCAGGATCATAAAAAACAAAGAGGCTCTCAGTGAGATCATGCAGGACTTTAAATATGACTCAGAAGAGTGTGATTGACCAATGACCCCCTGGAGCTCTGCACCACCAGCCGTCTCACATGACAAAACCGCGGAGCCGACGGGGTGTTTTTCGCCCTGATGCAACTTCCATCTCAGCGCTTATTGATTCGCCTCAGGCTCCACCCCGCTGACTGCTGCAGTCTGATTCAACCCAGGGGGGCCTCTCCCGACCTGCCTCTTTTTTATGTGTAGTCGTGTGTTTGTTTTGCTGCATTGCTGAACACAGAAGAATGTTTATAATGTGACGAAATCCTTGTTGGAGCTCGTCTAACTACTTCGTGCTTATGTCATAACCTTTATTTTTTTAATCGATAAAGACACTTAAAGAGTTAAGTCTGAACGTTTATTGGGTGAGCTATATACAATGCTTATGAAAAGTATTTTCCCCCTTGGATGTTTTACTCTTTTTTTTGGCTTTTACAAGTCAATTGTGAACATTTTTTTTAAAGCAACCTTTAATGTCAGATGAAAACTGATTATTACAAAATAATGACAAATAAATATTCTTCCTCTTTAAAAGGACTGACCTAATTTAACAGAGCAAACTGGGAGCTAGTCGTCTCAGGATGAGTGAATTTATCGGGCCGAACGGGGGTGCCTATTGGAGTCAGCAGGGGAGCTGGCTCCCTGGGGTTGGCAATGGTCACCCTAGTTATTTTCTCCCCATCCCCATGCCTCTGTCCACCTGCTCCTTCATTCTACCATTCACAAGGCCTTGGGACGTGGGCACGTCACTGGGGTGCGGGATGGAGCTTCCGTCTTCGCTACCCGGTGGCGGCCTGGGTCCCGATTTTATTGAGCAATTTAGACACTACACTTGCAACATTTACAGGGAACGCACATGTAGGGACCTGGCGGTGTGGCGCCACAGGCGAGACCCCCCCGTTGAGGGGGCCTCGCCTGTGGTGCCGGCACCCACTGGTTAAACGCATCTAGACACTGAGGGCCCGGGGGGGGAGATGGGGGTACCCGGCAGTATTCCCATGTCCCCCCCCCTCTGTTTTAAGTGCACATTAGAACAACACGCAACAACACCACATTGAGCTGGGGGAGAGAGGCTGGGGGGTCTTTCCACACCCCTGTTCGTTGGACCATCAGGGGTCGGAGCCCGGATAGAACATCACGCCGTCTGGTCGGGGTCCTGGGCTGGTGGGCTGCTCTTGCCGGTGTGGGGCCTTGGCGGTCTACTTGTCCCCGTCCTGGTGGGCAAAGGGGTCTGTCTCCTGGGTGCAGGGGCAGGGTTCTCTACTGGGGTGTCTGTCCCTGGGCCTGGGAGTATGGAGTATAGTGTACGTATGGGGGGTATGAATGAGGGTATAGCGTCCTTTTTTCGTATGTCCTGTATTTGTAAGAATGTGTACACAAGAAAGGGAGGGTACGTATGAGTGTCTCTGTCTGTCTATGTCTACCTGTCAGGTTGGGTGTTTGGCTGCTCTCTGGCCTGATGCATCTTCTTCCCTCCCCGTCACTCCCCGTCGGTGATGGTTGCTCCTGCCCGCTGGTTGATGATGACTCTCGATGCCTGGGGCTGGGGGTCCCGGTTGCGGCCCGGCTCGGTCCTGGTGCATGTCGGGCGGGTCCTGGGTGGTCCGGTGTGTCGGGCGGCCGCTGTTTCGGGCCGATGTCCTCCTTGGATTGACTGGGGCACCTCTTATGGGGGTGCCGGGTTTGTAGAATAGGTTGGTGCCGTCCGGTGGATCGGTGGGGACCGTGCCTGGCGCCCAGTCCTCCTGCCGGTTCCAGGACTTCTGCTGGCTGGTCTGTTCACCTGGTGGGGCTGTCCGGCATTGGCTGGGCCCCTGATCTTGGCGCCCCACGTGGGGCGGGATCTGGACCCTGGAGCTGGAAGATCTGGATGTCCAGGTGCCGGCTGGGCGTGGCCTGGGGAGGGCGTACATCCGCTGTGGCTCTTGCTGTGGCTCCCTGGCGTGTGGATGTGTGGAGGCGGGCCGGGTTGTTGGCGGTGGGTATTGGTCCGGGGTGGCGGCGGCGTGTGTTGTCCGTCGGTTGGCTGCGGGTCCTCCTTGCCTGCGGCGGCGGCGGGGGCCCTTGTCGGCTGGTCCCTGGTTGGGGCCCCGCTGGGGGGCGGGGTGCCCCTGGTCCCCGTGGCCTCCGGTTCCTGATCCGGGCCCGCCCTGGCGTAGCCGGTTACCGGCGGAGCCCGTGGGCTCGTCACTGCGATCTCTCGGGCCCCAGCATTGCGGCTGGTGGGTGCTCCCCTGGGGCTTCCATCTGTTCCCCTCTTGGCGGGTGATCGACCCTGCGCTGATCCGCCTGTGGACTCTGTACTCTGTGGGACGCTGGATGCATACATCTCTTGCCTCCTCCATGTCTGTGCCGATTCCTGTAGGACGGATTGACGGTTCCTTACACCAGCTATCAATCACTTGCATGGGGAAACCTTATTCCGACCTGCATGCTCGCACACATAGGTGTGGGGACATAGGTGAGGACGGACATATCTTAAGCTGAGGTTATCATCATTAGTTAGTTGTTCACAGGAGCTTACCAGAAACATTTGTATTATGTTCATTAATCAATGCTTGTGTGTAGTGAATGTGTAATTCTTTGTTTATTCTACCAGATCCGAACTATTGGTTTGGTTCTGTACACTTTGTTGTTTTTGTTTTGTATTACTGTTTCTCTGCCGTCCGGCAGAGGTGGAGGACTGGGATGTTTTCTTGTGTTCTTTATTTGCCTCCCTGTCGTGTGTCATCGGTTCGCCCCTCTGTTGGTCCGGTTTCTTTTCTTCACCTTCTTCCTTTCTCCCTTCTTGTCTCAGTTTAATGTCCATGACGTCAGGAAATTGAACCCACAGTAATCACTAATAAAGATTTTTCATACATATACATCAAGTGGCGTACTACAGCGAAGCTGTAATACTCTGCTTGGGAAAGTAAAACTGTTGGGCTTGTACTTGGTACTCAGACACCAATTCTGAGTAGCATACTGCTAGACAGGACACGTAAAAAAAAAAAAAAAAAAAAGGATGAGTGAATTTGAGATGACCAGAGTGCAGTGAGTGTGTTTAAAGTGATCATAGTATACATGCAATGGCACACTTTTAACAACCAGGTAATTCAAGGTGCTTTATGTGATTTGGTGATAAGAAGACAAACAAACAGTCATTAAGAATTAAAAAGTATTAAAAATATATAGACACTTGTGTTTGGAACGTCCATTCACTGGTTAATCGATATTCTTGAAGACAAAAGAACACCAAGCAGTCAAAGAAAAAGGTCATTAAAAAGTATGCCGGGATGGATAAAAAAACATTTCTTGGGCTTTAAGCATCCCCTGGAGTTTTGTTAAAACGCAAAAAGCAAATTTTATACAAATATTGCAACTCAAAGTGCTTTACAGATTAAAAATTATCCCACATAAACCACATTCCAGGTTTAAAAGCATGATTACATTTATGCATTTATACCCCCAATCCCATGAAAACACACACACTCAAGAGAAAGATTAAAAGGGACACTGGGCAGAGTGCAGATGAGCTCGGTTGGGTAACGAAGAAATCTGCCTGGATGAGGCCGTTTACACACACTGAGTGACGGTGAAAGACTGAGACTCGTCAGAGAAGCCACCAGGACACCTCTTACTACTGTGAAACAAAAGCTTTAGCAGCTTTAAGGGTTTTACAGGGTTCTTTACCAGTCAAACCTTTACAGGAGAGTGGCGATGAGAAAGCCACTGTGGAAAAAAAACTCATCAAGGCACAACTAGAGTTTGAGAAAAGGCGTTCACTTGTATAGAGATTTACTTAGTCCCTCCGGACCCCTAAGCGTTTTACCATAGATTCAGACATTCGCCTATTAATGCACACATTCACACACTGGTGATGGAAGCTACATTATAGCCACAGCTGCCCCGGGGCGCACTGACAGGCGAGGCTGCCGGACACCGGCGCCTTCTGACCACCAACAGTAGGCAACGGGTGAAGTCGAAGAAAGTTATTTGGTTGGATGAGACCAAAATGGAGATCTGTGGCCATCAGACAAGATGCTATGTCTTTTGCACCCCAAACACTGCACATCATTACAAACAAACCCTCCCGGTCATGAAGCATAATGGTGACAGAATAATGCTGTGGGTATTCAGCAAGCCTTTCAAACGTTGAAGGTATTACAAAATCTTGGGGGACAATTTGTATTCATCTGATTTTCCAGCAACGCAACGACCTAAAGCATCATTCTAAAGCTACACAGACATGGCTTGAAGTCAAGGTTTGGTGAAAAACGGCATTCACAGCTGATCCCCACACAACCTGACAGAGTTTGAACAATTTTACCAAGAAGAATGAAGGGACATTTCAGAGTCCAGATGTGCAAGTATGCCTGAGACCTAGCCACACAGAGTAAATGCTGCGATTGCAGCCGAAGGTTCTTCTAAGAAAAACTGACTTGATTGAGGTGAATTTTTATGAAATCACATATTTTGATGTAATTGTCATTGTATCGAGAAATCAGTTTATGTTTTGATATTAAAGTAGTTTTTTTGTAAAAAAAAAAGTAGTCACATTCTGTATATTTGCAAAAGCAATAAAAACAAGAGGAAAAAAATTCAAGGGGTTTAAAATGTTTTATTGTGACTAAGTACTTATAATATTATAAACAATTCCTCTGGTTCCGACAACAAAACTTGTCACATTTTCAATGGGTGATGCTTTTACTTGATGAAACTAGGCTTATGGTTAAGCAGATCAATCATCTTAAGGAATGATGATTGATCATTATTGTCCATATAATAGCAGTAGATTTTCTTATATGCAGAACAATGTAAAATTAAATATTTACCCAAAACATATATGTTTCAGGAATATTGACAGATCTGAAGATAAGATTTTAACTATGAAACATTTATCAAATCAAAGTTTATTTATAAAGCGCTTTTCAAACACAGTTTCAGACAGATTTTAAAATGACCCCCCAACCCCCCTTCAAAAACCAAAAATAAAATCATCATCGCAACTACACTCCCCTCCCAACCCATCAGCCATACACACACTCACTTTAAACTAAGAAAAACTTACTTATCAGTCTGGAAAAGGGTTACATAGCAATTTCTAAGGACCAGATGATGAGCCTTTCACCAGGAGGTAACAAAGTAACGCAGAAGAACATCTAAAACGCTGCATGAGAAATGTGTTCCATCTCCCAAGGATGCAAGTAAAAAATGGCGTCATTCTATTCTTGCAGCTCTGGCGTGAAAAGTCTTGCGGGTTGTTTCTGGCACATCATCTGAACAGAACATTTTTTTATATGTTGTGTTTAACAGTTATTACTATTAAATACTCATGGTTCAGTAGGAGGGACCTATGATGGCGTGAAAGAGCACAATTCTCTGGTTTTGACGAGTATGTGTTGTTTTTAAGCTAAAGCAACGTTTGAGAAATAGAACATCATACCTACCTAAACATGATGGTGACAGTGTGATGGTCTGGGGCTACTGGGCTGCTTCAGGACCTGAACAGACACTAATTAATGGAACAATGAATTCTGCTCTATACCAAAAAGGTCGTCAGTTTGTGTTACACCTTAAACTTGAACATACTTGGGTTATGGAGCAGGACAATGAGCCACATGACAACAGCAGGTCCAGCAAATTATGTTTTTTTTTTTTCACTGGTCCAGTCAAAGTCTGACCGGGGAGTAATTATGGGCAGGTTGTTTTGAATACTGTTTAGAATCACAATTTGAAAACTTTCTTAGGTCAAAAACAGAAGAAATCCCAATGGAATACCTTATAACAGCACTGTGAAAAGGTGTGATAAACCTTACTGTAACAGTTTATTTTCTTCTTTTATGTAGGTGATTGTACCATGTATCCAGATATATTTGAAAAGAGATACTTAGAAGAACATTATTCTTAAAAAAAAAAAAAATGAATAAAAAAAGCTCTTACAGTTTGAGCTGTCAAACTTTCATGTAGCATTTTAAAAATCAGCTTCTTTAAAAAATATCATTTATTGACCATTTCCATACTCTTAAAAAATACCATTATTGGTTTGGGGGATCTAAGTGGCTCTTTAGTTTGCTTATATATTGGGGCGGCTCTAGTGTTATCCCAACTGAAAAAAATGAAATAAAAATAAAGTTTTAATAGTCAAGTTACAAATCCAGAAATCTTGGATCTCTCACCCGACTGAGTCAGTGACGATCATTTGGTTGGTTGTGGATTAATCTCCAGGGAAGCACTGAGTTGGCTATGAATTATTGTTTTGTAGAACCTGAAAAGACAAAGTAGGTGGTTCATACGGGAATAATGAAAAATAAGGATGGATTGAATGTTAAAAGAAAAACACTAAATACTCTGTCTGTCTAACTCTTTTATCTTTTTCTCAGCTCTCTACATCTCCTGCTAACTTTCCTTTGAGGCAATCAATACGAATCTGTCACCCTTGGTGAACAGAGACTTTACTCAGAAGACAGCTTTTACCTTTGAAAGCAGAAAAATCTGACCATTGCTGAGCCAACCAAGTGAGGTAGACTGAATGTTTCTCTGAGTTCATGGGCTCTTCACAGAGAAACATTTGGAGTAATTTTTTGTAAAAAAGGACCAGCATGCTAAGGCAAGAAACAAAACATGCACATGCGAGTGGGCTGTTAATTAGATGTAAATAGATTTATTTTCTCTTTGTTGTGGTCATCAGCTGAAGATCACAGGTCTGCTCATTAAAATATGAAATATAATCAGGCATCTTGATGAAAAGCATGTCCCTCTCTCCTCTCCCACTTCTGAGCCCGTAAAGTTTAAACCACACATTTTTACCTGATCATAAAGCACAGACTGAAACTCCACAGAGCCAGTTCAAAGACAATCTTTTCTCTTTTTGCTTAAAAAATGCTGAGCAGATGGTAAAAGAAAAAAAAAAAACCTGGGTCAGAAATTCAGCTCTGTGCAGTGATAGAGTAATGGGGTGTTTGTGAGGACAGGCTGAAATTCCCACAGAAAAAAAAGAGAGCCTGTGCTTACCGACCTGGTTGCGTGTTTTGTGGGATTTCTGCAGCCACGCCCTCCACTGATCGTACAGTTTCATTGACATGCTGCTGCAGCCAGAGGCATACTTGCGGACCCAGCCGAAAAACTGCTTCAGTTCTCGCCGCAGGGTGGCGTTTTGTTCACTGGATTTAGGATCACAGGAGCCCCTTTGTAGCAGCTCTGATAGGAAGAAGGAGGCGATGGACGAAAGAGAGGAGAGAAATGTGGGAGCAAATGTTAGGAGCATCAAGATTAGAATGCCTTGCACAAGCATGCGTGCAGCTGGAATCTTTCACATTTGATCACTTTAAACAGAATAGTAATCCACTGTTTTAAGGAAAGAAAGAAACAGAAAAGAACATTACAGAACTTTTCTTTTACAAGATAAAAATGTGTGGCTTGAATATGCATTCACTCTCCCCAAGTCAAAGCTTTGTACAGACACGTTTTTATGCAGTTCCAGCTAAAGAATCTTGACTGGTATGTCCCTACCAGCTGTGCACACCATGTCCCATCTTTGGAACTCCACCTAAGGTTAACCTCCACCCCAGTCTCAATTGTTTTGAAGGCTGTAACACATTTTCTTCCAGAATTGCTAATTTTAGTTTCCTCCATCTTCCCATAAACTCTGACTGGCTTCCCTGCTTCTTCCCTGCTTAAGAAAAACCTCCCCAAAGCATAAATTCAGCGTCTGCATTATGGGCTACATTTATGCCCCTTTTCTACTAGGCTCGGCTCTGACCAGACTGGGTCGGGTCTGCTCATATTTAAGGTATTTCGACTACCTTTGTCTGGGCTGAGCCAACCCCTTTTACTTTTGGCTCTGTCTGAAGCGGGCCGAGGCGACCCAACAAGCCCACCTATGGACTGATTGGTCCAAAACATTATTGTGGGAAACTGAAAAAATTCAAGTGCGAAAAGTGACAGACCAGCAGGACCAGAGAGCGGCAGACTGCAAGCACTGGAAGTGCATTTGAAGAAATGGACGGCATTTATGGTGAAAGGCTGATGACCACCAGGAGAGAGAATGGACTAGATACTGGATCCAGCATCACCATTTGTAATGCCAGAAAACGGTGAGTGATGACTGATTTTTACTGGAACTTTTACTACGCTGAGTCCATGTCCTCGATCACTGCCGCCTTTTGGAGCTGGCAATGGAAACACAACCAGGCCATTATGGGTGAGGCTGACCCGACACTGCTTCAGCTGAACCGACCATAGTGGAAGATGGCCACTAGCTGAACCAATGGTAGACCTACTGAGGCTACAATGGAGCGTGTCTGGATCAACCTGCAGAGTAAAATCCTTTACTATTGCTACGGTTTGTCTAGATTTCAGTGCTTCAAGTTCCTAGTAGAATAAAAATTTGAGAGAAAGTTAAATGTTTTAAATAATTCTCTTATATAAAGTACAACATTCTGTAAAGCACATGGGCTCTTTTCGTGCAAACTGAAGCTTGAAACCAAGACTTTTTCTTCGGTTTAATGACCTCAGCCAAGGAGGTGACATTCCATATTTGGGTTTCAGAGAGACAAAGTTGTCATCTGCCAAAATCAATCCTTCATGGCAAATGACAGAGCCCGATAACGACTTCCTTCCCCTGGGAAGTAAATACCGCCATAACTTATGTAGCTCATTATCTGCTCCCAAACCTGCTTCCACTCAAGCTTTATAGGCTCTGTGTGTGCCATAGACTGACAGCCAGCTCTGTAACTGGATCAATCTTTGAAGCGGACGAAAGAAATTCATCAAATGTCCTCCTGGCTCTCCGCTGTTCCCTCTAATCCTCTGCGTGGAGATCTCTATCTAGGTAGCAAGCTGACTGATGTTTGGTTTCCTCCGGGTCACATGCGGTTTGGATCTTCTTGTGCAGGATGTTTAAGGGACGTTGTTTCTCTGGCTTTAATTCCCAGCAAAATGTTGATTAATAGAAAGGAACAAATGGCCGAAATCTTTTGGGATCTCAGATGTTTGGGTGGCATTTAAAACCAACTAAAGCTGTGAGTCAGCCACAGAACGGAAATATTTCAAACATTTTTTTTTTTTTTTTGCTGTCTTTTCATTTAAACATCTGCAGATATTACTATAAAGTTTTAAGTTTCCATAAAGGCAGATCAAGGCTGAATTTTAATGTGACAGAGTAATGTTTGAGAGGAAATGTTTTTCTTTCGGACCCACCTCCGCTGGGTGTGGAGGCCGCGGTCGGGTGGCTCCAGTCACTCCAGATTCCAGGTTTCCTGGAGCCAAAGATCCCCACAGGGTTGCACCTCACCTGGACGAAATAGACGGTCCCAGGCTTGAGGCCTGCCAGCCGGCATGACGTCAGGTTTCCAATGTCATCAACGGCCTGAGAGAGGAAACAGCACAGTGATGAAAGAAAGGAGAGGCAGTGCTTTCACTACAGTGGACAAGGACAGTGAGGGCGACTACAACTTTATTTTATATGGGAAATTTCTGGGAGAGAAAAAAGGAGTCAAGAGAAGTAAAGAATGAAATAAGAAAATTGAAATTCAGGAGTAATATAGAAGAAAATTTTTAAAGTAGGCATGATCTGAGAGCAGCTTGGCACGGAATCAAATAGATGAGTTTGTTAAACAAAAATAAGGATTGTAAACGGCCCATGAAGATTAATGGCATTGACGACAAAACCTTGACAAATGTTTTCAATTGATTTTTTCTTATATCTCAAGCGTTCAGAGTTTAATGACAAAATTCAGGAATTTCAGAAATCGTATTCAGAAATTGTATTTAAAAACAACAATAGTAGCAGGATTTTAATATTAGCTCAGGGAGTTATGGGACTGTTTAAAAAAGTAAAGATTGGGAAGGCCGCCGGTCCTGATGCAGTTTGTGGACGCACATTGCAGTATTGTGATGATCAGTTGGAAGGAGTGTTTGCCCCACTATTTCATCTGAGTGCAGATAGTGGTTTGATTCCCAAACTTTGGAAAACCTTAAAAAATAATTCAGATCCCAAAATTTACTAATTCAAAGGTACATTAAGGAGCTTTGACAGGTAGCTCTTACTTGTGTCATAATGAAAACATTTGAGAGAATTTTAAAGGAGAGAATCGTTCGGCTGACCCACTTAGACCCACCTCTGTTTGCATATCAAGCTAATAAAGGAGTGGATGATGCAAAACTTTTTATTTTAGATTAGGTATTTGAACATCTGGAAAATCCCTGAATTTATGCCCAACTTTTATTTGCATATTTTTCTTCTGCTTTCAATAAGATGCTACCCCATATTTTAACTGATCGATTAGCGAGCTATTTTAAATCGCCAGGTCAGATTTCATTGCGGATCTTAAATCATTTAACAGAGAGGGTTTCAGCAAGTCATTGTTAATGATCATATGTCTGACCAGATCCTGTCAAACAAAGGTTCTCCCCAGGGCTGTGTTCTCTCACCTTTGCTTTTTATATTTTACACTGCAGGTCTACACGGCAGAAAAGTCATCTGGTGAAGTTCTCAGATGATTCTGTTCTGCTATCATTGCTCCTACACTCACAGTCAGACTGCGATCATCGCACAGTCCTGTCTTTATTTGTCAAATGGTGTGATGACAATTACTTGGATTTGAATGTAGAAAAAACTAATAAGATTATTATTGATTTTGGGAAGAATCAGTGTAATCATGAACTTAATTTTATACATGGTAAAGAAGTGAAAACCTATAAGTATGTGGGAACCGTAATTGACTCACGCGGGGAAATTTGATGCCGATACATATTCGGTTGTTAAGAGAGGTTAGCAAAAAGTTTGCTTAATGAGAAAGCTGAACTCGTTTGAAGTATCAAAAATGATTTAATGTAATTTATACTATACTTTTATTGAGTCTTTGGAATTATTATTTTATATGTTGGTTTAAAGGTCAAAGATAGAAATAATCTGAACAATATAATCAACTTTTGATTATTGGGATCAGGTTAAAAGACCTGAACTCACAGCGGAAGAAGAAGGTGATGCAGAAAGCAAAAGTAATTATGAATCAGCAAAATCACGTGCTAGCCAATACATTTGTTTTAATGCCTTCAGGTAGACAACACTATGCTAACTCTTTAATTCCATTGGCCATCGAATGTTAAACTTGTAGATTTTCTTTTCTCTTCGCTTCTCCGTTGTGTGAGGATTTAAGTAGTCTGGTTTATCTTTTTGCGGTGGGTTACTGGGAGACTAGCAAACTGAATTGCCCCAGGTGGGATAAATAAAGTTTTCTGATTCTGAAGTCCTTAGGCTTAGATATTTCTGTTTAGACATACACTGTGTAGTTGTAACCTCTTAACCTGCATCTCTTCTGTTTTCTTCTAGATTAATCCTTTTTACTAAGAAAGAATCAACCATTCTTTTTTTGAGAAATATTGAGTCTTGAAAATACCAAAGACGCCGTCTGAAGGAATTACAACTTCAAAAACCTCCACTTCCTGAGTGGGACCAAAGCCAGATTTAAAAACATTGGAATTTCCTTAAAAATAATGATATAAGGACGAAATGCCATCAATGCTGCCACAGAGTTTAACAAGCTGGTTTTTGGATCACCTTCCAGTCAGCACTGTCCTCCAGTCGGTAGCGTATCTGATATTTGGCCTGAAAGAGGACATCCTTGAGCTCGGGGGGACTGTTCCAGCGAACAATCAGCTGGTCCTCGAGGCTGCCGACTCGACTCACCTGGACGTTAGCAGGGGGGTCTGTTGTCACTGCAGGGCAAGCACAAGCAACAAAGAGTTTGTATGCAGCCTTACAGCTGCTGTTCACATTTACAGGACATGTGAGTGAAAACTGGAAGGAAGAAGATAAAAAACCTTAACGGACATTAAGAAAAACTGAGGAGGGCCGTTGTGCAATATTTTTAATGTGGACTCCGAGGTGTGTTTTTGTACATTATTTGTTCAGCGTCTTTACAAGAGTTTAGCTGACATTTTGTTCCTATAATGCAGTGAAAAATCCCCACTGTTCTATAACAAATCAGGATGCTCTTTAGTTGAAAAAGATAAAATCCCCTTCCCTATCGATGCCTTTATGCCTTCTTCACTGGCTGAGGAAACATCAAGCGCAATAAAACATTCTTATAAAGCCTTGATTTATGTTTAACCCATCTGAACAGTCAAAAGCAGCACATGCTTACTGTACAAACCCATGTCTGAAGTTTTCTTTTCTTTTAATAAGTGCAATTATTTTGATTTATCACAATAAAACTACTCTAAACTCTTTGCTGAAGATTGGATGATCCCAAACACTCAAAAAGTGCCTTTCATCTTGCCTTTCTACGGAGGTCAGATGATTTGTGGCTCTGCAAAGCCAATGTTTTCCTGCAAGAACACAATGTTCCTCATTAAACACAACAGGCCGCAATAAAATAATTCAGCTCCTTTGAAGGAGAGGAAACCAAAGGACACATTAACAGAGATAACAGTACAGAACACAATCAGCTGATTAATCCACCTATTAAATATTTGTTGGTAAATTTCTGCTCAGCACATCCACCGCTGCTTTCTCTGCTGCTAGATAACATTATCAGATATCTTTACTCAAATTAAAAAGATGAAGATAATCCATGTAGTCTTTTTTAAATATTGCTTTAGCATGATGCAGCAAAGTAATCCTATTATACCTCAATTTTACCCCTAAGAGCTTACTACCTTTAGGTTACTGCTTCTGCAGTTTGCAGAGAGCATTTATTGGACAGCAAACGCTCCAGATATCAAACACTGCTTAAAAGAATGAGAAGGTTAGAGGACAGCAGTATATAGAACTCTAAAACCTAATTAGCAATTAACTGGGATGCATCTACTGAGTCAGAAACTTTACAGTAAAACTTCTAAGTGACAAATGCTGCAATTTATTCCTTCAGTCTAACAGAAATGTATTTATTTATTTGCATGAGATCTGAACAGAAACAAAAGGAGATGATGAATTGAGGAGAATAGGACAAAGCAATAAATAAAGTAAAAAATACAATGCGATGAAAAAAGGTATTTGCCCTCTTTAATGATTAGATTATGTGATGCTAATTTTATTACCAGATCATTTATGAAGGGAAAAGAACCTGCTTTATCTAAACAAAGCACAACATAACGATGATTAAACATAAAAAAAACAAAAAATAAAGACTGAGTTTAATTTTAATAGCCACACCAAGGCAGACCTGTAGAAATGCATGAAATCATTTACATAAAACCTGCTGAAAACATGTAGTAAATTAAATGGCCTCAAAAGCAACACAGAAAAGATATAAAGCCATCTTCTAGGCATTTGGACTCCAGTGAACCAAAGTGAGAGTCGATATCTTGAAATAGAGAAAACGTGGAACAGTAATTCTTCACAGTAAGTGGCCAGTCTATCAAAAGTACCATAGGAGTGCATTATAAACTCATCCAGGAGGTCCGAAAAGAGCCAAGAACACTGTTTAATGCTCTACAGATTCAACAATAAGAAAGAGATTAAATGGAATCTATGGCAGAGATCCAAGGTGAGAACCAGTGCTGACCAGAAAGATATCAAAGGTCTGTCTCAGATTTCTCAGAAAAAACTCCTGATAGGTCACAAAACTTTCGAGAAAAACATTTTTTGGTGTGATGAAACAAAACAGGAACTCTCTACATCTAGTGAACTCAGCTTTTCAGAAACAGAACATTGAAATGATAGTGGTAGAGAGGACTGCTTTAACTGATGACCGCTGTCATAATTTATGGCACCATAAGTGTTTTGGTCTACCAGACACCAGCGAAGGACAATATTGATGCATACATTTTTTACCTTAAAATCAATCGCACCTGGATTATGCAGTATGACAAATTATATTTAGTTAAAATTAACTTAAACAGGCTGTTGACACTGGCAAACACTACAGTGTTGTTGCTGAAACAAAATTAATCTTCAAAGAAGAGAGCCTCTAAACTAGGTTGTCACTTATCGCTCTAAATGGAAGGTTTAAAACCCCAATTTTTTTTTTTTACGTATTAGTTTTTTTAACCTGAAATTTAAAACAGTTGACAATAACACCCCCCCACCCCCCACCCCCCACCCCCCAAAAAAGCACGACAATTGTAGGTAGAAATCTTTTTTAACAACATTGGTTGTGTTACTCCCTTCAACATTTTTTTGATAACGTTTCCGTGTTTGATCTCGTCTTCTATCCTGTTCACCTGCCATGTCTCTGCGTTGTAAACAGCTTTCCATGATATAAAGACTGGACATTTTCCTTACTGACCAACATCCAGGACGTCGAGGGAGCTGATGATGGAGGAAGCCGAGCCCAGCTGATTGGTGGCCTCCACCCAGATCTCATATGGGGTAAAGAGAGCGATTTTTGATGATATGCAACAGGAGTAACCCTCCTTCTCCGAGCTGTAATTTTCACACTCATTTTCTCTTTCATGCCACCTGAACACAAAACCAAAAAGAAAAAACAAACTTTTTGCTCTGGAGATCATCATCTACCAACCACACAAAAAGAGATAAACTATATGATTCAGACACTCTGCTTGTCTAACTGAATGTCAGGGGATCCACTATGATCTGCCTTACCTCAGTCTGTACTTGAGGGTATATTTGGTTGGGATGTGGGTCTCGCCTTGCCCACCCACGCTCCACCTGCAGCTCAAATCCTTTGCGTTGTGGGACCAGCATGTCAAATTTACTGGCTTCTCTGGAGGCACTGGAATATAATTAAGATAGCAGAATAAGGTTTAAACAACCAAAAAAACAAAAAAAACACAGTGTACCAAAGCATGTCCGTAATGTTTTCGTTTTTACTTTAAAAAAGAAGAAATACATTGAAAATGTTCTGTTACTGATGTTTAGGAAGCAAAGAGATAAACCAAAGGTGAAAGGTCAAAAATTTTTGGTCTGATTAAAGTACATTACATTACATTTACTTCTTGTAGTTTAAAATGAACAGAACTAACATCACATTAATACATATGAGTCAGTTTTTAACCACTGTTTCAGAGGTTCTTATTTCCTGTCCCTGTTTAAATAAACTCTCACAGATAAGATTAGGGTGATGTATGAAGTTGTTATTGTGTTTTGTTGCAAATTAGTTTTATTTAAAGTCTTTGTAATTTTAAGCGAGTATTTGAAATAATTTCAGCTGATATTTTCTCCTGATTTCTCACTGCCTAAAATCAGAATACGATTTATTTTTGTAAAATATTTTAAACGACGCCTTAGTTTCCTTCCACTTTGTAATTACGCAACATTTTCTGTTCGTCTATTAGATCAAATTTTAATACAAACATCTGAGGTTGATTCTTTTGATCTGATTGAAAGGTGACAAAATATCGAAGGGGATGAAGCCCCAACATACTGCCCACATGGAGACAAGAACCGGCGAGGACACGTCCATCTGCTCCGTGACACATCAGGTTGTCTCCAGATTGCTGTTGGGAGCCGTTCAGGCTGTGAAGCTCGACCCTCAGGATGTTGGACGACACCACACTGTAGGTACTCCTGGACAAACGAACCGCGTTCAGAGTCCAGTACAACGAGCTGGCGTGGAGGCCCAGCTCAGGGCTGAGCGTGCAGGTTGCCGTCACACTAGCACCAATTCTCAGGATGGGATCCTGGGGGGAGATCACAGCAATATCTGGACAAAGGAGGCACACCACACAAGCTCTTAGGATGGGCTACTTTTAAAAATACTTTTTACATGGGCAAGACATGATTCTCAGTGTAATGCTGACATGGGTGACCAGGAAACACCTACTGTGAAATTTTCGGCTCTTTTGCCTGAACAAATGTAGAAAACCTTAAGAATGTTTTTCAAACAAAATGAAGCTAAATGTGAATCAAAAACACTGAACTTGTTTGACAGCATGTTGATGGACTAGAGTCTTCTGATCTTGTAAAAAAAAGTTTCTCATGAAAAATGTCCAACTTTTTCTAACTTGTATGATCAAAACTGCATAAAGGAATTTTTTGTTGTTTTTATTAAGGCCTTTCTATTTTTCTGAGGTAGAAATATGATACACAACCCTATTGCAGTTCGCTGCATCAGAAAAACCTACATTAATTTCAACTGAAGCTTTATAATTTTAAAAAGTCCTAAAATAGTTTCTCATCTGAACTCGGGCTGATCGCCAGACAAAGAAACAGACTTTTTAAAAAGATTTAGAGTTAACAGCATAAAAAAACAAAATATAACTTTTTTAAAAACAATCTCTTGTATTCATTAGTTCTTTGTTAAAGTGTTGTATATTACAAAGATCCTGAAAAGACATGGTAATATTTATAAGGAAATCATTAGGGTTTTTAGAACATATTCTTGACATTTTTTTCTTTCCTTAAAGGTATTTAGAGATTGCAGCCACACACGCACTCACAACAAGGCAGGAGCAAAGCTTGTATTTAGGCATACCTCATAATGAATTAGATTTATAGAGCGTTAATCAAAAAGGTTCCTCAGATTTGTAAGTAAAAACATCCAACCATTATCTATATGTCACAGGGCAACACAGGATAAACAAACATGCACACACTCAGGGCAATTTAGAGAGACCAATTAACCTAACAGTGATATTTTTGGACTGTGGGAGGAAGCCAGAGTATCTGCGTATGCAGAGGGAGAACATGAAAAACCCATGCAGAAAGACTCCAGGCTGGGATTTTTAATCCAGGACTTTCTCACTGTAAAGCCACTAACTGCACCACTGTAAGGTCACGTAAGTAAAACCATGTTTTGAGATTTTTATTTTTCAAGATTAGTTGTATTCAGTGATTAGTAATTATTTGTAAAGGGATCTGGGGAAAACAGTATAATACTTGGGACTCAATAAAGAAACTGAAGTTGAAAACGACTTTTGGACATTTTACTTCTTCTAGTTAACCAAATGACTCCTCTTATTGTTGTTATGTACCGTCATAATAAATATTTTAAAAATGCCAATGGAAACTGAATCATCCTTATCCTTATCTACATTTCTATAGAATTATTCCATGACAACCTTTAAAAAGTTTTTTGTTATTTTTTTAACATAAAGCTTAGCAGGAAGCTTGCAAGCGTGATATATGTCCATTAAATGCGCTCTCTGTCATGCTTAAAAAAAAGAGAAATCTAACAACTGGATTTTATTAACAAAGATGCAGAATTACGACAGTTAATCCTTCTTGCAATGCTACACTTTCAAATAATAATAATAATAATAATAATAATAATAATAATAATACACCATTGTTTGCCATGTTGAACAAAAATATTGGAAAAGGGGATTTTTATTTTATTTAAAGATACAAACAGGTAAATATTAACAAACTGACTCAATCTCGGCATATGTAAAACTTTTTCCATTTAAAGGCAAAGAAAAAAGATTCTAAATCTAAATAAATCAATACATCTTTAATATCTTTAATAAATGGGTCCTTTCTTAAGGTGACTGTTATATAAATCAATTTAACCTATCCTCATAACTTGAAGTGTACAAAAAAGATTTTTTTATAATACATTATTTTGTCTAACGTTTCAGTGCTTTGCAACATTTTTTAATTTAATTATGAAATAGATGAAATGCAGCTAAAAATGTATGCTTTGTCATCTATTAGTTGCATAAAACCCCAAATTCAAAGTAAAGTATGACAAAAAGCTATTCTGATAATGCTATTTGAAGTTACACATTTAAAGTATAGTAGATTCCCTACTTATCAGTCTTTTCTAAGTTGGCAAGCACAAATGACAATTATTATATATCTGTTAATATTTGATAATTAATCCAATTAAAATAATAAAATGATAGAATAACATTAGAAATGCTTTCAAAGGATGTGTTTGTCTGTCTACGAGCATCCTTGTTCGGAGCAGCAGAAGCTAGATAAAAATAAATGATACTTACGTGATAAGGAGAACAGCCCATCTGGAGCGAGGAGCAGAAGAAACATGAAGGCAATCATAGTTTATACGCTGGCTCTCTTTTTGTTTTTCCTGTCCCACACAGAGGGAGGTCCTGTGCTGCTTCTCAGTTTGAATTCTTGTGACAAAGAAAACTGACTGCTTACAGTCTGAGAAACACAAGTTGTACCTCGTTACGTCTCCAGCTGCTGTAACGCTCAGGTTCGGTTTCCTCCTCCGACTCAGATCATTAGTGTTTCTAAGCCTGTTCCCTCCCAGATACGCTCACACATACACCCACACATCCTCAGATGTTGAACCAAGTCCTTGATGTAGAGAATAAAAACCAATTTGAAACATTTTGATTTATTAGTTGGCATAAATTGTTTTTATGACATGAAAATAAATCTGGTAATTATAGTCTTAGAAAAAAACTGCAACCAGTTGTTTCAGGTATTGATTATCCTTCCACACCAACTTGATGGATTTTCACCCGTCTGATCTCTGGATATCAAAAGATTTTTCCTCACATTAAACTCTTGGTTCAGTCTTTCCACAAATATTTTTAGTATCAAGATCATTACTCATTGCTTATTTTCTGTTGGGATTCAGCTCTTAGGCCAACATCTTAAAACTTCTCATTAAAGGTCTTAAAATTAAATTAAATATCTGCTAATCTAAATTTTTAACTTGGAAAAAAGTTGTTAAATAATATTTTGCTGAGATGGGTGTGTTTAAGTCTTGTAAACAGAGAGAAAATTAGCGTAAATAATAAGAAAAACGTGTTTTTATCTGCAATATTTTAGGCTTCTTAAATCAAAATGTTCTACCTTGGTAACTATATATAGGTCTATATATTTTTAAGAAATATTGTCCCTTGTGCTGAAGCCAGTTATAAACATCCAGTTTGTTTAAAAAAAAAAAAAAAAATGTGTCCATTTGTCGACGGCGCACGTTAACTCATGTTAACATAAACCAGTCTGGGAGAGACTTTTACTTTTATAGAAGTTATACTGGTACCTCTGAGGCACCAAGTTCTTGGGTTTATATTTGTTTCCTCAAAAATTCAAGGTGTCCGTATATATTCCTCCATCAACCCATATTTTGACTAACTTTATGTTTCCAACTTTGGTCATTAACACTCTGTCCTCCATGTTTAATACTGCTTTGAAGAAATAGGGTCAATTTAAATTAATGGGTTTTCAACTGTGTTTATTTATTTTAAATGTATTTAGAGTTTTATTTCATGTTTTTTTTTTTTTAGGAACAAACGTTTCCCTGAGTCCAAAAGATGAAAATTAGATGCAGTGACTCTAAATTGCCTATACTTAAGTATGGGTTTGTGTCTGTTTATCCCATTAATGGACTTTTTACCTGTTCAGAATCAACTCAGCCTCTTGCCCTATTGCTGCTGGGATATATTTCTGCCCCCACGGTTCTGCCCTTGCTCATATTGGGCCGATTTAAACAACAATGGACGGACAGATGGATAAATGGATGAATGGATGGATTGTGGCTTTTCAAAGAAGAAAGGACACCAACTCATCTGTTCACAATGAGTTTGGCCACTTAACTGCAATTCCCCATGGGATTTTGGACAAGTCATGCTTTTATGTCAGATTAGTTAAAAAATATTGAAAATCAAATTATTTCAAAAACTTTGGAGTGTAAATGTGCTTTAATTGTTTATCTTATGATTGATGGTTTGTGCTGCTTTGAATCATTCTGGTTTAGTATTTGAAGACTTTTCACACAAGTAGCAATCACATCTAGTAACAATCAATATAAAACTAACAAATGAGTTTAAATATTAATGACTCTATCTAAAAAAAGTAATACATGCTATCTCTGCTGTAAATATAATAATCTTTAAAAGGGTCACTTGGTTTTCCTTCATAAACTTGTGCTGTTCATCTTGAACCTAAATTGTTACGTTTTGTACTGAAATTTTTATGAAAAATATACCGGCACCCCTAATAAAGATATGTAAGACAAACAAAAATCCTCCCCAATGGTGACTTGGTTACTCCAAGATGCCACTTGTTCTAGCAGTTCTTCAAATATGTTGAAGTTGAGCATCCTACTCTGTGTGGTGGCCGCATAAATGTGGGTATTCAGTCACTTTCGTTGGCTGTTAGCACCAGATAATAGATATAAATGTGGGCACCTTTTATGCAAGAACCACTTTTGTATCCAAGTTATCATCCTTCTCACTATATATAGTAGCAAGCCAAACCTGGGACCTCATCCACCCTAAATGTCACCAATATGGTGGTTCAACCCTACGTGCTTATTGTTGTGACTGTATATATGATTAGTTATTACCCCTGCCAAGGTGGTTTTCACCAGGGTAAGTTTGATTACTTGATAGTTATCAGCTATAAAAAATAGGGGGAGACTGGGCAGCCTTGGTTGATGTTTTTGTTTGCTGAGAGTTTTTGCAGTTGGTGACTAGATTCGTTCTTACAGCCACATTCAGAATAATGATCAAATCTGCACTATCTGAAAGGTGTGGTTATTATTCCAATTTGAAAGAATATCTTTGGCTTGTGGCGTAGGCCACATGACTATATACAGGAAGCAGAACGTCATGGACTACTAAGGATGTACCAAAATATTGATACGCCAATATATTGCATTATTTCACAATATTGTATCAATATTCAAGAGTAAAGTATTGATTCTTATTTTATTTTTTAGAATTTGAATGGAACCATTAATGATGATAGTAATTTTTGCAGTAAAGTAAAAGTATTACTGGTAGTTGGTGGCTGTTTTCACCTTCTTTGTTCCAGTGAGCCAACTAGATCTAGTAGTAAAAGTGGATTTGTTACAGGATATACAGTACAGACCAAAAGTTTGGACACACCTTCTCATTCAATGAGTTTTCTTTCTTTCCACGACTACATTGTAGATTCTCAATTAAGAGCATCCAAACTATGAATGAACTCATAATGCATGGAATTACTGTATGTACTTAAAAAGGGTGAAATAACTGAATGTTATAGTGTTATAATGTGTTATATTTTAGATTTCTCAAAGTAGCCACCCTTTGCTCTGATTACTGCTTTGCATTCTCTTGAGCTTCAAGAGGCAGTCACCCGAAATGGTTTTCCAACAGTCTTGAAGGAGTTCCCAGAGATGCTTAGTACTTGTTGACCCTTTTGCCTTCACTTTGCGGTTCAGCTCACCCCAAATCCTCTCTATTGGGTTCAGGTCTGGTGACTTCGGAGGCCAGGTTATTTCATACGTTTTTTGTAAAAGTACTACATAATTCCATATGTGTTCATTTATAGTTTTAATGCCTTCAGTGAGAATCTACAATGTAAATAATCATGTAAGTAAAGAAAACGCACTAAATAAGAAGGTGTGTCCAAACCTTTAGTCTGTACTGTATGAAACAGACTGGAATGTTTAGAATGCTGTGACATTTTTTCTACAGTACAATTCAGTAAAAAAAAAAAATCACAATATATCTTCTTACTCATATTATTGCAAATCCCCCCCATATTTCTGATACATACGTAGTGTCACCAGATTCTTGTCAATACACATTCCTATTGACTACTAATATCAGGCTGCTGCATTAGTGTTCGTTCATTGCCCTCTTGCTTAGCAGTTATTAATGAAGTATTTTTGTTTTTAAGTTTGTCTTAAACTGTCTTAAACTGTTCCAGCAGGATATATCCTCGCTACCATCATCATCTTTAGATATGATCAAATGTTAGAAGGATAGGCTACCGCAACATCTACAACCCTCTGCTCGCCCTTTACTTACCGTCTTCTACAGTTTTGTCAAAGTCATCAGAACCACATTATTCACTGCAGTGGAGGGCTGCTCTGCAGGTTGAGTTTAAAGAGGAACGGCGCGTGTGTGCGTGCGTGGAGGATGGTGATGATGATGCGCGTGACGCCACGAGCAGGAGCAGATCGGAAGAGCAGCAGACAGACAGGATCCGAGCCGAGGCAGCAGCAGCAGAACCATCACAGGTAGCTCAGTGTGGGCTGAAGGCCGACTCGCCGTTCCTCTCTCCAGGCTCCCTCAGATGCCCCGGCTCGGTGGCACCATGCGCGGCTCGTTCCCCGCCCTGCTCTCGGTTCTTCTCGCCGGGCTCGCGGCCGCGGCGTCCTCGGATCTGTTTGACAACCAGCTGGGTGACATCAACTACTGCAAAAAGCAATGCCAGCTCACCATCAAAAACAAAAGCCCGGCTAAAGTAAGTTTTTTTTTTTTGTGCGTGTACTTCTCCCGGGTGCGTTTGGCTGTCTTTGCAGGAAAATTGCAAACGGTTATAGTGTTTGTTATTGTAACCTATATTTCAACAACGACATAAACATCCATTATAATGAGCCATTTTCTACACACACACACAAAAACGCGTATTTAGTGTCATAATGAGTAGCTGAGATAAACACATTTCTGCGCAATCTGATCCAGGCTTGGACATAGCTCTGCATCTTCTTGGATGCTCTACGGCGCAATTAGGCCGAAAAGATGCAGCTCATTTTCGTCTGCACCCAGAGGGCAAGTCTAAGATGTGGACTGCATCCAGGCTCATTCCGAGATTTAACATGCTCAACACTGCACCAGTGACAGATTCGGATCGGTGACAAACTGGACCCGAGTAGGATGCGGGATCAAGGTGGACATTTCCTGCAGTTTCTTTGATTTAATGCGCCTGAATTTGCAGCCTCGGCTGCCTTTATACGCTATCCCCTCCCTCTGCTTCAATGGTGCCTTCAGGTGCGGTTCCGTCATCATGCAAGGCTGCAAGGAGCAGACCTACAAAGCGGATTTTACTGTACGCTTGAGAACAGTGACGCTAAAGAGTAGGGCTTTCGGCTCATAATGCATATTAATCACTTTGCTTTTATTCATCAAATCTGCAAAACCTTTAACTTTTTTAACTAATTTTAAACCAAAATGAACCACTGTTTGCTAAATAATGAACACAGATCTTTTCTCGGATTTCTCTGAATGGTCAACAAACCCTGAGAAAAGCTGCTGAAAAAGCTGCAGTAAAGATTTCAGAAGATCTCTTTTGTCGCCCCTGTGCTCGAAAGGGACACTAGAGGGTGCTGTTTCTCCAATTAGCGAAGGGAATGGAGACTTTTCTCCCCAATGTCTTTCCCCACCATCACTCTTCACAAGTCTAAAACGGCTTGCTTATCACAACTGGCTTTCCCTGATTGTCTGGGAGTCTGTTATAAACTGTATACGACAGGCCATAATATGACGCCCGCACTGTGTCATTAACAGATGCCGTGGTCCATCCATGTCACATTCCCAAACAAACTTAAGTGGACTTTCTCCCAAACTAGTAGTGGGATGTGTCTAATTTTGTTTCCCTCTCCGTCTGGCTGGTAGGACTCCATAATGAATGCCTGTCACCGCGGCTGCCGCCTCTACTCCATCTGCCAGTTCGTAAATGGGGATGCCGGCTTTAATACCAGCAAGGAGGAGTGTCAGGGAGGTGAGTCAGTGGGACGGTCTGTTTAGGGACATGAGTTTGGTTTTTCCAAATGGAATAATTTCACAGTCTGCATCACTGATGCAGACTAAGATCTAAGTGAGCGTCTCCTCTTTTGTCGATAATGTGGAGTTGTTGTTTTTTTGCATAAATGCAACAGGCCACTCACCCTGTTTCAGATGCCATATTGAAAATCAATTATGTGATTTACCATCCAAACAGCAGGTGTTTGGTTTCAGCACCAGCAATAGGGAGTGAATTGTCTCAGCAGCAACCACCAGAAGCAAATTCTCCCTCACATCATTATTGTGCATAACCGTCCTTCTCTTTTTCTGTTCAGCGTGTCAGGAGGCATACGTCAAGCTGCTGGAGCAAGAAGCCTGCAGCACCGGTTGCACCAGCCAACCCTCTGAACCGGAGATCATGAGGAGGAAGGTGAGAAAGGCTGATCTGGACCCAATAAATTCATGCTCCCATACGTACATGCATTAAATGCGGCTTTCAAAGCCAGCATGATTCACCAGTCATCTCTGCATATTACCATTACAAACACGTTTGTACACGCAATCTTTTCTTGTGTAAATGTTTCACCTGCTCATTTCTCCCTTACAGCTGAGGGCCATGACCTTGCGCCCGAAGCCCCCCTCTGTGATGGAGGCCGTGTCCAGCTGGTGCAATGACATTGTCAGCTCGGCCCAGAGCTTCATCTCCTCCACCTGGACCTTCTATCTGCAGGCAGATGATGGCAAGGTTGTGGTTTTCCAGGTAAGAGACCCGGCAGCGTTATTTATAAATTGCATTTTAATTCAGTGGAGAGAACTTTAAAGCAAAGTAATTATTAACTTGGTAATTTGCACTTTGATAGTTGTCACTGATTTGCCAAAAATTGTTTACAAATTTATTTTGAAATGTAAATTTTTATTTGAAAATTTAGAGTACCCCTACCCCAATCAGAGTACCCCAAAAAGTTTACTTTAGGAAGAGTAAAAAAATAAATAGATAGAAATGCTATTAGTACCAGTAGTAGTTTGTTTGGGTTTACATTACATTACTACAAACAAACATTTAAATTTTTCGTGTGTAACACGACCAAAAGGGTTTTAGGCTGAAGTGAGTACTTACTATGCCTAACCCAGTTTAAATACTTCCATGCAAACACAAACACCAACATTTATGGTAAAATGTATTAAGTAACTGATCTTAAGATCTTATTTGATATTCAGTAATGACAGACAAAGATATACAGTTATATGAAAGTTCTGGTATTTTAAAGACTAAAATGAGAAGGAACCCCGCCCCCCCCCCCCGAATAATTAACTATTACAAAATCATACATTTTAGGAGGAAAAAGCATTAATCCAAATAAAATTTTGGATGCAGTAAAGACAGGGACGGATGTCCGGTATTATCGGCCGATATCAGCATTAAATATAATACTGGAAATTATCTGTAACGGTTTATGTTATTTTAGTAACAGGGCTTTTATACCTTTTTTTACTTAGCATTCCTATGGACCACGGATGGGATGTTGCATGCTCCTGGCTCAAATCAGCTTTTTTCTGGACATACCTTCACTGTAAATATACATATTATACATATTAAAAGCTCCTTTTAAAGCTGGTATTTTAGAAGATAAACACACAGACATAAAATAATAAATATAATACTATAATTATGTACAATACTTGGTAACAATAGTGCTTAGATAGATTCTGAGTGTCGTGGTGAAAACTTCAGAGCGTTTCCTTTTTAGACACCAGCCATGCCTAAACTCCAGGTGGTTAAAAAACAGCTCTAATTTTAACTTGAAAAGCCAATATCAAACATCCCTACGTTTGAGAGAAGTAATTTTTTTTCTAAAAGGTTGCTCAAGTAAATCTGTATTTACCTGCCTCTATTCCTATTAAAAACAGCCAACTACCACAAATCATTATGACCACAGTAGAAAAAAACAGAGCTAACTTTACATGATAACAGATTTTAAAAAGTCAGTAATAGGTGTTTTCAATTCTATCAGATTAAATTATTGTACCAGAGTATGCCATTTGTGTTGAATCAGTGCCACTTCTGTCTGTTAAAGAACCATCACACCTTCACACTAAAACGTTGTAAAAATAACTAACTGCTGATTGACATATATCAACATAAAATATCAAGAGTGTTCATCTTTAAAACATTACAAAAAAGTCTATTAAATGCAAAAAAACCCAACAACAACCCATTCTCTGAACTAAACTACCGTAATTTCCAGACCTAAATATAAGACACACCAGCCAATTTTAGGGAAAACACAAAAATTCGTATGTATACAAGCCGCATTTGTTTTAACGTTCAATTAACATATGTAAGGGTTTGAGCACAGAGGGGATTGTCGGGAAAGGGATTGGTGGATATTATAAACATATGAACACAGTAAAAAACGCTTCGGCAGTCCTCTCTCTGTGTGTTCAGCCAATCTTCAAGAAAGACCTCAAGTACGGGCCTTCTGCTTTTTTTTAAATTTATCTCTGAAAGCTTTTTTTAATCTTATTGCATTGAGACAGTTCTTCACACGGGCAACTCCAACGCCTCACCATCAATTCTTTGATGCCAAAGGTACATGGAGCAGCCTTATTTCCATCTTTAACAGTCAGATCGACTGCCTTTAACATAAAAGCTGCATCATATGCATTTCTTCATTTGTTTTCCATGATAAGGGTTTGTGCATGAAAACTTTGTTTTCGCAAACTGTCTTGTAGTGTCTGTCGGTTTCACTTTTGCTTTCATTGTTTGTGCAAACTGCCTCTCTCACTATTTTCCATTCTCCAACATTTTTTGCTGGAGACCGTCACTTAAAGGCAGTATCAATTAAAGGTGATGAGCCTGTACAATTCATAGATTTAGGAAGTCCCCGTTAGCTGTAAAAATCTATAAATAAGCCACATCGTTGTATGGCCACAGGGCTTAAAGCATGGGGAAGAAGTAGTGCCTTATAATCTGGAAATTATGGTAAATAATATTGTTGACTTCAAGAGCTGAAGGCTATGCTCACTGACATGAGCTGAAAGTTTTTTGTTGTTGTTGTTTTTTCCCCAAAAGTATTTATTATCCAATTTACAACCGCAAGCTTTAGTGGAGTTTGTGTTGTAGAAATAAAACAATATTTTTTTGTCAAAATATTTAAAAAAAATGTATTTAGCCCATTTGCTCTGATACTTCAAAATTAAACTTTGCAATTGCATTTACAAGTCTGCTAATTTGTGAACAGAGTCTTATCTGTTTATAAATGAGTTTCGGTGTAACTCCTGCTGTACTCTGAAGGCTCAGAAGTTAGGAGTTTGTCTTATAACTGGAGGGTTACCGGTTTGAGCCCCAGCTCTAGCTGTCTTGGTCGTTGTGTCCTTGGGCACATCATCCGTCGGTGGTCAGAGCGCCGTGGTGCCAGTGTCTGGCAGCCTCGCCTCTGTTACTGGGCCCCAGAGGGTCGCCAGTGTGTGAAAGTGTGCATGCAATTTTGCGTACCTAGATATGACCAGCCAAAAAATTGATAGGTAAGGCAAGAGGAGTCTTCAGAAAAGTAGCCAAGATGGATGAACTTCAGAGATCCACAGCTCAGATTGTGGAAGCTACTGATAGGACAACTATTTTCAAATGTTATCTTCACAAATACAGTCCTTTAGGAAGGCCGTACTAAAATGAATTAATAAGAAATGCTCTTTACAGCTTTACAGAAGCAATGTAACAAGCATTTGGTAGACGACATTCTGTTTAGACAAGAACAAAATGTAACCTTTTAGTCTTTGTGTGTCATGTCATGTGTCAGAATGCCTGATTCCACGTCCAGTTCTTTAATCTGTTTTGAGACTTGAAACGAACTTGAGCTATCTTGCAGGGAAAAATGGTCAGAGAAATTTGTCTCTCGCTGTGAGAGTTGGTAGAAACATACCCCAAAAGACTTCCAGCTTCAACTGCAGGGAGAGGTGTTTCTACAAAGTAGAAGTGGTCTGAATAGAAATCAACTCCTCACTTTTCTCTTCTCATTTATTCTTATCTTTTTTATTTCCTTTCTCTTTATCCATTTCCTCTTCTTGACAATTATGTATGGGAAGTCTATTTCAAGAACATACATTGACATTTAGTGTTGTATTTTTCAGAAAAAAAAACCCAAAACATCTCCAACCGTTGGAGTCACTCTTTTTTTTGGGCTTGAAATAAGAAACAGACATGTTTTATTTTATTTCATATGGTTCTGATTTGGGGAACCAAACCGATCCAGCAGACCCCCATAGATTATTTGATGTTGAACTCTCTGTTTTGTGTTAAAACGGGGGATTTTACTCCTGACTTTATCCCTCTCAGCAGGATGGCTGTGTGCCAGAAGTTGTCGCACCCCTTAGGGAGTAATCATGTACTCTATGTGCAGCATGAGTGAGCACCAATATATACAGTCTATGGTAAGCATGCAGTTGGGCTGGGAAAGGTGGCTGAATTATGACAGTGACGAGCTACCTTTTTGTAATTCACATACCACTAAATGTAATAAAATGCATCATCTCACATTATGTCATAACAGTGTCCTATACATATTTGAGGGCCACACTGTGGTAAAGTCATATTAAAATTGAGAAATAATATACAATTTAACCGCCAGAGGACTGCTAAAGATAAAGTTTGAATGAGGTGACTTGATTTTTCAAAAGCAAATTCTCAAATTTCTGTATTTCGTTGGGAAACCTTAACTGAAAAGCTTTTAAGGAACAGCTTATTGTAGTGAATCTTTACATTTGCACATCCTTTTTCAGCTCTTTTTGTACTTCCATTTCAGTTTGGATCCAGATTAAAGATTCCTCACCATTTTTAACTATGAAAACCTTAGGGAATGTAAAACAAAAAAGACGTCTACATAATAAAACACCTATATATTAAAGCTATAAAAAGATTTACTTTGTTAATCCAGGCTGCACAAACACATCCTGCAGTTTAAAAAGCTGACATGAAACCTGCACCTCTGTCAAGTGTCTTTTTTGTCTGTTTGGATGCATGGATGACAGTTTTAGCTGCATAATTAAATGTTTCAGAGAGAAATTATAGTGTATGTGTTCTCCAACCCTCGCATTAGTGCTTCTGTTCTTTATGAAAAACGGCCCTCTTCATGTGGGTAATCAGTTTTACATGTGAGGATCTGTGTGCCGATTTGGCCGTTGAGCTCCACGTCACAAAAAGCAATGCATCTACCTCAGAGTTACTTTTGTATTTGGTGATGGATGTTTGGTCTTTGTTGCACTTTGCATGCAGAACAACACTTTGAATGGAGGTTTGCCTCAGTAGGGCTCTAGGGAGGTTATCAGGCCTATGTTTAGCTTGCAGTTGGTACACTGCCAAAAATGTGACAGGTTCAGACTTTAAAAAAGGAAAAAATATATCCAGTACGCTGAGGGATGGCAAAGGTTGGAAACGCTCTCTGAAATACAAATTACAGTACGTGTATGTCAAACAAAGAGCTGACAGTCCACATGAAGCCTGTTCTTTGCTTATGTCTCACTTTATATTTTATGAAAAAATCTACATTTTAAATGAGATACTTGATGTATAATAAAACAATCCTATAATTCATTATAATATTATAAAGACCTTCCAATTCCTTTTTATTTCGTGAAAGATGTGACGGAATTGTATTACTGAAACATTATAATCATGTTTAGTTAACATGTTTAGTTAACATGAATGAAGTCATATGTGTTATTATGTACAAGTTTTCTCAGTTATTGTGTAGCAAAGTGGTCAGTGCAGGTGCTCAGAAAACAGAGGCCCTTTCCTGAGTTTGAGTCCCATCCCCTGCTCTTTATTTTTGTACCTTATAGCAACCCATATGTATTAAGTTGACCCAACATGTTTACATTTAGTTCACTCAACAAAATTAATTATTGCTAACCAACACAAATCAGTTGGGTGGAAATTCTTTACAAATTTTTATTATGTTCACCGAGCAATGTTTTTTTTTTTTTGAGTGTAGGATTGGTGGGAGCTAAGTAAAAGATTCTGCATCTGTAGCAGACCTTAGCAGTCCAAAAAAACTAAACTAAAAAAGCAAAAAAAAAAAGAAGTATAGTCGCAGGAATTAGAATTCAAGTCTCAGTTTTACAGCACACTATTACTAGGCTTGGTGCTGCTCTGTTTAGCTGAATAGTGTCCGTGACCCAGGCTGGATTCACCTTGGCTAAGCCTGCATCATTCCAACGCATCGACAACTATCAGCCCTGGAACATACCACATTCAATTCTGCTGAACAACCGACACAAAATCCACAAACTTTCTCTGTTTGCTCGCTAAAGTTAGAGTGGACTGATGAGAAGCAGTGCTTCCAGCACAGGGATCTCAGACCCCAGTCCTCAACAACCGCTGTCATGTAGCTTTTAGATGTGTCAGTTTCCCCACACCTGAATTAAATGATGAGGACATTAGCAGCACTCTGTAGAGATTTATGCATCCTAAGGAGGGAGTTCACTCACTTTATGCAGTCACCGGCCTTTAAAGGTTGTGGATTATGATAAAGTGGACTGATAGAGCCAACAGACTCAACCAGTAAGCCTGTGAATATTCTCATTCATCCAGGTCATGGTTATCTCAAGGAAATTTCAATCAAATTTATTTGCTTTAGTATGTTTAAAAAATATATTATATTAAGTACTATATTAATCATATTCCCTCCAGAATAATGCTGCAGATCTGAAATCTACATATTAAAACAGTGATTTGAAATTTTAGGAATAAAATCGGTCATAGTTTCTTTTTATTTCCACTAAAAGTCAAATGTCTTTGTGTTCTTGTTTATTTTGTCATCAGAGCCAGCCAGAGATGGAATACTCTATGCCTGAGCTGCAGGCTCCTCGATCCAGTGTGGCCGACAAACCCTGGCCTCAGGTCCACTCCCACACCCAGAGACCCCATGGTAGGAACACTTTCACTGCACACAAACAACTCCCATTTATGGTGATTAGTACACTACACTCCTCCAGTATTCCGTAAACTGCCTTGTGAAAATATTGAAAATGTGTTCACATTTTGCCGCCTTATAACAGCAAACAGTGTGTAGCCTAGTAGGTCCGGCTGTATGTTTAGGGTCGATGCCTTTTCCTGTATCTAATGTGTTTCTTTCCAGGACTGCCTTCTGTTTAGCTCTGTCCATCTTCTCCTCAATATACTGAATACATTGAAATTTGTTGGTGTAGTGTGACAAAATATGAAAGAATTCAAGGGGTGTTTATACTTTTATAAGGGACTGTATATATGTTGAGAACATCTGCAATTCAAAGTGTTTTTTTCTTCTGTTTTGCAGGTGTTAGGGGGCGAGGAGAAAAAGGAGCAGGCAAAATAGCGGTGAAAGGGAAGCACTCTATCCAGCACACAGAGGACTCTGCAGCTGATCATGATTTCCTGGGCTGCATGTCAAGGTCAGATTCCTTGATGGGAAATTCTGCATAACTAAATTAGTGAGAACCTGCCTGTGTCAAATCTTATTCATATACAATTTTACATCATATGCACCAAATCTTTCCACTCATTTCTTGTTCTTTTTTGTCCTCTTTAATCAGTCGCATGTATGCCCAGTGCTCTTATGATGTTGCTTTTCATAATGCTTGTTGTCTTAGTCTACAGTTTGAAATTGATCCTTGTAATAATATTTAACTGAAAAACACCTAAACCTATGATAATAATTGAGATTATTGTCATTTCTGGAGAATAATCGCTGTACATTAGACTGCACTATAGGAAAAATAACATTTGCAAAAAATGATTGATAGCATTTAACAGGGCATGTCTTGTTTTTGGACTGGTTTTCATCAGGGCATTTTTTTAAAGTGTTCAGTAACACACATGTTCACGTTTAGGCTGGCTAGAAATGTTTCTGTGGTTTTCCAGTGTTTCCCTTTTGTCAAACTCTGTCCCCCTCGTTCTTGCGCCAGACGTTCGGGTCTTCCACGGTGGATTTTAGCTGCTTGTCTCTTCCTGTCCATCATGGTCATGTTGTGGCTGAGCTGCGCCAGCCTCGTGACCGCACCAGAGCAGCACATCAAGACGCAGGTACTTTTTCAGAGTTTTCTCTCCAAGTTCTTTCTCTTGCTGCAGTTTTAGCTTAAATTTGCTAAAAATAATTGGGTTCTTGTTTGCTCATTGCTATTCTCTCTTTGTCTTTGTATTTCTTAGCTGAGCATCAATGGAGATAAGGAGTTTATGGAACATGTGCACAAGGTTAACCCTTTTCATCTGAGTCCCATGATAGCTGTCAGTGTGAAGCAGTCGGAGGAGATTCAGGAGGCAGGACCACTTCCGGTCAAAGTTGACCTCAACAAAACCTGTATTTAGAGAGAAAACTAGTGTTTCTTGTTACTTTTGGTAACCACGTGTAAAACATGTGGCTTGTCATCAATTCGCCACTCAGCAGAGTTTTTAAAAAAAACATTTCATAAAAAGCACGGCTCCATCCTGTTACTCAGAATGATCAATAACTAAGATGAGCTTTTAAGTTTTTACGTGTACAGGCCACTGTTCTGCAAGTTCACCCTCAAATTATCGTTAACGATCTGCCTCTCTCATTGCTTTCGGAAGTAACGCAGCCTTGTCTCATAGCTGCACGCGAGACGAACACCGAGGATAGATTACAGCTGAGAGCTCTGCTGTCATTTTTAATGTTGAGTTTGGACAAACACGGAGATTTATGCTAGATTTAATTTATCTCGTTCTCGCAAAGTTGGGATTAATTAAAATGGCTTGCTCGGTGCCTAGAGATGAAAAGCAGTGGGAGAGAGGAAGATGAATGAAAGGTGAGCAAAGTACTTGACAGCGCTGCAGGAAACAAACACAATAACAAATACACAGTTTATGATCTGTTTCCATAATCAGCTTTATGAGCTCTTCAGAAATATCGCCTTTGCAAATGGCTCTGAAATTGAAAATCCTCTTCTTGACAGCGTTCTCAGGTGAGTAATCCTCACTGCGGAGAAAAAAACTAAATTAGCATCTTTCTGTAATCTAATTCCTGTGTGTGTGTTTGGATAAATCTGCAGCCACACTTATTCATCTGTGGAGAACAAATTCAAACGACAGCATCTGGGTTTGCTGACTTTAAACAAGAAAAGCTGAAGTCATAATTTATTTTCTTCTTTATTTATTCTGAATCATCAATGTAAGTAATAAGTGTTACTGAAGTGCCATGGACATTTAATCCATCACACAAGTGTAAATGCTCTTTGTGCAGAATCATTACAGCACAGACTTTACAGAAATAAGAAGGATCACACCAGACTGTGTACTGTGTTAATATAACTATTATTATTATCATTATTATTGCTCTTATATCACTTCAAGACTTTGTAGCTGTTACCTGTATCATGTGCTTTCTAATAGCTGACTATTTTGTATGTCCTAGGAGCACATATTGAAGGATAACCCCCGTAATAATGTGTAATGCAAAGCTTTGAATATTGACCTTAGTTATTGAACATAAATGCACAGTCTTAGAGAAGATCTTTTGTTTTCCTCTCAGTGCTTTTTGTATCCTGTAATGCTCTATTTTATCCCCTGCTAAGTAGAAAATGAAATATGCATGCAAGTGGTAAATATTTTTTCTTTTTAAATGATAGTTTATTCTAAGCACTCGCCATGCCAGTAACGACAATTCTCTATTGTGAACTTGTGATTTTTTTTCTTTCTGTTTTTGTGTTCATATTTATAGTTAACCGAGAATGTATAACAATGATTTATAGAAAGGACTCTTGATTTTAAAAAGCCATCCGATCAAAATATATATTCAGCTTCAAGGTTACGGGATATGAATTTCAAACTGTATTTGTTCCTTTTTACTGTTTATTTCCAATTAAATGATACGACATGATTAAATAAAGTGTTTCCACTTTACATTAATAAAATATGCAAGCAGACGTTTTCTTTTTTCCTTAGAAAGAAGAATATTTAATAAATGGATGATTGACATTATGTATTCAGTGTCTGTGTTTTTCCTTTTCAAAGTTCAAACCACTTTTTACCCTTACATAAATGTGATAAATAAACAGCGCTGTGGAAATGTTTTAACCCAGTCCTAATTTGGTTATGCTTTGTAACCTTGAAACCAGACTTCCTTGTATTCTTCAAAGGTCTTTGAGAGTTTATCTTCTGAGGTTTTCTCTTGTTTTAGTTAAGACCTTACCTAAGCATAGCAGTGTTATTGCTCAGAGAGCTTAAAAGTGGACAGATCGAGGATGTAAGAAAAGTCTCAGGCTTTAAAAACGTTTATATCAGATAAACAATGTTTAAATGTCATGAATTGAAGAAATTAAAAGTTCTGTCAAAGATATGGCATGTTGCCTGAGATATTTATCAAATTGTATTTCCCTTTTAATGGTAAATGTAATAAACCTATACTGTACATCACTTTTTACGCCTTCCTACCACTCAAAGAACTTTCACGCGAGAGCCAGACTTACGTACGATTGGTTGTGGAACTTGGTGTACACTGCCTTGTTCAAGAGCAGATTGATGTGTAGCAGGGAATCAATCTGGAATCAAACTCACTACCTTCAGATAGCAAGACAACCATTCTTACAAAAAGATGTTATGCTTTCACTCATCTTGACTGACAGGGTCTAGAAAATCTGCTCATAATCTACCTTTACCCATCAGTTTTTAAAATAATAATAATGACATATTCAGTGGTATTTAATTTTCATACATTTTAACTAATGTTCTAACAAACTAAAAACAAATGAACATAGAATCTATATTGTGCCATCACACAGGAAGCAGATGAATAGGCTACGTGTATAAATTATGTACCCTTTACCTGCTGTGGCCTGACTGCTCTGCAATGAGCTGCACTGCTTAATGGAGGCTGAATCTGCACTCCGTTGCCACAATGGAGATGGGAAATACTAGTGGCACTTCAGGCTAAGTTTTGAAATCAGGAAACATTTCCTCAATTGAAGTGAGCACAATTCTGCAAGAATCTCTGAAAGAAGTTTTATGGCTAAAAATGTAGTTCTTTAAAAACAAAAAACAAAGATGAAATTGAGTCCTTCAGCCATTTATGTATTTAATGAAGACGTTTGGTCAAAATATGGAGGGACAAAGATTGCTCTCGTTTTTCCTACCAATCCTTCTGATTAACAAAATTAAATAAGATAAACACTTAAATAAATACTTAAATGATATTTAGCAATTAAAAAAACTGCAAAAACCGTACCTTTTAAATAAGATTTAAGAGGTACGACATTGCTACACAGTCAAAAATTTTACGGCATATGTTTTGGATGCTAAAGTTATTTTTTAAAGTCCCTCTCAAAATTACGTTTTATGTGTGTTTTGGCAAAACACTCCCTTGATTTCAGAACACTGTCTATGACTGATTGATTCATAGATAGTAGATACCTGTCTAAAATAAATAAATAGCCTAAATAAATAAATACACAAAAACTGTCAGGTACTGTAATGACAAGGATTCTGAAAAGGAAACCAAACTGAAACCTCTCTAAGATGTCAGATTAAAACCTATTTAAAAGATTACAACAAAGTCCGACAATTTGGAAAAAAGTATTCTGTGATAATCTTTCATATATTAAGGCATTTATATATATATATATATTTCAAGAGGTGTAGTAAATGAAAAAATCCACTTGGTGGCAGCAAAGTTCATGAACTTAGGTAAGAAGTTCATGTCTGGTTTTATATTTAGGAAACCAAAACTCTCTTGTTTGGGTTCAAATTAAGTTCATACCTGAGAAGAAACTTTGGAAAAAGTAACATTAAATCATTAGAAAAAAAAATATTTTCACCTCATGTAGATATTGTGTGCTTATTTGACAATAATGTAAATTCTGTAAATATCCTTGACATCTTTGCTAAGAAGGTAAAAGAGAAATCTTCACAAAAAAAATAAGGACAACCAAAGATCAAATAAAAGCTATAAATGCCACATTCAAAGACCTCTATTTGGAAGAGACATGAAAATATTGAGAATTTGGTTCTTTTTACACTGTAAATGCACAGAATCCTAACCTGTTAAAAAGAGAAAGTAGAATATAGAAGGAGAAATAATGGAACAAAGACAAACAAATTGCGTAGGCCTCTTTGTCACAGCATCAAACACAGACCAGATACAATGAATTCATAATCAAACAGCTCAAAACAAGGCCAGCACAACAGAGCTTCCAGCGCATGTGTCCAATTAGCATAACATGCTGGTTGGCTGTGTGAAAGACACAAAGACAGAAGGAAAATATCAAAACATGCCTTAGCTGTGACACATAATCAAAGGGTGGAAGCAGCATCATGAGAGGGTGTTACATTACATTACCCCTTGATGTTATGACAGACAATCAGAAGTGGGGTTGGTGCAGGGGCTTCTGCTGGTCACAGTGCATGATGTGTCAATGTATCACTATGCATGTATCAACAAGATGTTCATGTCACACAGTTCTAAATATTACAAAAAGAACAGAGGAAACATCCATCCATCCATCCGTCCGTCCATCCATCCATCCATCCATCCATCCATGTCCATGAGGGAAACCAAGACGTCTCTCCGCCAACCAGGGGTCCTGTAATAACATTTTGTTGTATACCACATCATTCCCAGAACTTAAGAGAAATATTAATGTTAACCATGATTCTTTGCTGGAGTTATCTGGAAAACTTATGAACCAACAGAATTACATGCACAGAAATTATGTCTTGTAGGACAAGTATGGATAAAAGCACAATGGAACATTCACTTTTACACCTTAAACAGGAACACCAATTACAAGTGTGGGACCCTACACCTACAGGAAGTACTGGAAGTGATAGTATGATCTCAGCATCATCAAATGTTTCTAGGATTACATGAAGAGACTGAAGAAGATCTGTGGTTAGATCTCCAAGATGTTTGGACCAACGTACGAGATGTGTTCCTTCAAAAAATGTTACGCTGTTTTGAAGGCAAAGGGTGTTCACAAAAAATATTAATTTGATTTAGATTACTCTTTTGTTCACTCAATCCATTTTGTTGACTGATGAAAATAAATTATCAACACTTCCAATTCTGACATAGTTCCAGCATTTTTTCACATGTGCCTAAAAGTTTTGCACAGTACTGTATATCAATATTTAAACAGTAAGAAGTGTGGTTGGATTTTGTTAAAGGAGGTTGGGTGTCCCCCATGTACCTCACAGAGGTGGAGCCCAGCAGAAGCCTCATATCCCTTGGTTTTGGGTCGACCATCAACTATAGGAGAAGCACAGCCAGCAGCCTGCTCCTATTTTGCAGGA
Organism: Apricaphanius iberus; assembly: GCA_028564705.1. Taxonomy (NCBI): domain Eukaryota; kingdom Metazoa; phylum Chordata; class Actinopteri; order Cyprinodontiformes; family Aphaniidae; genus Apricaphanius; species Apricaphanius iberus. The sequence continues at coordinate 2,970,221 of JAPXFQ010000804.1, read as the reverse complement.
CCAGGGTGATGTTCCTGCCACTCAAGTGTACATCTATGTAAGCTAAATTTGAATTTGATTTGATAATAACCTGCCGTTTTCTAAGATTTCAAATCTACAAATATCACATTGTTAATTCACCAGTTTTTTGGGGGGCCAATTTTCTTCTGCAGTATAAGACTGCTCTTACTATTAACATAGAGATATTACACCCTGATCAGTTATTTCTTACCACGAAAGGAGATAAATGAGTGACTTATGACTGAAACTTAAAACCACGCCTCATCTGCTCTCAGCACTGGTGTTAATCCTTTTCAAAAGCCAACAGTTCATCTTTGGTGAATGGCTGTCGGTGACTCCCAATGTCGGGTAAAGATTTTACTCCATGGGCTTTTTGTTGACAAAGTTAAAGGAGCAAACAGTTTTTTTCGGAAGCACTTCAGAGTCTTAACTCTCACTTCTTTTGTTACTTTGTCTGCTTGAATTTGATGGTAAATAAGTTTGGGTTTACTTTTCACACACCTTTTGATCCCACAAGTTAAGATTTGTATGATTATAGGTGTACCCATGAACGACAAGTAGTGTAGCTTCTGATCGACATGCCAACAAGTTTGCAAGTATATATTGAAGGTAACAGAGAAGGCTACATTTTTTTTCTAAAATGCAAACTAATTACTTCAAAACTGCAGTTGCTCATGAAAACAAACCACCTTACTGCTATCTGGATTTTTTGGAAGTTGCAACACAATTAGCCCTATATACGGCACCACTGCCTGGAATAGGATGGTTAAGTCACTTCAGTGGGCTATGTATCTCCTCCCAGAAGGACATGCATGGAAACCCTCCACTCTATAGGCACTCTATGAACAAGGCACCCCTTATTCAATCTCATTAACAGGTATTTGAAAAACATATCCTACAACATGTTAACTCCTCAAACCCATGTGGGAAAAAAGGTCAAATCTGGGTTTTTAACTCTTTATTCGGAGGAGGATTGGAGCTCTAAACGATCTGCTATACATTCAGATACTTTAGGTGGAGAGAAGACAATTGCCTGCTGTAGCACCACTTCAGTAACTTGACCAGACTGGCTCTATGCACTCTGAAATGGTTTGCCAGTGACGAGATCTCATTCATAATGAACCAGAGAGAGATCCAGAAAAAAGATGTGTGAGGGCCTGATGTGATTTGGTGAAATACATCCCTCTGAAGGGTGTATAAAACTAAAGGAACGGGTTGTACAGTCTGTGCTGATGTGTTGACTCACTGAATGCAAATAGGCAGTGTTGTCCTACTCTTTTTCTGCCTCCTACAATCAGCTGCTTTCTGTTGACGGAGGAAAAGGCAAACAGGCATTTTATGGCTGCTGCAGCCACAAACTCGGACGGCACGCGTCACGCAAGCTGACATTTAAGACAGGATAAGAGTTAAAGCTGTAAATTCACCCACAGCATGCAGACAGCCTTTCTATATAACTGGTTAATTTTATCTTCCAGTTTGATTATCTAAAAGGTGTTGTGAAGCATTCTCCTCAGGATTAAGTCCCTTGATGTTTTTTAACTCATATATGAAACATCGAGTTAAATTAGTCTCCAAATTGCATGTTACCCTAAACCTCCAGTCCACATCTCTGTTTTTTTTTCATATGTTGCTTGCTTGATCACCCTCAGGGGGCGCTATGGAACCATGTTAGATCGCTGGTGGCCCCATTATTACAATTTAATGGTTTATGTGAGTGAAGAGGCAATGTTCCTCCCTTGCTTTCCTCCCTCCCAGCCGCACAGAGATGTGTGCTGCTCTTATCTGGCCAGACCTGCTGCAGGAGCCAACCTGCAGTGCATTAAACAAGTCACACGCACATAAATGCACAAGCACACAGACAGGTGAACACACACACACAAAACAGCAACAGCAGCAGTATGTGTGTGTGTGGAAATGAGCAGAATAATGAAAAAGGAGTGTGAGGTTGTTAAAAGAAAGGAAAAAGGGGAGTTCACCAGGGGGACTGATTGGATATTGTAGTGTATATTTTTGAATAATTTATCAGAAATTTTACACTAAGAGAAAAATTATGAAACAGTAACTCAAGGAAGGGACCTAAACATGAAAAGTGGACTATTAAAGTAGATGGGGGGTTTTAATTTCCATTTAATTGCAAATAATACTCATATAGCTAGTGGAAAACCCATATAAATAAAATAAAAAATTATAAACAGAGCAACATGTAAGACAACAGCAACAAAGTAAAGTGCAAAATCTTAACAACAATGAAACATTTGAAAATGTCAGTATTCTGTTTGTCTGATGGCAGCGTGCAGTTCAAAAAAGTTCTTGGAGAGGTGGACAGAAGTGTTCAGTGTTCTGTTCATGCAGTGGCTCTGAAACCGATCCCGGAAAGAAGTAGATTGGCACTGTATATGAGATCACAATCATCATCGCAATATTAATGTGGGCAACAACCCAAAGGTTCATCTGACATTGATTCACTCTCTGCATACAAATCTCCAGTCTAGCATGCTTACACTGCCCTTGATGCTCACACCTGATATAGAGTTTCATGTTTACACTCCAGGGAACAGGAGGCATTAAGACTATACACGTAGTCATCAGTATCAAGGTTTACAAAATTATAGTTTCAAAACACCATGTAGATTTAATTACATATATCCTACATTAAAAGCTTTTTACTGAGATCCAAGAAAAAGAGACCAGAGATTTCCTCTGGTGTTTGGTGCATAAAGTTTTGTTTGGAGCACACAAGTACCTTTGCACCGGTTGCTGTGCACTGCCAACAGCTGGCTGTACAATGGATTCATGAGCCATTTTTATAAGAAAATTGAATCTAGCTGTTTGCAGATGTTCCCAGTTGCAGAAAACACAGATAACAATGATAACAAATCTTACATACCTGTAAAGCAGCAGGCTGCAGGCTGGTTACCTGAACAAATAGCCAGACAAGTTAAACAGCTTCTAACAGCTTCTAATATTTGAATAATTGTAAATATTTTTTACATGTCATAAAGCAACTTATATAATATAATAAAACCTAAAAAAATCGCAGGACATATAAAATATTAAAACATACACATAAAAGTTAAACACAAGAAAAAGAAGTAAAAGAAAGCTGCACTCTGTATGACAACATTGAATAGTAATACACAAAACAATCCCCTAAAAAGGGTATCAAATCAATGAACTTCACTCAACTTGAAAGGCTTGACCTCCTTTAGTTATCAGTATTATGAATGTAATAACAAATGTTAATTTTGTGAACATAGATAATGAGAGACTAGTGTGATTAGATAAATTGACTGGTGTCTGACCATCTACTCCTTTACAAGTAAGGACGGATATTTTAAAATGAACTCTGAACGGAAGAAGAAGAGTCATAAATTATAGAGATATTTTTTGCTGGTCTTGTCTTAGAAAGCGCAGAATGACAGAAATGTAAAATGTTGTAAAAAGAAAAAAATACTAAATTTAAATGGACTGAATTTATGTACCCTTTAGTCATATTGACCAATCAAAGCACTCTGACATTTAGTAGGCAACTTAGGTTTAAGTGCCTTACCCAAGGGCACATCAACATGAGTAAACTGGAATTTAACCTACAACTTTCCAATTGCAAGACAAATACTCTACCTACTGAGCCAAAATCACCCAAAGTATCTAACTGAGCGAGTGTTACGACATTTTTGCCTAAATCTGCTAATCTAAATAAAAATAATAATAAATATGATTGATTACATTATTTCAAATGCAATAATCAATAGGTTATATTATTCTAGTAGCAGTATTCTAGTATATATATATATATATATATATATATATATATATATATAAATATTTTTTCCCCTGATTTAAACAAGAGAATGTAATCATGATGGATGTGTTATGTTAAAAATTGTTGTGTAGCCTATATATCCAGAAGCCAGGCTGTTTTTACTTCAGATTATCATCCTGTTAAGAGTCTCAAAGTACCACATGCAGAATTGCAATGCTGAAAAACAGATAAATTGAAAAAATTAGGATTAAAGTCAATACATTGCAATCCCCAAGGTGGAGACACTTTCATCTCCCCTCACTATCTTTTGCAGGGCCCTCTACAATTAATACCATCCATGCCAGAGATTACACTAATACTTTAGAATACTTTGCATTCATTTTCAGGCAAAGACAACAATATAACTGGATCTCCTTTTTGTTTTAAGACCTTACCTGCTGTAATACTAAGAATATACTTAAAAATCTAATTCTAAAGTCATGTCAGATTTAGTTCTTGCGTTCAAAGAAAAGAGAAATAATAAGAGTTACCTGGGTATGACCCTGTCAATTGGAGTACAGCTGTCTGAGTCATGGCAGTGTGTGTGTGACAAGTGCCAAAATTAATGTGAATCAGTGTCAGATCAGTTTTTTGAATGGTTGAACGTTTTGTTTACTGCTTTAGTTTTAGTATGGAGAACTGTTTAAACCATCTATTACAATCCCTCTGTGTGTCTGTGTGAAACGCTACGTTTTCAACATGCCCACCCTCACACAGCCAGCTCTACATCTATCCATCCATCCATCCATCTATCCACTATCACCGCTAGCAGCGGACTTAGAGGACCAACTTTATTTCACCACGATATCTGTCATGAAACTGCACAAAACAAAGAACCAATAACTCCCGAGCACTTTTATCCCAATTTTTTTAGCCTTTCACAGCCTTAGCAGTCATGCAAGTACACATGCGGACACAGACGTGTACGTACAGCACGGATGCTACCTGGACTAATAAACTGCGAGCAGCCCGACACGCCGCTCTCACCAAACTAAGCGCGCAGGCATGAAGGGTCGGTTTCAAGCTCCCCTCTCTGTGAATTGATTCTACTATGAGCCTACACGAACCTCTACACTCCGAGGCGGGGGGACTCAAAAAAAAAGGACAAAAAACAATTATCCTCAGAAGCGTTTTTTATTTTACTAGGTATAAAAAGAAGAGTAACCGATGTTGTTAGTCGTATTAAGCTACATAAAATTAGATAATGACAATTTTAGGTGAACTTGCAGCAGTTTATACATACCGCCACCCCTACGGCACTGAATGGAACATTCCACAATTTATTCCAGGGAAAGACTGACAGTTTTTTGGGTCATGAAGCAGCTGTTGAAGTCAGCAGCCTGTCCACCCTCTGCTGGAATAAGAAATTAGTCCATTTTAAAGTAAATAACTAAAGCTTGTGGCCGATAAGGAGGAATTATAGAATGACTCGGCCCCCAAAACATTTAAACCTATAAATACGACCCTCCCCTTCCTATACGCCTGTATCATATTATTAAATAGATTGGTGTTTGTGTTAGAATTATTATTAACACAACACTGTGTATAACAAGCAACTTATGGAAGAATTATGTTTGCGAGACAGCTGTGTGTGGTTAGGATCCTTATGGTTGGTATGTGTGAGCAATCTAAATAGACATGATGCAAATTAACATTTAATAATACGAAATGGTTTTCAGGGTTCAAATGAAATTTAAAGGCCCCTGGAGGTGATCTAATGAGGAATTTCTATAAGTGATGCCAAAACAGATTCTTGATCTTGCTTAAAGCAATGATAAAAAGGTGTCTAATGTTTGATGCTTGGTAAGAATTCAGTTTAATCATAGAGGGCTTTTGTTTTATTGAGTGTCTAGTTATTATTATTTTTTTTCCACAACTTAAGTAGAGTGTTATAAATCATTAGAGTACCTTAATGGTTTAAGTAAGGGATCATTTATTGTTTTTTATACTGCCCTACCTATGAAATAGTTATTGTTACTGGATACTTTTGACATAGCCTACTTAGTTTTTATTGGCTTAGGCATGAAATAAGTTAGAGGTAGTAGGCTACGCCACAAATGACCTTCCTGTGTGAAACACATTCTGAGAATTTAAAGCACTCCCTGCCAAAGTTAATGGTAAAAAAGTAATAAGAAGGATAAGAAGGAAACATGTTGCGGTGGGCTAAGTGAACACTGACTGCTTTACTATTGTACCGGTCAAGGATCAGTCACTGATAATTTCATAGAAAACAAGTGATGGTGCTCTGCCTACCTGATATTTTAGAGATTGGAGGTATTTTAAGTTCTCATATAAAAGCTCTTCTCTCTGAGAGGATCCTCCCACACCAGTTGTTAGGTTAAGCCTATAACTATCCAATTTTTAAGTTAAGGTCCCATAAAAATGGGTTGACTAATGGGTTCAAAACGGGAATTTCCATGAGCCACATAACGGACCCATGTCATTTGACTCAGGAAAGTTCTGGATATAACATCCAACCCATATGGGTCCTTATGCAATTTCAACAAATGTTTTAAGATCCATTTTGTTTAGCAAGATCCTTTGTTCATACTATTTTAGGTTTATTCCCTTTTGATTATTTTTGTATTTATTAATCACCTACTTCAGTCTCCCTGATAGGGTAATTCTTCAGCTGCACTACATGCTACAGATTTAGACTTTCCGTTACATTTTTTTTAAATTGTAATTTTTTTTTTAAATCCAACACTACCTTTTACTTGTCTGCTAACATGCTAATCTGTATTTGGGTAAAAAAAAAAAAAACACAACAGCATTTCACTGCTCTGAAGATTTCTTTCCTTCATTGTAAAACTCAATGCGACAGGAGATTTTTCTGGTAGGAGCTATTTCTGCTGAGAACCAGTGTTGGGAGTATCGGCGTTTAAGTATAATGGTGTTACTAGGTGTTCAATTTTAGGTAACTGAGTAATCTACTCTAGCTAGATAGAGATTGACAGTGATTTAATGCAAAAATTCAGAGGGCTTTGTATACTTGAGTGTAAAGCAGATTAATGAATGTTTTTTTAATGCATGTTACCACTAAAGTTTTTCTAAATGGTTTTTTGACCTTTCAAAGCTGGTAGTATGTACTTAACTTCTCACATCTAGAACATGAAACTGTTCAAGCCAACAAACATGTTCCATTTTTTAAAGGGTTCCCCTTTAGGCTACCATATTATGTAGGTGACATCTAGCTACATTATGATTACATTTCCTTGAGTCTGTACTATGTATCAGATGGTGCCATATCTCAAAGTAATCTCTTGTAAAGTATCAAAGTGACTGAATCAAATTAAATCAAACTTTATTTATTAAGCACTTTTTAAACTACAACTTCTCAAAGTGCTTTACAGGTTTAAAATAACCCCACAACCCCCCCACTCCCCCTTCAAATAAAAATAAAACTATCATCGCAACTACACCCCCCTCCCAACCCAACCCATCAGACACACACACACACGCACACACACTTAAAAGCTATAATAAAAACAAACAAACAGCGAGCTGAGTACAGATGAGCCAGGAAACGACGTCATAGGAGCCATCTGGATCGGCAGCAGCAGATCAAAAGCTGCAGCCAAGGCACTGACCCAGGGCGCCCAGAGGAGGAGGGCTGGTACCATAGACTGTATATATAAATAGATAAACCCTCGTTGACGTCACCCATAGGTTTCTGAAGAGCAAAAATTAAGCCAATTGGGAGGTTCCCAGCGCCACCATGTTGTCCGCGTCACTCGCCTTGTCACTCTCAGAAACTCCATAAATGGGCAAAGAGCTGGAGCTGAGAGTGGCGCTGTGAGGCTGGGGGCGGAGGGTTGACACTCCGAGACGACATAGCTACAAGCTACTCAGAAGCTAGTTGGGAGCTAACTGAAGCTAACTTAGGCTGGTACCCACGCCTCCACCCAAGCACTACCCGGAGAGCACTCAGGCAGCTACAGCCGACCACCTCCCCCGAGGCAGAGGGCTCCTATAGAGGAAACACTGGGAGGAAGATTAAAATAAGTTAAAATATAAAATAAACACTAGATAATGAGATTAAGTAGTAAACAATGATAAAAATGTTAAGACTGCTAATGTTTTAAATTATCAAGTGTAAAACAATGATAAAATAGGATCAAAATAAAGATGCAAAGCAGATTAACAATAAATAGTAATAGTCAGTTAAAAGCTAAGAATTAAATCAGGTAAAACATGAGGACCGATTAAACATATATAAATAAACAATAATCAGTTAAAAGCTCGGTTAAAACGGTGAGACTTGAGCCTGCTCTTAAAAACATGAACGTTCTCTGCGGCCCTGAGGTCCTCTGGCAGCCTGCTCCAGAAGTGAGGACCATTATAGTGAAAAGACGCCTCACCATGAGTCCGTGTCCTGACTTTGGGGATGATAAGGAGAGGGCTGCCAGAAGATCGCAGAGACCACGAGGGTTCATACGGTAAAAGCTCTTCAGAAAGATAAGAAGGCCCAAGAGCATTAAGACACTTAAAAACCAATTAAAAAAACCTTACAACCAATCCTAAAACATACAGGGAGCCAATGCGGTGATTTTAAGACCGGTGTAATGTGCTCCCGACTCCTGGTCTTAATCAGGACTCAAGCTGCTGAAGTTAGTAAAAGCTGTAAAACTGAGGTTGTCTTTTGGGGAGGACCAGAAAGCAGGGCATTACAATAATTGATTTTACTGGTAATAAAAGCATGAATTACCCTCTCTGTATTGACCAGAGAGAGAATGGGGCGGAGTCTCCAACTAAACGTAACAACCCGATCAGTTCAGAAATTAAATGTTTAGCGAAACTAAGATATTTAGCCACAGGGAAAATGCAACTTTGCAACGCGGATGACTTGGGTATATCACAACCATCTATCAGCCGATTTTCATATGGCGGCCTTAAGCTTGCGACTCAGGAACGCCACCAGTCTCCTTTCGCCGCCCAGCTCCTCATATAGGACAGCTCCAAGACCCACTCCTGACGCATCAGTCTGCAGGATGAATGGTTTGTCGAAATCTGGACAATGTAAAGCTGGCTGGGTACTCACAGCTTCCTTAAGGTCGTTGAATGCCTGCTCAAATGCCTCTGTCCATCTCACTTTATTAGGTGCTGTTCCCTTGGTCAGGTCGTTTAGCACCCCTGCTCTTTCTGCAAACGATGGGATGAACAGGAAGGACTGAATGGCCTCCATCTTTCCAACTTGGGGTTAAATTTGTCCAAACCCAATCACAAAACCCAGGTACTCCACTTCCCTGCGGCCTATGCTGCACTTCTTTGGGTTGATCATTAGTCCAGCCATTTTGATGCGCTGCAGCACCTCCTTCAGGTGGATGACATGTTCCTCCCAGGACCTGCTATAGACCACAACATCATCCAAGTATGCTGCAGAGAAAGCTGACACATCTTTTAAAACATAGTCCATTAATCGCTGAAATTTTGCTGGCGCCCCCTGGAGCCCAAACAGCTTGACCTTAAACTGGTACATACCAAAAGAGGTCTTAAAAGCTGTCAGCTCTTTTGCTTCCTGTGCCAAGGCAACCTGCCAGTATCCTCTGCACAAGTCCAATGTGGTGATGTACGTAGCTGGGCCAACTCGCTCTAGCAGGTCATCCACCCTAGGCGTTAGATAGGGATCAAAACTTGACATGGCATTCAAATACCTGAAGTCGACACAGAATCTTAGGGAGCCATCTTTCTTGGGGACAAGTACAACTGGGCTACACCATTCACTGTTCGACTCCTCAATGATCCCCAACTCCAGCATGAACTTTATTTCTTTCTGCAGGACGGGCACCAACCTCTCAGGTATTCTGTAACTCCTCTGCCGGGGCGGTGTGTCCTCCTTGACCCTTATTTTGTGCTGCATCAGCGATGTAAATCCCGGAACCTCCTTAATAATCTGTTTATCTAACAGAGGTTCAATGTCCTCCTGCTCAGAATGGGACAAATGAGAAAGGTCAACCAAAGCAGTTTTGGACCCAACAACTGGGAAGAATTTCTCCTCAACTTCCTCATCCATTACTGTACGCACTAGAAACTGTTGCCGTACCGGCTCCTTGTTGGTATGAAACTCTTTTAACAGGTTGATGTGAAAAACTTAACAGTTCACAGGTAACTTTGCTGACTTGTCTGACAATTTCATAAGGTCCATGCCATCTTGTCAGTAATTTATTGTCACTAGTAGGAAGCAATAACAGTACCCTTTGTCCCGGAAGGAAACTTCTCTCCCTGGCTCTCTGATCATACCAGGTCTTTTGACGAACCTGGGCTGTTTCAAGTTTTACTGGGCCACTGTTGACATCTCCTCCAACTTGTCCCTCATCTTGACCACGTATGCCACCACGTTGTCTCCATCTGACTTTGGATCCTCCCAGCAGTCCTTCAACAGGTCTAGAGGCCCTCTCAGTTGTCTGCCATACAAAAGTTCAAATGGAGAGAAGCCTGTGGAAACCTGTGGGACCTCCCTCTCTTTTGGTATCCCTACTTGGGCAAAAAGCTGCAAAAGACAATTGGCAATCCGAGGGGCCTTAATTGATTTGAGTGGGAATGCTTCCGGATATTGGGTGGCATAATCACATATGACCAGTTTGTAACGGTAACCAGATGCACTCCTCTCTAAGGGGCCAACAATGTCCATGCCCACCCTCTCAAAGGGAATCCCAATGATTGGCAATGCTTGCATGTGGGCTCGTGCTACTCCCTTACTTGAGGTCAGCTGGCATGTTTCACAGGAGGTACAAAACTTTGATACTTGAGTTTACATACTGGACCAATCAGCGGCTGCTGATTCTATGTAATGTTTTATAGAAAGCCATGTGCCCTGGCCAAGGAATTGAATGGGCTAGTTCCATCACTCTTTGTCTAAACTGTTGCGGCAGAGCTAATGCTTCACATTTCCCCTTTCTCTGATATAGGATGCCTCCCTCGATCAGATAGACTGACTCCTCCAAAAAACTAGCTTGGGATTTCTGGACACCCTCTATCTCAGTCACTTTCCCATACCAAGGTTTTAATGTACTGTCCTCCCACTTGAGGGCACGTATATCTGAAGGAATGTCAATATCGAAGGTGTCTGCTTGTTGGGGAAGCTGTGATTATGTCTTTCTCTCTGCACCTTTAAACATTTCCCTCCTTTTCTGGGCTTTTGACTTCCTAGTCTTACCCGGTTCTGTTTCCGCCACACCCCCTGAAAAGGGCAACTCTTCAAAAATGTCTCTTGCTGTCTGAGCTCTTGTAACCATGTGACATGGTCTCGAGCCCGTTGTTAGACACTCTCCCACTTCTGACACCACTTGTCATATGGCAGGCTTAAGCGGCTGGGTTTCAGAAGCAATGACACTGAGGCATGAACTTGGTGAGTCACGCAGAGTGGTTTATTTTCCACCAATTGTCTGGATACAGGCAGCCACAATACACATGAGCCTGACAAACATGCAGTCTTATATACCCTGCTTCAAAATGGGCTAAACCATCTAACTCTACTCACCAGGGGAGCTCCTCTGCTATCCCCACCAAATATTTCTAAACTTTATTTAAATACAAATATTTCCATAACCCATTACATACAAAATTACAGATATGAAAATCCTCACCTACATCTAAATACCAGATTAAAACACCCCTAAGAAAAACCAATTAGAATATTTCCCCCACAATCTCCTCTTGGCCTCAACCGGAACCTTTAAATGGTGCCTGGACCCCCTGGGAAAGATTTGCCTGAACACCCTGGTGAGTAAACAGGAAGAAAGGTGAGTGAACAGACTTCAAACATCATTTCCTAGTTTAACACTGAATTTTCTTGCATTCTTCATTCCCAGTTTTCCTATTTCTGAGAAACCATTGTGTTTCATGTAAAACTATTTTCTTCCTCCAGATTACTCCACATGATTTAATGAGGAGCAGCTGTGGCTCTCCTGAAACAAAGGCAACCATCCATCTTAAAATTATCTTTAATAAATACCTTAAAGCCTTCCGTGTACAATGGTCTTCTTTCATATACAAATACACTTAAAATACAGTGTTAATAAGGGTTCATGTTAAAGTGCTTCTATTCCCCAGTGTAAAATAAAAATAATTTACAAATACAAATAATGAAAGTCCTCTTCATTCTACCAATCAATCCACCAAACTCCTAAAGCGCTCTGTCGACCACACATTATCCAACAATTCATCCGTTTCCCATTAGACATCCAGCAACTGTATCGATTTAAAGCCAATTTCATGGCGATTGCAGGTATGCCGGGGGTGCACAAAGAGGAAACGTCCACGTCTTCCAATTTATGAAACATATGTAGGGATGCCTATATGACGGACATTGCCTGCCTGTTGCAGCAGCATCCTTTTTATAAGCGGCAATCTTGAGCCGACTGGAGCTTATCCCAACTATCAGCAGGCGTTAGGCAGGGTACACCCTGGATAGGACGCCAGTCTGACGCATATGATGCATTTCACGTTTTTTCGTTTTTAAACTTCACCCTCTCTGTAAGTAGGCTATTGTGTGTAAGTTGTATGAAGTGTGAGTCTCGTGGCCGACACAAAGATGTCATCATGCATTATTTCTGCTATTTGCACTTTTCATAATTAAGCTTTTATCGACATTGAAGTTCTCCATTTCCTGGTTTCACATGTGTCCTTCAACAACCAATCACACTGCTGTCCGTCTATTTACTCATGCATAGGAAATGACGTTTCCATAGCAACGGGACGTCACTCTTAGCTTACTTTTAGGGATTTGTTCTACGTAAAAGTAGCTCTTAGTGCGTTTGTGAATAGGTTTTAGATGTCAACTCCTACGTAAGACGTTTTAGCGCGATTTAGGAGTAACACCTAGCGGTAAGATAAGAGTCTTTGTGAATACGACCCCTGATTCAGAAATATTTTCTATGTTAGAGAAAAGTAAGAAGTTAATGGCAGTAGTAGATTCTTCAGTTGCCTCATCTAGAATAAAGACACATCTTCACTGAGGAGCTCTGAGCTCCAACAAAAGCTCAGCTAGTTTTTTGCGATATAAATGTTATAAGGTAGAAATGTTATGAATTTAGCCAACGATAGAGATTTTTGACAATGATTGCCTACAGCGGTTGCATATGTTGATGATGTAATCAAGCTGCACCTACTTTGTTATAGGTGCGCAAAGGGGATAAATACTGATGTTACACGTTTATATTTACAATACATACACTTCAGTTAAAACAATTTTGAATGTTGTGTTTCCTTACATTTACCTGGTATTTTATTTAAAATGTTTTCATCTTTTTTATTATAATTTTTGTGTTACATTGTTTGTTAAAATATTTGGAACACACTATACTAGAAAGGTTTTGTATTTTAAAACATTTTGTACAGTAAATGTTTTTAAATGCCATTCTATACTTTTTGAAGTTCTGTTGTCATTTTTACATAAACATAAGGAAATAATATATTACAATAAATATTATTACCATAAATGCTTTCAGATTATATCTCTATGTAGTTTTGAGGCCCTATTGCCCAGCCCTAAGCAAAGCCAATAGCTTTGTTTAGCTGTGAGAGAGTGTTAAACTGAAGGACAGAACCAAGTGCATCTATAAAATGAGAATATTAAGTTAATCAAGTCGACAGCCTCTTAAAGGAAAGTGTCACAGCTAAACGGACCGCCAGATGAAGAGCAAACTACAGAGAGAACATTAGGTTAAAATTTAAAATAACAGCAAATAATACAACATTAGAGAGATGGAGGAAAATGTAGCAGAGCAAAGAGAAGTGGCCATTTAGTCCTCCAGCACCCCAAGTCTATAGCGACAAAGCCACAGAAATAGTACAGGATAATCTAAGCCACTCTGTCTGTAGGCTTTGTCAAAAAGGAAAGTTTTAAAGCCTCATCTTAAAAGTAGACAGGGTGTCTGCCTCATGGATTTAAAGTAGGAGCTGATTCGGGAGAGGAGCCTGATAGCTATAAGATTTTGCTTTGATATTATGAAGGTGCTGCTTGTAGGTGTACTGTAATACAAGACTAAGTCACTAAAATAAGCACTCATATAGGTATTCACTTATCACCTAATGGAAAAAGCATTTTTCTACGTGACTCTAAGCTGCTTTTATTATTAACAATAACTAAAATTTGAAGTGCACAAATCAATTTAATGAAGAAAAAACATGCAGTTAGCTTATGGAATATGTTGGAAAATATTTTTGAAGTTTATTTTTTAAGGTAATGTGTGATTAATCTATGAAAAAGTCTTGATTCATCCTTCAATTCGTTTTCCATTCAATGAGGCCGTTTCACTTTTTTGTTCTTTTAGCTGTTAAAGGCACCTAAGATCTGCCGATTGACAACTTAGCAACAGACCAATCTTAAATTGGGCCTTTGGGTTAAAACAAGGAACCAAAGACTGTATTATGACTGTAATAAAATTGTAGTTTACCATCAAACTGACTCCTAAAGGCCTTCTAGCTCTTCATTTCTCACCCACTTGTCCATTGTCTTTTTTTTTCTTTGGGAAATGCTGCACAACATGTTGTACAGAGGATGGAAAAAGTGAGGCTGAAGCAGCCAAAACACTTGAAAAATTGTCAAAAGACCTACGTTTTTTTTCAATGCCAAGCAACCTCGCCTTGATGCCTTGGTCCCGCCCCAGTTGCCTAGGAGATACGTCATCAGGGACCGCCAATGCGTGTTCCAATGTCCATGTGCTGCTGAGAAATCTATCCTTCGTTTGTCTGCTGTTTACCTAACTGACCAAGGATGTATGTGAGGAGCCTTGATGCCTTCCCTCGGGCAAAAATTTCCCAGAATATGGCATGGTAGGAGCCGGCAGCAGCTACTTATTCTTATTTTATTTTTTTAGATCCAAAAACAGTGATATATGGTTGGTTAGTCACTTACCATATTCAACTTCACTGGCTACCAGTTACTAACTCGCTTACCAACATATTAAAAAAAAGTAAAACGCTTGTTATACATTTCCAGTTCCATGGCTGAAGTGAAGTTACAATGCTACTACGACGGACGGGATGTAAACAGAGCACGTAAGCTGGCAGCTGTGGTCAAGTGAGGTAAGTCTGTTCCATTTAACAGTTTTCTTTAACCAAGGAAGGACAGTATCCTCGTAAGCAAGGCGCCTCGCCTGCCGAGGTGTTGCCGTGGTAGGCGACGTGCCTTGACATTGAGAAACACTGCAAAAGTAATCCTGAGAATATGTTGGTTTGAACAAATTTAGAATATGGCAGTGAAATTTAGCTTATGAAAAATTAAAAATAAATTACACAGGAAATCATCATTTTGCACATTACCGTAAAACTAATAATCTTGCCAACAGCTCAATATTTAGTATGTTGGAAGATATTTTCAAAAACCTATTCTGCATTTCATTGCCATCTTAAATGTCTGCTATGTGGTGAAAACAAACAATATAGCAGAAAGTTAAATAGAGTGAGATCTTTCTTTGTGTTGATTAAACAAGGTCAAACATTTAGTCTTATACTATATTTGCAACTAACAAGGAAATATGAAGTTGGTTGTTAAAAGCCTACACTTGCTTGTTTTTACAACAAATTTCATTTACTTTTTTCACTTAGCAATCCACATTCCTCTGTTTTATATTCGCTTCATGTTTTGTCCACCAAAGCCAGTCGTCTCACATTTATTCCTTCCTCCATCTCTTCTTCCACTACCTCTCTCACCACCCCTCCTGTCTGCCCAGAGTCACCAGTCATCCACTAGCATGCATCCCTCCTATGGTTATAATTGAGATCATATGCCGAAGCCGGCGCTGAAACCTAACACGGGACGTCCACATCAAATAAAACGTGCTGTCAGCAGCTGGGCCCGGCTCCGCCAAGCCGAGTGAAACCGTATCTGAGTCCACCTCACCAACACGCCATAAAATGTGAGCCCAGAGAACCAACAGACATATAGACAGATGGACCACACCTCTGTTAAAGACATTTAATTCTCCGTCTGTAAGACTGAAGGTTCTGTTATGTATGAGTTAAGGTATTCTTGAATGTCGGAGGTGAAGTTCTACAGTTTTTTCCACTGCTTGTTCTTTGACTCTCAGTAACATACAAAAAGGGATTCTCACTGCTCTTTAGTAAGGGCAGCAACTGACTTAATGAACTCTATGTAAGGTTGCTGATTGCTATTTAATTCTAATTGTTCACCATGAACACACTTAAGTCATTATTATGCCATCCTTATTTTTAAACTGAATTATCGACCTTGTCTGAATAAGGTAAGGGGCCAGTTCTATAAAGGTTTTGCACAATAGCAAAGGAATATTTGTTGCTTCTAAGCAGATAGTGGCTCCCTGTATATTTTGTTTCCGGTGGGTCTGGTGCCAATCTCAGGGCAGGTGACCTTTTGGTTATTTTTATTTTCTAACATGAAATGTGGAAATTTTAACTTGGAGTAAAAAGGGAAGACAGATGATGTTTGAGTGTGTGAATGTGTGCATTAAAGGGTAAATGACTGAATGAAGTGAGAAGCGCTTTGGGGTTTGTAGGGACTAAATAAAGCGCTATACAAAGTACAGGCCATTTACAATTTACCATGTTGTCTTAGTCCTGGACAATTTCCTATGCTGTGCCTTATACAGATTCAATTCCTGGCTCAGAGTTTATGCTTAGCTGTTTTTCTACCCAGATGAAGCCACCAAAAGAGCTATACTAACAACTCTTTACAATTTTATTTGGACTGAAAGTACTCCTGAGCCATCTGTTCCATCTTCTACAAAAGTCGACCTTGACATATGGACGTTCGAACTGAGCCATTTTGGGCTTGAGGTTTCTTTCTGATCAAATGAAGTCATTCCTTCCACCATCACCACATGCTTACTTAGTATGAGGGATTCTTGCACAGTTAACATATTGCAGTCCAATCAGCCAAATTGGTTTTGACAACAAAACCTATCAAAAGTAGCCATAACGAACTTGTCTTGAGTGCATTGTTTTGTAATAGTCTATGTAAATGATTTTAAAGAGCAACTCATCCCTAAATAAACCTTTTTTTGCTGATAAACTTTAGAATGTAGTGTCTAATAGTGCTGTCTGAATGTGTAGTCATTTTGGCATTTCTGACTAAAACCATGAGTGTAGTGCTCTTTTCTGGTTAAAAATCTGTACTACATTTGAAACTGGAAAAGCAAGCATTAGAAGGCCAGGCTTCTCCCATTGCGAGTCCCTCGGTCCAACGGGTAACGCCTCCTTTTTTGTGCAGTTTTCAAACACGAAATGTGGGTAAAGTAAGACTCTGGAAGGGGGGTGACTTGCTCTTTAAATCTGTAGACTGTTTTTTAAAATATATTTATATCTTTGTACATACAATGGACTTGCTTGTCTTGTAAAGGGTTTTGAACACAATTGTGCTTTAAAATTGAAAGAATAGTATTGCTGCTGACGTAACTGTAGCTTACAAAGTTTCACAACATTTAAATCAAAAATGGCTGCACTGTGACAGTTCTAAACACTGATGCCTTGCAGTGAATAGGTCCCGGCTCTGTGCCTGCTGTCTTGCTGCATAGAGTTTAAATGCTCTCCCTGTGCAAGCATTGATTTTCTCTGGCTATTACAGCTTCATCACACAATCCAAAATGTGACTATTTGTTAATATGGTTAAACTGAATTGCCCTGTCTGAGTATGTGTCTCTTGTGACCAGCCACCCTCCATTACCTACCCCCCACCTCCGCCGCAGAATACTCGTAGGCATAGCGGAGCAGGTATAAATAAAAGTTCTAAATTATTTAAAGACCTACCTTGAAATTCACATCCTGAAATTAACTAGAACATTTACAAATCTTTGCAAAAAAAGACACATACACACATATGCTGTGCACCCAGCTCTCAGCTGTATATTGCAGAAGAACAGCATCATCCCTTTCTCAACAGATACGACTGCGATTGAATTACCCTTTAAGTCCCCATGTCTGAGCGGAGAAGATAGGGATCCAGAGAGCTGGAAGATAGATTGAACGCTGGCAGTGATGGTACGGCTGCTGGAAGCTGCAGTGTCCTGTTGTTCGTCAAGTAGTCTGGAGATCAGATGCTATCAGACCAAGAGGTGTCTGCTTTGCGCCGCGGCCCTACCACCACACACAGCAATGAGTTTACGTAAAGGATAAACAGTGACCCTTGGGTTGTAATCCACTCGCAGGCCAAGCAGAAGCTATGTGTGGATTACGAAAGACTAACTGCAGGCTCTTCACTTGTTTTACACCTCAAGTGGATTCTAATTGAGCCAAATCTCATTATTTATAGTTGGCCGTACAGACAGTACTCAGTTTAGCTGGTGTATCTTTAAGCACATCAATCAGAAGCTGGATCTGTTCCTGTAAGAGTGAGCACACACAAGTTCAGAATGTTTGCAAGTGGCTCTGTAGAGAAGAATTTGGAATCTCCACTACATTGCAAGTGAGCAATAAAGAGCAAAATATAACAAGGATAAATGAACATCACTGTCAAAAACAAATGGAATATTTTCATAAAACAAATATTTCCCTGTTTTGCATGTGACTTAATGAGTCTTGTTGATTTAGATCCAGAATATTCATTGCCAGCAGCTTCCTACGCTGGCAGTTTCCCTCATTATTAAAAGGCAAGGATCGTCGATTTAACGATATAGATATATTAAGTTTCCTTGCTGACTGATATGAGAATTATGAATTGTCACAGAGGGCAAGGGCTTGACCCTGTGTAGAGCCATGGTTCTCCACACATAGACAAAAAGGAAACACAACCTCCAAGAGGAGTGTACATAAATGTCACACTTCTGGCCTGCTCATAATAATTTTAAAATAATAAGATTTACAATAAAGGCTTCAACTGAGGAGTGAGGGGATATGAAATTAAAGCAAACCAGACAGGAAAAGAATCAAGGCAGAAAGAAGGGTAGGTTAATATATTTCAAACAAAGGAATAAAGTATATCAGATGCAATGTGATATTTTGCTGAATTTGAGATGGCTGTAGTCAGGCGTTGTGAAGCTGGGCAATGTGGAGAGAGAAAAGAGAGAGAGAGAGAGAGACAGAGAGAAAGACGGAGACAGAGGTGGGGGGAATTTGGAGTCAGAAACCTCTCAACCATATGCATTTCTGCATCTGCAATATCCATGCAAATGGTGGCATGCATGAGTGACAGCAAAGCAATGAGCGAAGCTACTTTTCAGTTACCCTGAATGATGCTGAGCTCCTGCCTACTTTGCACACAAAATCCACAGAGCTGCAGATGGCGGTACGAATATAATTCCTTAATTCAGTATTTTTTCCATCATTCTGTTAAAGTGGACAAAACATAACATTATCAACAATATGGGCCACTTAAACATCCATAGACTGGGTTGACGTAAAAGCCAGGTAGGATTTGTGCTTGATCACTGAAAAAATATTACTAATTTACTGTTTTTGTAAAGGGGCTCTATCATCAGTCATTATCTTATCTGTCCACAACCCTTGAACCTTTTACCAAAGCAACACTGTAGGAGCAGCAAAGATCTAGAGTGCAGATGGAAGAGTCCTTTGAAAGTCATTAGGTGTGCTCTCCCACAAATCTGGTCTCCATGAATAAAAAGCAAGAACACAGCCATTGTTGAACGCCAGTCACAAGAGTCATGACGTGTTATCTGTGACTGTGAAACTTGTATTGCTGTCCCTATGTGTCTTGTCCTCAGCTGCCCCTTGTTTCTCTAATTGTCTACCCTGTGTATTTATATATATATATATACACTACCGTTCAAAAGTTTGGGGTCACATTGAAATGTCCTTATTTTTGAAGGAAAAGCACTGTATTTTTCAATGAAGATAACTTTAAACTAGTCTTAACTTTAAAGAAACACACGCTATACATTGCTAATGTGGTAAATGACTATTCTAGCTGCAAATGTCTGGTTTTTGGTGCAATATCTACATAGGTGTATAGAGGCCCATTTCCAGCAACTATCACTCCAGTGTTCTAATGGTACAATGTGTTTGCTCATTGGCTCAGAAGGCTAATTGATGATTAGAAAACCCTTGTGCAATCATGTTCACACATCTGAAAACAGTTTAGCTCGGTACAGAAGCTACAAAACTGACCTTCCTTTGAGCAGATTGAGTTTCTGGAGCATCACATTTGTGGGGTCAATTAAACGCTCAAAATGGCCAGAAAAAGAGAACTTTCATCTGAAACTCGACAGTCTATTCTTGTTCTTAGAAATGAAGGCTATTCCATGCGAGAAATTGCTAAGAAATTGAAGATTTCCTACAACGGTGTGTACTACTCCCTTCAGAGGACAGCACAAACAGGCTCTAACCAGAGTAGAAAAAGAAGTGGGAGGCCGCGTTGCACAACTGAGCAAGAAGATAAGTACATTAGAGTCTCTAGTTTGAGAAACAGACGCCTCACAGGTCCCCAACTGGCATCTTCATTAAATAGTACCCGCAAAACACCAGTGTCAACATCTACAGTGAAGAGGCGGCTGCGGGATTCTGGGCTTCAGGGCAGAGTGGCAAAGAAAAAGCCATATCTGAGACTGGCCAATAAAAGAAAAAGATTAAGATGGGCAAAAGAACACAGACATTGGACAGAGGAAGACTGGAAAAAAGTGCTGTGGACGGATGAATCCAAGTTTGAGGTGTTTGGATCACAAAGAAGAACGTTTGTGAGACGCAGAACAACTGAAAAGATGCTGGAAGAATGCCTGACGCCATCTGTTAAGCATGGTGGAGGTAATGTGATGGTCTGGGGTTGCTTTGGTGCTGGTAAGGTGGGAGATTTGTACAGGGTAAAAGGGATTCTGAATAAGGAAGGCTATCACTCCATTTTGCAACGCCATGCCATACCCAGTGGACAGCGCTTGATTGGAGCCAATTTCATCCTACAACAGGACAATGACCCAAAACACACCTCGAAATTGTGCAAGAACTATTTAGAGAAGAAGCAGGCAGCTGGTATTCTATCGGTAATGGAGTGGCCAGCGCAGTCACCAGATTTGAACCCGTTGAGCTGTTGTGGGAGCAGCTTGACCGTATGGTACGCAAGAAGTGCCCATCCAACCAATCCAAATTGTGGGAGCTGCTTCTAGAAGCGTGGGGTGCAATTTCTCCAGATTACCTCAACAAATTAACAGCTAGAATGCCAAAGGTCTGCAATGCTGTAATTGCTGCAAATGGAGGATTCTTTGATGAAAGCAAAGTTTGATGTAAAAACAATCTTATTTCAAATAAAAATCATTATTTCTAACCTTGTCAATGTCTTGACTCTATTTTTTATTCATTTCACAACGTATGGTGGTGAATAAGTGTGACTTTTCATGGAAAACACAAAATTGTTTGGGTGACCCCAAACTTTTGAACGGTAGTGTATATAACACAAAAAATCCACCCTCAGGAGAGGACTCACCTTACAGTTCTGAATCCTCATTGAGTCAAGATTAGAGTCCAAGATCGCTGTTGTAGTTGAGATCGAGAGCCGCAATATCTCCGGTAACGACAAGGAGAGATGGCTCTACAATGTATCAACCCCCAAAAGACTAAACAAAGTCAAATTGAAACTTTTTCAAAACCATTTTAAAACAATTTATTAATTTTATTTTACTATATAAATGCTTGTTTAATGAATGCAAGAAACAAGTAATTTCAGGTGCAGCAATAGGTTTATTTTGGCAATAGAATAACTATGACTGTCTAGTGCAATTATTAACAAAATTATTAATTTGGGTAAAAATTACCAAGTCGGGACTTGGTAATTTTGACCTAAATTAATAATTTTGTTAATAATTGCACCATCCTGGAGTCAGAAAATAATAATAGCCAAAAAGTTTTTCTCAGTGAACATTTATGGTTACCTTCCTGATAAGACTAAGCTAATCAAACAATAGATCAAGATTTGAACCCCACCTCAAGGTTTCTGACTGTGTGCTCTCCAAGGGGATCAAGGCTAATCCACCTCAGCTTCTGGTGTCTGTTCCTTCCAACAAGGGGAACGAAGCCAATCTGCCTCAGCTCCTGGCATTTTCTCTTGCCAAGGGGAGCAAGGACGACCCACCTCAGCTCCAGGTGTCTTCTTGTTTCGCAGAGATTAGGATCCATTTGGAAATATTTCTGTAACAAAATGATCTGCCGTTTTCTCTTTGGTTCATTCTCTAACCTGATTGTGGGTTCCTTTGATGCAGACCGCCAGATCTCTTTTTTGTGTTCCTTCGTTGCAGACTTCCAGATCTTCTTTTGGATTCCTTCATTGCAGACATCCTGGGTTATTTTGGCCAAACGGCCTGCCCTGAATCATTTTTATAGCTTGCACCAGCCACATGGCTGAATCCTAAAACTTTGATCCTTTAGGTCTGTTTTCATGAAAGACTTTGGTCCATTGTGACCTTTGTTTCTGGCCCACCTTCCTGGACTTTCTCCTCCCGGCCTTGTTGGGTTGTTTTATGCTTTTGGATTTGTTGGTGTATCTATTGACACACTTTTAAGAAGGGGTTACTGTCAGGATGTGTTTTCTGTCTGTCAGTGTTGTATTCTTCAACCTTCATGTCTCGTATTGTCTTCTGCTGCCCCTTGTTTCCCTGATTGCCTACCCTGTGTATATATACACGTCTTTGTTTCCCCTTCCCTTTTTGATTCTTCGTCGTCATAACACTTTGTGTCTTCCTCAACTTTTCCCGTGTGGTCCTGTCTACACGGTCTATGAGTTTTTTTTAAACCTGGAAATCGAATAATTAAATTAATATTCTATCTTCTAAATTCCTCTCTGCATCTGGGTAATCATCTTAAAACTACAAACATAAGTGCTGTTTAAAGTTTTCCATAAGACATGAAGGAGACACAGCAAACATGAGAAGGAAAATACTTTAGTCGAAAGAGACAAAAATGCGAACTTTTCAGCCTACATGTAAAATACATTGCATATAGAGGACAAAAAAGACTGCACCCAGTCCGGGAAACACCATGCCAACTGAGAAGGATGCTAGCTGCAGGGAGAGGGAGATTTCCTCGCTTTCCAGCTGCTTAATCAAGTCTCGCAGCAGAATTGCTAATCTTCCAGGATCTGTGCCCTTATACACCAGTGGTCCCCGGCCCTGGCGCACACCCACAGGCCAGCAAAAGGACGCTGTGACTGCGTCTCACCACCTTATCCTTCTCCCCACACTGAAAACAGGTGTGCTGTTTGCATACCGACTAATTGATTTGCAACAGTAAATGTCTCGGAGTTCACAAGTAATAAGGAGGCATTAAATTAAAATACAAACAATTAAAACTATATAAAAATAAATAACTAAATAAAAAAACAAAGCATGCATGTTACACAATTTTGTAAAGCACTACAAACCCATGCGAAAATAATATAAAACAAAATATGCCATCCCGTTTTAAGGGGATTAGATTATCATTATTTCTTCAGCATAAGAAAATGGATGTGTGGCGTGAGAGCGTGTGTCGAAGTCAGGTTTGTGGCCATTAGTGTCAATTACTATTAGATTAGAATGTGTGTGGATGACATTTTTCATTTGTCAGCAGTAAACGTATGTTAAATATGGTGGTGCAAAATTAAGACATGCCATTCAGAGGAGGTAAAAGTAGACGTTAAAATAGCTGTCACATAAAGTAACAGTAAATAACACTGCACAAGGGACACACTTATTTGCCTGTTCTCCTCCCAATATTTTGCGTCTTCTGAAAGAAATGCGCAGATTGCAGATTCATCAGGGGCAAAAGCACTAAATGTATGCGTCTTGATGTGGGTTTAGCAGAGGCAATGGTTGTCTGCGCCATGTTAGTAAATCAGCCACGGCCTGTTTTTGCGACGCCGAGCAGTTTAGGCCAATTTTGACAAGCTGTTGATAAATCAGGCCCAAAGACTTGTATTGAAGGGTTTTAAATGTGAGGCTAAGTTAGTTTTAAACGAATTATGATTAGTCTAATTATACTTAGCACAATTTAGTTTGTCTTCAAACAAACAATTCACAATTCAAAATAGAAGCGAAGACAACATTATTTTGAGGAAGTAACATTTCATTAAATAATTTAATAATAATTTGCTAAATTAGAAATTAATTAACTTCTTGGACGACTAATTTGATTTTATAGATCAGTCACTGCAGTGATAGATGTCAGAGTTTTAAATAAGTCAATCACAAGACTTATTCCATCTTCCAGAAAACAGTTATCTGATCCACGAATAGCAGACTGTATATTTTGGATCCAAGGAACCTCTCCTGGAAGCCTGCTCCAACCCTCACCAGCAAAATATGGATGTTTATGTATGCAAGTCTGATGATGACCCACAGACAAAGAGAACAAGAGGAGGCAGAGTCCATGCTTAATAGTAGTGATGATGTCACCACTGTTGGATTAACGGTCTTAACGGCAGAAGGTCTGTCATTGTTAAAACCTGTCATCATGGGGAATGCCACAACACAGGGATATGAATACTTTTGCATTGTAACCTCATGTTCGGTAATCAGAAAATGTTTAAGATGATAGTTAATCACATTAAGGCAATTTCCTTTGCTTATTTCTACTATATTAAGTAGCTCCACAAGCAGAATTTCATAAAGTTTAATCTAAATGACATTTAATACATCTTTACTCCAACAAATATTATATATAGGATGTTTGCTTACATTGACGTCTGTTATTATCATTAAGAATTTATTGGCATGTAATCTGTTAGCAGTTTTAAGTACCGTACACTTTAGGCCAGAATCAGAAAACAACACTGCGCCTAACACCGAACACAGCATGCCTACACCTGCTGTTCAGCTTCATAAGGCTCTACAGTATCTCAGTGCAAAACTCATGCAATAAAACACCATTTGCTTCAACTGTTTGAGTTTATTTATCTAGGACCATGTACAGGAACATTAATCTGACATTTGAGATGATACACTGCACCAGATTAAGCTTCTGGCTATGGTCCATCTGCATTCCTTAAGACAGATAAAAGCTGTAACAACAAAATTTAATAAATCCATAAAAAAGTTCTGGTTTAGCTTTCAATGTATCCCATGAACTCAACTACTTGAAGTTTAATTATTAAATGTAGAACATTAAATACAGTCAAAAGGTATCCATCCATCCACCCATCCATTTTCTATGCCGCTTAAATCTAGTTTATACTTCTTCGTCAAGATGTCCCGTCTTGAGGACAGCACCACACCATCCCCACTGTAAACAATGTTGGTGGCAGACCCCCATGAGATGCCGGATGGTGGACCAGAATTCCGTCAAAGCTGAACGGAAGTCGTTCTTCATGGTATTTCCAAACTTCTCCTATGCCCAAATGTTTGCCTAACTGACCACCTGACTGGCACTCTGCATGGTCTGCCAGTACCCATCAGCTGCTGACAGCATCCCAAAGTCAAAAAAGACCAGATAGAACTCCTTTTTCAGCCTGACAGCATCCCTCACCCTCAGTGTCCACCGCCACGACAGGCATCGGCCACCTTGCGGCCACAGCTCCGGTCAGCTGCCTTGAAAAATGGTGATATGGGACATGGCCCACTTTAACTCAATTTTCCTGTCTCCGGCCCCTTGTTGGACTGCCACCTTATAGTTATGCAGTAGTTTGCTAGTCGCAATGATTCTCTGAGCTAAGTTCTTGAAGGCTTTATGGAAAACTGTTCCTAGGTGAGGGATCAGACAAAGTGCAGCCCAAAAAGCCCTATGATGAGCAGAATCTTTGAGCTCAGTGTTCCCTAGCCTGCATCACCTGTGTGAGGGGCCATAGGGGTTGAGTAAAATGTAGGATGGGTGGTGGACTGTGGTGGTCGGGTCCTCGACTGCAGAGGCTGGCAGGTCGTACACCCTGTCGTGTAAACGCAGTTTCGTTTTCACCCGTGAATTCAAACAAAAACTGCAACATTGTTGTGTAAACTGACCCTAAGAGAAATGCATTTTTTACTCCTTTTATCAAATCAACATTTAGTTTTGGCCAGTGACTAAAAGCAATTTGGTCTAACTTGGTTCCCAGTGGGCTGCACGGTGGTGCAGTGGTTAGCGCTGTTGCCTTGCAGCAAGAAGGTCATGGGTTCGTATCCCGGCCCAGGGTCTTTCTGCATGGAGTTTGCATGTTCTCCCCGTGTATGCGTGGGTTCTCTCCGGTACTCCGCTTCCTCCCACAGTCCAAAAACATGCTGATAGTGAATTGATCATCTAAATTGTCCTAGGAAGAATGTGATGTGAATGGTTGTCTGTCTCTTGTGTTGGCCCTGCAACAGACTGGCGTCCTGTTCAGAGTGTACCCTGCCTAACGCCTGATAATTGCTGGGATAGGCTCCAGCTGCCCCGTGACCCTGAATTGGATAAGCAGTTAAGAAGATGGATGGATGGATGGATGGTTCCCAGTGGTAATAGTGTTTTATGCATGGCATATAGCACGACAGTTGCACCCTGTATCAAACCCGTTACTCCATGCCCATACGTTTGGTTCTAATTTCCACATACATCATTTGATCTGCCCCAAATTCGACAAGATGGGTATTAGTCCGACCTTTTTAAAAACATGGTCATGCAGATTTGATCAGCAAGCGCTAAGCTGCGAGCCCCATTCTAGGCTGCTTGTAGCTTTAATTAATTAAATTATCTTTTTGTAACACATCTGAAATTCTAGTGTCTGTGTGTAGAATTCTTTGCATTGTCTGACTGGATAAATATGAAGGAGTAACTAAGCATGGCTTCTTGAACTCAGGAGAGTAGCGTGTGCGAAGGAATTAATGTATATTGTACTACGAGTTATACAAACAAAAAGACGTCTTTCTATGCACACTACTGAAAAAAATTCAGGGTGTATCACTAATCGGTATTGTTTTTTACTGTACTCACTTTTTTATCACAGCAAAGAGAATAGGAATGTCTTATTTTTGTGTATGTGTGACTTTCACAGTTCTCTGAACATCATGTGTATTTGGTAAAGCTGTTGTGAAAGGGGCTAGATGCAGTCTCCTCGCTCCTCTTTTCTCCTGCAGTAATCAGCAGGAGTGGAGGCCCAGGCTTCTCCACCTCTCCTTGCCTGTGGTTTCTTCACATATTGTCTCAGACGAGCGGGTAGGAATGTTGGTGTGTGTTGGTGTATGTGTGTAAGCAATTCTATGCGCTCTCGTGTGTCTTTGTTAGGTGGATGCATGTGTGTTGAAACCATAGACTGTAGTGCACAGCAAACGTCAGTGGATTGGTGTGTGGGTATGTGTTAGAGAGATAGGGAGAGATCTGGTGCATTTGTGTGTAAGAACAAGGGGTGGGGGGGTTAAGGGCCCTGAAAGGGAGAAGACAGAAAACCTGATGGTAGTTAGTTGGCCTTTTCCCTGCAGTAAACAGAGTTTTGCACAAGAATTCAAAGCCGTTTTTTTTTTTTTTGTAAAGAGTTTGAACATTTTTGTATGATCACTTTTTTGTTTTATTAAACTACATAATTCTTCCTCCTTAAAGGGTTTATGTTGGGTTTGCTTCTTGATCTTTCTTCGTCAACCTTCAATTTGAAGGGAAAAAATAGATTAGAACATCTTTACATCTACAGACACCGCCAAATGAATATCACTTCAGATAATGAGTACAAAGCCTAAAAAATGTATGTTTGCAGAATCCCTGGATCAAACAGATTTAGTTGTTTTTTGGGTTGTTTTTCTTTTTTTGCTCTAGTCAATAGGGTGGATTTAGGATTGAAGATTAGCCGGGGACAGTCCAAATGATTGTTAGAAAATAAAAACGTATTTGAAGAAAATTCTAGCTTTAAAGGATATGGCATCTCAAATTCTGAATTCTGATCATGTTAAATCATATGAAAAGCAATGGATTACATGTGCTTTAACAAAGAAAAATAATACTATCAATCACCAGTATTAACTATTGATGAAATCAAAAACTGTCAGCTGCTGATTAAAATCTCCTCAGATCACTGGCCCAGGGAATAAACCTTAAATCAATTAAGACCAGAAAATATAAAGTAAGATGGCAACTAAGTTTGACTAAATAATTGATATACAGTATTGACCAAAAAAAATAACCAACCATCCATCCATCCACTATGCGTAATTTCACGATGTTGCAAACGCAACTATTAACACAAATTCAGCCAATCCTTGCAAATTCTACATGTCTTGAGATTTTATCCAATCATCCCAACTTTAATGGATGTTTGACCAATTTTGATGCTCCTTCTCTCCAACTTATATCTGACACCATTACATATATTGTACACCTCCTGTTTCTTATGTGAGACGGAGCAAGAGGGAAATATGTGCCATTTGCCAGCGAAAATCACTGCAAAGGGCCGTGCTTTAGGCTACAGTTTCCTCATTCTCTACATGAAAGTGGAGGTAAATTATTTTGTACCCCATGCAATATTGTGGTCAAACAAAAAAAACAAGGTTGTTGATTGATAAACATTTTTCTACTGCAAAACATAATTTTGAGAGATTTGATTCACATCTCTGACCAGATGGTGCAGGTGCGCATTTTCAACTTTATCCACAGATTAAAATTAACTAAAACAATTAAAAAAAAGATTCCCATGAGAGCATCTTAGTGTTATCTCAGACCTGTACCCTGTAATCAATACATTGTGCTTTCCAGGATTAAGCCGATGAATAGTTCGTATTAAAGAATAAATACTGTCATTTTGAACTCTTGAATTTGCACCTCTTAATTTGATGAATCTGTTGTTGTTTGTTTACTTTATATGTATACACAAAAGAAACACAACTTTCCTTTATTGGCTCCCTTCAGAAAATAAAATCGTTTTATTAAAATAATTTTAAAGTGATTTGGCAAAAAACAAAATCCCTAGGGACCGTTTTGCGGCCATGTTTACAGTTTGGTCATAGTCCTTGCAATATGCTGTCTCTTGTTTCTGACCTTGGATCAGTTCATAGCTATTTCTTTATCCGTTTCAAAACCAGTGCACTAACTTCTTAACTAGTGTTCAATTCTTATTCTTAGATCAAAAGTCAGATAAAAATTTAAAGCGGTGCATATTGATGACCTAGCGCCTTCACATGTAGCAGCTTATTATTCATATATGTCAGGAGTAGGGCTAAGAGTTGTAAATAGGATTCAGCTTTAGTTTCATTTGACTATTTAACACAGCCCCAGTAGAGTTTAGCAAACTCCATGTTTATGTTTGTGATGGTAGGAGAGAAAGGGCTATTTCCTTGCATTGCCTCAGGCTACAGGTAAACTGGTTTGTTTATAGGAAAAGGAAGTATCAATTTTGTGATTCCACAATGCTGCTGTTTAATTCAGTTCTTTAAAAGAGAGTTTTGGATATTTTTCTTTTACCTCCCTTACCATCCTGCTTACTGTATTTACTGTATTTTGTATGCATTTATGCATTACTTGATAGTCCGAGGAACTTAGTTTGAAAAAGGTTACATTTTGAAATGATTTAATTACATTTGTTCTAAGGCTATTGTCAGGGATACAGATAACTGAGTGATTGTGTTTCAACAATTATTTTTGCCCAGGGAAATTTGTTATCCCTCATCAACAAACATACAATTTTTGTAACTTTTCAGTGTAAAATTGTGTTACTGCAATATCTAGGGCTGGGTATCAATTCAAATTTCAAGAATCGATTCGATTCCGATTCTCAAGAATTGGAATCGATTTGATTCAATCTGATCCAATTCAATATTGATATTGGTCAGTGCTATTAAAAGCTTTTTTTCTTTTCTTTTTTTTTTTTTACTGTTATCTAAATTATATGCCAGAAATTCAATGACAACAGTGGGTAAGTAACAGTTCACCATAGAAAACTGTATTAACCCTGTCAGACAGTAAAACTTAAAATGGCCGTCTGGACTGTTCCTTCCCATTTTAGCTTTGAAAAGGGCAAACTATTCTAAAAAATAAAATCGATATTTGAACTTGTGATTCGATTCGATTTCTATAAGAATCTATTAAGAATGGATTTTTCGATTATTCCAACACAGCTCTAGCAATAACATTTCATTTGAGACCTTCTAAGCATGTTTACCAGGGGCTACAGCAAATACAGTATGTGTTTGTGTATATGCTCAGATTAATTCAGATTGTTTTGTGTTCATTAAGCAGACCTTAAAGCAGACCTATAAATCTGTGCTTCAGTGTTGATGTGGAGTCTGTTGTAGTCAATCAAAAACAGAGGGAAACATAACAACTGTTAACAGCTTTCCCCTCCTACTGTCTGTGGACATGCTGAGACTCTTTACTGTCATCCGGAAACTGCTGCAAGCACCCCGTCTGATATGCACATGACATGCTCACACCTCTCTCCCTATGCAATGCAACACGCGTGATAAACATGCAAACAAAACTCTTTTTCTTTCTCTAACACACGTGAAACACAAACCTCACCATCATGTTCATTAATGAACTGTAGCTCTCCAGCAAGGCACAATGCTGGGCTTCTATTACATAGGCCTGGCATGATCACTCAGTTGATATAATCACAATGTGATGAGAGGGTGGGATGACACACGAACAGAGAACATTTGGTGCCTCTCCAAAATATGTCACTGTTACGATAACCTGCTTATGCTTATGATTACTTTACAGTAATAGTAAAAACATGTATTACATATCAGGAGCATTTCTTTAATCTTCTTGTTACATCTTAATTAGTAAAAGCGATAGTAGCAATCTGGATCATTATGCTACAGTGAAAATAGGGCCTGGAGCAAGTCCACTATCACCCTCTTTGGACACTTCAGGCCAAGGTGACTTTACAGAAAAGGGGACCTTAAGAAACTGCACAAATTATGTATCAAGGATAAATAAATAGATCTTACTGCGTGTTGACCTTGTAAAACCTAAAACCTGAAATTAATGATAAAAAAGCAATTTAAAAGTTATGATGGTGAAAACTAAAACAGATATAAATGACTTCCTTTTTTAAAAACAGTGATGCTTTGAAGATCCAAGTCACTGAAAACTTGAAAAACTTGTTTAAATGGACCTAAAATGTTACTTAACTGTTACTTAATGTTACTTAAATCTTACTTTGATAATTACACTGAATGCTGGTTTGACCCATTTTTTTTCCTTGAGGCCTTCTTGTTGCCCATGGAAATCATGTGTTTAAAACAGTGTGTGTTGTAAAATTGAGTAATATTATTTGCATTTATTGTTCTGAGTATTGTATCTGGCTACCAAATTCATTATACTATATATTGAGTCAAAATAATAAAACATACTTAACAGTTTTGTTAAAAAAAGTATACACCCATTTAGACATTTCTTCTATTGTTGCTCTTTTATCTCAAAACTTAAAATCAGACAAAAATAATTACAGCATAATGCAAAAAAAGCTTTTCAAGTCTATCCGACCCTAAAACACGTTTGCATCCCTTTTTAAATCACATACTTTTCAATCCAATTTTTGGTTCAGTTTCACTTGCTACGAGCAGAACTAATGTCTTTTACTGTATGTCCTCATCTTGACCTTTTAACACAAGACACACACTTAAACTGAACTAATTTATTAAGAAAAAATAGTATTGCTGTTAAAAATAATAATATATAATAATAAAATATAATTATTAATTATACCATTCAGTGGCCTCCAAATTAGTGCGGCATACACTGCTTACTGGTAAAGCTCGTTTTGCATGTATAGCCACTGATATTGCAGACATGTTGGACTATGCAAAACTGAAGTATTGATGTCTTGCAGAAGTATGAAGTGTTGACACCTATTGTAAAAGGTTTCATTCCAGTACAGTGGGAGAAGAAGAAACCTCTGAAGAACTGAAGGTCCACCACAAGGAGATATACAGTACATAAAATGGTTGAATCAGGAAACAAAAACAAAGTAACACAAGGGAGACGTCATCAACTTGAAACTGTTTGAGGTTCTGAATCCTGACGTTCAGAGATAGGTTAGCGCAGAATCCTCCAAAGCAGAACTGGATGAAGCTTTCTCCGTGGCTCCTTGACCCTCAAAAGATTTTATTAAAACTTCCCAACAAGTCATTTGGTGGCAGTGGCTTTAAAGTTAAGCACATAAGACTGAGCTAGGTTGACACAGATCCTGCCAGATCTGAGACAAAAAATAAAGCAGATGAAGCATGTCATTTGTTTGGTCATACAGTAACAAACAAAAAAGTCCCTGTCCATAAAATGACTTGTGTTCTGCTCAACAAAATCTGATCAGTAAGGAAGAAAAACTGTCTGACAGCAACATGAGCCTTCAGTATGGGTGTTCTTTTGTTTGTTTTTTCAAGATAAATCCTGTGTAACTCTATTAATTCCTGGACGTAATTGCACCCTTGTTAGACAAGACAGTCCTCCTTTGGACATCATTAACTCTGTTAAGGAAGTTATGTTTTTGCCAGGGTTAGTTTGTTTGTTTGTTTGTTTGTCTGTTAGTTAGCAATAACCTAAAAATGTATGGACAAATTTTGATTACATTTTCAGGAAATGTCCGCACTGGGAGCAGAAGCAAGCAATTTAACTCCAGTTGGTGTTTTTTTGCAGGAGCTATTTCCTTGCGCTAAGCAGCGATTGATTACAGTGATGATTTGTTGTATCGTAGTCCCGAGTCTAAAACGCCTCATGTAATTTCTTTGTGTTACTTATTATTTTAATTTGGTGTTGATATGATTGTTGAGGTCACCAGGAATAATTATTCTCATTATTGAGTAATTTTCATGACTTTTAAACACAAAATCGTAGCTGTTACCATTCACTGTATGCTAAGCTAAAGCAAACCGACGGCTGCCAGATTAGAAGAATGTCTGGGCTCGTTACAAAATGCTTTTTCTCCCTTATTTAACTCTGGGGAAGATGGCAACAGACTAAATTTGACTTAGGGGTGGAATATCCCTTGAAAACAAACAGCATGGCTGTTGGGTGTGTTTGTGGCTAAATATTCTGTAATTTCTTGCGGTAATTTAATTAGCCAGGAAAGAATGTGATTAATCAAATCAATTAGATTGCACGAGGAAACATAAATCATTTTGCCCCAGTCTCATTATCAACCTCAGGGTGGACATGTGAAGAGTGTCTGTCTGCATGCAAACATGTGCGTGTCTATGTTGCAATGTGTCCAAGTGTGACGGTGAGAAAATGTGGATTTACCCTTCAGCAGCAACCATTTTAGTCTGTGTTTGGGAGTGTGCATGTGCAGCGAATGTACACTAGAGAGTTGGAGCGGAGAAAGAGAGGGATAAGCGTTTGCAGGCTGCAATTACGGGTAATTTTTCAACAGCAGCAAAATTAAAGCCCCTCAAAACAAAACAAAGGGGGCAAATTTACTCCTTGGACTAGTCTGCCACTGATGCTCTCAGAGAGGAAGAGAGCGCAGAGCTCCAGCCAACATGTGTCATGTATGCACTGATGTATGACAGTCATCATGTTGCAGAGCTGGTTTGTGGATTGTGCACAAAGCCCCCTCATATGTTTCTTGCAGACACAGAAGAAAAGGACTTGTATTTGGTTGCTATGTTACCACATAATCTGACCACAAGCACAAAAATGTTCATGTCTGTATCTTCTGGTTCTGTATCATATCTGTAGTACGTTTCCAGATACTTCAGCAATATGTCACAGATATTCAATTCAGTTTATTTATATAGCGCCGTTTCACAACAGATGTCATCTCAAAGCACTTTACAAGAAGAGTTATTACAATACAATAGATACAAGAGATATGAATATTTGAGTACAATCTTTCTTTACTCCAACCCAAAGATTTCTCATTAATCCACTTAACAATCTCATACGCAAATTGTGCACTAGTTTTAATTATTAGCATCAGATATTAAACCCTTCTTCTTCCAAAGGCTGTCTTATTTTCCCATAAAGTGCGCAGTAAATGTTATAAACAATAACTAAAGCAGTTAATAAGGCACTAACCAATGATATCTGTGGTTAGACGTCACTTATGCAAAACTGCTAAAAAAATAGAACCTGAACAGAGAGCAACAGCACACCTGAACGACATTCAATAATCACCCCCCGTGCGATAAAGAGGGAAATGTTACAACTACATTTAGATCCATTCAGGTCTCTATTTTCGATAAAGAATAAAGACATGGTCAAAAAAATTCAACACAAGTTTGTAATTTAGGGGGAAAAACCTCCTTTAAATGTTTTTATCGCCTGTCTGCACAACTAATAACAGTACAACAGTGTAAATAGCGAAACAGGAAATCTTTTTTTATAAGAAGAACTTCATAAAAAGAACCTTAAAATAATGTGAGGCTTGGCTATGTGTCTCAGTTTTTGCCAACAACAGAGAACAAAAATGTTCATTTTACTATACGAATGATGAATCGATTTGTAGAAATAGTGTAATTAAGGTAACTGACAGCAAAACAAACAGTTGTAGTGTTCACACCGAATAAGTTCACAAAATATTAGTAAAAAACAACAACAAACCATTTGTTGGTTATTCTTGCAACTATTTAGTATGAAATGCAAATATAGGGTGGATCTGATCTGTAGTATTTTTTTCCAACCTTGAAGGTGCTCTCCCAGGTCATGATGATGAGAACTAGTAACATTTACCTAAACTTACTTCACATGATTTCTTAGGGAAAATGTGAATAAAAAGAGCTACACAAAAGATTTGCTTACTTTAACAAGAAAGGGGACTGTAACAACAAAACTTGGGGAACATAATGAAAAATGTAGGCCTGGCCAGCACTGTGTTATTTCCAACGAAAATTAAGAAAACTATAACAGAAAACTACAATGAAATTTAACCATTGCCCTTCGGAAATTTCCTGCAGCAAGAGCACCGAATCTCTGTGGTTCACATGACAGTAATGATTAGAAATTTCAGAAAAGAGATATAGCTGTTTAAATATTAACTTGTAAAAATAATGGGAAGTATGATAGACTATTATGAACTGTCATTAATAAAAAATGTAAGGAAAAACGCAACACCTGTATTATTTTGAAATATACTGGATTTACCTGGCTGGCTCTTGTCACACTTCCCGTCTGGCTCACGTAATTTCTTTAACTTTCTTAAAATCTGCGTGCAGTGTCCGGAACAAATAGACTTGACATGAAACGTTAACTGAGCTCCGAATACACTCCACAGCTGGTGTGAATGTTCGGATTGGACTCAATGTTTTTTCTTCCATGCAGCAGGCGAACGGAAACTGGAGTGCCTCCATTCCGTGTGAAATAGGTATATGGCACACCTGTGCAATATTCATGATGCCAAATTAGAACCAAATAGGAAACCACACTAGACCGGTTTCCTGACCCCACAGACTCCCCCAGTGAAGCAAAACTGCACATTTCAGAGTGTAATTTTATTGTGACCGGTCTAAGGCACACCTGTTCAATACTCAGGCTTTAAAATCAGCCCCTTGCTAAGCCATTTCTCACTGTGAATTTAGATGGATTATCTTGGCAAACAATAGGTGCTGACTAACCAATGTCTTACAGATTTGAGAATAATATTTGAGGGCAATAGGTGTATCGGTAATGAGAACACTATTTGATAAAATTTCAAATGGGAACAAAAACAAAAGTGTTGCATTTATAATTTTGTTCAGAGAAGAAATCTGAAGTGTTGAAATCTACGGTGTGTATGAGAAGTAATAGTCTCTTTGGTTACCCCGCTGGTTTGGAGGCCCTAAGCAGCAGCTTAGTTTGTTATGCCTTGAACGAGCGCAGGTATCAGAAGCTCCAACAGCTGCTACTTACATTACTTACTTTTCATTTTGAAGCATAAACACCT
Source organism: Apricaphanius iberus (assembly GCA_028564705.1). Lineage (NCBI taxonomy): Eukaryota > Metazoa > Chordata > Actinopteri > Cyprinodontiformes > Aphaniidae > Apricaphanius > Apricaphanius iberus. Next base: position 2,934,801 of record JAPXFQ010000804.1, on the reverse strand, counting down.
TTTCGTCAGCAGCTAACATCTCATCGGTGTAAACTGTGCTTGAACTACTCTTCAACTTATTTCAAAAATAACTGTTGGTAAATTGATTTCATGTTTCTTCAAAGCACTCATAAAAAAACAAAAGCTACAGATTCGCTTTTTATCTCTGCAAACAGAGGCACAGACAACTTTTTCAATAGATATAAGGCAACCTTAAGTGGCATAGCCAGAATCAACCTCTAACCTTCTTCTGTTCCCATCTATGAAGACAGATGACACTAGGTTGGTGGAGATTTTACTGTGACGCTGTCATTAAACTCAACCTTTCACCCTATAGGGGCCTACACAGCAATTTACTTCTTTACGAATGTACAGTAAGAGGATAATATCTCTGTTCAGTGATAAGTCTCTCTTCTTGCCTTTTCTTCTGTTGTCGCGTCTCTTTTCCTCATGTCAGGCTGAGCCCGGCTGATATGTTCAATCACCCGAGAGCGTCGAGTCAGGACCCCGTAAAGGTGATTCACTCCATTTTAGCCCATACAACATTTCTCCAATCCTCTCTGTGTTTTGGCTCTCCACAGTCAGCTGTTGTTAACCTAACACTGCTGCATGATAATTAAACGGAGGCTACAAGAGTTTTTTTTCCATGTTATATGAAAAATGAGGTTTATATTTTTTTCTTTGAAATGCATAGACACTCCAATCTATTTTCGTAAGAAAACGCTTAAACAAGCTTTTCTGGTTCTGCTCTCCTAGAGTTTCATGTAACTTTTATGACGTTTTGACATATTTGACAGTTTGAACCACTGCAGAATGCAATCAGGCTCACTGTGTCTGCTATTGGTGTCTTTTTTGCAGCCAGTGACTGGCATCATGGAAGCAGGTACCTGTACTTTCTAACCCTTCGTACGGTTTTTATTGCAACAAGTACTTGTAAGGAGTTTAGTTTCTACAACAACATAACCTGATATGTAGAAATATGCGCACTATATTGAATTTGTTTTCACATGACAGAGCTGAGTTCTTGATTTGGACAAAAAGAAATTCTTTGTCTGAGAAATATAGTAAACAATTACCCTATGTTCCCTTCTGTTTCAGGCACTGACCTGTGAAGGCTGGGAAATGACTAATGTCTTATTGTATCATGTCATGTCTCCTCATCTTCATTCAGTGTTGCCAGAAAATGCAGGAGAACTGGCCAATTATTTCTGATGTATCTAGTTGGACAAATTCTGGCATCCTGAGCAGAGCTCCAGAGTCTAGTTGAGGTTTATATCCTCCTTATTAAACCGCTCCATACTGCTTGCTCAGTTCGAGTTTTTCCAAGATGTCCAGTTTAATCTTGTGGTCTGTGTTGCATGACAAATTTTTAGAAGAATTTCAGTCATGTAAATTAGATCATGGGTGAGCTTTTCATTAAAGGAGATAAATGTGCCCAGTTTTTAGTACTAAAGTGAAACACAATCTGTCATCCCACAACAGAAATATCATAATGTAATCTAAAGCATTATATAGACCGGATAATTAGTGGGTTATTAACAAAACACTGGATCCCAGTGACATGAACCACACTTATATTAACCTTTTAAAGGTCATAGGGCCATGTAAGGTTAGCTCTTGCTAAGGTCTAAGATATATTTAAATTCATATTGGGAAAATTAAAACAAAAAGGGACAACTTTAATTTGAAAACAGCATCCTCTTGTTTTTTCAAGCTGCATTGCGATACTTTCAATAATATTCTAATGAAGAATAAAATGTATTCTCTGAAGTCTGAAGTTAGGAGTCCCTAGATCGAAAAATACACTGAAATTCCTCTGAAGCTGGAGATTCTCCATCAACTGAGAATCCAATATGGCTGCCATGAATAAAATAGGTAGTTATAGCTGTCATATTTTGTTGTTTAATTCTAATTATGTTGGGCAGATCTTTGGCTTGAGTCAGGGACTAATGAAAACAGCTTGGTTTCATTAAAAGTTACTTTTTACCAACTTTAATAATAAACTGAACTTCTTGCCCTGCAATGGATAAGCAGTTTAAATGATTAATAATGAACTGAACTTAATTGCATTTTTTCATAACTAGGATTACATTTGAATGTGTTTAACTCTCTGTAGTATTGTATTGACCATTATTATCAAAATACCATGAGACAATATTTGTTGCTAACTGGCACTACATGAACTAAATTGAAGTGTACTGTAAGGAATTATTTCCTGGTCATGTACTATGGAGGTAGATTTCCATAATGTACCATTTCTGGCCCCGCTTCAGTTGTAGACCCTTAGGACAGTGGTGAGGCTCAGTTAGGGTGAAGCTACTGGCATCACACTACATAATCCACTTATTGGTAGACAGAAAGATGTCACTTCATGCAACAGGAGCAATACATACAAGTGTGTCACGTTTGTGATTGCACTAGTATAAAACCATGTTAGGCATTTGGGTTTAACCCACCAGCTTGGTAAGAATTTAAAGGGGAATTCCGTTTTTTCCCCATTCCAATCTGGACCTTATTTTTTAGCAAGTTTTATGTTTTTGTACTCACCCTGAGAAGTTTGGAGCAACTCTGAGCGGTTCAGCAGTATTTATATCCACTTCCTCAGCGGACATCCGTAGAATGGTAGTGCTCGGGGCAGGACAAATTGCGCTGGTAATAAACTTGAATCTGCCCAGATAAAAATGCTGTAATTTTACCATGTTTATTTTCTCCATGGATTTAGTAACACTTCTGAAATGCTTCTTGATTCTCTTTCAGAACGATTTAGACGTAATACACATTTACACTGCAGCAGGACTGTTAAAGGAAAACTCCAGTTTTTTTAAAAGTCTGGCTCGAGTCAAACCAAACTAGAGCTTTAGAAGCTCGGCTAAACTACCCAGATAATCCAAGTGGAGACGGACTTCTCTGCAAATAACAAAAAGCTTGATTTAGATGTGCATGTAAATGTACTTAGTAATGTGACCAGAAATAATCAGAGTTCTTTTTTGGCCCTACATTGGAATTTATTTAGAGAGGTAGATTCTTTTATAATAATTTCTTTAATAATTGTATCAATTCTCGTCCACATTCTCCCTTGACCTTACAAGGTTGCCATCCTTCTGTTCTCCTGCTTCACCCAACCCCCAACCAGAAAAATGATACTGCTTGACTTATACTGCGTGTCATATTCTTTGTGGATGCATGTAGCTGCCTATTCAATTAATTTCCAAGCAGGCAGCTCTTCATGAAGGAAACCATGCAGGAAGGCAGCCAGGAAAGGAGCATTTCTCTATGGTGTACCATTTTGCCTTGACCATTCATCTGTGAATATATATTTTAGCCTTATTATTATTATTATTATTATTATTTGTAGTAGTAGTAGTAGTAGTATTGTTATTATTATCAATAATAATAATAATAATAATAATAATAATAATAATAATAGTAAGATAGGTCCAAGTCCAAGGTTCTTGCCCATGTGATTCAAAATCAACTGCTATTATTCTTTACTATGTGTCGATTTGCATCTTTTCCACTTTGTTTGTACAGGGACGGTATTCTATTCTATTCTACATAAGAGCTGCCATCTCAGTGGTTATTAAACTATTATTATGTTCCACGGTATCTCTGCAGGGGCTGTAGTGCCCCCCCAGTGGGCGTTTAGGGCTTTATGCTTCGAAGATCAGATTTGAAGGCCCGTTATGTCACACCGCCAAATTCAAAGTGCAGCTGAAAAATCCAGTCTTTTTGCCCCGATTTGAAGGATGGGTGCAGTGTATCCTTCACTGGTCTACCCAAGATGCATTGCGGGCCAAACATGAGAGTTCTCTTCAAGCTACATGGGGCACGAAGCAGCAGGCGAAGCGGGAGAGGAGTACTGCTTACAGTATATTAAAATCTGGCGGTACAAACATAAAAAACTTAAAGCGGTTGTGTTTTTTTTCCCATTTATTGTTAGCGTAGACATGTATTTTACTGTTATTATGTTAACCATCATCGCAAACAAGCTCATATGGTGGTAACGGTAAGGTTTTTTTGTGCATTAAGGGGCAGTTACATGCTAATGTGGGTGATAATGAAAAAGGAAGAGTTCAAAATGGACACTGGCTTAAACAAAGAAAAAGTGTTACACCTCTTCAACATGAAATACCTTTGGTATGGGTTTATTCCCAGATACACAACTCTACAAGTTGCTAAATGGTAAATCTTATAGCTTCAGGTTTAGTCAGGCTCAAGTTAACATGGCAGTAAACAACCAGAGAACAGGATCTCACTAATATACCCACAAGCTGGATGACTCCGCTCTGGGCAATTATTGTGATGCTTGACTTTTTAACGTTAATTGCATATTTGTTCAAAATGTTACAAACTCTAGGCTGACTTCCTTTCTTTCTGTTTCTTAAGACAATTGTGAACCGTTGAGTTTGAAATATTAGAATTGAGTTAGAAGGGCTTAGGTGGTCAGTCTGTCCTTCAACAACCTATAGCAACACAAGCTGCTATAGGTTGTTGAAGGACAGACTGACCACTTTACTTCACCCTTCTACTTATTTCTCTTGCTACTCTCCAGATGTATTTTTTCTGATGAATTGGCGTTATATATTTAAAAGTGAATTGCATTGAAATCTCTTAATTCTGTCATTGAATAATTGTAGCTTTTTCCTCTGTAGCTGTTCTTAAGATTCACATATAACCAGTGTTCTGATTAAATGGTAGTCTTTGAATCAGAAAACCTGTTTGGCTTGATGGGGGCTTATGGGGCAGTAAGGGTTTTTACCATAAGTTAACGGGGCATTCCTCCAATATATTTATAGTGTATGCACCCCTTGTGCACAAAAAAATGCACTAGACACTTATGTGTGATTAAAATTAGGTAATATTTTATAAGTACAAATTGTTTTTAGATGAATTTCATCCTTAGCTTCAGAACTCACAAAATAAAATAATAACATTTAGGTGTTGCTGATATTTAACCCCTTTAACACCAGATTTTGTATTAAAAACTGCACTGAAACAAAAAACCTGCAATTAAAAAAAGAAAGAATCATATAATTTTTTGTATGTTATGTCCAGAGGTCTTGTTTAAAGGATGAATTGTCAAAGCCTTGGAGTGTTAACAGAGGACATAAAAACATTTTTAATTTACTTTTTACTCCTTTGTTCAGACAAAAATTTTCCTGAAATGTCACGTATTTACCCCTCATGCACAACAAATGCATAGAATATTTTAAATTAATATTTTACTATAATATTTCAAGTTTTCCTTCAAAAGCTTCCATGTGATATGAGCAAATAACATCAAATCACTATGAAAATGTCTTACTACAACTAGTTGGATAGTGCTCTGTTTTCTGTGCAATATTACAGATACATAGATTTGCACTATTTAATGGACATATGTTCCATTGTTTCTTTATATCCACAGCTGTCTGTGTTAGTTTTGCACTTTAATGAAAAGTATTTGATTATTTTCAAAATGTGTGTTTTTTATATATTTATTTTTCTGCTTATAGCTTCAATCTTATTGAGTGAGGTTCAAATACCAAATGTTCTACAATACTGTATATGGTGTTTTTCATTCTTCATTCAGTTATAAAAAATATTTGATGTTATATTATAGATATTATAGAACATAAACATAATGCCACAGTTACTTTGCTGAGTAAGTGATTACACTAAACTGAGTTAGTAATTCAATTACTTTTTGAAAAAAAGTAATTTGTAACTATTACTAATTACAGTTAATGTAAGATTGCCAACACTGCTAATGACCAAACCCTGGATCACCATTAACCTGATCAAACTGTTAAAAAAGAAAAAAAAACTTCAAGGAGGGAGACAGAGAATTAGTGAGGAGCATATAGAGGCAATTTAAGTTTAAGATCAGAGAGAAGGAGTAATACAGGAACAAGTTGGAGAGTAAGCTGCTGATGAACAATATCAGAGATGTCTGGTCAGGGATGAAGATGATTTCAGGCTTAAAGGACAAGAAGGATTGGAGGGGCAAAATTCCTCTGTAAAACTGCAATTTGTTAATCTGTTCAAAATAAATGTTAAACTGGAAATTGGCTCCATTTTGTCTCTGCTTGAACATGCATTGAATTACTTATGATAATTATTTAATTCAACAATGCCCAGACAGAGCCAATGAACTGAATACATTATTCAACAGGTTAAGTTCAGGACCAAACTCAGATACCTCCTCTTCTGTCACCAGCCAAAGAGACATCCCACTCTCTCACCAACAGCTTTCCTGCCGGATATCGGATGTTTTATCCTTTACCTTGGTCATGGACTCTTCTATTTCTGCAAGTTTTTCTTCAACCAAGTCAGAAGATGCTGCTTCCTTTGCCTCCCCATCCCACTTCAGTCTCTTGAAGTGAGGTAAAGAGGCAGCTGGAGAGACTGAACCGGAACAAGGCTACAGGTCCAAATAGTGTCACGCCCAGAGTCCTGAAGGCCTGTGCAGACTACTCTGTGGGACTATGCAGCACCTCTTCAATGTAAGCCTGACCCAGGAGAAGGTTCCAGTGTTGTGGAAGACATCCTGCCTCATTCCAGTACCGAAGAAAAATCACCTGTTGCCCTGACATCCAACGTCATAAAGGTCCTGGGGAAACTGCTGTTGCCCCATCTGAGTAAACAAACTAGAACTTATTAGCACCTGTTGCAGTTTGCTTATCACAGTCGAGTTGAAGATGCCATCATCCACCTGCTTCAACCAACCCACTGTCATCTGGACAAAGCAAGCAGTCCAATGAGGATCGTGTTCTTTGATTCTCCAGTGCATTTAACACGATTCAGCCTGATCTGCTTTGTCAGAAACTGCAGAAGACACAGGTTGAGGTCTCAAGAATCTTTATTGATCCAGAAGGACTGTGATGGACTGGCGACCTGTCCAGGGTGTACCCTGCCTCTCGCCCGTTGACAGCTGGAGATAGGCACCAGACCCCCCGTGACCCCTTGAGGAATAAGCGGTTAAGAAAATGGATGGATGGATGGATGATCCAGAAGGAGAACTTAATTTGTTACAGCAGCAAAGCAGCAGCAAGTACAAACATTAAGACTCAGAAGTAGAAGGTATATAAAAAACACAATTTAAGAATCAAGAACAATATGTAGATTATGAACAGATTTACAAAAAAACAGTTATATGCAGTTATTAAAAGTAAAGATAATGTGGCATACCCTAGTTCGAATGTGCAACAAAACTGGATACTTTAAATATATTTAAAATGTTAAAATATTTAGAAATATGTACAGAATGTGAATTTGTAGTTGTGCATTAAAAAAGTAAAAGTATTATTTGTAATAGATAGCATATAATAAACAGAGAAAAACCAATGTGCAATAACAGAAATTTTAATTAGTAAATTACTGTAATTTACAAGCAGGGGTGCAAACATTTAAGTTTGTTGGGAGCTGTTTTGGTTATAAAGTCTAACAGCTGAAGGGAGGAATGACCTCCAAAAATACTCCTTCATGCATCTAGGATGCTGCAGTCTGTGACTGAAGAAGCTCTGCAGCTCAGAAACATCTTCATGCATGGGGTGGGAGACTCTGTCCATGGCCAATCAATCAATCAATCAATCAATCAATCAATCAATCAATCAATCAATCAAACTTTATTTATAAAGCGCTTTTCAAACAAACAAAGTTACTGAAAGTGCTTTACAGATTTAAAATAACCCCACAACTCCCCCTTCAAAAATAAAATCATCAATGCAAATACAACCCCCTCCCAACCCAACCCATCAGCCATACTCACACACACACACACACACACACTTAGACGCTACAAAAAGCGGGCTGAGTACAGATGAGCCAGGAAATGCCATCATGGGAGCCATCTGCATCAGCAGCAGCAGATCAACAGCAGCAGCCAAGGCTCCAACCCAGGGCGCCCAGAGGAGGGAGGGCTGGTAGCCCCACCTCCACCCAAGCGCTACCTGGGGGGCACCCAGGCAGCCACAGCCGACCACCGCCCCCGATGCAGGGAGGAAACACTGGCAAGAAAGATTGTAATATGTTAAAATATAAAGTCTATAAAATATAAAGTATAAAACAATAAGTGTAAAACAAATAATAAAAATGCAAAGCTGATTAATAAATAAACAGTTAAAAGCTTAACAAAAAAGAGTCATTCTGTCTCCCATCACCTGCACTGAATCCAGGGGACATCCTAGAACAAAGCTGGCCTTCTTGATGAGCTTATTCAACTTTTCCTGTCAGCTGTAGATAAACCGCTCCTCCAACATACCACAACATAAAAGATGGCTAATGCCACAACAGACTCAAAAAACAGACTTAAAAGTGTTCCCTGGACTCCAAATTACCGCAGCCTCATCAGCAAGTAGAGTCTGTACTGTCCCTACCTGTGAAGAGAATTAGTGTTGTGACTCCAGACCAGTTTACTGTTGAGGTTAACACCCAGATAAGATTCCACGAGCTCAATGTCTGTTCCCTGGATGTTCACCGGTATCAGTGTGGTTGGTCTGCATCTGTGGAAGTTCATCACCAACTCCTTGGTATCACAGGGTTGATCACCAGGTGATTCTGGTGGCACCAGTCCACAAAGTCCGGAGTCCACGGTGTGTACTCTGAATCTTCCTCGACTGTGATGAGGCCAACAGTAGCAGCGTGGTCAGAGAACTTCTGTCGGTGGCAGCGTGGGAAGTTGATGGAGAAGTCTGCAGTGTAGAGGGTGAAGAGGAGCCGTGCCTTCACAGTTCCCTGTGGGACCCCCGTACTGCAGAACAGCCTGTCAGAGACACAACCTTGGGTCCTCACATACTGTGGCCATCCTGTGAAGTAGTCCAGTATCCACTGGTAGATGTAATGGTCCAATCCTGACAGTATCAGCTTGCCCCTCAGGAGTCCTGGCTGGATCATGTTGAAAGCACTGGAGAAATTAAAGAAATTGATCCTCACACTGCTACCAGACTTCTGAAGGTGAGCCAGAGCCCGGTGCAGGAGGTAGATGATGCCGGTCTCCACCCCAATGCCAGGCTGGTAGGCAAACTGTAGCGGATCCGATAAAGTCCTCACCAGGGGGTAAAGATGGTTGAAAACCAACCTCTCGAGGGTCTTAATGAGATGTGATGTATGGGCTACCGAGCTGTAGCTTCTGAGGTCCTTGGGATGTGACAAACCAACCACAGTTTGTGAAACTGAAGGATTGTGAATCAAACCAGGTGGTCAGTAGCACAGGAGAGCCACCATTCCTTTTCACTCTATACACCTCAGACATCTGGGGATATATTAAGATGACTCGGCAGATGTCAGGTATATCAGAGATGGACAAGAAGCTGAATATATAGAACTGGTGGACAGCTCTGTGGCATGGTGTGGAAACAGTCAGACCAGAGTCAACTAACCAGAGTCAGCAAAAGGCAAGAAATGTTGGACAGTTTTTTCGACACGATATAAATTTAGTTATGCTGTTACCTGCAGATAATATTAGCTAAATGAAGCCTTGTTAACACAGGCCAATATATCATGTTAAGCTGGCTAACAATAATGTTAGGTTTGATCTTTCCTTGCTAGTTAGTTCATGCTAGGAATAAACCCACTTCTCTTTTTTTCTGTGCAGAACTTTACTTCTTTCCACATATTTGAAACAAATTATTTCCACAATAAACAAAGCTGGTCAGGGAGGGTCTGCACAGTAGGAAAGAGAATATAAGTGGCTAAGATAAAATATCTGTGGCATAAGAGGGACTTTGAGGTTAATTTCCACAAAAAACATCACTAATACACATCCAAATTCTACATCAAAAAATGGTTCTCTACATTTTTATTTATTTTATTTTTATAACCTTTAGCCATCTCACTTCAAACCAGATATTTTTTAGATACTACATAATATCTAGCAAAGTCGATTATAGTGTTTGTTCTGGGAAAATGAATGGCAATGAGTTTGATAACCTTTAAAAAAACATATTCTGAAGAGGTGATTGGTCATTGTTGTTTAATTTATGGTGATTTGCTGAAGCCAGTATATAAACTCGAACCTTCATTCTTTAACCTGTTGTTAAATTTTTCTAGATTGACACCAACAGTCAATTTAGACTGTCATTTGAGTTTTTTGTTTCTGCTGAGCAGGTGGCGCCTTTTGACTATTCATTTTAATGATAGTAACAGTGATAATTATCGTGAGGGCAGCAGCTTAAGCAAAGAAACCCAGACTTCCCACTCCCCAGCCACTTGGGCTAGCTCCTCAGGAGGAATCCCAAGGCGTTCCCAGGCCAGCCAAGATAAATAGTCCCTCCAGCGTGTCCTTGATCTTTCCCTGGGTCTCCTCTTGGTGGGACTGCCCAGAACCTCTCACCAGGGAGGCATCTAGGAGCCTTCCTGCCTGAGTCACCTGTCTTCTCCCAATGTGGAGGAGCAGTGGCTCTACTCCAAGCCCCTCCTGGATGACCAAGCTTGTCAGAGAGCCCAGACGCCCTGTGGAGGAAATTAATTTCAGCATTCTGTCGTTCACCACCCAGAGTTCGTAACCGTAGATGAGGGTGTGAATGTATACCAAGTGGTAAATCGAGAGCTTCGCCTTTTGGCTCAGCTCTCTCTTCACCATGAAAGAATCATACAGTGCTCGCATAACTGCAGACACCCTACCAATCCGCCTATTGATCTCCCGCTCCATTTTTCTCTCATTCATGAACAAGACCCTTAAATACTTGAACCTCCTCCACTTGGGGTATTTTTATATGTCGTCAAAAATTGTATTATTTAAGTACCTGAACTGCATTAAATTTAAAACTAATGATTTTATTGCCATGAATTCAGGGTTTCTAAAAACATTTTCTATCACCTATTCAATGAAGCATAACAGGTTTCGAAGGTAAAGGAAACGCAAAGCCTGTACAATCACTAAGAAACTAAAGCTAAATTGCATGGAAAATAATTAAATCTTTTAATTTTTGGGGGGTTCAATGCAAGATTAATCGTTATCACAACAATCACCAATATACTATACCCACTATGAAACAGGGAGGTGGGCACCATTATGGAATGGTGATACGTTTTTCAGCAGTAAAAGGAAAGCTGGTCACAGGTAAAAGAAAGATGTTTATCCAGCAACCATCTTGTGACCTTTACTCAAAACCAGAGTAGGACACACCCATTGATTAAATTTAGAAAAATAAAGCATGTATTCTTATAATGACCGATATCCCGCTGTTGCTGCTGAGAATACACACACAAAAAAAATAAATAAATCAAAACAAGGTTTTTCTCTGTTAACATTAAAACATTTGTTTAGCCCTCTATGTAAATCTCCAGTTAGTTTGGCTTTTTCTTTCTTTTTTGTTTTCTTTTATTTCAGCAAAACCTACAAAAATACCAAACTCCATCATTAAGAAAAAGTCAATGGCGTACCACAAGCCCGAGCCACAAGCCTTTTCTTTTATTATAACCCATCACATAGTTATAAGTGGATCAATGCACAATGTGTGTCTGATTAGGGTAACTTCTTCCACATGCTTAGAGGCTCTAGAAAAAGATTAACTGTAATTCAGTCCATACCTGCTTTGTGAGTTTTGTGATCTGCTCTTTGTGGCCGAAGGTGTTTTTTTGCCATTTTCTCTCTAGGTTTAAAAAAAAGAAGAATTTATCGGGATTGGTAAATCTGCTGGTTAGCTTTTAATATGCTATAATAACTCACGTATGATCACTTGTTTTGTTCTGATTTGATTCTGACTTGTTTGGGATACTTATTGGCTTTTAATGTGAACTGTGAATCTAATTTTCTTTTAGTCCATTTTTGGTTGTCATGTTCTCTTCCTATATACAGAGGTTGTATCAAGAAGCTATGGGTTTTAAAGGAAATAATATTGAAGTGTTTATGCTCATTCTTTTGTCTGTCTCTTTCTATATTTTCTAAATATTTCTTTCCATTCTGCATGCAGTTTGAAGTATATTGTTTAGCTCCATTAAATGTATCGGTATGTGCATTTGATTTAAAGGCTGACAAGTGAACAGGGAATCGTATTTTTATGAGCCATCAAGTCCTTTGTACATAGGAAAAAGCCTGCATAACAGGTAAAACAGTAGAACCCCTCAGTGTGGACTAATGTTTCCTAATGGAAGCTGATTTTTTAACATCTTGTTAATGCTGACCATTGCATGAATTTATTTCTGTAACCTCGCCAATGGATGTATGAATGTATGAACATTTTATGTCCAACCCTAATGTTTTTTCCAAACGCAGCCCAGCTATGTTTAAACCCCAAAAGAGAAGAGGCAATCATGAGTGTCATTTCATGTTCCTTTCACCATCACAACACAGAATGCAATCTACATATGTTAAAAACATGAAGTACTGCTGCCCAGAGTAATTTTCAAAAGGGAATTAATTTCACTCAAATTTTTTTCACCTTTTTTTTGCTGGTTAGCCTTATTGAAAAGGGAGTTTCATTTTCAAGTAGAACCTTCTCCCCAACAACATCACTTAACCGTATCTGATAAAATAATTTCAGTAAGAAGAGACGTACCAATAAAACTGGTGTTTTAAGAAGTGATAAAGATCAGTAATGTAGATTAGCAGTAATGCAAGGCAAGTTTATTTTCATAGCACACTTTCAACAAGGCAATTCAAGGTGCTTTACATGATTAACGGAGAATAATAGTAAAATGATAAAAATTTAACATCAAAGTCACAAAACATAAGACACATTTGAAAAATATTATGTTGAAGCTATTAATAATCGCTTACTCAAAGGCAGCTCTAAATAGATGAGTTTTCAGCTTTGATTTAAAGGAACTCAGTGTTTCAGCAGGTTTGCAGTAGTCAGGAAGTGTGTTCCAGAAAAGGGGAGCAGAGACACGGAAAGCGACTTCTCAATGTTTGGTTCTAATTCTAGGGATGTTGAGTAGACTAGGGAGTAGGTATGGTGACAGTAGATCTTCAACACATTTTGGTGCATAGCCATTTAATGACTTATAAACTAGTCGGAGTATTTGAATTCTATTCAGGACACTGTTGCAGTCATCAATCCAACTATATAAACTCATGGATGAGTTTTTCAAGGTCCTATATCGAAATGCGTCCTTTAATCCTAGAGATCTTTTTCAGGTGATAGACTGACCTTGTTATTGCTTTTGTGGACCTGGAAGTTCAGGTCTGAGTTCATTACTATAGCTAGATTTTGGGCTTGGTCGGTAGTTTCTAGCTCCATTAACTGAAGATGTGAAGATACTTGATAGTTCCTCTTTAGGGCCAAAAATAATTGCTACATTTTTTTTCTACTCAGCTGGAAAAAAATTATGGCACATCCATCCATTTTGTTCAGTCATTTAAGGTTTGGATTGGTTGTAAGTTCCCTGGTGACATTGTAATATAAAGCTGAGTATAATCTGAAATTATGTAGTTATTGTAACCAAACTTATTGGTTGCTATAATTGTGGCTAGCCGTAACATGTAGATATTGAATAGAAGTGGCTTAAGGATGGAACCCTGGGGGACCCCTCATGTGATTTCTGCCTGTTCTGATGAAAAATTGCCTATAGACACAAACAATTTCCTGTTCTTAAGATAAGACTTGTGACAGTGTGAGGGTCCTGTCACTATGGCTCTGATTGATCAAGCACCCTGGCTGCATGGCCACATGGATATCCCTTTGGCTGAATGGTTGGCAAGCACTCTCACCTGGGAGTGGAGGGATCGAATCCTGCCTGGGCCCTCATTGTGCGCCTTGCCACAAACTCAAACCAGCCAATTATTGTACCAGAGAGTCTGACTCAGCTCTTCAGTTGTTCCAATAGTATATCATGATCAACAGTGTAAAAGTTTGCACTGAATAAGCTTTACACTGGAAAGCAAAGTTTATCCCATGCTTTACAGTGAAATTCAGAAGTTTGATTGTTTCTTTTACCAAGTGGAATATAATTATGCACATCACTCTCAAGTTTATACATACAGTTCCACTAACACATATTCCTTCAACAACTGGAAAGCATGTTGCTTGGCAATTTGAAAAGAAACACACACTTCTTTTAGCAGAACTAATAGAGCTCTTGTAAATGTATTGGTTTTAACGCATTAACCCAGCTTTTCGGCATAGTCAACACATTTCTATAATGTACATTTTATATGGATAATTAGCCACTAACAATTAGAATATTTTATTATTTTCAAACCGCTTTTGCAGTGTGTTTGGGATAATTTTCCTGTTTAGAGGTTGCTCAAGCCATTTTGATCCCTTAGGCAAATTATGATCAATAAACATTTAGATTACTTCGAGGAGTATGTTTGATAAAATGAAGTATAACTCAGAAGGGTGGGAGTCTGATCATTTCTATAATTTACTACAGTGATTTAATTCCAGGATTTCTGTTGAATCTTAAAGTGCAACTCACCTCCATATCAATTTTTTTTTCCTGATAAATTATATAAATGAGTGTCTACATGTTTGGTCATTATTTTTAGTGTTTTAGTACATTCTAGCATAAATGTTAATTTTGCACTAAAAACCTTTAGAAGAGTTGCCTCCTAATGTTAAAACATTACACTGCACTTTAGTCAATCAAACTTTATAAAGATTTTTCATACAAAAAATGCAATTCAAAGTGCTTTACAGATTAAAAATGACCCCACGCACGCACACACACATACATGCCCACACACACATGCACACAGATTTAAACAGGATCACATTTAAACCCCAACTTTAATTTGGCTTTGCTACAGATTCGGATTGGATTAGATCTTGATTTCTAAAATCAGCAGTCCTGCTGCTGTGGAGTATAACACAAGCTCAGTCTCTACCACACCTGGAGTTGGCAGCTCACGAGCCAACGGCTTGAAACAATATAGCTCAGGGCCACTCGCACTCCACATAACCTTCCTCCCTTTCCTCTGGTGATGGAGGTGGAAAGAAATCTTCAACCTCAAAATTACTCCCCTCTGAGGCAATAGAGCTTGTACCGCTATTCCTCTCCATCTTTCTGACTGTCTGAGTGTTTGTCGCTACAAGAAGCGCTGCATGCAGTAAACATGTCAATCACAGCAGAGACCCCCCACACCTAGCCCTCCTCCTCGCTAGGCCGCCAGGCAATGCCTAATTCTGAGGAATATTTCAAACAGAAAATGCGGCCGGAGTTAGGCTCTGGTAGAGGGTGAGTTACTCTTTAAAGAGTAACTTGATACTATTTAGGAGGAGCAAATGACAGAAATTAACACACAATGACCGCAAAACTAAACAAAAATATAGCCTCTGTGTAATACTACTTAGGTAGTATCATTTCCGGATGTCGCAAAAAAGAGAAACAAAATGTAATGGATTTTTTGTAGATTCTGTCTCTCACAGTTAAAGTGTACCTATAATAAAAAATACAGACCTCTCTCATCTTTGTATGTAGGACAACTTTCACCATAAGTGGCTGCCAAAAACCTTTTTGCCCCACTGTATTTTGATGTCTTCTGGCCAGTACCCGTGCTAACCCCCAAGCATAGAATCTTTTGATCGACATCTGGCAGATGTTGACGTGTGTCACATAGCAAACTGCTGAAACTTCTGCTCTGAACTTTCTAAGATGCTACATTATCACAAACTCCCGCAAACTATTACATTCTCCAAATGTAAATTTGATTACTCAAAAACCTAGAAAATCTCACATTAGTCACCTTCAATAATCCCCTCTGATGAGAAAGTCTTAGGTAGATATATTAGCTTGAGTAAGAAGATAAATAACTTAAATTAGTTAGAATTGTTTATGTATTTTCATACTCATTTATGTTTATGTCAATCTTTGACCCGTATGTCATGAGTCTAATATCAGTCACTCAGTTTAGGGCCCCCTCAAGCACCTTGAGTTGTTGTTGAAAGTGTGCTAAACAAATAAAGTTGTCTTCTCTTGCCTCTGTATTACAACCCTGCATCCAGTCTGTTTTTTTTCAAGCAAATATAAATATAAAAATTCACTAATTAATCATTTTGAATGGTATGAATATGATGCACTAAATTCAAGCTGCCTAAAAAGTTAAACACAGCAGATCTGACACACATTATTCAATTCAATTCAATTCAAATTCAAAAATACTTTATTGATCCCAGAGGGAAATTGATTGTTGTTGTAGCTCATTAATTAATTTTTCAAGGAGTTGTTGTAGATCATGATGGCTGTGGGGAGAGAGGATTTCATGTAGCAGTCTGTGTTGCAGCGAAACTGAAGAAGCCTTCGACTGAAGACACTCTGTTGCTGTAGGATAGTCTCATGAAGAGGATTCTCAGGGTTGTCCATGATCTTTTTAATTTTATGAACAATCCTTCTTTGCACCATTCTCTCCAGTTGTTCCACAGTCGTCCCTATAACAAAACCAGTTTTAAGTCCCTTGCTCTGATCCTCTTACCCCAACAGATGATGGACGAAGAGATGACACTCTCCACAGTGACAGTCTTTGACTTGTCTCTGTTTCTTCTGAAATCTACTATCATCTCCTTTGTTTTGTTCACATTCAAGGTAAGATGATTAAAGTGCAGCTCATCCCCAAATCAACTTTTTCTTTGCTGATAAACTGCATAAATGAGTGTATAATATTGTTGTCAATATTTCTGGTCATTTTTTTGTATTTAAGACATTTTACTAAAAATATTAATTTTGTACTGTAAACACACTAGTGCCTATATAGAGAGAGTGGCGACAACTCGGTTTAGAACGTTTATGACAATTCAGCAATCTGATTGGCTCAGAGGCGGTCACCTGCTTCATGGGCGCCATATTCGATACCAACTTGGCCAGTATCACACAGAAACAAATACAGAAAATTATGAGTAGTGCATCTTGAGATTGATCTATGATTATGTAAAAATGCCAAAATGTGCAGCGTTCGGGTGCAGTACGAGACCTGGAGGTGTCAAACAGTTACATTTATTTCCTCGGGATGCAGAAAGGACGAAATTGTGTTGAGCACAAAGTCCGACGAGAGAAGTGAAAGGCCAGTAATTATTCTTTGTTGTGTGAGGTAAGATCTTTTTGCGTTTTGGCGGAAAAAAGCCCACTGACGAGAAATATATCACTTTTGATGTATAAGAAATAATTTCAATTTTGAGATTGTAGTCTATAGATTGTGAAGTGAACGGATTTCACCTATTTGAATGTAATGACTTTATTGCTTACCTTGAATACTTGATTGTAAATGTAAATGTAAATAATTAAGATCGAAATTGATTTAAATACCTTATAGAAATAGTAAAGTGATGTATGATGTATATAGATCCAAAAAAAGGGAACATTTCCGGGCAAAAGGGGACATTTTGTCACTTTTACCAGCCTTTTTCCGAATATTTAGTTCTTGGTCATACATTGTTGATGCCTTTTAAATATTGACGAACAACAATTTCGGCAGTTACGTGAAAGTTGTAGGTAAGATCTGCGATTTATTTCAGTTTGATACATAATCCCCTTAGTAACGCGTTGAAAGATGGTAGCGAAAGTTGTCGCCACTCTCTCTATATAGGGACACTATGTAAACTGTTAGTGGAGTGCCCTCTTCAGATTAAAACTTTACACTGCAGTTGAATCTGAATCAGGCATTGCAACCAGCTCAGCTTGCATTTCTAACATCAACCTGGATTTCTGACAACAGCCATCCTGCTGCTTTGGAGTATAAATGAAGCCCAGTATCAGCCGCACCTCTGTAGCGAGTTGGAGTTAGAATAATTAGTAAGCATCTACCTCGGCTATCTGCCTTGGTTTTCAAACTGGAATTGTAGGTGACGGAATACTGTGGAAGGGTGGGGAGTTACTCTTTAATAAATACTGTTATTATTTCACACTCTAATCATGGAAGCACTGCAGACAAAGTATGCTGTTATATGAAGTCTCTAGTCCAATAGAAATAAAAAGACCTGCTGACGAAAACTGGACCATGAAAAAGATTTACATTTTGGGGAAATCATTATTAAAGCCCAAAATTGTTGACATTCTTGATCAAGAGTGTACATAAACCTCTGGCTAGCACTGTGTATTGTGTAATTAATACAGAATACTAGGAAAAAAAACTCTAATTCTAAGAAACTTGATTTTTATTTGTTATTAGTGTGAAGATTCTCAGTATGAGGAAGAATTTGAAAAAAATTGCTCCCCTGAGAATCACTTCTATATTTCTCGGAGGTTGTGTCTGTTTGTTTCATTTTGGCCGTCAGATGAATTGCTTTTTTTTTTTCCTGAGAGAGAAGTTAGAACAGGTTAACTTGCAAAACACTTCAGACTGAATGATTCATTGGGGGCTCAAGTCTGGTTTGCTCTATTTATATACTGGTTTTGCAGTTCTATGACTCATGCCTGCCTCTAGTTACAGTCTTTTTAAGAGGTCATATGCTGACGGTGACCACTGTTTACTGTGTAGCTTGATCTTCAGCCCGCAGAAGAAGGTCCAAGGTGCCATGACACATTATAATAGCAGATAGTTAAGAGAGCTGAATCTGTTAATTCTTGATTCTGCGTCACTTTGGCAGAAGTTGTTTACAGAATTCAAGAATACGTGTGCTTGTGTGAGCGCATTTGTCAGTGTAAAAATATGTGTTCCTTTTAGTCACTCCTCTTTTTTCCACTGAAATAAATATGCAGAGCACATCAACAGTTTGTGCTTAGGCAAAATAGACGGCATTGCTGGTGAGCAAAACATCTATCATTTCTGCCTCTGATTAATAGTTGTCCTGGGGATGGCTTTTCTGCAAAGGGAGAGGGAGGAGAGTGAAGAGAGGGAAGGAAGGATGAGGCAGAGGAATGAGTGTGGAAAAAAAGAAAAGAAAAGAAAAGAAAACAGCAGCGGAGAAAGAGTGAAAGGGAGGTGATGGAGAAAGGACGCCTCCTGGTTACTGATCTGAAATGGTTAAACAGGGAAAGCTCAGAGCTGAGACATTTCTGCAGATGTCTCCTGTGGTGTTGCATTGTGCATTAAACAGTTTTCTTTTTTAAACAAAGCAAGACGAGAGGATCATGCCACGAGTGGGAAATCAAAATGGTGAATCGCAATCCACAGATAATTGAGGTTTGATAGTGTGGAAATTTTTGTTTACCAAAATTTTCGATGCTGTCTTTAAATATCAATGCCCTGTTCGTGAATTATGAAATTCATTTTCCTGTTTTGTGCATTGTGTAATATTTTCTTTCTAGATTTTGGCAGCGTAAGAGACAAGACAACTGTTTGTCATGTAGCTGTTAAATTATAAACTAATCTCAACACAACTACACAATTTTTTTCATAAGTGAAAATATGAAAAAAGTTGTTCGTTATAACACAGTTTTTCTCTATGGTTAATTTTTAGGTGTTGTTAGTTTAAAGTTGATTTATTGTTGTTTTGCCTTTTTGTCAAAGATTATGGGTTCCTAAAAAAAAGGCCAAAGATGGAGAATTTTGGATGATCAGATAAGAAAATAGAAAATACTGTAGTCAATCTAGACAAAAGAATTACCGAACTGTTCTCACCTACAGCTACTATTGTCCATAACAAGATTTCTGCTGGTAGTTTGCCTTCTCGTGACTGAGAATTCATCTCAGTTTTTAACCACAACTAGTGAGGTTGTTGACAATCTCATCTTTATTATAACAATTGTGTATTGCAAGCAAATAACCAGTTAAAAGTGTTATACTTTGGACGCGGTGGTCAATGGTTCAAACCTGTCTTAACGCAACCTTTATGGACTTCCAAAGAACTCCAGTGACGTCTGTAAAAATGTGTGATTAGACGTTATATGTTGGGGAACCAGGAAATTCTATTGGGAAGTGGGTTACTTGAACAAGACATGGTTGAGAGGGGAGAATATTGAACCGTTGGAATGCTATAAACCAGGAAGCCCAATGAAAGAAGCTACAGGCAGAAAATGTGGACTCCATGGAAGCCTAAGTTCCTCATCCAAATTATTTCTGACTCACAAAGCCCAAGCCAGCAGGTATCGATAGCCATCAGATACCTCCAAAAGAATGCTAAAATGGCCAAAGGAGATAACAGCCACTGATATCAAGGCAAGTAGGTTTAATGCAAAGTCCGGTTTTGTACACTAAAAGGAAGGAAGGAGGATGAGGTCTAATCAACAATCTAAAATGAAATAAATAATTTTTATAATAAATAAATGTAATAAATAAAGGTTTTAGGCAGCAGAAACCCAATCTGCAAGAGAAATGCCAAGATAAATAATCATGGAGAGACAAGCCCAAACATAGTTTGTGTTGCCGATAGATTTAAGATGTGGCTGATTTCGAGAAATCCCATCATTAGCAACAGTTAATGTGCCAAACTTCCCCTATACGATTCAAACTTTGGTTGATTGGAAATCCCAAATCGCTGTTTAACTGGACACTAAATGAAATGATCCAATCATGGACTGAGTATACATGCACCAAGCATTCAGACTAAATTATTTCTAGCATGAGTTATCTAATTTCCAGAGAGAAGAAATGTAAACAAATGCCACGTTGTTCACACCTCCTGGTCCTCGCATTTTATTTTCCTTACCCTTACTTACCCTTTTTTCCCCCATTATGGACCTTCTCTGCATGTTTAGCTGTATAATCTTAACTGGTCATGTTAACTAAGTTACACGCTCAGCAGTATTTAATGCTCCTGTGCTACAGGAGAGCTGAGCAGGATGACTTGTGCATCATCACAAGTCGCTCTCTACAGTTAGTGTGCCTTCCTACGGGAAGGACCAGGAGCCAGAGGATCAAGACATTACACTGAAGTTGCACACATGTGCAGTGGGCTTTCTTTTACCCCAATGATCCGAAAGGGTGTGTACATTGACTTCAATGAGAATGACAAGGCCGTATCAGTAGTTTCAAAATTACAGAGGTCCGACCACAGACGAAACCATTATCTCAAAAGTGTATGGTGGGGTATTTTTTTCAACTGAGTGATTTACCATCCTCTCATATTCATTCGCACCTTTCCTCCGTGGCTAAAGAACAATTTAAATCACTGTTGCACAAAGAGTGAGCTAGCTTAGTCATCAGAAGTATTAATAGTGGTTAAAAGAAAGTTAATCATTACTATCAATGAAATGAATAGTTATAAAGTGCTACCTGCTTATTAGAAACAAACAAAAAACTTAGTTCAAATGTCTGTCTGAATTGACTGTTGGTGTCAATCTAGAAAGACTTAACAAGTTAAAGAATTAAATTTGGAGTTCACTCCCTGCTCCACAATTGATGACCAATAACCTGTTCAGAATAAATATTTTTTACAGGTTATCAAACACAATCAATTGAATTGCCAGAACAAACACTATATTCTACTTTGCCTGATTGTAGATTTAGTATCTACAAAAATCTGTTGTGAAGTGAGATGGCTGAAGTTTCTAACAAATTATGAACTAAGGGGTCAGTATGGCTGATCCTTATGGTCTACCTATTAGAATATTGACAAAAGATATTTTGGAGTGGAAATGAGAGTAATTCTGAAATATTTGTGAAAACTCTTTCCTGATACCTGACTGGCTTCTCTCAGCTAAGGATTTCTTTTTCTCTGCGATTTTTAATCTCTCTTTACCTGTGAAGACATTGGATTATCATTATCCCTGCTGATGACCTCTAGTCTGATGTCTCCCTCTGTGATCTTTACTATTGTAGCACTAAAAATAAATGAAACTGTAGAAAATAAAATTTTCATGTAGAGTTTTGATGAGTAGTAGTGACATTACTGTGGAAATTAATCAAAGTCGCTCTTATACCATAGATCAAATTACATAACAACATTAGTACTGTTAACTGGCTTAACATGATATATTGGCATGTATAAACTAGGCTTCATTTAGCTAATTACTTGAATGTAACAGCATAACTCAGCTAACATTTTGCTCAAAACGCTGTGCAATGTTTTTTGCCTTTTGCTGGCTCTGACTAACCTTGCATCAGCCAGATCTATGTGTAGCCCCTCCCCGTGCAGAGCCTACACGTTTTGATCTGGAATCTTTGCAGCAGAAACCGTCTGAAAGATGGAGGGTCATCTGGTAGAATAATTTGAGCTGATCGGAGGATGCACAAGGTAGCGCCCTGCCAGTTGGAAGAAAAACACACACGTCTTTATGATCAAGAAATGCATGAAGTGATTCCCTTTGCTCATTTTTTAATGAAGAAATAGAATCCAGTTCCTTCACATTCGATTCAATAGCCATTTCTACTCGAGCATCAACCGGGGAGGCCATGTTTGTTTCACTTAGCTGCTGGGTACTTGATACAATCGTCAAAACTGAACTTCCCACCTCAAAACACTAATGATTGGTCGGCCAAATATACGTCGGAGGTTGGATGGTTTTAACTGGAATGGTACAAGATGGATTCTCCTGAGTTTGGAAAACTTCAAATCTCGCAAGAATCCATCGTGCAGAGCAAGGTTAGGCTCTGGCATATGCCACGTATGCTCAAGGTGCGTTTACAGTATATTAATGGACTAAAAGGCTGTAATGGCAGAAAAAACAGAGATCACCAATATAGGAAAAGTTGAATACTTTTCCCACACGTAGCCCACATCTGTCAAGCCCTTGCCTCCACCGTATTTGCTCCAGACAACCATGTAGGCAATTCAACGGCATTTGTTTAATTATATTGTCATTAAATACACAGCAGAAAATTGCAGAGGTCTGGACCTCAGTGTCCTCAGTGGTATATACAGCCTTGCGGAAACAATTACCTCTCTCTTTCGGTTTTAAGAATTTTTGCTCTGATAGGGCATTCTTTCTTTCTTACTTGTGCCCATGTAAATGTAGCTAATAGCAAGTTAGAGCTGATGGCATTGAAGGACATGCTGGGAATCTTAATGGGCCAATCAAAATGTTAATATTGATTTTTAAAAATGAAGATAACTTTAAAAAGGTATTTGCCAGGGGTTTGAATAACTTTGATCCTAATTTTATATGGGAACAACAGCTGTCCAAAGCAACAGGAACTTTGTCAAAAAAAACAACAACAAAAAAATAACTGACCCACCAATACTTTTTAAACTGTTAAAAGTGGAATGGTGTTAGAACAGCTGTGTTTGTGTTTTGGGTTTTTGGTTGTTTTTTCATACGAAATATTTTTGATTTTCCAGTATGTTAATTTTTTGTGTCCCTTACATAGTTTATATGTAATTGTTGAGTTTCTTATTTCTTTCTTGTGTATTTGGTTTGATATCTTATGTCAGTGTTAGTTTTTAGCTATAGTTTAGTTAAACAATTTAGTTTCCTTTGTGTTTATTAGGTTTATTAGTCACCTTCCCTCACTTCTTTGCTGAGGTTTATATTCTCCTGTTAAGTGCCAACTTGTTTTCATGTATCTCATCAATCTTTCCAGTAGCTCGACATTGAACTCTAACATTTGCATCCATCCATTTTCTGAACCGCTTATTCCTCCAGGAATCGCGGAGGGGCTGGTGCCTATCTCCAGCTGTTAACGGGCGAGAGGCGGGGTACACCCTGGACAGGTTGCCAGTGCATCACAGGGCCACATAGAGACAGACAGGACAAACAACCACAACACACCCACACCTAAGGACAATTTACAGTGAACAATTAACCTGACAGTCATGTTTTTGGACTTTGGGAGGAAGCGCAGTACCCGGAGGGAACCCACGCCTGCACGGGAAGAACATGCAAACTCCATGCAGAAAGGCCCTGGGCTGGGATACGAACCCACAACCTTCTTGCTGCAAGGCAACGGTGCTAAGCCTATTTTGTGTTAAATAAATTTCAGATCAGATGCTATTACCATCAAAGTACTAATCTGAATTAAAACAAGCTTATAAAGATTTAGATCACAGGGTCCTAGAGTAGTCACTTTACATTAAAATTACATCTATCTTTTGTAAAGTGATCACATTGTGTTTCAAAGCTGCTAAAATGTTTTGCATCCTTGGTTCATCTGAGATGCAGAGATATAAATATGAAAATTAGCCCTGTTACACCAGTGTCCTGCTTGTCTGAAGCCCTCCCCCACCCTGCCTCATTCTCTCTAAGCAGACGTGGCCCCAATCACTCACAATTCTGGTGTCACATATGATCTCTGGAAAAAGTCAAAGAGTCTGATCCAATTTTTTTCTACACTTGTTTTGTATTTAACACCCACAATTTCTTCCATTGTAATCTCGTGAAATGTGTGATTACAACGGGTAATACTGCAAACTGGAACCCTTCATAGATTGTGAATAGTACCCTGCATTAATTAGCCTTTTCATATACGCAAGCACCCAGTACTCATACATACTCATACTTCTAATACTCAGCTTTACAGTAATATAATGGTAATATAGTGTTGCGGTCCTACATCTAAGTGTTTTTAATGACGAGTTTGCCAATGATCTGAAGTCAGTGTGTTGTGCATTATAAAACCACTTCTCCCTCAAACGCTGGTGTCTTGTAAAATACAAATGTGTCTGTTGTCCAAGATACCTGAATCAATTATCAGAATTACATCCTCAGTAAATCGGATAATCCTACTGCATTCTCCTAATGACCTTAAAATTTGAGTTACGGTGCTGATGCAGAAACACTTCTAAAAGTAACAGGAAACTGTTCCTTGAAGACTGGAGTTGGACACTTTGAACCAAACCATTCTCTTGTAACTCCTTTACAGCCTTAAACAAATTTTCTTTCAGTATTACTCTCCGTTTAGCACCTTTAACCTTTCCACCAGCTTCCATGTCCCAGGTCAAAAAATGTATTCAGCATGATGCTGCGAGATGGTTAAATACAACCATGAGGGTCAAAAGCCAGTGATTTATTGTGTCTATCCCAAGTCTGGAAAAATGCAGAGGGTTGTGCCAGAAAGGGCATCCAATGTAAAAGCTAAGCCAAATCAAATATCCAAATCACAACTAGTAACGGTTGAGGCAGTGGTTAACAAAAACTGCTGTTGACCCACAGGACAGTGGTGAAAGCTAGACTACTGTTGGTCGACAGAGAAGAGGAGGAAGGCATATTGGTAGGCAGAGAGAGAAGAGGAAATTCAGGAGAGTGAAATTGAGAGTAGGGAATTTTAATGTTCGGACTATGACAGGTGGAGCTAGAGCACCCACTTCCAATGTGTTCAGCCCATGAAATGGCCATTATTAGCGGTTATCACTCCCATTGAATACAGTCAGACTGTGCCCTTTCTACCTCCTAGCAGGCTCAGTAGGTCGTTATCATAACCATCCTTTAAAAAGTTTTAGCTAGTAAACTAAGATTTTAAATACCTTTAACAAAAGGGAAGCTTCCTATTTCTGGGTTAGGGGGTAGATAATAGGCTGCAAAAAGGCACATAATCAGCAATAAGAATGGTAGATGCATACCTTCTAAGCTTCTGGTTTTTAAAACATACAGATAATTGGCTGCAAATGCGCATTATCAGTGATAAGAATGGTAGATGCGTACCTTCTAACCTACTAGTAGGTAGAGGAGGCACAGTCCGAAGGCATTCAATTGGAGTGATTACCGAAAATAAAGTCCATTTAATGTCTTGATAACATCCGAAGGGACTGGCTAGAGAGCTGGTGGACATGAATTGGAGAAGGAAGTTTGTTTTCTGTGTGTTCAGGAGACCAGGTGGAAAGGTGGCAAGACTAGGAGCTTGGTGGAAGGGTTTGATTTGTTCTACCATGGTGTAGATGGATTGGAAATAGAAATTGACTAGGAGTTATCTTGAAGGAAGAGTTTGTTAGGAACTTTCTGGAACTGAAAAGAGTGTCGGATAGACAGATGAGTCTGAAGCTTGAAATGGAAGGAATAATGATCAATGTGGTTATGGTTATGCCCCTCAGGTGGACATAATCTCAATGAGATTAGTGACTGTAAAGTAGTGGTAAGTGAGAGTGTAGGCTTGTGGTCTGTAGGATGGAACTCATGGATAAGAATGTGAAGAGAGCACAGGTGGAGCGCCACATGGTGTAAACGGAAAAGAGTGTTGTGAGGTTTTCAGAGAGGAGTTTAGACAGGCTCTTTGTAGCCAGGAGGTGCTCCAAGATGACTAGACAGCTAAGGCAAATGTGATTAGAGAGACATATTTCTTGGTGAGTCATCTGTAAGGTAGAAAGTAGATAAGGAAACTTGGTGGTGGATTGATAAAGTCCAGGATCACATACAAAGAAAGAAGTTTGCAAGGAAGATTAGGAAAACAGAGGACTGAGGAGAGGAGAGTAGACAGGAATGCAGAAAGATGCAACATAGGATGAAGTGGTGGCAAAGGCCAAATAAAGGTTGTATGATGACCTGTATGCTATGTTGGACAGTGAGTGATTTGTATAAGTTGGCAGGACAGAGAGGTAGAGATGGAAAGGATGTGCAACAGGTTAGGATGATTGAGGATATGGATGGAAATCTACTGACATGTGACAAGTGTGTGATGGGAAGATGGAAAGAGTACTTTTAAGAACTGATGGAAGAAAACGAGAGAGAATGTAGAGTAGAAGAAGTGACTTTAGTGGACCAGGAAGTAGCTGAGATTAGTAAGCATGAAGTGAGGAAAGTTTTGAAGAGAATGGAGATGGGAAAGGCAGTGCCTTGCAAAGGTGGCAGTAGAGATTTTGATGAAGTTCTTCAGCAAGAATCTGAAAAGTGAGCAGAGACCTGAAGAATTGAAAAAAGTGTTCTACTGCTGATTTTTAAGTCTAAGAGTTTTGCAGATGTGTGGTAACTACAGAGGAAAGAAGCTAATGAGTCATACAATGAAGCTGTGGGAAAGGCTTGTGCCAAAGTGTGCTCTGTGAGCAGCAGTATGGTTTCATGCCAAGAAAGAGTCCTATATATATGCAATTTTTTGCTTTAAGGAAGCTAGTGGAGAAGTACATAAAAAGGTCAGAGGGAGCGGCATTGTGTCTTTGTAGATTTAGAGAAAGCTTATGACAGGGGGCTGATAAAAGAGCTTTGCTATTGCAAGAGGCAGTATGAAGTGGTAGAGAAGTATGTTAGAGTGGTGCAGAACACGTATGAGAGCTGTGAGATAGCAGTGAGGTGTACTGTAGGAGTGACAGAGTATTAGAAAAAATGAAGGGAAAGGTGTAAAAACAGTAGTTAGATCAGCGATGTATGAGTTAGCGACAGTATGAATGAGGAAAGACAGGAAGCAGAAATGGAGGTTGCAGATCTCACAATGTTTATTTTCTCTTTGGGAGTAGGGATGTACCAGTTTCCGGTGTAAACCCCAGTATTATGTTTACAGACACTGCTAAAAAGGTGAATGACTGTTTTATTTGGGGACTAAATATGGACATTATATCCCTTCACCAGCAGGGGGCTCTGTGGCCGGATAAGAGGTAGGAAGGAGGAGAGAGGGGGACAGAAAAAGGGTGGTATGTAATGAATGGCTGCCTGATTGTTAATACAAGTTCGAGTAGCTCCATCTCTGTTGTTCTGTATGAAATACAACACCCGGTAAAGAATGTTGACAATAATAATTACCGTCTTGTTTAAAAAAACAAAAAAAACATTATCTCGGTCGATTACTGTGTCCACAGTGTAGGCGCGGTGAGTCTTACCAGCCACCGTCTCATCTGCTAAAGTTGCCGCACATGTGGACTTTGTAGTTAACCGGCAAAACCTTTTTGAAGTTGAAAAATGGCAGAAGGAGGACAAGGCAGCACTCGGTAAATCTCAGCCCTCAAAGACGATAAAGTCGGAAGTATGGGCATATTTTGGGTATTTGAAGAATTCCCGAAGGACAGTTGATAGAAGACAACTATCCTATTTGCAAAATGTGGAGGAATAAAGTGGCTGAGAAAGGCAGCAACATTTCAAACCTCGTGACACATCTGCATGAATGTCAGCCACAACTCTATAGTCCATGCAAGGTACGTTAACATTAGTGTTTTAGCTGAAATGCGTGATGTGAGGCCTTTGGGTTGAGGGAGAATGCAACAAGTCACCCTATAGTTCAGCCCCAGTGCCCACTGCCAGCATATTAGCTATGTCGTGGATACCTTCATATTGAAATGATGCTATGCATTACGCAGCTCTTAGGGGACAGATAAGAGTTGTTTGCCAATGCAATAAATTGACTCTCGCCGCATTATTATGAATTTAACAAGGATTACTGACTAACATTTTCCCAAATCTGTAAAACTCACTGGAAGGACACAAACTGAGGTCAATACTTTCCTGATATAGAGGGTTTATCTAAGTGCCCGGAAATAATATAACATGTTTCTGGAACTATAATTAGTAAATGTAATACCCTTAAAACGATAAACAACACACAGTTATCATTAAATATTGGAATCAATAGCAAACATACCTTGAAATTCTTATAATAAGCCCTGTAAGATAATACATTTCTAGCCAATCGTTTTCTTTTGATTCAGCAACAAAATAAGTAAAAGCAAACTTGTATGTATATGCATATGAACAGTAGAATACTTAATTGAAGTTGCACTTTTGATAAGGCTTTGTCTGCATTATTTTAAATATTCACTGTTACACTGTTTCAACACCACCAGATCGAATAACATGTAGTCGCGGGCTAACACACAGCGGAAAACAAACGCACCCAAGACCAGGCTGCTACTATATTAGGATAACTATCAGTCGATTGGCTGGAACGGTTGCTAGGCGACAACACTTCTTAAATTGCGAGCAAGCACACAGAATCCGTAAGCAGAGAAGAGATGTTAATGAGAGCAGTTTTGATCTGCGCAGAGATACATAATGCAAGCAAGGAGAAAATCTGAGCAAGAAACAGAATTTGAGAGAGAATAGAGAATATCTGAGAAAGAGCAGAATTTTTGAGAGGAAGTATTACAGGTTTTGAGAGGGAAGAGAGAATATTTGAAAGAGGGCAGAAGGTTTGAGCGCAAGCGTTACAGGTTTTTAGGGAGAATCCTTATTTCCCAAATTGTAATTGTATTTTCTTGATCAATGGCATAAAAATCTTCTTTCAGTTTGCTTTACTAAACAAAAAGTTCACTACCTTTGAGAAATCAGTAGTTGCGGGAGCGTCTCATTTGTGTTTCATCAATGACGGCCGGTTAATCATTGAAGTGGAGAAGCACTCAATCCTGTATGACCCCAGTCACACTTTTTATATAAACAACGTCAAGAAGGATAAAGCATGGAGTGACGTATCTGTTGTTATGGGGCAAGATGGTGAGTTTATCCTATTTATGATCATGAAACCCCCCCTTCTATATGAACCCTTTTCAGTTATGCAAGCTAAATGGGCCTTGAAGTTTTAATAATTAAACTACAATGAACTTGCCAAAATAAATACAGTTTCATGCTCTTTCGGTGAAAACTGATTCCCTGCTGCTATGTGCCTCATACGCCCCCCGGTGGTAAGGGCCAAGTATCGGAATACGCGAGCGAAATGTGCTGCTCCTGTAACATGCTGCTGACACGTCCAGTGGAAAGCTCGGGTTATAGGAGGCAATTTTGAATATCTGCTGCCGATCCAATTCCTTTCTCCTTTTTGTTTGTATTCAGACTGGTCCAAAAGGAATCACACTGAAAACTTCCCCCAGTGGTTCTGAGCGCACCGGCCAGTTCCAAGCCGAAATCTGTCTGTTTAACGATGTTAGGGAAAAATAATAATGTTGTATTATTATTTTCTTAGGGTGTATTTCTTTATCACATAGTTTAAATGTACTTTTTAAATTTCATTTGGTTTCAACCATATGTTTCTTTATATACACCCTGTTCTTTTAAGATGCTAATGAAGTTTGACCAAATAAAGAGAGACTGCAGTGGGAGGGCCTTTTGAGACCAGGTGACAGAGCTGTGTGATCAGGACACAGAGCTGTGAGACTGTCTGAGAAGCTGAGAGGAGAACAGACACACAGTCAACCAGAGTATCTTCCTGGTATCCCTCTGCAGAACTTTACTTTATTTTATCTCCCACTGCAGAGTTCATTTAACTTCAATTTCTCTCCGACCCCTGTGTGTGATTCTTTCTAGACTGGTCCAAAAGGAATCACACTGAAAACTTCCCCCAGTGGTTCTGAGTGCACCGGCCAGTTACAAGCCGAAATCTGTTTGTTTAACGGTGTTCTCATCAAGAGTGCATAAGAAGCTGCATTCCTGAACACACCCCCAAACTTCATCCCTTTCCTTTTGTGCACACTGAAGTGGACGGTTAATGTGCATCCAGGTCTCAACACACCATTTTCTCCATCTTTGTTTTTTTGTCTGAGCATGGACTAAAGAATTTATTGAAAGTAAAAAAAAGTTCTGATTTCTTAATTCCTGGGAGGAGCAAGTTTAGCATATAAATACATATATCTATGTGTTTTCTACTGAAACTGATTACGCTGTGAATGATGATCACTGTTGCTCATTGCTGGCTAGTTCTGTCGGCATGAGTATGCATGAATGTGCCTAATGTTAAGTTAGTTATTTATTTTTCTTTTATGTGTTAGCAGAAGCAGTGTGTTGTTTTGTGTTTTTTTCCGCTGTGATTGTTTGATTTCCATGAGGGTGGTTTTGTGGGGCGTTCACTCTGTGGAATAGCTGGAAGAGCTACAACCTATTGTCTTGCTAAAATAATCCCAGTTGTTTAGCCATGGTGCTAACTAAGCTTAGCTAGTTACACCACGCTGCCCTTTTTTTTCTCTCCCCTGGTTTGATTGTGCAAATTGATAAGGTATCAACATTGTTGAGTAGAGTTGCCCAACCATCGCTCTCCTCCCTTTTCCCCCTTGCCCACTACGCATGCCAGTGAGTTGGGTTTTCCTGTGACTTCAGTTTGTTTTGATTTTTGGCTTCAGCATATCATCCATATTCTCCCTGATCGAATAGATACATACATTTAGAACAGTAGAATATTTCCATTTAGACTTGATTTAATATATTCGTTACTGCTTTTGATAAAAGGGTTGAGCAATCTGGAATAAATTCCTTAAACTTGAGATGAAATCTCAGTATTTTTTATTTGGTGTGGATCGATTGAATACAACGGCAAAGAGCTTATCCATCAGATAAAGATTGATAATCTGGTATAATAAACAGGGCTTCATTTAAGAATATGGTGCCCCATTTTTCTCCTTTGTCACTGATAATTCAAGCTTCATTAATAATTATACAAGTATAATGTTATTGGTACAATTGTTAAAATGATTATAAACCAGACGATTTATGCATCATCTGCTTTCCCTAGTTAGATCCAACATACACAATAAGAAAAGTAGTTAAAACTAACTAACTAAATATGCACACATTTAATTTAATCAATTTGGCTGTACTTTAATAAATTTATACAAAAAACTAAATTATTTGTGTAATATGTAAATATCTATGTAACTAAAAATTTACTATTTGATTAATTGTCGTGGAAGTGTGTACTCATCTTTTCCCTATGTGGTGGTGCATCTTGCCATCACAATGGATGTGCGAAGTTAGTTGTGTCCCTGTCGCAACCCCTGAAGGAAAAAAACGAAAGACACGAAGAAGATGATGATGCTGTCACCAAAATACTTCTCAGTTTGTCCGGCTTTTTCATGAACTAAAGGGTGTCATCATAATAATGCACCTTCTCCCTTATGTTTTCCTCTATGGCAGTGAAACATGATGTCACATGACTTACTTTCAACAATGGCTTTGCAACTGCTTTATAAAGCCCAGATTTTTTGCACAACTCAATTTGGTTCTGTCAAAAAAATCAATCCCACCTGAGCTATGATTCACTGCAGTTCAACCTGACTTATCACATGTGTCTAGACTGGTTCTCTAATGGTCCTGTTCCTTTTACAAGGCTTTTGATGTCTTGGTAGATTTGCTGTTGTTACAAATTCTTTTTAATCTCATCCTGCTCACAACTTTGATGTGTTACTTCGTCTTCAGAATGCTGTTTGTCCACTAATGTTCACTAAAAATACAACTGAGAGCTTAACATAACAGTTGGATTCATATCAAGATGACAGACAGACAGACAGACAGACAGACAGACAGACAGCTTGGGTGATTACAGAAAAGGGGAATGGATGCATACTACACGTCAGATTTTATTTGAAAAAATTATATAAAAACAATGTCTCATTTTCCTCCCACTTCAGCTTTATGCATTACTCTATCACATATAATTTCCCCTAAAAATATGTCAAATTTTATGGATGAAATTTGACAAAAATGTTTAAAATGTATGAATACTTTGCATGTTTAGCATGACACAAGGGGGAACTACAGTACTTTTAACCAAATACAAAACCTAACCAAATACAAAACCCCCGGAACAAGCATTTTTTACTTACCAATTCAATTGTTTGTGGATTGTCATAAAAATACTTATTTATACTTGCTAAATTCAGTAGTATTTAATTTGAATTCATTTAAATTAATATTTAAGCACAACAAACTGGACAGATAATCCACATTGTGCCATCACACATTATGCAGATTAGTAAAATACACTGATAATAAACATTTCACCTGCTGTAGCCTGCGCTCCTCCTTGTGTGTAATGGAGGCAGAATCTGCGCCCTGTTGCGATACTGAAGATTGGAATTACGAGCGCCACTTCATCAAAAGTTTTGAAATCAAGGAACATTTCTCCAATTGAAGTAACAAGAAATCGGGAAGACTCTCTTATCGTTTGTCCACTTACAGCTAGAAGAAATCCTGCAGCTCTTTTAGCATCAGTGATTGACCTGCAGCGATTTGTCACCGCTGTTATGGATCCGGTGCAGTCAGCGATGGACTCTAAAGTCTCTGTAACTAACATTGGTACTGTCAGGTCTTGTATGGGGAAATGCAGTATGGTGTCCAGGTCTGAGATGATGTGCTTATGGGAATCTGTTTTTGATTGAGAAACAGAAGAAGGAGATGGCTATCTGATTTTTCCATCACCATAAATGTAAATATGTTAAGTTAAAGTTAAATATGGAAAATATTTGGTTAACGCAACCCTTGGTCCAAATGGCATATAGAAGAAATTAGCAACTGCAGAAAATTAACGAATTTTGTTTGGTTTTAAGTCTAGTTTATAGTTTTCTGTCGGGATGCAGAAACAAGCAGCAGCATCATTCGTTGCACACGTGCTTTGCAGCAGGCCTGCAGAGGGTGACGAAGACATAGCCAGTTTTTTAAATGTCTGTCGAAAGCTACTGAGGGCTCCAGCCTGTGATTGCTTGCCGTTCGCTAGCCATTCTACCTCGGACAGGTCATTTGAGACCTGTCAATCAAAAGAACACACCCCTAATTATTCATAATTTCGAGATTAAAATCCAACCTCCTCAGAGTAGTCATGTTAGTAAACTTGACCCAATTTGTTTTGTTGGACCAGGCTGTAAACATGTTTATTTCGACTGTGATGTTGGCATGGACATGAGAATCAATAGGAATTTGCTCTTTTCTGTGGTCAAATTTGCCGGTGGAGTTTTCACTTTGTTTTGGTAAAATAAATAAATAAATAAAGTAAATACACTGTTTATTTGACCAGAGACGTGACTGCAACGATGGCAGGACTTCCCCGAAAAAAGCTCTATGCCACGTTGTCCTGCTGATGAATTCCTTTCTGAATTCTGAAAGGAAAACATCTCAGACTTTACATGTGTGTGCATGTGCAAACTGTCTAAAAAATAAGTATAAACTAGGCTTTACAGCCTCTCATCAGAAAAAAAAGTATTCATAACAATTTCTAGAGGTTGTAATAATTTTATGCTTTTTATGTGGATGCACAAACAAAGAACATCTCATTTCAGCACTTCAACATTTTACTAAAACTGAAACTCAGTCGTTTTTAACACCTGACCCACTAAAAAACAGTTGGTTAATCGAGAAAGATTGTTTTAAACCAATTAATTGTCACAAGGTACAAGGTTTAAATACATATAAGTATAATATAAATATATTATATTGCAAACCAAAGGGTTGATTACACATTTATTTATGTCCACATCTATAAATGTGTGTGAGCGCAGCATGCCATCTGCTCTAAAAAAAAAAAAAAAAAAAGAGTCGGTTGAATGCAGACAAAGAACACTGCTGCTAATGTAAAATAGCCTTCTTCTTTGCTGCCTGACACCAGTCATTGTTCTTGTTCCTGTGAATGTTTTTCCTCATATTTCTATGTGGAAAAATGGTGCAAGATAATAAGAAACTATGTGAATATGTAGGTCACACCGACTGACTTTGTGGAAAACTTAAACCCCCTTCGATGTGCCAAAAACACATCCACTTACACACAGATAGAAATAGGCTTCAACAACCCTCCTGTTTTAAATCAGCCATTTTTAGTTACTGTAACGAAATCCAATGAGATAGACAGCATGAGAAAGGGATGCTACGGTCCTAAAACAGACTACACGCCCACAGAATGTACAGTTTCACCACACACCAAAAACAGCGCTAGTAAGCATGTTGCAGAGCCTGTCTCTCAGTGAGAAGACTGCAGTGGCATTCCCCTGGCATCCCGTGGAGTTGGCTCATTTTGAGTACTGCTCTCATTCAAACTTTTTTTTTTTTTACAGTCCTGTTAAAATCAGGTGCAAAGTTCAGATGGGGAAAAGGGCTTCCTTTAGTTTATTCATCGGAATATAAGGTTCAAAGAAAAAGTACAAGAGATTCAAACAATACTTCATTCATAAGTAAACCAAGAGGAATACCAGCTTGAAATTTTACATACCCCATTTTTTGGAGCCTTACATATATATATATATATATATATATATATATATATATATATATATATATATATATATATATATATATATATATATTGTATTGTACAATATATATATATATATATTGTATTGTACAATATATATATTGTATGTTTCACATCAAAGTGTCTCCTGATTTTTTTTTCTCTTGGTCTCTGTCTTTTAAAATCTTCTTCCTCCCACTATTTTTTTTTACAGTTTTCCAGTGTGGGCGTACACAAAACCTGTTTGCTTTCTGTGTGGTATTATTCATATTAGCACCAGCCCCATCTCTCCTCTGGCTGGATCACAATCCTGCCTGCCCACCCTCCAACACACTTGCTGTCCTCCTTACATGATGACATGCACATCCAGCAACCATGTTGGCTTCTGTCCTCTTGGTGACCCTGCCTCTTTTTGCAGGGTAGCCGTGTTATCATTGTATCCCTTAAAGTAGACATCAACAAGACTGCTTACAATTACCTATTGGTGAAATATTTATAATGTTACATTTAGAATTACTACTACAAAGCAAAAATACTTCCTATCATAACACTACAGAAAATATACCCTCTTCCAGTGAGAAGCTAGATTTGATTAAAAAAAAACATATCACACACTACAGTGTAGGCAAACACCGGCACCTGCTTCTTTCCTTCCCCAAAATAAATGCCTTAAGCAAATCAATGGATGAATGTGCCACACTTTCTCCAGTTGAATAGAAACAGAATTAAAGTAATCAACTTTAGACATTAAGAGGAACATTTAAGAGTCAGCACAGAACTCCAGTTAAACGTTGGATATGGAACATGAGCATTATCGTGACATCTAGTTTTATATAGGCTGTAGTTACAATATTAAAAACATAATTACAGCTGTCGGGTTGCCTGGTTCATTGACGATACGCCCAGTGTCTAACCTGACCCGTGTCCAGTGAGGAATTAATTTTAGAGAAGTCTAACTGACGGTTAACTTTAGCAAAGTTAGCGAGTGAGTTAGCTTACCAATCCAGGAGGAAAGTCATCATTTCTACATGTGTTTGATGCCATGAAATTGTTTTATGTGGGACCATCTCGTGTAGACTTCACCTAAAACTATGCTAGTTTCTGTTCTGCTGCTGTCACTCCTCTCCTGAGACGGATAACAATATCTCCGGGGCTCTGAAGCAGCTATGTGACTTGCTGACTCCACCATTTTTCCCAGTGCAAGCTGAACTGTGTTGACCATATATTTGAATCATAGAGACTGTATCTGTCAACCCGCAACCCACGGCTGGTACTGGATGGTAGATGAAAACATAATGTCATTGTCATGCCGTTTTAAATGTACATTTTATTATATTTTAATTCAAATATAATTTTTAAAGGAAATGTTGTACTTTCATTCTGCACCCCTCTAAAAGACTCATGTTGCATTTAAAAAAGAAAATGCATCTTTTTATGAAAATGTCCCATATTCAAACTTAAAAACAGCTAAAAACCACTAATCATGCCCAAAATCAAGATGTAGATGAACTCAGACATGAACCTTTAGGGTCACATAAAGTCAATCACAAGGTCAGCCTTCAATCACATGAAGAACATTTATAGGATTAAAGGACTGATTTTACAACAAGACCTTGAAAAACTCATCCCAGCATTTCTTTTTAGTCGTTTTGATTACTGCAACACTGTCTTCACAGGTCTTCCAAAAGAGCCAATAATACAGCTCCAGCTGATCCAGAATCCAGAAGCTAGTTTTCCTCACTAGAACCCGGAACGGGGAGCACGTCACTCCATTTCTAGAGTCATTACACTGGCTCCCTCTGGGTCAGTAAATAGACTTCAATATACTTCTACTCATCCTCATCTATCATCAAATGCCCTAACGCCAAAGAATGTTGAAGATATGTTGTTACTATAAACACCCCAGAACAGTCAGTTCCTCTAATTACTCAGCATTCCTTAAATTAGAACAAGAATTATCTTGTTGTTGAAAGCGTGCCATAAAAATAAAAATGCCTTGACTTGCCTTTTGAAACATGCGCATACTGTTACATTTGAACAAAATTTAAAACAGCATTTAGGAAGAACACTATCTTGGTTTCCTTCTTTAAAACCTGTGTCCTTTAAAGTTATTGGAAGAAACTAGAAATCTTTTCTCCACCAGAACATTTTGAAGAGGATGTCTAAACATTAGTTCATTGGATGTTAAGAACATAATTCCGACTGACTTATTGCTTAACCTTAAACAGGCCATTCATCCATTCAATCATCCATTTTCTTTCACCAGGAGCAGCAGCTTAAGCAGAGAGATCCAGACATCCCACTGGCCAGTGACTTGCGTCTCCCCAGCGATTTGGGTCAGCTCCTTGGGTCAGCTACTCGGGTTAGCTCCTCGGAATGAATCCCAAGGCATCCCCAGCCCAGCTGAGAAACATAGCCTCAAGCGTGTCCTGGTTCTTCCTCTGGGCATCTTCCCAGTAGGACATGCCTGGAACCCCTCATCAGAGATGCGGCCAGAAGACATCCTGACCAAATGTGCGAGCCACCTCAACTGACTTCTCTCGATGTGGAGAAGCAGCGGCTTTACTCTGAGCACCTCCCGGACCAATCTTCTCACCCTCTCTCTAAGGGAGAGCCCAGACACCCTGCGGAGGAAACTCATTTCAGCTGCTGGTATATGTGATCTCATTCTTTCGGCCACTAACCGTAGATGAAGGTAGGAACATAGATCAACCGGCAAATCAAGAGCTTCGCTTTTCAAATCAGATCTCTCTTTACAGATCAATAGAACAACTGCATCACTGCAGACAAGAAGAAGATCCTCAGATACTTAAACTCCTCCACTTGGGGAAGGACCTCATGGCCCAATTGGACCTCATCCCGACCTGGAGAAGAAGTAAGCTGATTGAGTTCCGATGAAGGCAGCATGACCACATCATCAGCAAAAAGCAGAGTCCCAACACTGAGGCCACTGTAGACTGTGCCTACAAACTTGTCTATAAAAGTTCTAAACAGAATCTGTAACAAAGGACAGCTTTGGCGGAGTCCAAATCTCACTGGAAATGAGCCGGACTTACTGCCATAATGCAAAGCTAGCTTTTTGTGCAGGGACCTTACAGCCTGTTACAATGGGCCTGGTAACCCATACTCCTGGAGTATCCCCTATGAGGCTCCCCAAGGGACACAGTCGAACGCCTGTCTGCTCAGCTATCAGCGAGGATGGTCGCTTTTTTTCCCTCCCTCCTCCTTTCTGTGTCTTATCCCACAGCTCTCTGTCTCCTGTGCCTCTATCTGGAGTATCTTTTGGCAATTTTCTCCGAAACCAAACTTAATAAGCGAAGATGGAAATGGTCAGCTGGTCTCTGAATGCTATTGATAAAATCTACTCAACTCTACGAAGCACCGGCAAGGGTCAACCGGGGTGTCAATCATGGTGATCGGGTTTCTGCTGATTGGAATCAGAATCAGAATCAGAATCAGAATCAGAATCAGAATCAGTTTATTGGCCAAGTATGTCACATACAAGGAATTTGACTCCGGCAAACTTTTTCCTCCAGTACAGAACTTGAATAAGTGAAATAAAAAATAAAAAAGAAAAAAAAAAGAAAAATATGAACAAAAATAAGTAAAAATACAAATAAATATCAGATCGTAAATAATAAAGGATAATATATACACCAAGCCGGGGTTATTTTACAGTGAGTATGTACAGAAGTGCAGAGTTATAGTTTATTGTTATGTGAGTGCACTCACACACTGTGACTAGACAGAGTTCGTCAGAGCGACAGCCTGGGGGAAAAAACTGTTTTTGTGTCGGGTGGTTTTGGCGTACAACGCTCTGTAACGCCGACCTGAGGGGAGGAGCCTAAACAGATTGTGGCCAGGGTGTGAGGGGTCAGTGGTGATTTTCCTGGCCCGCTTCCTGACCCTGGCCCGGAATAGGTCCTGAATGGAGGGAAGATCGGTTCCTATGATCCTCTCTGCAGTCCTGACTGTTCTCTGCAGTCTGTCCTTGTCTTGCCTGGTGGCGGATCCGAACCAGACAGAGATGGATGAGGTCAGGACAGACTGGACTATTGCTGTGTAGAAGATGATCAGCAGCTCCTGGGGCAGGTTGAACTTCCTGAGCTGACGCAGAAAGTACAGCCTTTGCTGGGCCTTTTTCCTTATTATGTTGATGTGTGAGGTCCACTTCAGGTCCCGTGTGATGGTGGATCCTAGGAACCTGAAAGACTCCACTGTGGGGACTGGCTTGTTGAGGATCATGAGAGGAGATGTTGATGGTGGTCTCTTCCTGAAGTCCACTGTCATCTCCACAGTTTTGAGCGGGTTTAGCTCCAGGTGGTTCTGACTGCACCAGAGAACCAGCTGTTCCACTTCCTTTCTGTACACAGACTCGTCGCCGTCGCGGATGAGTCCAATGACGGTGGTGTCATCTGCAAACTTCAGGAGTTTCACAGAAGGGTCCCTCGACGTGCAGTCAGTGGTGTAAAGGGAGAAGAGCAGTGGGGAGAGAACACATCCCTGGGGGGCGCCGATGCTGAGGGAACGGGAGCTGGATGTGAACTTACCCAGTTTCACCTGCTGCCTCCTGTCAGTCAGGAAACTGGTAATCCACTGACAGGTGGAGGGAGGCACGGTGAGCTGGGACAGTTTTTGGTGGAGGAGCTCTGGGACAATGGTGTTAAACGCAGAGCTGAAGTCCACAAACAGGACCCGAGCGTAGGTACCTGCAGAGTCTAGGTGGTGCAGGATGTAGTGTAGAGCCATGTTGACGGCATCATCCACTGACCTGTTTGATCTGTAGGCGAACTGCAGGGGGTCTAGCAGGGGATCTGTGATGTCCTTCAGGTGGGTCAGTACCAGACGCTCAAAGGATTTCATGACCACAGATGTTAGGGCAACTGGTCTGTAGTCATTTAATCCAGTGACTGGGGACTTCTTGGGAACCGGTATGATGGTGGAGCGTTTGAGGCAGGAGGGGACCTCACACAGCTCCAGGGAGTTATTGAAGATCTGGGTGAAGATGGGAGCCAGCTGGTCAGCACAGAATTTCAGAGAGGCTGGGGACACTCCGTCTGGTCCCTGAGCCTTTTTAATTTGAATGGGCAGTTACTGGAACTACCGAAAAATGGAGATTGGTCACTGTTCTGGAAGCGATTGGACGGCTGAAGGAACAGCTGGATGCGTTGATTCGTACTGATGGGACTCAGAACCAAATGCTGGGGGAGCTGGGACGCAGAACAGACGCTGTAAGAGGCGATCTGGCCGGCGCTCTGGGACTCATCCGCAATTTGTCATCGGACTTGGAGAAACTGTCGGTGCGGATTGGGGCAACTGGAAATTAATTGGATTTGGAACTATTAATCTGGGAATTAATTTGGATTTGGAACTTTAATTTGAACTACAATTTGGCTGAATTAGACTAAAAAAGAAACCACTGACAGACTGAAGGGACAGAGAGGAATATTTGATCTCTCCCTGAAATCCAAACAATTTATATTTTGGCTCCCATGAAGACCTTCAACCTGGTCCTAATCAAATGTCCCTGAGAAGAATGTCAACAGAGTCTCCTCTCCCCCGTACACCTGCATCTACTGACGCACACACTGACATGGTTACACACACTCACATTCACACACACCGTCTCGCTGTCTCCTAATTTTTTTCTCCTGCAACAGGAAGCTGGATAACAGCGCGCCTCGATGGCAGCGCGTTAACCTGTGGACTGGAGCTCATACCTGCCCATCCTTCCTGATGTGTCATTGTTAATGTCTGAATATGTGCTTAAATGTTTGTTGGTGTGGTTTTTTCAATTACCTGCGTTGTGAGTGCTGTACGGACCCACAACACAGTTGAGCGTTTTTTCCCCTTCACCGTGGAACCCTCCCCTACCAGATGTTTACTTCTCTATGTTTCATAAACGGGAGCGCCGCTCGGTGGCTGCATGCCCAACAGTGGCCTGGATCTGTTTGTTGTTGTTGTTTGTAATGATCTTGGTCAGGTTGTACTGTATCTGTAAATTCCTTGTATGCATCATACTTGTATGTGTCATACTTGGCCATTAAAGCTGATTCTGATTCTGATTCTGATTCTTCTTCAAGTCCACAAAACGAATGTCGACCGGTTGGGCGAACCCCTATGCACCCTCCAGGACCCTGCTGGGGGTGTAGACCTGGTCCAGTGTTCCATGGCCAGGACAAAAAACGTATTGTTCCTTCTGAATCCAATGCTTTAACTGGTAAAGAGGTGCTGGTACTGTTTTTGATCAAGGTCGGGACATAAAATACTCAGAATCCTGAATGTAAGTATAGGACAGTAAAATGAGGTCCCCTGCTCTGTATTTATCATAATGTGAATAGAGATGGAGGACGTTCAGGTCAATCCAATCCAAGGAAACTGCCTCTGATGTCCAGTAATATTGTAGAGCCAACAGAGCCCCTAAACATTAAGAGCCGTGAGGAATCTCATCCAACCCCATAGCCTTGGCACTAAGGAGCTTTTTAAAGACCTCTGTGGTCTCAGCACCAGGGATTGGAGAGCCCCACCCCAGACTCTGATTCCAGATTGGAAGGGGTACTAGTAGTCGATTCCACAGACCCAAAACATCCTGAGTCGAAGTCAGCAGCACACCATCCCCACTGTAAACAGTGTTTGTGGTGGACCACTTCCCTCCCTGAGATGCTGGATAGTGGACCATGCTCACCTCGAAGTCACACAGAAGTCATTCTCCACTGACTCTACAAACAGCAACCATTGGCCTGGCCTGCCGGTACCTACCAGGTGTTTCCGGGGTCCCACAGGCCAAAAAGACCCAATGAGACTCCTTTTTCAGATTGACAGCATCCCTCACTGCTCATGTCCACTAGCGGGTTCAAAGGTTGCCGTCGCAACAGGCACTGACCACCTTGCAGCCACTGCTCCGGTCAGCCACCTCAACAATGGAGGAATGAAGCATGGCCCACTCGGACTCAATTTCCCCTTCCTCCCCCAGAATATGTTTGAAGTTCAACTGGAGGTGAGAGTTGAAGCTCCTTCTCACAGGAGACTCTGCCAGACGTTCCCAACAGACCCTCACAACAGGTTTGAGCCTGCCAGGTGTCTCCAGCCTCCTCTCCCACCATTGGAGCCGACTCACCACAAGGTAGTGGTCAATGGACAACTCTGCCTCTCCATAACCGAGTGTCCAAAACATGCAGCCACAGATTGGATGAAATTACAATTATATTGATCATCAGGCTGAAGCCTTGGGTGTTCTGGTACCAAGTGTGGTGGTACCATATGGACACCCTTATGTTTGAACATGTTGTTCGTTATGGACAATCCATATCAAGTATAGAGGTTCAATACCAAAACTTGCTTGTTTCAGATCGGAGGGTATTCCTCCAAACCACACCTCTCCGGGTCTCACTGTCATTGTCCGCACGAGCACTGAAGTCCCCAAGTAAAACAAGGGAGTCCCCAGGAGGAGCACTCTCCAGCAGCCACTCCAAGGACTCCAAAAACGGTGGGTAATCTGATATGCTGTTTGGCATAAAAGCAGAAACAACAGCCAGGACCTTTCAACCTGCTCCTTCTGACCAGAGAGGTAACATTCCATGTCCCGAGAGCCAGGTTATGCACCCGAGGATCAGATAGCTGGGGGCCCCATTTTCAGCCAGCTTTTGGCGCTTGCCAACATGTCCTACCTACAGACCTGGGTCCAGAGGCAGGCACTGGTGACCCGCGCATGGGCGAGGAAACGCTGAGTAAATTTATGGGGCTCATCATTTGGGATCTTAGGGCTGAGATTTGATCCTTCACCTAGGACTAGTTTGGCATGGGTAATTCTACCAGGGGCAGAAAGCCCACAGCAGCTTGGCTCTTAGAATCATTGAGAAACTAAAAGTCATCCACCACGACAAGGTGGCAGCCCATGGGAGAGGCAGGCCAATAATGCCCCAAAAAATCCCCACTGTGGCTGAATTAATGCAAATAAGTAAGGGAAAGTAGAGCAAAAATCCTCGTTAGAGATATTTTAAAAAATCACTGCCAATCAAGCAAAGTGAATGAAGGCAGTTGTGAGGCTCAATCTGTCATTAGAGTCAGCTGGGAGAGTTTGTCACATCGGCCTAGGTTGGTTTGGATAGGTTTCTTTTCCCCTCTTAATAAATAAAATCACAATTTGAAAGCTGTATAATGTTTTTTTAACACTGTTTTTGTTTGATATTAGAAATAATCCATTGATATGTAGAAATACAGACATAAATACTTTTTCCCAGAGCTGTACCTTCTAAATTAAAAGTAATTTTATGATTATTTGGCCACCAATGGGTTAGAGGCTTAAATATTTACCCACGTGTGGTTAATTGGTTCATTAATTTAAAACAAATTAATCAGCAAATAAAACTGGATGGCTATAGTACCATCAATTTTACATGGTTCATCCCAATACACACACACTATACACAAATGGAGCAGGTAGAGATTGAAACGCAAACTTTACAAATAGTTTAACACAATGTGGTATGCCTCATTTGATTGTATTTAAATAAATTCAAAACATGTTTTTCCACGCCAGTGCAGA
This sequence comes from Apricaphanius iberus, assembly GCA_028564705.1. Lineage (NCBI taxonomy): Eukaryota > Metazoa > Chordata > Actinopteri > Cyprinodontiformes > Aphaniidae > Apricaphanius > Apricaphanius iberus. The sequence goes on along the minus strand of JAPXFQ010000804.1, from coordinate 2,891,773 downwards.
TGATAAAATCGTAAAAGGTGTGGCAAAGGCCTTAGACTGATTACGATTTTTGGAAACTTAAAAAAAAAAACTAAAAAAAAACACTTGGTGTTGTGGCTCTTTTAGTTAAACGCTTATCGTGGGAATGAACAATGTTCATAATAGCACCAGTTCTCTCTTGTAGAGCATGAAGGAGCAGACGACCGTCAATCCCTGACTCCCTGGTGTGACAACCCCCATTACCCGTCTGCTAAAATCCCCTCGCCTCCCCCGCCTCCTACACACAGACACATGCAAACACATATATATGTTCACACACAAAGCGCCTTAGGGCAGAGGGAGGTCATGCCGCTCTGTGCTGGCTGCCAGTGGCGTGTGGGAGACATGCAGTAGAGACTAACTGTGCTACTCAGTGTATGCGTGCACCAGTGTGGGCACGCACACTGGCGAGAGTGCTCCAGAGCATGTTTTTGAGCAGAGAACTAACAAATGTGACAGAGTTAAGGACTGGAATGGGGGAGGGGGTAGGATTATGGAGAGTGCAGACAAGGGACAACAGAAGAAGAAGAACAAGACGAGGAGGAGGAAACAAGATTTGAAACAGTGTTGTTTTGCAAGTAAAACTGAGGGGTGGGGGCTGAATTTTCACTAATGATGCAACTTCCTGGCCCGCCTGCCTTCCTGCCAGTCGCAGGCGCTACGTGTTTCTGTGCCACCACTGTTCTGTTCTTGTCCTTATCTGATTGAAACTGCAATTTTCTGTGCCCACCGAATGTGGTTATTCAGGATCAAGACACCAAAATGCCTGTAACACAAACAGAGTGCTTCCACTCTAACGTTTAACCCATTCTTGCTTGACTGTTCCCTGATGCCTCCTCTCTATAATGTCATCTCAGTTTGTCTTTACTAAGAAAGAGAGAGCCAGTATTGCAGTGGAGGGGAGCAGGGGATGGCAGGGTGGAGCATGATGGGTAGTGCAAGATGGAAAACAGAAAACCAGCGGGCCAGAATGTAACCACATATTTTACTGTGGTTCTTTTGGGTTTGGCCCAATTTCTAGAAGTTCTTCTTCAAAACTAAGGATTAAACCACATTGGACAAACAGTTCTTTACTTATCACCCAGGACTAATGAGACAGTATGACATTACAGTGCTTTGTTTCATCATCAGGATGTATGATGCACACCAGTCCTTCATTGTGGAAGCAATGCCACAAATTTTAAGGTTAAATGTCTGTTTACTTTGATCAGTTATCTTGAACCCATATTTAAGCCCTACCTCACCCTTATCCCTTGCTCTAGAATTAAAAGTGACAAGGATTAAAAATGTCCCTATTAAATTGAACGCCACTTCTAGAAGAAGTTTTCCATTTTTCGGTTGCTGTGGAATATATATATTAGGGATGTCCGATATTATCAGCCTAAAGTCATTATTGGCCGATATTGGCATTAAAATGTAATATCGGAAATTATCGGTATCGGTTTTTATTTTTTTAATAAGATGAGTTTTTCACACCATACACATATTTTATATCAAACTCTTCAGCTACTTCGTTTCTCTCTCAGAATGTAAAAATATGACAGATTTGAGGTGTAGTTTTTGAGATATAATTTGTTTGAGACAACTTTCAATATATCAAAAGGCTTCTTCTGGGCCAACCTTGATCATCTATTTTTTCTGTTTCTTTATTTTTTATTCTTGTTTCAGTTGTTTCCACTTTACCTCACTGCTACGAATCTATAATGTTGTTTACATTTTCTAAAAGTCGAAATTTGTCCTGAGTGGTGGGCCTTTGTCAGTATTCTCTGTGTGAGAAAATATTCCAGCTACTTTTGAAGACAAAATAAAAATGGCACCTTTTTCAATTGGCTAACTAAAAGTGTAGTACTTATTACATTTTCTAAATTTTTAAAGCTCAACTATGCATGATACAAGATATTTCATTGAAGTTATCTAAAAGGGTTTAGTAGTTTTTGTTTTTTATGAGGGAGGGTCCCCACATATCAGTATCGGAAATGATGAGTTAGGCTACATCGGTATATCGGATATCGGTAGAAAAGCCAATATTGAACATCCCTAATATATATATATATATAAATGAAAATCCTGCATAATCTTTACTCAAATCACAACTTTGTATAACGTTCTGCTGGTCTCTCACAAAAAAAGTCAGATAAAATATTGGATTCACAAGATGTCAAAACAGTTTTCCATCCAGCCGCAACTTTTTAACTTTTTACCTAGTACATATAACACAACTGTTTAATAGCTCAAAACGTCATTAAAAATATAGTAATGTGCTATGTTTAGCAAAGCATCTGAAACACCATCGCTAACACAACAACAACCTGATTTATCAACAGTTTTTAATGTTAAAACCCGTGCACACTGCACACCTTTGTGAGAAAAGGCTTAAGCTGATTTACTAACATGTCGCAGAGGGCATTGTGCCTGTTAAACCCAGAGCAAGATGCACGCAATCCATTTTGCGCTTTTCCCCATTGTGAATATGCAATATGGGTGCTTCCGTCAGAAGACGCAAAATTTTGGGAGGAGAACAGGCAAATAAGTAGGCGTTGCTGGCGGGTGCAGTGTGATTTACTAAGCATCAAAATGTTTGCGCCAGGTATTTTAGCGTCTATTTTTAACCGCTTCTGAAAGGCATGTCTTAACTTTGCAACACCACATTTAAGATACGTTGAAAGCTGAAAAGCGAAAAATGTCTTTCACACATAACATAAACTTAGAGTAATTAACACGCCAATGACCATAAACTTGACAGTTATGTAAGTATTTACCTGTTTCTCCCCCAAAGATGCATCATAACTCACTGCGTGCTCAGCAGGTCTGCATCTGCTGAAGATGCACTGAGCGTGCAATGAGTTCCGATCCTCATGGATCCTTATTAGTTTTACCCAGAGTGGTTATAATCTTCCTGGGTTCCAATTAATAAAATGTAGTGATCATGTGTAATATAACAATTATAGTTGGCAATATATATGACATTTTAAAAACAAAAATCATACATTAGGTTACACATTTTTAAGATAAACATTTTTCTACTGTAACTTGACATTTAATAGAGGCCATGATGAAGAAGGCATCTCTCCACCGGTACGATTCGGATCGACTTGACCTCAGTACTTTTTACTCTCGACTGAGCCGATACTATTTTTAGTACCACCTCAGCCATCGGTTCCATCCATGCTGAACCGGTACTGAAAAGCGACATCAGACGGCTGTCGGTCACTGATTGGCTGGAGGGCGGAGTCAATGGAGAGTAACTTGCCAGCGTCTTTTAACAACAAACCGACCGCCATTTTGAAACATCGCTAGAGAAAGTGGATGTGTTTAGTGTTTGCTGAAGAACAATGACGTTAAAAACCAGTGCTGTGATCCAAACGGAGTTTCAGCATTTCTGAGTTTGTTGGCTGAATAGAAGATTCAGTGTGAGCTGGATGGAGCTGCTCGCTGTGAGAGGGTTATCAAGGAGGAGTCAGAGCTGATCGCAGTTCGCAACCGATGGCTCTCACCTGCAGGCCGAAGCAGAGAAACAGAGAACGCCGAAGTCCTGAACTCGCTGTCTTGTAAGCTCGGTAAGAAGCAAATTTCATGCCGCTTGTATATTTTATTCACAATATTAACCTATTCAGCTGCATATTATCTTCATCATGACAGTTCTTTTTATTATCATTTATCCAAATTAGTTCTGATGCCGTTTTTTGTTTTTGTAAATATGACCTACTTACGTTTTCTGCAGCACAGTGAGACATTTGTTTCTATTCCTTAATCTTAATTAGTAGTGTGTGTTTTAAATGCACTGTAAGCATAATACTTTAAAAAAATATCTGCGATCTGTTGCAGCGGGTTCATTACCTTCATCTGATGGAGTAGGAGCAGGAAACCGGCTTACGGAGGGTGGAGATGACACGATGCCTTCAGTCTGCCTTCAATCGAACCTTCCTGGGATGCTGTAGACTAAACCATGACCCACAGACATGTGCAACTGGACTTTGTTTCTGAACTTTTTCTATACCTGTCCGATAAAAATGTCCAAGCTATATGCTTGTATTATCATTTGCAGTTTCATTACACGCTGGTTGGTGGAATCATTTTACGTTATTATATCTGGCATCAGGGTTCAGCAACATTTTAAAAATCTGATAGCAACAATTGCTCTGCCTGTTAAAAGTAAAAAAAGTTTTGTGCTGCTAAATAAGTAAACTGCATACATTTGAAAGCGGGTGAAAAGCCTAAGCCTACTCAAAGATGGGATATCTGTAAAACACATTGTAGTGGTGCTGATTTAAAATAACTGAAAACATTTTCAACGCACACAGCTTTATTACAAAACATACAGTTGTGGTTTGGAGTTCATAGAATTCGTAGCATTTATATGGCAACTCCGTTCTTTAAGGGGACACAGAGGCGAAAAGCTGCGTCGCTCCTGCGCTGGACGTAGTTTGCTGCACATGTAGATGAATTTGTTCCGACATCCTGAAGTTCTGCAGCCACTGAGCTTCGGTAAAACCCAGAAGAACGTCTCATCACTGCAAGGCCCAGTTAAACGACCAAACCGACGGTCGGCTGCGACAACTTCACAGAGCAGTCATCTGAAACACGCACACACCCAATACTTAACATAGGTTTTTACGACGCACACACCCAATACTTAACATAGGTTTTTACACTGGGCTTTAGCGAATAAATAAATACCCAAAGCGTATTTAAAGCCCACCACACCGGGGTATTATTTGCATTGGCTTACCCACACAAGCTGCCGGGGTCCTGTCGCGTCATTCTCCTGCAGAACTTCTCACACTCGTTTGTACTGCTTCACCGCTATTTTCCTTTCAGTGTGTAGCTTTTCAAGGGTTTGTATTCTTCGATAAGAGAGGCTTTCTCTTCGACGTGGGAATACAGAAATCCACAAACTGAGCAAAAAGCTCAGGATCGCTAGTGAGGTTGCCATTATTATTATTCTTCTCTGAGCCTTTGTTTACTTCCCGCCACGTACTCTGGGGCCTCCCACCATATGACAAACCCGCTCAATTTAGACGCTCTGGTTAGTTGCAACTGTGAAGCAACACTTAACGAGTCGAGCCGCGTCGAGTCGCGTTACGGATAGTACCGACTTGGCAAAAGGTACAAGTGGAGAGACGCCTTTAGTAGAATATGGACATCTTGTCGACCTTGTTCTGGACATGCTGCAGCTTTAATAAATCTGACTCTGGATTAAGATTCTGGCATGGAGCAGAGAGCAGCACAAGTACACCGCACACATTAGGTTTGTTACTGACAAACCAGACACATAATTCACAACATTTAGCCCAATAGTAATTAACTCTGCAACAGCCATATAATTGATATGTATGTCATTTTTTCCACTTTATTTTGCTAAAGATGCATCATTAATCCATGTGTATATTCCTTCTCTCTAGCTATAGCAGATCAGATGGTCAATCCACAGGCGCAAAACGTTGACCTTGTTTATCAGTTCCAGTGCAAGTACTGTGACATCATAGTTCAAAAAACTTAATAGATAATAGAGAAAACTGAATGGCTTAAAAATAGTGTACAAAAATATTTCTAAACCTGGGGTGACTAATTTATGTTTTTTTGCATTCCTACAAACACTAAATGCATAACACACTGCATTTAAAGGCTAAAAAGGTGGATTTTTTTATATGTCCCCTTTGAGACACATATAAAGTTTGAGCCAGAGTGAAATATTAAATTCCCAATCCCAGTGTGTGTAATCACATTATTATACACATGAAAGCCCTCACAATACTCTACTTCTTTCAATAACAACAACCAAACAAAGGAGTCAAATTTTCATCCCGGCATTTACATGAAAATAATTTCTGGACATTGTAATCAGATTCATTGATGAAGCTTTTCTTTTCCCGCAGTCATCGGTTCAGCTCTGATTACTTGTGCTGCCAGCTCACACAACAGCTTTGCCTCTCATATCTGTCTTTGTGTCTTACAAACAGAATAGTTAAATGTAGTGAAAGTGGAATCTGCTGATTTGTGCAAGTTGTGCAAAACTGTTGTTTTAAGCTGAAATGAAAAACACAAAATATTCTCACTTTTTAGAACCACGTCTGTCTAAAGATGAAGAGGAAAAACTCTTTAAAGGTGAAGTATGAGAAGCAGTTTTAAGCCAATTAGTATTTTTTTCTTATTTAAATATTACTAGTTGGTAATAATGTCTGCTCCAAACAGCAATTGTACTTGTGCACCTTGTTTGCCAGTATATTGAAATTGCATAAACAGCCTTTCTAAAAGCAACTGCCTCAATGTTTGCCAAAACCCTTGAAAACAATATGCGACAGAAAAATGCATGTACGGAAGAACTGCTGTTGATTAAAGTTTACAGAAAAATAGAGCCCACGTTTTACCACTATCTAAAGCTACATATCTGCCACATTAGGTGACAGGGGTGGTGTAGTGTAAATTCCATGAGTGTAGGCATCCTGCAACTTTTAGATCCAGCTCTTTGTCAATGTGATTAAATCGAAAAATAAGGTCTCTAAAGGACTCTGTAGAATTTGAGGGCATTAGGGGGTAATTCGGTTATTTGGGACTTGGGATGCATCCAAAAGCCACAAGACAGTGGTCTGTGAGGACTGAACTTCAATACACATGCATTAGAAAGTAAACAGATTAAGTCTGAGATATTTGAGACAAGTTTGAAAAGATAGGCAATGAGAGACTAGGCAGGATTAGATTCCCAGGTCCCAGAGTCATGCATGCTTACCAGTCAGTCAGTACGTTTACAGGCGTATCTAAATCAAGCTTTTTGGTGTAATCGGACTAAGGTTTCTCCCCTGTTGAGAGCAGAGTCCCAGTTTACATGTCAGTCACTTAAATGAAGTACGTTCGACTACCCAATGAGAGATGGCGATATGTGCCCCTTCGTGTTGGCCTTATAGCGATTAGCTTCGAGCTGCACTCAGGCAGTAAACAGAGGCTGGCAGGAGTGAAGCAGACATCTCCCGGGGTACGTCTTCCAGGTGCAGGGAAGGCTTGCTCTGCTGGGGCATCGGTGACTGAACCTGGGAGTATAGAGTGTATATAGGGTGTGTGAGTGAAGAAAGAACGTCCTTTCTTTGGTGTCTTGCTGTCTTGGTGTGCTGGTGTGTGTGTGCGTAAGAGGGAGGGTTTGTATGAATATGTCTGTGTGTCTCTGTCTACCTGTCAGGTTGGGTCCTCGGCTTCCCAGGAAGCAGCTAAGGCCCTACACCTAGTGGGGGCCCATTTCCCCTCCGACACTAAAATGCCAGTGACTGATGCCTGTGCCCACTGGTGCGTTACTGTCTCTCTTCCTTTCTGTGGCTGGGGCCCGGGTGTGGTCCGGCTCGGGCGGTTGCGGGCCTGGCCGGAACAGTTGGTCAGGTGTTTCGGGCCGAGGATTAGTTGGGGCACCTCTTTTGGGGGTGCCGATGTTGAATTGTTAGGTGGTGCGGTTCAATGGCTCTGTGGGGGTTGGACCTGCCGCTCAAATCTGCTGCCTGTTTTGTGGGTCAGTGCTTGGTCGGTTCATTGATGGGTTTGTCTGGACCTGGTTGGGTGCCTGGTCTTGGCGTTCTGTGTGGGGTAGGATCTGGACCTGGGGGCTGGTAGATCTGGGGTCCAGGTGCTGGCTGGGTGTGGCCTGGGGAGGCGCCTCACCCACTGTTGCTGTTCTGCTGGCGTCCCAGTGTGGGTGGGGGATCTGTGGTGTGTGTCATCCATCGGCCAGCTGCGGTCCCCCCGGTCTTGCGGCGGGGGAACCCTGTCGGCTGATCCCTGGTCGAGGCCCTGCTGGAGGGCGGGATTAACCTGGTCCCCAGAGTCTCTTGTTATTCCCTCTCTGTGTCCATAACCTCAAGAAATTAAACCCACAGCATTCACTAATAAAGATTTTTTCACACATATTTATCAAGTGGAGTACTATAGCAAAAGCTTTAATTCTCTGCTTGGGAAAGTAAATCTGTTGGCCTTATACTTGGTATTCCGATACCAATTCTGAGTACCACACTGCCAAACAGGACATGTAAAAAAACAAATAAAAGTTTTTTATTATTTTCGTTCGCTCTCTTAAGTCTTAGGGTGCTCAGCCTGGTCCAACCAGATCACATTTCATCATTCACCAAAAGAACACAGCAGAGCAACTTCTTTTTTAAATAGACTTTTCTGCTTGCATTCCAGGTGAGGCTTCATTTTTCACATGTTAAATCTACACGTGATGGTGAGCTGCCTTAAGCTGCTTGTAAATATGAAATAGCAGCACATGCAACTTTATATGAGAATTTAGAAAATGTAACACAGATGTGTTTCAGCAGTCAAGGCTTTATGATGTCCAATACAGTATGCTGAATTATATCTTTAAAGCTTGCACTTGTCTTGAACATTTTAACAAGGTATCACAAAGACACAGTTGATATTTATTTTTTTCTGTGACCTGTATCTGCAAGCATGCTACACAGAAGCTATAATCCTTTTCTTTTTGTCTTTGTATCTAATTATGGGAGAGCTGAATGATCTCTCCTCATCGCAGCAGAGCCTACTGTAGCCGCTGGGTGTAAGAGACATGAAGCTGTGTGAAAGGGGGAAGGGTTTAGAGGATGTCGGCCATTTGGGAATGGTACAGATGAACTTGGTGACCAAGTGGTGTAATGAAAATCACAACAGATGAACAGCCACAATGGCAGCCAGGCAACCAAAACAGCTGGTAGGTAGGCAATCCACACAGATAAAAACTGACAGGATCACATTTCTGAAAATGGATTGCATAAAGTTAAACAGTGCTTTGCAAAAGTGACCTTTTTTTTCCATTTGGTCTTGTCTCAACCAGAAAATTCAATAAATTTTACTTAGACTTTATTGAACATACCAACACAATCAGTGCATAATTGTGCGTTTCGAACTTTAAATGTAAAAAGTGCATTGGTATTTAGGGTGCCCCCATTCAAAAACATCTACTCTGTGTGTGTGTTTAGGTGTGTGCGCGTGTGTCTGTATGTATACAATATATATCAAAAGAAAACTGACAAGAATCCAATAAGATGAAATTTGGGACTGTGGTCACTTTTAACCCTTATTATTACCAAGTCAGCACAGATGGGATTTACTAAGATTTTATGTTTTGGCTCTCTAAACTATTATCACAGTCAAAAACTAACATTTTAAATTTGAGAATGTCTTGGTCAAAAGCTGCCACTCATTGACCCCATTTTGATAACTCTACAACTACAAGAAACAACTAAATTCAGGGACACTGTACAAAAAAAAAGCAGAGTTTACATTGAATTACTGGTACTGTGGTTTCCAGAACTTCACAGTAAAAAATATAATTGTAAATATAGAACATATATTTTTGGTAACAATAAATTTCATGGTAAAAGAATGTTGTTGTTTTAGACTAGATAACCGTTAGAAAAGACAGTACTGTAAAACTGTTTATGTAATTTATGTGAAATACCTTTAAATTGATTACAGTCTCCCACAGTTGGATCCAGTGAAACTGTAAAACATATTACGGTAATCTATTAGAAAGTTCAGTGTTACGGTCAAGTACTGGCAGCTGTGGTTTTCAGAATTTCACTGTGAATAATACAGAGTAAATAACCATAAATTATATAATAGATTACTGTGAAAAAAAATGTATACTATAAAACTGTGTATGGTCATCTATGTGAAAACAACTGATATGCCGTTTAATTGATTACTGTCTACCACAGTTGGTTCAGATGAAACTTTAAAACATATTACACTAAGACATAAAAAATGTACGGTAGTTTTACAGTGGCAGCTGTGGTTGCCATAATTTTACAATTGAAAATATAGGGATAATGTAGAAAACAAACACATTACTGTTGCTTTCCTAATCCACATACAAAACACAATTGCGAACCAGAAGCATATTTAAAAAGTGTATTGAAGGTAATGTAGATGGCAAGAAACTACGTAGGACCTTCATGGAGGGAGTGGACAGGACAATCTGGAAGGAGGTACATGGAATCAGATCTAGTTGAAGACACTGAATGATAACTGAATAAACTGCTTACTGATGTAGATGAGACTAGGATTCTGAGAGGGAAGACATGAGTCCAGGTTGTCAGTGGAGATGTTGTGGATGGATCCAGTAAAGCTCCACATTGGAGATTGAAGGTGGAGGGGGACAGACAAAACTGATTATCATAGGTAGGAGCTCACAGGCTGTCTTACTTGGATTGGAATCCTGAGACTCGAGAAGCAAGGAACAGATTATTGAGGACTTGGAGAGGAAAAGGTAGGAACCTTGGAGAGAGAACACAGGTAGGTTACTTAAAGTCAGGAACATTAACAAAAAATAATTAAAGCTCAGGAGATTCACTGGAACACAGTGAGCAAGAGGTACCAGAGGAGGCAAACATTAAGCACTGAATGTTTTGCTCCTTTTTCACTACGGTCGCTTTAGACCCGAACGGGTTGGGTCAGTACGGCCTCGAATCGGATGGTTGTGTTTGCATTATCACCCCCAGAATAGGTTCCATCTACCTTTGTTGGATTGTTTCCCGCTGCTGGCACCTGAAAATCTTGGTTGATGAGCTTGAATGAGCTGCAGGTGCGCAGGTGCCAGCAGCGGGAAAACTCCACAATCCAACAAAGGTAGATGGACGCTATACTGGTGGGACCACCTAGGGGAGAAACTCAGGATAGCACGACTACAGACAATCCAGACTTTCTGACAACTTCACAGTATACTTTGTATTAAATATTCAAGTCACAATGGACTATTGTCAAATATTTTCTCTTTCTCTATCTCTTTGTGATAAAACACACTACAGCTGTAGAATACACATATATTTTTATTTAGACGTTCTAATTTACATTAAACTTCTGGCTGCGGCTGCCATAGTCATATTATCACTTAAAAAAAGAGGTCTAAATAATTAGATAATACAAAATAACAGAGCTGCGTGTAAAAAAGAATCTTATTTTTTTACAGTAAAAAAAACCCCATAACAATTTGGTTTTGTAATCAATGCAATGACCAAATAGGCACTAACCTGAATAATATTACACTTAAATATTTGGACTGTGGGGCGACTGTAGTTCAGTGGTAGAGTAGTTGGCTTGCAATTGGAGGGTCATAAGTTCGATTCCAGCTTCCTCCAGTCACATGTTGATGTGCCCCTGGGCAAGGCACTTAACCCCCAAAATCTACATTGTCCTACCGAGCCATGTTGGGTGTCGGTGTGTGAATGGGTGAATGTGGCTTCAATGTAAAGCGCTATGAGTGGTCAGTAAGACTAGAAAAGCGCTATAAGTTCAGTCCATTTACCATTTAAATAATAACCATTTGATTGTACTTAGCACTGCCTAAAGCATTCAAAACAGAAGTACAGAATAAACATAGTCAACAGAATTTATAACATTTGAAAAACTGCAGTGGCTTACATAAATGTTCTTTTAATCTGGGCCTGATAGTGGTGGGTATTTAATATGGAAAACAGTCTCTGATGGTGACAAAGGAACTGGAACAGGTCTTGAATCCAAAATGCATGTTCTTTTTCAGATTCTGGCTGTAGATTAGCATTCTTTCCATGCAAAGACTACATATATATATATATATATATATATATATATATATATATATATATATATATATATAGAGAGAGAGAGAGAGAGAGAGAGAGAGAGAGAGAGAGGTCAAAGCAGTCTTGCAAAAAATTATTCTCGTAAAAGTAGTTATGTTTTTCATGAAAATACTACTCAAGTAGTGAACTGCTGCAAAACTGATTTCAGTGGCAGGGGGTGGGGGGGCACAAGTGACTTTAATACGAGGGATGGAGGCAAGATAACTACCCTAACCCTGAAAACATTATGAAGATCCAAATTTGCATAATTATATACTGTAGAATCTCTTCATTACAAAATAGACAGACATTTTACAGAGTGTGCAAAAACATATCTTTGTAATGGAAGTTCAACTCTTTAAGTTCACTGTGTTTTCAAGTAGTTCTTCTGTTAAGTAACTTTAATTTGATTACTGGTATGAAGATAATAACGCCATAAATTAGTCATTTCTGAAAAAGTCGTCATATTAAGAGTAACACGAGACAACTACCGGCACCACTGGTCTGGACAGAGCTGAATTAGTTTAGAATAAACTTAATTAAACATTTGAGATGTCCCCAGCCAGTGGATTTTAACATCGTTCAAGGACTTTAAAAGTGTTTGGAAAGTTTTCCCAGATGAAATATCCGTTAATGTTTTTTATAACAAGAACACCAAAGGTGACGAGGCAGGACGTAGAACAACGCGAGCTTCCTGCAGAGGAGACTGTTCTGTGAACTTTAGATCCTCCACTTTTGGACAGAATTGCTTCTCTGTGAAAGCTGCAGTGATGTGGAGCTCGTTGTCATTAACTGTTCGAGAGAGTAGTACCTTACATCAGTTTAAACTTAACCTGAAGAAGTGGTTGAAAGACAGTCAGATTTGTGATCATTAGCAAAAAAAGGGTCAATCGGGGGATTGTTAAGAATGTATGAAGGTACAGTCTTTTTTATAAACTGTAGATATTTGTAATAAAAAGTGTAAATACTGTAAATATTGCATCTGAATGTTTGTTGAAGTGATCCTTTTGCTGGAGCTCTATCTGTATTTTATATTTTATATTGTGAATGGACTTGAGTAAGAATGCGTATTGGCCACTGTATAAACCTGCTGTCACTTTGCCTCTGCCCAGGGACTACAGATGAAAATTAGCTTGTAGCTATCTCTGGTCTGTACTACACATTTGTTGTGCAATGTCCCTGTCAAAAAAAAAAAAAAAAAAAAAAGGTGAGTCAACTTTTATTTTCAAGTTTATGTAGGTTATAAAAAAATCTTCAATTACATTTACACAAAAATGGCATTTGTAGTGTGTAGATGTGTGCTATTTTATGTGGTTAATTTAATATTGAGTCAATATCAAATAAATCCCATAAAACAGTAATCAGTATTGATCAAAGTCAGTTTATATACATCACTGAAGAATAAGTTGATGCAATAAGAGGATCTTTGCTGACATCTTTGGGGGCATGCGTGAGTGGTTGGTTGGCAGAAAGCAAACAAAATGAAGGGCTACAGAGATGCAACTTACATTTACAAGAGAGTTAGCGGGCAAAATCCCCGATAAATAACCGCTTTGACGTCTAAAGACAGGGAGAGCTTTAGATAGAAACTTAAAATCTCTATTGATGGCTCAATCTAAGTTATTTAAAGCCGTGAAAAAAACATTAGTTTGATTTGCCTGTGTCCTGGCCACAAATCCGCTGGGGAGACATTTACTCCTATTCCTAAAGCCGACTCTTCACTCATACAAAACTTTATGGCTTTCAAAGGTCCGGAAGCCTGAGATGATGTTCTTTCAAGAAGAGGTAGTCTGATCTCTGTGAAACAGAAAATTGGGGTTATTGAAAAAATACTGAGCACAGACCTAGTCGAGCAGAAACAACTTTATTGATATCACCTGTGGGTGATTGTCAGTTTTGCTTATAAACTCTTGTATTTTGGAAAGTCGTTTTTTATTATTCCACATTCAAATAATCATTTTTTGACATAAAATTATTAATCTTATAAATAATTGCAATAAGTAGTTCTTCATAATTATTCATAGCCAAAACCTAACTACTGTAGCACAACAGTATATTTGCTGTTATACTGTAAGACAAATTAACCACTGTTACTGATAAAGATCACCATAAGCCACTTTGACAATTCGCAAACTCATGGCTAACATATCATTATACTTTCAACCTCACCTATAAGGCTCCAGTCTCCCTGTCCTCCATCTTCAGCCTCTCCTCCATCTCCAGTGTTTGTCCTTGTGCCTACGTCTGTGTGTCTGCTGTTACCAGACTACTACCAATGATCCACAGTAATACCAGGTTTTCTGTCTAATAAAGAAGGAATCAAATTCCAACAATGACATATAACTTTGTCTAAACAACAACAACAACAGCAAAATGTAATATTGTATTGCAATTGGTTTGAAGCTCACCATTTGTCTGGGTGTAGCAGGGCCACCAAGTTAATTCTTGTTGGATGATTTTGCCCAAACGTGAGGGAGAAAGATATAAATATGTGTCTTAAAACCTTTATTATTTGCAAAGATACAGTGTCTACAAAAGATTAGACATTAAACAATAGATAATTTTGTTAATGTGTTCTCCACATCAAAATAAAATCCTTCCCACAAAATACTTAAAATGTTTCAAGAATGAGGAAACTGTTTCTGGAGTTTTTGGCTAATTGGTGAAACCAAGTTTGTGAAATGTTTTCTAGCAACTGGGGCTTCTCAGATGGTGCTGCACTGTCCCAGTCAACCTTGACCAACAATGTGGGCTGTTTGGGATACAGTTAGCTTATCTGTCTGTCTGTCTGTCTGTCTGTCTGTCTGTCTGTCTGTCTGTCTTCACCATCCACAACATTAATGATTATCTTTCCATAACAGCATATCTGCACATCTATGCATGCTTACCATTTTCAGACATCCTGATTTGTTTGTGTGCAAAATGTTTCTCCATGTTTCAGTAAGAAATTAATAAAACTGTTACAGTTAAAAAAAAACAACAACAAAAAAAAACATTTTTTTTTCTGTTCTTTTACAGAAAATAAGACAAAGGAATGTAAATGAATATTTTCCCAACATATTAGTACCATACAAACAAAAAACATGTACATTTCTTATTTTTACAACAATTTAACGTATGTATTACAACGATTTATATTTTTCAATTTACTATAGACATTTCATAGTTATTTACTGTCATTTTCATGTACATTTTTTGTTGTGTTTTAAGCTGTAATAAAATCTTGATTATGTTTAAACATGTGTGTTAAACACATCTCTATATGTGTTATACACATCTGATATGTGTTAAACACATCTCTGTTCTTTCGGTTATTTAGCCACTGGACTATACATGATTTTTCTTTCAGTTAACATTGTTGCACTTCAAAAGATTTTCCACTTGATGTAAATGTTTATGATGCCTCTTTCATTGCCACATTCACTGAATCTGAATAGTATTTTCTACAATAATTATGTTTCAAAAGTAGTTTTATGCAGGCAAGATTTTTAAACAGATTGAGAGGTTTCTCTTGCAATTTTTTTTGTATTCTAAATGCCTTTGTATTTCTGGAAAAAAATGCCATTAATTGAAAACTTAAGTAAAAATTAAGTAAAAAATAGGAGATGTACTAGCAGACACACTCTGTTTTTTGGGGGGAGGACATTTAATCCAAAATGTTATTCGTTTGTCTATATTGGCCCTGATACTCCATCATACTTATCTGTTGTTATCATTTACACCAATCCTGTTTGCAGACAAATACACATGAATACTCTGCAACGTGATTGAATGAAAAAGGTGATGAGTATCGAAAAGGTAACTGCAAGACTATACTAAATTGAAAACATTTTAAAGAATTATGATCATCCTATATTTTAGAGATTAAGAGGGATAGCTTGTATATTTTATGCTTTGGTGTTTTTTTGTTGTTGCTTTTTATATTTAGGGATTAGAAGCGCAGGGGGTGAAAAAGAGAAACTATGGATGTTAAAATGGAATTTAAAGTAAGAAGAAATAATACTGTATAAGGAATATACTGTATAAGGAATATGTAACTGTGTAAAAAGAATAATGTTTTTGTATGTCCACTTACTGATTATGGATTGTAGTTTGTTCATAAAGAAAGAAATAAAGAGAAAATTGCACACAAAAAAGACTCCAACTTGTTGAGCCAAACAATTCTTATTAAAACAAGGATAAAACATACTTCAGCAAAACCAGGTTGGGCTTTGAGAATCTTTTTTTCCACATTGCATGCATACCATTTTTTTAAGTCACGATGCTAAAGAAAATAAAAATAAGTGGAAAAAAAGTTTATAGTGCAACTTAAGGTCAAAATTGACTCAGAACTACAGGGCGGGGGGTTCATTGCCATTTTCCGTTTTTGTGTTTTTTGATTATGCTTTTCTTATTTTACTGCCGCTAGATAAGAATAACTACCATATACACACTCTTAACTTACATGCACACACTTATAGGCTCTGGGGATACCACTTCAAGCAGGTGGAGAAAAAGACTTCCTTTCGTTTGCCTTTAAATTATTTAATCTGTGAGCAATTATAATTTGGCTTCA
Organism: Apricaphanius iberus; assembly: GCA_028564705.1. Taxonomy (NCBI): domain Eukaryota; kingdom Metazoa; phylum Chordata; class Actinopteri; order Cyprinodontiformes; family Aphaniidae; genus Apricaphanius; species Apricaphanius iberus. The sequence continues at coordinate 2,875,627 of JAPXFQ010000804.1, read as the reverse complement.
CAAAGGCACAGCTCTGGGAATTCCTCTGTTGCTCTGGACTGCAACTTAAAGTGCTCTTTCCATCCCATGCAGGCAGATGTGCAGGCAGAGGGAAGCTCACAACGGTGCCTGAACACTCTCTTTGAGGTAAAACTCTTGAAGCTGCCACATTTCATGAACCATCGGAGCAGAATCCCAGACTGAAACAATAAGAATTTAAGCCTTTAGACTCTGCAATCACGGTACTATCCCAGAATAAATTGGGACTGTCATATTTTTTTTAAAATAATGCTTGAAACTAGATTGAATGAATGCGTATTATTTGATCATCCAAATATAACTACAGTAAATGAAAACATTGACAACTAATATGAATGTTATATTTTCACTATGATTATTCTTGTTATCCTTCCATCTTTTGTACATGGTTAATCCAATTCAGTCAGTGGTGGTGTAGGGTGAGATGTGTTTTTCACCTTAGCAAGAAACAGCTGAGAGGTAGTGAGTAGATCATAGGGTCAACATGGAGATTAACTGGCATTTTCACACACGCAATTTAGAATCACCACTTAACCTGATATCTTGAGCACCAAAACACATAGATGTCTTTTGAAAACATACTAACTTCAAGAACTAATCCTACCTGCAATGAATTTGCCTACTTTTTTACTGAAAAGATTCTAAAAATTAGGTCAATCTGTGCAGCAGCACCAAAACCACCACCACTGTCACCCCCATGTAAAAACAACAAAGAGAAAATGTCCGAACTCAAGATCCTAAATCAATCACACCTTGATAAAATCATTAAACAACTAAGCTCCTCCTCTTGCTGCCTTGATAGCCACAGCTTTTCTAAAGAAAGTTTTCCCTGATTCAAATGGTCAACACATCCCTCCTGTCAGCTGTCTTCAAAACAGCAGTGATCAAACTCCTACTAAAGAAGAACAACCTGGAAAACATATTGATGCACAACTACAGACCAATCTCTTATCTCCCATTCATCAACAGGTTTATTGAAAAAGCTGTGCTTCAACAATTTAATAAATTCATAACAATCACTAAATGCTTTGATAATTTTCAGACTGGTTTCCGTTCTCACCACAGCACTAAGACTGCCCTCGTCAAAGTTTTCAATTATATCCGCATACATACAGACTGTGCTAGAACCACACTGCAGGTTCTGTTGGACCTCAGTGTAGCATTTGACACTGTTGATCATAAAATACTACTGGAACGACTGGATAGTTGCGTCGGACTCTCTGGTACAGCACTTGGGTGGTTTGAGTCTTACCTCAAGAACAGGAAATTATTTGTGTCAATAGGAAGTTTCTCATTGAAACAAATAGAAATCACGTGTGAGGTTCAGGGCTCCATCATGGGACCCCTTCTGTTCAATATCTACATGTTCCCAGCTAATAAGATTAGTTACCATAACTATGCAGATGACTGTACATTAGAATGTCCCCAGGTGAATTTGATCCCATCCAGACCCTAAATGAATCCATTGAACAAATCAATTACAGCATGTCCTATAACTTTCTCGAGCTGAACAGAAGCAAAACCAATAATTATTTTTGGACCAAAAGAAGAGCATGCAATAGTAAACTCACAGCTACAGTAAAGACACTACTGATCAGACACAAAATGTAGGTGTAATAATGGACTCGGATCTAAACCTCCAAGGTCACAATACAAGACAAAAACAAGGTCAGCTTTCTATCATCCTAAGAACATCTCTAGGATTACGGACTATTGTCACAACAGGACCTTGAAAAACTCATCTATACATTTAATGTATATTTAGTCGGATTGATTACTGCAACAATGTTGCAGATTACAGTAGATTGCAATTATTTGGCTATGAATATTTATAAATGATTTCTTATGGCAATCAATGAAATTCATAATTTATGGAATATTAATATATACTGGGAACCACCTGATAGTCAGAAACTATATTAATAGCCAAATATTTCAGTATCAGGTATAGTTTACCACCTGCCTGGCTAGGGCTGATGTAAATAAATAAGATGAAGGAGTGAGCTCTAGATATTGATTGAAGAGAAAGTTACTACACATGTATGTGGAATAAATGGACAAACAACGACTTTCCAAAATACATTAATTTATTTACAAAACAAGGAAAAAAATAAGACAAAAATTTTAATATAAAATATAGAAATCCCCACCCTGAGATTAATAGTTTTGTCTTCAAAGTTATAGAGGTAAGGTTGCTGAACTTTACAAATACTTATTTTCATTTGAGCTGAGACGAGGCAGTATTCAGCATTCACTGTGATCTGTTCTGTTCTCCTGTATGATCAATTCAACTTTTATTAAAACCTCCAAACGCTTAAAGGAATCTCTCTCCTCTTTATTAAGAGTCTTAAATGCCATTACAATTAACAAAAAAAGAAAACTTTCTGGATTGTGTTACTCAGCTTGCAGAATTTAAAATGACCCTTAGTTGATAATCTTTGAAACCATTGGTTAAGACTACAGAACAAACAGCCTGTTTGTACTAGAGCATGGATACCCGACCCGAACCTGATGGTACCCGAGGTGCCAGGCCGGGTTCGGACAGATATTAAGAAAGGATGCTCAGGTGTGGGTCGGGCTCGGTCACATCGGAGGAAGGAGGGTGAAAACCTCCACCTCCATCGAGGCTCTACAAGAGCATTAGCAGTGTGCGATTTGTGAAAAATCAGAGGGGGGGGTGTATATATATTTTAAAAATAAAATTCACAACAGCTTTGTTTATGCTGGCTGCAGGGCATCTTGAACATACGCTTACGCTTTCAAAACTGACAGAAAATTTTGAAAAACAAAATTATTGTTGACATAAAAAAATTAAGATAAGATCAAATATATTAAGATGATTAAAATTAAAATTACTTGACTTATCCATTCATAGGAGGTGAGATTATGTTTTCCCCGTGGCAGCATCAGCAGCACCTTGTCCGCCCTCTCAGACCCACAGCTTTGCCTATTTTCCTTGGGGAAAAAAGTCCACTTCTAGATCAGAAGAGCCGAGCCAGCGTCAGGTGCAGAAAGTATTTTCAGGCAGGGGTGATTCTAGGATCAGACATTCAGGGGTGCATAGCAACCAGAGAGCTGTCCAGGCAAGACACATTTGACTGTTTTGTACATTTTAACACAACAGGAGATATAATGTCAATGGGCATCCAGTCACTTAGTTAGTAGCACCTTGGCTTTGATATCAGCACATGGATCTAACATAAGACTTAGAAAGTCACTGCTCATGAAAATATCACAACCTGACAGAATCAATCAGAAATAATCTTAAAATAACGAGAAAAGCAGAATTTGGAGAGCTTAACCATCTGCCAAGCACCTCAGTACAGTTCAGATTCCTCCATAATCATCCCCAAAATGTAATCACTCGTTCCTTGGCCCATTTCGTGAATATTGCATCCAACTCCATCAAAAACTTCGAGTTATTTTGTTAACACATAGTGTTATTTATATTTATTCATTTTATGGTTCTCCATAGCTTACTGTCTGTTTTCACTTGCCTTTTATTCTTATACATTTTATGTGTGTGTTGCCTTAACATGTAAATTTCCTCACAAATAGTCTGTTTATTTATTCATTAATTCATTCATTCATTCAGACACAAAAAGATAAACATCTGTAAAATCATAACTTCTTCTGCAGATTTATTTTAGTGATAAGAAATATCTGAAACCTATAAAAACATTAGAAAACTTTTTGAAATATTAAGAAATTAGTTTATCTTATCTTCTACTGCAGTTTGGTGGAGTTCTGGTGCTAAAACCAAAGGAAATGCTTGAAAGAATGCAAAAACTTGTTTTTTAATTAACAAAACAGAAATATGAATATAAAGCTTTGTTTTTCCAGATTAACAAGAAAATGAATGAATCAAAACCTCAGTTTTTCTAAACCAAAGATGTTTTTTAACAATAAAAGCCATTATTTCTGAAAAAAAAAAAAAATCTTTTTTACAAAAAGTATTTCATAACAAGACGTGTTTTTTTTTAATTGGTGATTTACAAATAAAAAATGTATCAATACAGTGTTTTTATAAGATGATCCGTAGGTATAACTAAAGCAACCAAAAGTGTCCACGTGCAGTCCAAGGTGACAGACATCTCTGAATTCAAAGAAACAGGAACTAAAACATGTCCTGTTTGTTTAGTTAAATTCATGATTACTTTGTTTGTAATTTAGATGCTAAGAAATACTCACCTCTAATGTATGTATATATTTGTATTTTGTTGATTTTGTTGTTAAAACAGAAACAGCTTTTCTGTACAGCTTTACTTTTTTTAAAATCATTTTCAGTACACTTCAGTAGGATGTAACAGCTATCAATAACTAACTTAACACAATATGTTTGCATGTATTAACTAATCGTTCATCAAAGATTATCTGCATGCAAAAACAGCTCAATGTACAGTTTGTTTAGTAAAAACAGCATATCTTTTACTGGTTTGCTGAACATTTAGCTCTCTGCAACAGACGCCTGCTGGAGATTTACCAGATGCATATATGTGTATGATGCGTTTAAAGACGGCTCAAAAAAAATTTGTTGAATAAAAACCGAATAACATATTTATAATGTTGTAATTTTAAAAATATTACATTTCAAGCAATACTGTATGTTTTTTTAACACTTTTGTCTTTTGTTAAAAAAGCAAATTGTAAAAAAAAAAAAACTCCAACTTTAGGGGGTGCTTTGACTCAGTTTGGGAGTGCTAAAGCACCCCCAAAAATGGTCTAAAATCGCCCATGTTGTCTGGTGTTAAAATCTGCACCTGTGTCGGGTTTGGTTACTGCTCTGTAGGATGCGGGCCAGGGTCGGACAGAAAAATCCGCACTCCAGTTTGTACCCAAACAGTAGCAAATTAGTCTTCCACAAGGTAATAAATCACAGTGAAAGACACACAACCCTTAAATCTTAGTTATCCGAAACCAATATTGCCTCTGCCAAGCTGGACCTTATTGAAAGATTGAGTTATCCAGGTTTCTCCCTGGATGATGAGGGAAAAGACTCAACACATTAGCCAACAGGCTAACAATAGGCTGTGCTAGCTAGTTAGCAGTGGGCCCCCTGGTTGTTGGGGACACAGGTAGCTTGTCTTTGGCTGGACGCTGGCTCATCCTCTCCAATTTGGCTAAGCAATGATTCGCTCCAAATTTCCTTCACTGAAAGAGTACCTCTTTGAAGTTTTTCTGGCACAGCATCCAATTCCAAATAGCTCTGTGGTGGCGAGTGGATACAGCTGTTGCCTGGTTCAGATTTGCTACACGCAGTAGCTTCGCAGTCCCCTTCACAGCAGTCTGTTATACAGAAAGCTTTCTTTAGGCTTTGAGACAGAGCAGTGCCATTTGTACACATAGTGTTTGATATTGGCATTCTTTGTGTCACTTGGAGTGAGTTTCTCCTATAAACTTATGGCCTAATGGCTGTGTGTTACCTAACAACAGTATCCTCACAGGTCTCCCTAAAAAGTCAATCAGACAGCTGCAGCTAATCCAGAATGCTGCTCGCCTCCTGACTAGAACCAGAAAAGTACAGCACATCACCCATGTTCTAAAGTCTTTAGACTGTCTCCCTTTAGCTCAGAGAATGGACTACAAGACTACTCCTAATAGTTTCTAAATCATTGAATGGCTTAGTGCCAAAGTAAGTTAAAGACCTATTGTCTTTATACCAAGCCATTATACTTACTGCGCCCGAAGTCTCCCTTACGACACCGTGTCGTCTCCAGGTTCCCATACCCCCGTGCGGAGTTCAGTGACCAACACCAGCACTGCATCAGACCATTCAGGCTTCCATGCCCGCACCATGCCTGAAGCTCAGTCCCCGATGCTGTCCCGTCACCTCCAGATTCCCATACCCACATCGTGCGGAGTTCAGAAGCCAACACAGGCACCGCATCGAAATGTTCAGGCTCCGCTGCCCTCACGGTGCTCCTGAGATCCACCGCCAAAGCCTCCGAAGGGACCAGTGAAGTCCTGTCTATGCTGCAGAGTGGCCGTCAGACTGCCACGGTCATCTCGAGCAGGTCTCAGCAGCAGCTGCCCAAAAGTTTCTCCAGTGGGGGCCAGCAGCAGTATTCATCTCCAGCAGATGTCAGCAGCAGCAGCCCCCAGACCTCTCTAGTGGGAGCCAACCCATTGATTTCTCCAGCTGGTGCCAGCAACGGCACCCCTCAGTCCTGCCGTCGACTGCAGTCATCAGCAGGTCTCAGAAATCCGCAGCATGTCCTGTGACAGGACATCCATCCAGCAGTCCTCGGAAGGGGACCAGCCTACCCAGTAGCCGTCCAGCCAGAGGACATCCATTTGGTCACCCTCCAGACCATCATCCAGCAAGGGAACTTCTGCCTCACCTCCATATCTTCAGATGTTGCCACTTTCTGTGGGCCCCCTCTACCCACCCTTGATGGGATGCTCATTTTCTCCTTTTTTTCCTTTCTTTTCAGTCCTCTGGAATCTGATTTGGGAAGGGGGGCATCCTGTCAGAGCCTGCAGGGCTCTGCCACCTTATTATTGATAATTAGTTATTTCCCGTACCTGCTTGTGATCAAACTCACCTGTTTCTCCATGTCCTCCTGCCAGTACTGAAGATCCAGCGTGTGCTCCATTCCTCGCCGAATCATTGCTGGACTGTGATGTGTTCAGCTCATTGTGTCTCCTTACTGCAATAAACCTCATCATTCTGCACATGTTATTTCTCGTCTGCGCTTTGGTCCTTTAATCCAGAGACACACATATATTCTTACACCATTATTTGTTAGTTGTATTATTATATTGAGAATAAAGACTGTAATAGTAAACATATTCACTGAAAATGTCTTTATTTTCTGTAAAGTTAACCATCCATCCATCCATTTTCTGAACTGTTTATTCCTCAAGGGGTTACAGGGAATTTCCAGCTGTCAACGGGCGAGAGGCGGGGTACACCCTGGACAGGTCGCCAGTCCATCACAGTAAAGTTAACCATATTTTTATTATATATAATATATAATAATTAAACCATATAAATGAAAATAATTATTTGCAGGAATATTATTGAAATCTACTAAACAACAATAATGATGTCAGTCAATGATTGAGGCAATTTGGTGGAATTCCTTATATAGAAAACTTTTCAACTTATTGGAATATTTGTATGAATGTATTGAAAGGACTTTTTTGTAAAGTGCCTCGAGATTACTTTTGTTGTGAATCAGTGCTATATAACTAGACTGAATTGAATAGTATAAAGGTCTGCTTGTTTTTGATAGCTTTTTAAGATTCAACTAAAGTTTCAAGATTGCTTTTTCTGTGCTGCTCGGTGGTGCATTGGTTAGCACTGTTGCCTTGCAGCACAAAGGTTGTGGGTTGTGGTCCAGGGTCATTCTCCCTGTGCATTTGTGGGTTCCCTCTGGGTACTCTGGCTTCCTCCCACGGTCCAAAAAAATGACTGTTCTCTAAACAAAGATGTGAGTGTGTGCATGCATGGTTGTTTATCCTATCTGGCAACCTGTCCAGGGTGTACCCTGCCTCTCGCCCGTTGACAGCTGGAGATAGGCACCTGCAACCCCTTAGAGGCTTAAGCATTTTAGAAAATGTATGTTTGTTTAAATGTTTACAACTATTACTATATTTACTAATACTAAAGGTGGACTATGATTCAGATCATTGGTCTGTGTACTGTGTAGTAGGAAGAGTATTTATTCAGGTCATGTAAGCTCTCTGCAGAACTGTAAGGCACCATTCTCTAGTTTTGGCAACTGTATCAATAAGCTCATGTGCCTCTTAATCTGTGGGTATATCTTGTCAGGCTACTGAACCACTGCCTGGTCTGTACTAAATAGTCAAAGTTAACCAATTTGGCTTTTACCTGTCATATGGCTTAACTGAAACACTAGTGTCTTCTATAGCTGTTAAACAACCTTCACTGATCACATCCTGAGATGTGCCTTCCTACTTGCTACTCTTACTACCCTAATGATCTCTATGAGCAGTACATTTACTTGTTGAATGAACAAAATGTATGGAAGATATGGAAACTTGAAGATCAGAAGTCTACACAACCTCTAAGCTTGGCCAGCAGGAACCACAGATGTATTTCAATTAAAGGATGTAGCATATAATCAGAGATTAATGCTCCACTGTCCTCGTTGTACTTTGTGATGGAAAATACTTACCTCCTTACAGTTCCTGTGTGACTGATGTTGGATATGTAATGCCACTGGAGAGAAAGAGCTTATTCTGCTGCCAAATATGGAATTAACATTAAGTCAACTCCATTTTAGCAAAAGAGAGATGTTCTAAAAATCTAATTATGACAGTGGTTTTGTGCAAGATATGGAAAGCGTTAGATTTGCTCTGATTGCAATACAGCTGCCCTCTGTGCAGAAAGGTGATTATGATGTGAAGCAGGTAAGTGCTGCAGAGGTCTGCTTAGTGAGACCACTCTGAATTAACTCATTGCTAACAGATCAACGTTAATTTTGTTTTATTTTGATTTTATACAACTCACTGGAAGAAAATAAAACTGTCACACACATGTCCCTGTGTGTCTACAGCTGTTTCCTGTTTTCCCACATTAGTATTCCCATTGTTGACCTGATCTTTTAAATACCCCAGTGTCTCTGCTGTCCTCTGTCAGGTCAGAGACTTCCTGTTTGTCTGATGCGACCACTGGTTACCAGCCTTCTTTTTCCTTGTCCCTGCAGGATCGCCGCAGTTTTTCCGTCGTGTCACATGCCAAATTTTATGGAAACATTTCTGATTTCGGTGCTGCTACTGTTATTACATTTTGAGACTTCACTTCAAACCAACAACTCCAGACCAAAAGCGGCTACCGCTGCTCTGTAGGATTGAGAGAGATATCACATTACTGGACCAATCAGTCTATAGGTTAACGTGTTGGATCGCTTCGGCACGTGGACAAAATGCACAATAGAATCACGAAATAAGTTTTGTGACCTGCTACAAATCATTTCGTGAGTCAGCAGTTTACAAAATGAATTATGTGTCATGATAATGTTATTACGTGGACGAAATGCATAATAGAATCATGAAATAAGTACTGTAGCAGTCATAACGTGGACGAAATGCTCAATAGAACTGCTACAGTACATTTCGTGAGTCATCATTTTACCAAATGAATTATGTAAAAGCCTTTTGTCCACGAAATGCAAGCAATGTCACTGAATTCATTGCGTAAGTTATTAAGTTACTACTTTGTGACACATAATTCATTTTGTAAAATGCTGACTCACGAAATGAATTGTAGCAGGTCAAAAAACTGATTTTGTGATTCTATTGTGCATTTCGTCCACGTAATAACATTATCATCACACATAATTCATTTTGTAAACTGCGGACTCACAAAATGTATTCTATTATGCATTTCGTCCACAGAATGAAAGCATACATCAGTGAAAGAATTTCGTAAGTTATGAAGTTACTATTCTGTGGACGGAATGCCTTCATTAACTGCAGAGTTGGAGAATAAATCCCTTTTGTACACGTCATAATTTCTGTAACAAAACACGATACTTTTGTGGACGAAAGTTTATTTTGTCTACGACAGTGAACAGTGCATACAGCCTTACGTCCACGAAAGGAAAAGGCCACCAGTCAATTTGGTCCACGTAACGATGTGGTCTCTTCAGTGTTTCGTGGACACAATGCAAACCAATGTGTGTATTTCGTGGACAAACGGCGTTATGATGTAACATGGTTTCGCAATGAATATATGCATTTCGTAACACAAAAGTAATTCTGTCCACGAAAAATTGCATGTTACATTCGGCGCCCCATATTCTGCTGTGTTCCTTGGACTTCATTGTACCATTTGTTAACTAATGTTCCTTAACAAACCTCAGGAATTCACAGAACACCTGGATTTCTACTGAAATTGAATTGGTCTATTGTTTTTTTCTTTTATATGAAAAGATATCATGAAGTCTATAATGTTCCTTATTTCTAAATTAAAAGAATACATACAGAATATACAGAAATGTTATACACTTTTTCTGCAATTCTGCTATGACAATTCATCCATTCGTGTTTATCTGAGGAGAGACAACGTAAAGAGATGGTTTTAGGGATGGTCTGAATTAAATTAGAAAATGATGCTGAAGATAGGCACATATTTCCTTGCAAAGCTGCTCTTTCGGTTCTTGACTTCACAAAGATAGTTCATCCGCCAAGGAACAGAGCTATCCGGCAAATGATTTCAGTGTGACAATAATCATCGGCTTAAAATTCACTTACTGGTTACACTTGAAGGCTTAGTTTTTGACGCATGAATGCTTAATCTAATCACCTGTTAAATATGGCTTTGGTAGTGTTCATCTTTTCCCCTGAATCACAGATACAACTGATATCTGATACATTAAGTAAGAGTTTAAACTGGTAGGCTGATTGAAAAAACACACTTGTTTAAAAGTGCACTCTGTTCTCATGATATGGAAGGGAATAAATACATTTATGTTACATTGATATATGGGTGACTTCATGAAATCCAGAAAACTGTTTCATAAGTTTAAATTATAAACTGGATTTTTGCTGACGTAATACATTGTGTCAGATTAAAACTCAGCTATAATGATTAGTGGACAAGCAGTGGTTTTGGCAGGATATATGTGAATCTACTTATGTTTCAATCACCACAGACGGAACCTACATCCAAGTTTTTGCCACCTGACATTCATAAAGCACTGTTTTAAGGTGTTTGGTCTCTAACAGAGTTCTTTGAGGTTTGCTTTTGAAATATAGTTAAGTTAAAGAAGCAATTTTAGATGAAGACAACTATAAGGATTTGAACAATTAAACTGAAAAAGCTGTGTGAAAAGCTGTTCGGTTGAACAAGCAGTCATGTGTTTGTAAGACCAGCCAAACAAGCCTTTCATATCACTGTAAAGGAATTTTGTATCACTCATTTTTGCAGAATTGTTCATAATGCATTGACCAAGCCAAGTGATGCCTGGAGATCTTTAGATGTTGTTCTTGGACATTTTGTGACCTCCTTTATGAGTCGACAACGCGCCCCTTAGGCCAACCCTAAGCAGGTTTTCTACTGCTGTTTCCATTTGTCCAAACTGATTTTTATTGTAGTTTGCTGGAGCCTGGGCCTCTGAAAAAGCTTTGGAGTGCTTTCCAGATTGTTGGGTTTCAATGATTTTTTTTTCTTCTTACTTCACAGCGCAAATGGGGTGTACTTAAGACTTGTTTTTTCAGGTCTTGCAATCAAGTGTGCCTACTAAAACTTATCTCAGCTTTTCAAAAAAGTTGGTCAATCACAGTTTACAAATGAATTAAGAAATTATGCAATTTTATTTTTCAGATAGGACAAGGATGGTCTAGGAATGCTTTTTGACGTCTCAAAATTGCATTCTGTATTCGCTTGGGTCATATTTGACATTAAAATTTGTTTGATGTTCTGAAACACGTGTTACAGAAAAAGTGCAAAAACATTAAGTGAGCAAATCCTTTTTGATAGCATAAGTGTATTCAGTATTTTACTGCTATTCTTGGAACAACATTACTTCTGCATCAAGGCTATTTGCCAAAATTTTGATTAAATTTAGCAGTAATTCTGTTCAAAGATTTGTTTGAGATAATGACACATTCATTTAACTTTTCCTCTTAAAAAAATGATTGGAACATCTGTGAGAAACAAAACCGACATATTTTCCGTCTGTCATTTTTCTAAGGCAAAAATGACAGAAAATAGAAAGTGAAGCAGTAGATTTTTAGTCTATGCATCCAAAACCTATACAACATTTGCTTTCATTACTTCTTAGATACATGTTATCGATATGTAGAAAAAAAGATATTTACAGATATGTATGGCAACATCACATTTATCATGTAAAGATTGAGCTGTAAATCTAGAATCTGTGACAAATAAGTTAGTATTTGCACACAAATGTCAACTATTCAGCTTTATTAATAATTTACGGTGAAAAAATGTATTTCTGCAAATTATGATTCTGTTTGTTTTTTCTTATACCCTTGCTTTGATAAAACTATGCTTTATCATTCTGTGGGGGGAAACACACTTAATCAAGAAGAAGGGTTGATCAGCCCTGTCCACACGTAGCCGGGTTTCTCACAAAACGGAGATATTTTTCTATGGTTTGGTGCACCTCCATGTGAAACTGTAGAAGTATCTTGCAGTAGATCAGTAAAAGCCTTATCAGTGCATCAGTTGAATAGCTTCACGCCTGTGTTTAGTGCAGTAGCCCATTCATTTAGTATCGATCCTGCAATGAAATACATGACTTTGCTGTCTTTCGCTGAATATTATTTTGTGGAGTACCTCAAGGGACATTCCTTGGTCGCATTTTTTTTCCTCATGTAAGTAATCTCTTCCATTTATTTTTGACATTTACAAAAAAAACAAATAACCAACAATTAGTCAAAAGCAGAATTAGCAGGTCAAAACATCACCTTCCCACCCAAAAAAAGAGAACTAAAGTTTGATCTGTGGATCTGTATTAGAAACACATGAAGAATTAGTTGTAATCTCATGTAAACTCCGGTGGCTTCAATACCAATCCTCTTCCTTACATACAGATCACCATTCAATGTTCAGTACAAAGGTATAAGTCTGCAAGAACAGGTAACATTAAATAACATCCTCATCCCTGTGAATGAAACAAGGGGTGAAAAATTCCTTGTATGTTTTTGAAATACAAAAGAAGAAAGGATAAACCAGCTACCCTGTCCCGACCAGAGGAGTAAAAGTACTCAGCCAACCTCTTTCCATCCACCCCTTTTTTCTCCTCATGTTGATGAAACTCCAGAAACAAAAAAGTGTGTATTTCCCTTTAAGGAGCCCCCACCGTTTACACAACGGAGGGAGGAGGAGCAGGTCAGTGGAACAGCGACTCAGAAGGAGAAAAAAAAAAATCCAACAGCGGACGGTTTCAAGTCCCCCCAGTAGAAACTGTGCCTGATTTGTGGCCAATGTTGGAGATGTAAAAAAAAAAAAAAAGAAAGAACGAGAGGAGGGGTGGGATGGAGGGAGAGGAAGAGAGAAGGAGGAGGGAAGAGGATGGGGAGGAGGGAGGAGGAGGGGGAGGAGGAGAAGAAGAGGAGGAGGGGGGAAGGAAAAACACTAAAGGGGTAGCTATGGAGATGGAGCGTTTTCCTGGCTGCTTTCTTTGACAGGTGTTGAGTGGGGCAAAAGTCTTAAAACAGAATTCAGCATGTACGCCAAAGGTAAAGGAGCTGTCGTTCCTTCCGATAGCCAAGCGAGAGAAAAGTAAGTGGATTGTGTTGCTTCATTGTCAGAGTTTTTACCTCCTTATCCGTGCGGGCGATGGGGGCAGCGGAGGGGCGCACAACTTTCTAAACTAGGTAGTGTTATTATAAAGGAGTGCGTTGGAGGAAAGTGCGCTCCTCCTCAACTCATCTGACCACCTCGGAGGTGCGTCTCTTGAACTTTTTCCTTTTAAAACACTTCTGGTGTGTAATTGTGCTCATGTTCTTGCTTTAAAACGTGAGCGAACAGCTCCGTAAGTTGGTGCGGGCTTTGGGGAAAGCGGACTGGTTGTGTTTTATCTGGTTATTTATAATGCGCACTTGTGCGGCGGTAAAAGTTGAAGAGGTATTGCCGTTGGGGTAAAAGCATGTCCGATTGTCTCTCCGTTGTCTACGTTAAACTTTTAGGAACGAAGCCACTGGATGCTTTGGATGGATTCGGTTCTTTTTAGTGGCTTGAAGCGCTAAGGCTGTGCGGGTTTTGTGCGTAAAACACGGGGCGCAGGCACTTCAGGCGGCAAGAGGGGGAACCTCTGTCCCGTTCAGCAACCGCGCAATGGTGCTTAACTTTTAAAGTGAAAATCGCGGCTTTTATTACAGAAAGAAACTTTATCTCGAAATAATATCCTCCAAAAAGCCTTTAATAACTAACTATTTTCTATTGTAGGTTTTATTTTCTCGGGAATATTTCTGGGTTTCTGATGAGCAACTTTTAAATACCATACTCGCAGCGTAGTGATGTTTGTGCCTTTCGTGCTGAGCTTCAGTCGAGTAAAACAAGTTATATCTTTACTTGAGCCCTCAGAGACTTTGCATCATCGTGGTGTTGTTTTATCACCATTAGGTCTCCTATTTTTACGCACCAAACTGTACGAGTTTTTGGAGCATCGAACCGGGCTCCCCATGGAGATATAGTTGTAATCCCTAAACCAAGTCATGGGAGGCTGTGCAGCTTTACGGTCCCCGTCATACATATGTAATGGAAACACAATTTCTTTTGAGACTCCCTTATATGTTTTGATACACAGCTATGTCATATTCAATTGATTAGGCTTTCTAGGGATGTGAGTCGCTTATGAGCTTAGTGGAGGCTTCCTCGAGTACGACTTTGTGCACATCTGCTCTCAGGGAGCGTTTGATTTCACTCTAGATTCAGATCATTTTGTGGGAAGATTGAGAGTCTGTGTATTTCTATTTGTGTTTGTGTGTGCTGATGTGGAGGAGGGAATCTTAAATGAAAACAGTCCCATGTGGGTTTATGAGCAGCAGCAGGCGGGCTGACCTTTGAACCAGCATATGATGCTTTAATATTGCATATGAAGCACCAGCATCTCCGTTTACACCGGTTTGTAGAGCCTGGGTTATTTACAGTATGGTGAAAAGCCATATATGAATTAGATAATGTGTCTTTAGTTAGTTTTTAGTTGCACTTGCTCATTCAGGGGACTGTGGATTATGTTGCATGTGTCACACAGGGAGTGAAATCAGTGCAGAGGCAGCATGTATTTCAAATGATTGTGTAGGAGGAGGATTAATAATTTAACTCATAAGAACTAAAAGTCTTTTGAGAAAAGCTGTGTATGATGAATGCATCTGATTTGAGGTTGCTTATAAACTACAAAATCTCCTTTTTATCGTTCCTCCTCCAATTTGCTTACATTTATATTCCTTTCAGTTATTTGTAACAACCTGCTTATTCTATTATCAATCCAATTTTAAACTTTTTATAGTGTTAGACAAAAGCTTCCCACCATTTTGTCACAATAACCACCAAAATATTTTCTAAGACTTTATTCAATAAGTATGAAAGTGTATAACTGCAAAATGAAAATAACATATTAAACGGTTTCCAACGCAGTTTTACAAATACAATCCTGAAAGAAATGGCACACGTGTATTCAAAGCATTTGTTATGTCTTGCTCTAAATTCTCAATTGGTTTTAAGTCTGGACTGTGACTGGACCACTCTAAGGCATGAATACAATTGGATCTAAACCATTAACATTTGGTGTTAATTCATGTCCTGCTGTAAGGTGGGGTTCTATGCCATTAAGTGACTGGTTCCCTGTAACTGCTGAAGAAAAGCTTCACCACAGCATGATTCAGCCACCACCCGTTTCACTCTGTTTCAGGGTATTTTGCAGTATTATTATTTTTTCTCCAGAAAGTTCAGTTTTGTTGTGATCTGATCTGGCCAGAGCATATCTCACATCCATACTGTATCCGTCTGTGGCTTGTGGAAAACATCAAACAGAAGCTCTCATTTCCTTTCTTTTAGAAATAGCTTCCTTCTTGCCACTTTATGAAAAAGACCAGATTTGTAGAGTGCATGGCTAAAAGCTGTACTGTCAACTAGGGCTGGGCAATATAACCTAATCAATATCGCGGTATATTGAGCAGGTCACCTCGATAACGGTAAATGGACGATAACAATGAACCCCCCCTCCATCTGTATTCAATAACCAGTAGAGCCCTAATTTACATAATGTGCTTGAAAATGTGATTGGTTCTTGCTATTGTATGGCTTCAAACAGCCATTTTAATTAATGTTTCGATTCCCACACCTTTCATTATTTCTTAGAGTCCAGTTTAGAATCAGAGAAGTGCTCACACAGACCAGATAAAGTGAACTGGCTATGAGTGAAATCTGTTATTTCCTGATTTTAGCGTGCACTTGTTTAGTTTATATAGAACATGTTTAGCATTTACATCGGAGCACAGGTAAGATCAGCAGTTTCAAGTTGTGTATCAACATTCTGGACTCAGCGGGGTTAATATGTTCTCCTGTTGAGCAGGACCTGAGCCGGCCGAGCTGCAGCATGCTGGGCTAGAAACGCTCTGGTTTGACTGCAGCTCTGTTGCTGAGTTAAAGCAGTAACAATGATACGCGCTTCACGTTAGAGACTCAAAGTATCTACTTACACCATAAGAAGTCACTCTATTTGTCGCTAGTCACTTTTTAATAAAAAGAGACACTAGAGGAGTCTAAATACTTGCTAAATATAGTGACACTGCTGCTCCGTTGGCAGGGCCCTTCTGGATGAGATTAAGTCACATGATTGTACGTAATCATGTGACTCAAGCGGAGCGCTATTTCCTAAATGGTCACGAGCACTGCTAAACAAAAACACATCTTTTCATTTTTTAAAATATTGAATTTACCGACACTGTCAAAATGACGTAGGTAACAGTGATACATTTCGTTATTTGTAAATTTTCGGTATACCGCTCACCTCTACTGTCAACAGATTCTCCCAACTGTCCTGCGGATCTCTGCAGCTCCTCCAGAGATAACATGTGCCTGCTCTAGCTCGTCAGCTTAGGTGGAGTGCCATGAGTTAGCAGTTTAATATTTTTAGATGATGAGTTTAAGAATACTTAGTGAAGGTTTAGATATTGGGGTATTGTTCCAGGGATTGGTTCCAAGTCAGGCTAGCCCTGGAACCAGCTCTGAGGAAAAAAGGCCTTATTTAGCCGTATTTATACTGAAGATACAATACACTAATTAATTGCTCTTGTTTCCAGTGGATATTATTGATGAGCATCAGAGTGAGGGAGGTTAAATACAACTCCACACTTTTTATATTATTACTAATGAAATAAGTTTGGAACCAATTTATTTGTTTCCTTCCACTTCTCTGTGATGCACTACTTTGTGTTGGTGCATCACATAAAATCCCAACAAAATGCTCTGAAGTTTATGGTTGTAATGTGACATAATGTGAAGCAGAGAATATTTTGAAAAGCACTGTATTTTTTTGTGCATACACATCACAGGCCAGCAGGTAATATCCACAGATCACAGACAAGACTCGACCTCTCCCCACACCTGTCTTGTCCCCCTAACTCGCCCCGCAGGGCTAACACATGTTTGATTGTAATCATGGAGCTCACGACAGTGGCCTCAGTAAATTATCATATTCATATTTACATATTCATTCAACTCTTTACATATAGGCCTACTGAAAAAAAAGCCACTCCAGATGGACGCATATGCCATTAAAGCAAGAATTTGGCATCAAAGCTGTAACTCCTGCTGTGAGGATTCATCACCAGGTTTTTCTAATTTAAAAAAATAATTTAAAATTTCAGGACATGAAGCTGACATGAGGTCAGAATGCAAAAGAAATACAATGTAAATGCTGCACTAGCATGTTTATCTTGGTGTTGTTTTGATGAAGAGCAGGTGATGCAATGTTTCAGCTAAAAGCGCAAAACTTGTTACCATCATTTATGAAACATTACTGTAGAGAAATGTTTTGCTTGCACAGCTGGTGGAAGTCAGACAACATGGGTGTGGACTGAACATATGAGTTACACTAGAGCATTAATGTTTCATAGAAAAACTTGTAGAATTAAATATTAATAGATATTTCTATAAACATTTTAATAAACCACGTCGTTGCATTGCTCTTGGAGTGAACAATTTAAAAAATGTTCCATGCTTATATCGAAAACAACAAGAAGGGGTTTGACTTCGATTTCTCATTTTTGTTTTTGCATATGTGCAGCTGCTTTTCAGGAATTTAACTTTACTCCAAATATATTCCAGCAACTAGTTTAATAGTTTCTTTAATCTTTTTCAAGGTTTTGTCTTCTTTAACAGACAACAAATGTGACAAGCAGACAGTATGTTGTCACTGTCAGAATGTTTTCGCTGCTTTTTGGTTTCTTTTAGTAACCATTACTCCCCCAGTAAGAAAGCTTTTTTTCAGGTAGGCTGTGTAGTTTTTGGTATTTGCTGGTAGTCTGGCGTGTGCCTGTGTGAAGTGGTGAAATCTGAAATTGAAACACACACACAAAAAACAGGATTTACAGTACTGAACGTCTCAGTTACATGCTGTGGATCTCTGGCGTAGTGTACAAAATGTTCCTAGATACAAGCTCATGTGTGTTTGAGTGTGTTTAGGATGATGTGTTGTACAGTGTTAGAATTTTTTTACATTTCCTGTAAAGCCTTGAAATAGAGGCTTGATTTTGTTCAGCAACATAACACTACAGGCATGCAGAAAATTACATGGATTCCTCTGCACACCAAGGCCTTGCCATATAAATGGGATTCAGCCAGCTGGCCTCGCTTTCCTCAGCTCACAGGTAGTAGGAGTTTAGGGGATAAGGACGTATGATACTTGTGTAGGATTATTTTTTTATAATGCATTTCATTTGGAGAGAGCAGATTTAGTGTGATGATAAAAGCATAGGAAGAAGTAATTAATAGTCATATAAATTCATTGTTAGTCTTTGTTTTTTCAGTCTATAAATGCATCAACTATCAGCGTTTTCTCAGATGTATTTTTTGGTTTAATAAAAATCTGATCAAAGTTTGGTACATTTTCTTTGATGCATAAATGTAAATTATTAATATATGTAAAATACATGTAATTTCCTCATTCTGTATTGGATACAACAGTAATTTCTCTAAGAAAGAACTTGCAACAATTGTTTTTATTTTTCATAATCCTAAGAATGAGAAACCAGAAATGGTCAATATCAGAATCAGCAACTCAGAAAACTAAGAAAAACAGTAACTGGTATTGGGAAGGAAAAGCCCGATCAGTGTGTTCTTAATTAAAATTAATCACAAAAGGCGTGAAAACCTGCGAAGCAAATGTTAGGGCAGTAAGAAGGTCTTAGGTTTGATTTTTAGCTGGGATCTTCCTGTTTTTATTTTGCATATTCTATCTCTGTCCTGTTGGTCCTTGGTTCTGCTTCCTCCCGCCATTCAAAATCATGTATGTCAGGTTGACTGGCTGCTGTAAATGTCCCTGTGGTATGAGGCCTTGTGTGCATGGATGTCTCTACTGTGTGCCTCTTTGCTGCTCTTTGATGGACTGATAACTTCTTCAGGCTGCACCTTGCCTCTCCCCTATAAACTGCTAGGGATACAGCCCAGACTCATCCATAACCCTATAGTGGAAGTAGTGGGTATAGAAATATAAGTTATTGATAAATGGAAAAACTTAACCCAGCAGCTTTAAATTTAAAACGTTTTTCCTTACATAGTAAATGGAAATCTTTAAAAAAAAATTCTAGTGGATGACCTAAATTAAAGATTCCGTTCACAAAAAAAGTCTGAGCTTATTCAAACATCCTTTCTTATGAAGGACCCTATTTAGTACTCAGGGAGCAAGATGTTTTTTTAATACTCTGTTTGTTTACAGTGTTTTGGTGTGATTTCGAGTGATTCTAGATTTGTTTGGGTGAAGACGTTCAATTGCAAAGTTAATCAGTTTGTTTTGAACGCAAGTTTCTTTACATCCTCTGCTCCTCCTTTGGCTCCTCCCACCTATTTACACGCCCTTTAGTGTGGATCTTCAACTCTGAATGCATGGTTTTGATTCTACACAGATGGCTCAGCCATCTGCAGTTAAGTCCTTTGAAGAAAGCATAAAGAACTGCACAGGAACACAAACAGAAACAGTATTCAGAAAGTCAAGAAACCCTTGATTTACCCCCAGCACCCTTTGGGGTGACGGCGCTCCCATTCAGTTCTGTCAACAGTCAATTAATGCCGCCTGTTGTCAGCCGTTTTTGGTGCATCCGCACAAATTTGTTGCCCTTCGCACTCAAAATAAAGTAGGCAGTATAAATATTGAAGCTCTGTGCCTGAAGTTGTTAATCAGTTTGGCAACACTGCACACAGAGCAGAACAGTTTGTCTCCTATTAACATACAGGGGAAAGCATCTGTGCGAACAGCGAATGTGGTGATTTCAGGTGATAATAGGAAACAGATGAGTGTTTTGAATATTTGGAGTAATTGCTTCATGGTAGGTTATGCCATTGTTGCCCTCATTAACTTCTTGTTGATGAAACTCATTAATGGCAAACCTGTACCAGTAACTTCAGAAATACTTCTTATCGTATTCTTAAAAAAATCCTGAGAAGTGTCTCCGTGGCAAAAGGAGCTTATCAGAGTTAAACTGGGTACCAATGAGATGATCATGTTGCATTTATGTTTTCATATGAATGTTGATACGTTTTGTGCGCATGTGTGATGAAATGTCGGGATTAACCCGTGGTTAAAGCTGTTTGTGTTTACATCCTCATTGACACTGATTTGTTTTGACAAGAGAACTGCCTGAACAAAGACAGGCAAACAGAAATGGCTTTAGCGGTGGGAATAAGCTTCGGTGAAACATCGTTACAGCATCACAAGGGTCTGAAACAGACACCAAGCCTCTCACTCACCTCCATGTTACTTCATTTAGCACTTTATATCTGTTGCCCAGCTGAGTATCTATGGTCATAGAGGAATAGTTTTTCACATTTTATCACAATGCACACTAATACTTTTGTGTATTTTATCGGGACAAAACATAAGTTAAAATAAAAATTAAATAAAAAGATTTTCGAAATTGAGGTATTCAGCTCCCATCACTCTGTTACCTCTAAATAAAGTCAAACGTAGCCAGTTCCCCCATGTGTAAATCAATCTTAGCATAAATCCAGCGTTTTTTTTGTTTAACAACTTAAATGAACATGATTTGGAATATTTTAAAGCAATGTTAGATGATAAAACAGTATTTTGACTTTTTTAAATCTAAGTACCATTCAATCATTTGAAAATAGAAAAGGTATGACTATTATTGCAGAATGGCAAGAAGAAAATAATTCAAAGGAGATCCAGTTTTATTACAAACATTCTGAAGAATTTGCTCTAGTAAGATGAGACTAAAGCCAAAACTTCCTGGTTTACCTGCAAAATGTCTCAGGACACTTAAACTATATATCACCCCATACCATTCCTACAGTGAAACATTGTGATGGCATCATGTTGTTGGGTTGTTTTTATTCAACAGGGATAAGGTAGCTGTCCTGGGTTCATTAGGAGATCGACGGAGTAAAAAAAAAGAAAAGAAAAACCTGGAGGGAAACATGTTAGGGGGCTAATTTAGCAACTTTTGATGGCATTTGGTTGCCTCTTTAACTTAAGGGCAATAGAATAAAGGGGGTTGAATATATTAATACATTGCCTGCTGTTTTGTGTTGGTTTGTCACATAAAACTTATGAAGTTTGGGTTTAAAAATGCAACAAAATCTGAAGAAATCCATGGTGAATGATTTGTTTATTAGCAAGTCAGTGTATGTTTCTTTATTCTGTTCTCACTGAAAGCAAAAACCACTTCAGCTTATTCCTCCTTCACCCTACTCTGACACTGTGATCACTGCTGAATTATTCAAATCAGGACATGAAAGTTAATTTTCTAACTGTCTGTGCTTTAGCAGGCTAAACTCAGCTGGGAAACCCTTGTCTCTGGGGGTAAAAGAATAGAAAGGTTGGCTGGGACAGCCCGAGGCTAAATGTCAGGTTTTCTCCTCAGGACAAGGCAGGCAGAGAAATCTTCTTGATGAATAGATGTGAAACAAAATGCTCTTCTTATTGAATAAGAAGGAGGACCTAAAGAAGGGAGAAAATCACAAAGGAACTAGTGGTAGATATTTATTTCATTCCTCTGGCAACAATCCTTCTCAGCGAGCACGGAGTAAATATAGATGCAAATGATCCTTCAGCTGAAAAAGCATGACAGACAGATGTTCAGTGAACCTGCTATCATGGGCCGTGATGTTGAGTCAGTTACAGGTCAAACGAGCCTCCTCCCACCCAGTCTGATCTCCCACTTCCCAGCATATGATTTGCATCAGCGCTTTTCTTTGTTGCATTTCATCAGTGTATGTCATCAGAAAGAGTGAAAGCCAGAGAAGAGGAAATGGGAGACACTGTGTCATTTGTCTTGTAAGCATCTCATCTTTTATTCCTGAGTGACATATGTAACCAGCAGTGGGGGTCACTAAAGAAGATTTTTGGTTTGTGGTGTCCACAGAGGAGAAAGAAAATACACATTTACTCTCGCTTTCCTTCTTACACACCTGTCATACTGTACATGCTTGTTCTTAGAAACTGCATAATCGGCTTGCATAGAAGCTCCTGTTCTGCAGAGTTACACTTACTGCTTATGACAGAGTAACAAAAAGCGTCCCCTGAAGCCTGGATTGAACGAGTGTTTTTAAATAATGCATCGCAGCCAGGGCGGGTGCCCATCGCTGGTGCACAGCCCCCCCACAGATCACACCAGCTCCTGCCATGAACATTTTATCGCCGCAGAACTCTGGGAATCTCTGTGCAATCCTGTACAATGCAAAAAGGGGGTATATAGGAACTGACGCTGCTGGGTGTTTCACACCGTAAATAGGGCTCAGTTTTACACATTACAGCAGTGCACTCCCCATGTTTTTACCATAACGTCACTGCCATCTGAACTGTTCAGGCTGACACAATGGAAAAAGAGGAAAAAGCCTGTGAACATAAGAGAACAAAACAATTGCTTATATTTTATTCATGAAAAAAATATTATCTTAATGCAAGAGTGATATCAAATTTCTTGTCTGTTTTCAGACATAATCTGGTAATATATACAGTACATGATGGAACACTTACATTTGTTTTCTCTGTTTACACTACTGAATAGAGAAAATGCATCAAGTGGTTTACTGTTTGGCTTCATTTAGACACCAGCAGTAAACCTTACAGAATATTGCGGAATATTAAGGTCTGTAGGACGTTACAGAAAAAGACACTACACAGAAGATTTTGTTTTAATATTCAAGATGTGCTTTTATTTTTAAAGCTCTGCCTGGAAATATATCTAACATGTCGGAGAAATCTGGCAAGCAATGAGCCAGCAGATAAATTGACTCACCTTATACAGCCACAAGATTGGAGATTTGTCCTACTGGGGTTGGCCCATGGAGATTATAGGCTCCCCAGTACTTTTTTCCCCAATCTTGCCACTGAACACCTGGTGTCCTCTGTCGGACCGCCCCTACTCTTCTCCTAGGGAGCCAGAATGTGGCCACCATCTTTCTCTTTAAGGCCTCAGAAGGTCTGTCCTGGCCACAGGACCAGCTCTTTCTTTTACTGCTCTTTACCAGCTATACGGCTAAATTGTGTAGACATTTGGTCCATTGAGACATCTGACTTTTGTTGAGGACTTTTGGCCGTTTTGGCATTTTTCTGGACTATGTTTGGGACTTCCCGTCATCCTGAGCCCCTCCTTCCACCCTGGTCAGGTTGTTCATTGTTGATGTGTCAGGTGGCGCATCTTTAAGAGAGGGGTAATGTCAGGATGTGGTGTTTTTCCCTCTCTGTCAGTCTCTGTATCCCTAATTGGTCTCAGCTTTCTTTTCCTGATAGTCTCCAATTGTATTTCAATTCGGTTTATTTAATTCAATTCAGTTTATTTATATAGTGCCAATTCACAACAGATGTAATCTCAAGACACTTCACAAGAAAAGTAATTTCAATTGAATCATAAATACATACCAATCAGTTTAAAAGCTTTCTATTTAAGAAATCATAACTGATTTCATTGAGTCATTAACTGGCAGTTGGCCCCGTTGATGCAGACTACAACCACAGCAATCCCTCATACTGAGCAAGCATGTAGCTACAGTGGAGAGTAAAAGCTCCCCTTTAGCAACAAGAAACCTCCAGCAGAACCTGGCTCAGTACAAGCGGACATCTGTCATGACTGTCTGACTATCAAGAAGACAGAGCTGAGACATAGCAAGAGCAAAAAAAAAAAAAAAACTGATGTTACATTCTTTATTAAAGAAAGTAAAATGTATTAAAGATATGAAGAGAGTTTAATAGCAGAAATTCTTCACATGCTTTTATGTTTATCTGCACTTTATTTAGTCTACCTGCTCTTAAACTCGAAGGATGGTGTCAGTGCATGGAGAACATAAAGCTGAGGAGAAAATAAAAAATGGTCTTTAAGTGCCCTGAGTGGTGAGATAGTTATTATCCAAATTAGTCAGAGGGTTAATCAAGCTGCAAATTTTACCTTAATTTCAAGCATCCAGCATGCGGAAGTGAGTATATCTTCATTACGGCAGACAAGAAGATGATTCACTGCTGCAGTTGCAGTGATATAATATTAATAGGATTTTTTTTCACACATCCTAAAAAGACATGGGAGCACTGCTTATGTAGTGGTCAAGTTGTGTATCTCATTATTATATTTTGTGATTTAATAGCATCAGATTTTTTTTGTTTCACTCCTGACTAAATTAAGTCTTTTAGTTCATTCGTGCATCAGAAGGCTAGAACAGTTTAACATATTAGACATTCAAAACTTGCTAAATAATATATTCAACTAATTAAAGTTACTTTTCAGTTACCATTGTTATGTTAGATTTTACCCTTTTGACCTATTTCTGATATTTATTAAGAAAGTGTTTTTCAGATTTTTTGGTATCATACAATAAATACCTCATCTTACTGCTAGAAATAAATTATACTAAAACATAATTCCCAATTCCATTTATTGATGAAAGATTTAGCATTTGATTAATTCATTATTGTACCAACTAGTCATAACAATAACAAAAGTAGTCATGAGTGAAAGCTGAGTTCATATGCAGGTGTACTGCAAAAACAAAACAAAAAAACACGATAGACTTTATAAAGTGTTACAGGTTTTAAAATATTCATTTTCCATTTTAACTTTTTTCTTTTACTGAAAAATGTATTATAAAACAGAGAACACAAATTTACATTCAACTTCTTGTTGAGGTTTTTACTGAAGCGTAGAGATGCCACCCAGCCAAAAGAAAAACAGAGCTATATCATGGTATTACGTGAAACCTTTGAACAATACCTTTTTCATGTTTGTACAATAATATATCACATTTGTACAATATAATAAATTATTTGTTCAATATATCATGTTTGTTCAATATAATATCATGGTATTACGTGACACCTCTACAGTTGAACAATATACATTTCACATTTGTGTAATATAATATCACATGAAAATGTTATTGTTAGAATAATATACTTTTCAAGTTTGTACAATATAAACATATTGTACGAATATGATAATATATTGTACAGATGTGAAAAATATATTGTTTTAACAATAACATTTTCACGTTATATCGGCATATGTTTTTTGTTTAATCGTCTCCAGGAACTAAAAGGCAACGGCCGCGTTTCTCTTATTGTTTTTTGGAAAAGCAGCTCAGTAAAAGCAAAATCTCCCCAGGCCTCAATCAAAGCATAAAATAGAACTTAATTAATTCCATGAAATGAGACATTTTCTCACGCGCTGATCTGCACCATTATCAACTTCACTATGTTTTAAGGAAAACGTATGTTGTCTTCAAACAAAAAACTTGATGATATAACGTGAAAATGTTATTGTTCAAACAATATATTGTCACGCCCATACAATATTTTATATTGTACAAACTTGAAAAGTATATTGTTTAAACAATAATGCTTTCACATAATAACACGATGTTATATTGTTCAAACATTAACATTCTATTGTTAGAACAATAACATTTTCATGTAATAACATATTATATTGTGTAAACGTGAAAATTGTATTGTTAGAACAATAACGTTTTCATGTAATAGCATATTATATTGTGTAAACGTGAAAATTGTATTGTTAGAACGATAACGTTTTCACGTAATAACATGATATAGCTCTTTTTTTCTTTTGCCTGGCTGGCATCTCTACGCTTCCGTAAGTGTTAAATGTGCAAACAACAATAAATTATTTAAATGCATTCTATGTTAAGCTGGATATTTTCTTTTCTGATATACATGTGTGAGAAGTAAAGGTTACAGAAAATATTAAACAAGATTTTAAACACAAAAACGGCACATAAAATCCTACTTGTTACTTAATTCGATTTTTATTTCAGTTAGATGTAGTAATGATTCCTGTTACTGACCTGAAACCAGCTAGTTAATGCTCACAAACAGAAAATCATGTCCAACTTTAAAGAGCTTAAATTTTCACATTTTTTAAAAAATGGATGCTTATTTTAAAACAAAAAAAAGGTTTGTGATACTTTTTGCTGTTTATCATGAGTTTAAGACGGTTTGGATCAGCTGCAGCAAATTGTTTTCCTTTAAGCAGATGGATGTCAGTACATGTCACTTAGTTGCATTCAGTTCTGTTTATCCAAAGCTAAAAAGCGATTTGCTTGTTCAATATTGATTCTCTCAGCATCATTCAGCATCCACCTCAACAGCATATGTCTTTGCTGGCTTGAATTCATGTGATCTGCATAAAGATAGTCATTCACTATAGACAAAAGTATCGCCACTCTGCTGAAATCAGAAAATGGGGAGATGTGTCTGTATATTGTAAAAATATTTAGTTGATTGTTTGCTTTAGTGCAAGTGTGTCTTTTGTTCTTGATTGTTTGAAGAGAATGATGCAGTTTTGTGAGTCTATAAAGTTCAGTTAACTGTGGGCGACAGCATTTGAGTTGCTTGGGATGGTAGCCTTGAGCTTTCTGAAGTCTGGGGCAGCTATACTTGTCAAGATCTCTTCTAGTGACTGTGTGATAAGCACTAATAAGGCAAAGCCAGTGACAAGGAACAGGGATGAGTCAGCTACTAAGAGAAAGTAACAATTTGTTCTCCTGGAAAAGGGAGATTTGCATTGATATATCAGTTTCATTATAAGTCAGTTTTATGTATACTCAGATCAGCAAGAAAAACAGAGACAAAGAGAAAAGAAATAGGTGATAACAGGATAACAAATATTTATATGAATTGAAAAAACTTTAACTAGAATTTTTCATAATTAAAGATTTGAGGTGCAAGGAGAATTAAAGTTTTAAAAATGGTGCTACGATTCATACAAGATAACAGTTTAACTTATAACAAAAGACTCCAGAGTTAGTTAGTTTGTTAGGTAGTTAGGTAGGTAGCTAGCTATGGGTCCTGAGCTGCCTTTGCAGAGGTCTAGGCTCTCCAAGTGCTTTTCTAGTTAAGCCGGAAAAAGTGGCAAAATGTAGAGATGCAAGACGATCAGGTCAAACCTGCTGATTTCGATTTTCTTTCTCAGAACTATAGCTTCAGCACATGTGCATTTTTTTTTTTCAGAAATTAAATGTATGTAACATTGTGGAGGAGGATTAATAACAACACTGCAGTTAGGTTTGATTACCTTGTTTACTCGTAAATTCCAACTGAGAACCACAGAGAATGATAAATGGTAAATGGCCTGTACTTGTATAGCGCTTTATCTAGTCTAGCTCTGGCTACTGAAGGAGGTGAGACTTCTCTTGATCTCTTGCTCTATTCTCCTTTCTTATTTTCTTTTCTTAGCTCTCTGTTGCTTTTATCTTAGTTACTTTATACATCCAGCTTCTAGAGTCACTGTATTAGACCAAATTCTCTTTTTTGGATCTTTTGAAGGACTTTGGGATAACAAAATGCTGTTTTTGTCAAAGTGAATGTGGAAATAAACACTGGTTATGGAAATTATGGATATGAAAACTTTACAGATTATTGGACAAGGGAGAAAGAACCTAGCAGCCTTGTGTCAATTTCTACTCAGTCCAGCTGTCTCAGACAGAAGAAACAGGAAAACAACACTTCTACCTCGCCCAAAACAGGGCGCTTAACTGGAAGGACGCTGCATTCACAATGGGAAGCTGAATGGCCTTTATTACAGCACAAAAACCCACCAAACCCCACTCTCAGAAGGAGACAGTAGAACAAACTCCAACCTAAAAGAAGAGCTACCACACCATTTGGAAACACTGCTGAAATTCCACTCAGAAATAGATTTTTAGCCCTTGGTTGCCCAAAAATACATACCTCCAGGAGCATCCATGGTCACAAGGAGAAATCTAGCCCCACACACAACAAACTAAGAAATATCCCAACAAAAACTTGTAATTGTTTGTTATGGTTCAATAAATAGATTGGAACATTTCTGTTGCAGGAACATCAGTGTTATCAGAGAAGGATTCCTGAAAATCATAAATTTATGAATGCAACACATAGGATCTGCTTAATGTAACCAAAAAAACAACAACTGTCACACTGAAAAGAGACTTCTCTGATCTGCTGCAAAGGCTTTAGGTACTGAACATAAAGATATTTATCAGTGGACCACTACAGTAAATGATGAAAGATTCAGCACACTCGTTATGCTTCACAGATTCCTGAAGAACACCTGAGCTGACCTTTCAATTATATTTAAATGTATCAACAATTTTAAAATATTTAGTGGTGCAAAACGTCACTTCACAAAAACACATTATCTGAACAAAACTAGATATGTTAGCGACTAAAACACATATTTAATTACCATTATTAAACATTTGGTCCATCTTAGGCGAGGGTTAGGGTTGTTTTCATTAATTACTTCATCACTGATCACAATCTACATGCTCTATTTCTATTGTAAACCTGGTTAGACACCAATATTGAAACACCTGCATTGATAGAATCAACTCCATCAAATTACAATTTTCTAAGTAAAAGCAGGAATCATAAACGTGGTGGAGGGGTACCTGCAATCTTTCATTCCTCATAACCTTTGAAAAGGTATATCTGGGCACATTTGACTCTCTTGAGTATCTAGCTCTCCAGATAAAGGATACCTAACATACCTTTAAGTTTAACTTCATACAGATGACCAGAACGTAATGCTAATTTCTTTAATGATTTTAGCAACCTTCTTTCTAATAACTATGACTATGACCATTTAATCATTGTGGAGGATATCAACCATCCAAACTGACAATAGACGAGCTAGGTATGATCACCTCATTTAATCAAGTCCAACTGAGAAGAACAGAGAAAATGTAAGTGCAAAAAATTGTTACAGGAGCAGCATGTTTCACTCGCGTATTCTGCTACTTGGCCCTTTCTTGGCAACCGGAAAGCAGCACATTTCTTTTATTTTGAAAATTTCCGGATGCTGAGCCGTCTGATTTTCTGTCTTTCCCTATCCAAAATGTTGAAATGTATGCGTTTCAGAGGCGTAGCGCGTAGAAAACATATTTAGAGAAGTGCTGCATGACGCTCCTGTGAAGGGGCAAAATGTGCTGCTTTCGCCGCTGGTGTAAAGAATTCTATTGACTACAGCAGTGGCTATCAGCCACGTATGACGTGCTGCTGCTGTAACGTGCTGCTGACGCGTTAGGTGGAAAGGAAGGGTAAGTGGAGACCCTAGTGGTCCACCACAAATTATATTTATCATAAAAGAAAAAAAAATTATTCTGCAGGATCCTTAATAGAGATATTAGTTTTGAATCACACAGAAAAATAGGGGATTAAAAGATTATTTTTAAGGATACATATCAGTTGTCTGTTTTAAACATTAAATGGTGTGACAATTTTTATTTTTTTATTGCAATTGTTCAACTTGCAGGTTTAAAGAAAAGTTACATTATTTCTCATCTCAGCTGCAATTTTCACCATTACCCTGTGTGATTACACCTCACAGCAAGAAAGATCTGAATTTCATTCAGAGAGTTGAAAGGGGCATGATGTGTGCAATTTGCATGTCCTTCCTTACTGTCAGAATCCCAATGCTTTGATTTTACTCAGTATAATAAAGTAAAAAAAAACAAAAACAGGCAAGGTTTTGTCAACCAGCAACCCCTTGGCTCCATTCACACTGTTAGTGATCACTTGTAAGCAGCTCAAAGAACACCTGGCTGACAGGATGCGTCTCTGTTTTGATCAGCACTGGAAACTCTTAATCAGATCTCATAGACTTTTCTTTGGCATCTATGAAACTATGTGCCAAGGACTCTAACTATGCGGTGCTTCATCAGGAGGCTGGTTGTTTTCCATACAATGCGTTTGCACTAAAAAACATCTTTTTATAATAAACTTGATAATTTACTCTAAAATTATAACAATATTTACTGGATTTCGGACTTTTGTCTGATTTTTTAGTTTTATTTGTTGCCAGGATGCAAGAATCATGCAAAATATTTTTTAAAGGGTTGTTTCCATTGTTCTACTTTGAACCTTTATCCTCCCGAACTTAATTACGATGAATTGTCATTTTCCCCAGACGTGGAAAGTAATCAATTACATTTACTTACGTTACTGTAATTGAGCAGGTTTTTTTTGTGTAATTGGGCTTTTTAAAGTAATTTTACTTTTACTTATGTATGTTTTTTCTTAAGTATTGTACAGTATTGTACCTTGTATTGTAAATGTTTTATTATATTCATTACTGAGTAGAAAATCAAAAACTAATAAATATGATTAAAAATATTGCGCAAATGAAAATACTGCAATGCATTATGGATGTAAAAACTTGTGCTAATAAAAATAAATCAAATAGTATTTTTTAAGTTTCTGATCAAGATTGGTGACAACTGTTTTTCAGAGATTATTTGGAGATTTTAGAGTAGAAAATTATTTTAAGGTGACTTAGGTTCTCTGGTATTTTCTTTGCAGTGTTATGCCTGATTAAAGACATTCAGCAATAGCTTACAGTATCTTGACTGCTTAGTCTTGACCAAATGTCTTACATTCCTGACAATGTCTGACAAATTAAGGTTTAGAAATTGTGGGATGGTAATATAGGTTGGAGAACAGGTGAAATAACAGGAACTGCAATCCAGGAGTATCCACATTTCCAGTACTAAACCATGCAATTGAAACGTGACATAAACTATGCGTTTTTATCTCAAAAGCATTTGAGGTTGAGAGTAAAGTAGTTAGTAAAAATTAGTGGAGAGGCAGAGGAGTAACAAGAGTGTGGAAAACATCAGCAAACACTTGTGTGTGTCACGGGTTGGCTATACATGCTGAAGTGAGGAAAAAAACTAAACTTACAGCTTATAGTTTAAGGTCTGAACACTCATCCTTTATACATTATTGTACAGTGCTCTGATGATTAGGTCAACCTTTATAATTGTGCAAAGAAAATGATGGGTTTTCAAAAGACACACTGTGGCGGCAGGGACATGGCTATTGCTGGCATGTTGTGTATTTTGAATGAGCGGTTCCAGCATGGTGAGACATGAATATTATGGCATTCATGCTAGCAACTCTGATAATAATATTGCTAAATGAAAATCAGGTAATGCCACAACAGAGGGTGATGTCATGATGACAACCAGCAACAGTATTGAAAATGGAAGAAAACATGGGGAGTTTTTTTAGCAGTTTTAAACTATACAAACTGGAGTTATTCAGAGGTCTGGGAGCTTCTGGGCTTTAGAGCTTAAGACCAGATCACCAGACAGTTTACAGGGACTGACTGGAAAAAGACGTCAGGAGTGGGGCCTCAATTGGGATAAAAAACTATTTACATCTAAGCTATTTTGTCTGTTTACTATGGACTCTTTATCCCGCCATCACGTAATATTTTGTGAAAAATACATTTTCTGTTCTTCTTAATTCATAATGCAGCATCAGCAGCACCTTGTCTGCCCTCCCACAACTCTGCATATTTTTCCATTGGGGAAAAAACGTCTGGATCAGAGGAGCACAGCCGGGGTCAGGTGCAGAAATTATTTTTAGGTGTAAGAATCCTTATCCTTGGCTTATTAAACCTTGAGCACAGATTTGGGATCCTGCAGGAAATTATATACATATAAGTCATTTTAGCCAGGGACATGTCCCAGGCAATATTTATAAATTACTGTTTTGTCCCCACCACTTAAAAACCTAATGTGAATTTTCTTTTTAAAATAGCTACATCCACCAGCACAATTTTCATACAATCAGTATCCGAACTGACTGGTATCTTATACGATTATTCTATGTGCAAATCCTACAGCGTGCTTTGCAGAGATTGATGTTATGTCCAATAAAGACTCACTTTCAGAAGTGGGTAGGCTACAATATCAACAGGTAACTGATTAACTCTTACTATATCTCTTTAAAGTGATAGTCTGGATCTCTAAATGAATTACAGATTTTAAGAATTGTATTAAATTGACCTCCTGGCCTTAAATTTTTATATAAAAGATGTCATATTATGAATTATAGCATTACGGGTAAGTCCCACCTTCCTGTATCTCAGCTATGGCTCAGAAGCCACGGTGCCGTCCACTTCAACCGATCAATTGATGCCAAGGGCTGTCAATCATCACAAACGCTGTGTGCTCATGCTGGTAACTGCGCGCATGCTCAGTTTTCTGTTTACACGGAGCCTCCGAATCAAGCCTCCGCCAATAGTTTCAAACCAAAAAAGCATCCTCACCTCCGATAACTCCATTGTTGACACTCTGGTTGTTTTCTCTCTCTCCTCCGCACGTCTTGGCCCATTGACCTGGCGCGTGCACGGAAAAGTAGCCGCGGCTTAAAGACCATTTACAAAGGGAGGGGGGGGGAGGTTTGGTCGTTTTGTTTTCAAATTATGTCCCTCTCTCTGTTTTTTCTTACAAAGTCCGGACTATCACTTTAATACAAAGTCTTCTAATTATGCTGCGCCATATCCCAAGGGCAAGAAAGACATATAATGTGCGATTTTTGGACTATGTCCACAAATTTTGCGATCGGTCTGTCTTCAAAGCTGCATAAAAATTAATATTGCATTGGACACCAGTGAGTTTAAGTATAGCATAGTCGTCTTATTTACAAGTCAAAGGTATAAAGCCCTTTTTTTCTGTTTAAGCTCTGGAAAGGTCCAGCGCGCTGCCCAAATCTGTGCGCATAGTTTAAAAAACTCATTTTATTAAACAGAGGGTTCAGATTCTCACCCCAAAATTAATTCTGCACATGACTCCTGCTGGGCTGCGTACAGAGATTGAGTATTTGTATCATTCTATTTCTCTCGTCTGTCAAAATTGCGTTGAATGCGCTGAATTGCCTCGCTGCTGTGAAGATTGTGAAAGTGTAAGCTGTACCCATAAATTTTTTAGGGTGTTTGCCTATGCTGTCTAGGATCTTATACAATCTAAAGAGAATTACAGGGGTTACAGAAAGAAGAGCAATATTAGTCTACTGGACCAGAAGGAGAAACAAACACACTGTAAATAAAGAAATAAAAGCTGAGGTATCTACTTCCGAAGCTACCTAGCATTGATGCTAGCACTAGGCTCTCTGTGCTTGTTTGCTATATATTCTGCTGACTTCAGGCAGTGCTGACTCAGCGCCCTGAGCCAAAGGCTCGAACTGATACGTTGTATGGCCGCTGTGCTCCATAAAACCTCTCTTTACCTACGGTGGATGGCGGAGAAGAGACCTCATTTCTCCCTTTACTGTAGGTAAACAAAGGCTTTACGGAGCTCGGCGGCGGCATGCCAAAGTTCAGCCGTGACTGGCTTTCAGACAACACCCCCGCGTCCCCCCTTCGCGCTCATCCTCCACACTTGGCCATGCCCCTCCGTGTCTCCTGGTACTGCCCACTTTGGTACACAGTTTTTCAAATGTTACCTGGGGGCAGAATGATGCTTTTTCATGGGGTTCAGCTACTCTTTAACACTTATGAATGACCAAAAGGCATTAACTTTTGAAACAGGTTTAGGATTAATAAAAAAAAAATTAAAGACAGAACATTGATGTTGCAAATTAAACCTCCAGATTTGGTGCTAAACTGTAGGGGTAATAGCCTACAACAGTTTTTCTTTTAAGAATCTGGACCACAATGATCTGCAGCTTAAAATCAAATACTGACACCAGTATTGACAGTTTCAGTGGCAATTGTACACTTAAAGAACATTCAATTCAATGTATTTATTTCCAGGAACTTATAATTCATGTATAATGGAATTCACAGAAAAGAACATTTATTTAAATATTTTTTTTAGAAAACTAGGAGTACAAAGTTTCAGGAAATTATTTAATTGAGATACCATTACTGAAAATTGCACTGACAACATTGATAATGAATAGCCTCCATTTTCTTGTAACCTTCTTTATGTGTTATTACAAAAAATCCAACCATTGTTCATTAGTGGAAATTAACACATAAATCTGCTGAGGGCATTGAGGAAAAAAAAGTCTTTCAACAAAATAAAATTAAGTTAAGTTTTCTGGTCATTTATATTAAGATTTTATTGTTTTATGTAATTCAACATCATTTGTTGTAACAATTAGAGGAGAAAATAAAACCTGTCTTCCAATTCATTGCTATTTTTGTGTGGTAAAAGTATAGGTATCGGTACTCTGTATTTGCAAGTACTCAAATCAAAGTATCAGTATTGGTTTGAAAAAAGTAGTATCGATGCATCCTTATTTGTGACATAACATTTGTTAAATTAATTATCATATCTCAGCATCTTATATGTTCATGAGATAAGATGAAAAAAGTATTTTTACAGCCTCAGCTTTTGTTGAGCTAAACTATGGCAGCATGGTTTGCGTCAGCCTTAAAGTAATGATCAATACCTGTCATCAATGCAAAACAAAAACGGCATTAAGAAGAACACAGCTACTGTACAGTGTCTACAATTTGATAATGATGTGAGAACGGTTTTGTTATTTCACATGGCGATGTGATGTATCTCTTTTGCGATTGAGCTTATTCAACAAGTGGTGCGATGATGTCTGAGTATCATGTCCAAGCTCATTCCTCCTCTCCCCTGTCCCGTGTTCCTCAGAGTGTCTACACCGTTTTGTTTTCAGTGTCTTGGCCTCATCAGCAGACAGCCTGAAACCACAGGGATATGGCCGAGTGCCATCAAAGCTCTTTAGCTCTTTGCTGCACAGCCTTACATTACACATTTACAACCTCACCACAATGTATACGATCTTCAGACGGTAACAGTCTTGTTTATCTAAGCCCCTTTTCACGTGAACTGTGAGGATTTTAGGCTGCTTTTGTTCAAATTTTTTACCATCTTGTTTGATTGCTTTGTAATAAGTGTGGATACTTGAATGAGCTTGTTTTCTATATTTTCATAAGATGTAAAAAAAAAAATCCTGAATGAGTGTGAGAAGTTTTTTATGCATTAAAAAAAGGTGACCTCCTGTCTTTCTCTCTGCTTTGTTTTCCAGGTTAGCTTTATACGTCTATGAATATTTACTGCATGTTGGCGCACAGAAATCCGCACAGACCTTCCTGTCAGAGGTAAGATGTCCTCTTAATGAAACTTCCTGCTTTAAACGGATGAATGTTATTCCCCTTCTATTGTATGACCACCTGTGGAATTCACGTTGCAGGTCTTTCCGGGTCCAACAACTATTATATAACCTACAGCTGACCTTTCTTACAGTCAACAGTGTACTTAAGCTTGCGTCTATATTTAGAACAATGCAAACATTGGTTGGTCTGCTTAACATGATTAACTACCCCTCAATATTAGGTTTAATTTACTATCATAAATAATACAAATAATGTGTAATTAGAGCACTCTGATATACTGTGAGGAAACGTGTTTGTGTTCTGATTTAAGATTTGATAAGGTACGCCTGTGAATGCCAAGTTAAACCTTGATTGTTTGAAGCTAGTGCAATCCTAACAATTTGTCCAAGGAGAAATTAGCCTCTTACTATTCTACCGCTCAGTAAAAGTTGTATGGGCTTTAATGTGTTGCATCCTTTTCCTAATGGACATCCTTCCTGCTAATGGTTCCATGTTCAGGCTTTCTGCAGCTGAACATGTCTCCTGCACACTGGCTTTGTTCGCCTCTATGACAGACACTCTTTTGCAGTGAAACTAAAGGCAGGTCGACTTCTGACCACTTTATTCCAGGACATATTTATCTGTCACGTCATTATGTTTGATCGGTCAGAGTGACACGGACAGTGTTGTAACTATGTCAGCTCAGGAATCTAGGCTCCAAATAATCCTCATAAACATGTGATAGAGAACTGTATGTATTTGACAGTTAAAGTCATACATTTCCACATGATCAAGAAGAAAGGTAATATGAAAACTTTTGAATAACAACACTTACTGAATATTTCAAAGATTAAAGCTTCCTGATTTACAGTTGATGTCACTTTGGAAACTAGTTTGCACCAGTTTCACCAGACACTGATTTCTGTCCAAACATACTTTATCTTACTTAGTAAAGTCTCAGGCTGACACACAATTTATTGATATTTGAAGAAGAAGATAAAACATTTTTAAACACATTTTTTTTCAGCTCCTGTATAAAAAAGAAAACTGTAGTTCAATCATTGTACAGCAGTAACACACGTACTTACTAATCCGTGCTTTGTATAGTAGACAGAAAAATAAATAAAATAGAGTATAAGATATTTACAAAATAAATTAGGAAACAAGAACAACACAAAAGGTAAGTATTCACATGTACAGCATACCTCTCGCTGTTGTTTGCATGAGAAGAATGCATGCAAACTACAACTTCTGATGTTAGTTGCAAACTACATCCAGTGATGAGATAATCTATACATTTGCTTTCCCTCAACACAAAACGGCAGGTTTGGCAGACAGAAAATAACACTAGAACATTATATACAAAAAGTTTCACTTTATCAAAATCTTCTAGAGATGATCACGCTTTTTGAACTCTGATCTTCCATGTTGGATTTTACTTCTAGTTACTTTAACATATAAAAACGAATTTGTGTAAGCTTTGTTTTATTTTAGTGATTAAGTACAACAAACATTGATTATAAAAGAAAAAAAAGTGGTAGGTTCTTTTCAATAGGTGGTAGTTCTGAATAATTTATTTAGATGCATAATTTAACTCAACACTTGGTTGTATTCACTTGCTTTGGAGCAAATGTCACTAACATTATCTTTACTTAATTCAAAACTTAAATCAAAGCCACAAGTATCAGATAGTATGTTGTTTGCTAAAACATTTACTGATAAAATACATTTAAAGAATAATTTAAGAACATTTTCTTCCACGAATACAAACCAGAAGCAACTGTACAGCATGAAAAAGCTCCCCAAAGTTTGAACATTGATAGCACTTTTCAGTTGTTAGGAAATTACATTGACAATGTCTAACAACTAGAGAAATTCCAAATCCATTCACTGATAATAAAATTTATATTTTTTTGGTATCGTGAAGAAAAAATACCTTAGCTAGTT
The DNA here is from genome assembly GCA_028564705.1 of Apricaphanius iberus. NCBI lineage: Eukaryota > Metazoa > Chordata > Actinopteri > Cyprinodontiformes > Aphaniidae > Apricaphanius > Apricaphanius iberus. The sequence goes on along the minus strand of JAPXFQ010000804.1, from coordinate 2,838,634 downwards.
TACAGGAAACTGATTTAATCTTTGTGTTCACTAGAAAAACCTTAGAGTAAGATCATTTGTCATCTTGCCCTTAACTGGAAGAATGTCGCCTAAAATGTTGCAAAATTTCTTCAGAAATCAACACACCTCCAAAATTCTTTCCAAAATTCCAAATGTTCAAATTAAGTGAGTTTTGTATGGAAACATGGAAAAGCAATGTTTTTTGGTTTAAGGACTAATCATTTTAGTTTAGCAAAATAGGCAAAAATATCATATTTGACCTGATCTCTGTCTTAGATGTATAAAAAAGATTTTGATGTTTCCTTATAAATAGGAAAAGCACACATCCAAGTTACGATGGAGAGAGCCGCACTGTGAGATGTGAGCAGTTCGGTTGCAGAACGCCTTGATAATTTCAGAGGCCTTTCGGGTGAATCTTCTCCCAGAGATTTAAGCTTTATCGTTGAGCTGCTGGAAAGTGGTGAAATTCGGGGTCAGGGGCAACAAGAGGCACACAAATACAGATCAGAATTAAAACTGCCTATGCACAGATAAACTCACATGCCATACACATGCACACATGGTATTCAGACTAAGTCCGTTTGATGGAGTTGTCTCAAATGCTGTGCCTGCAAGCTTCTAAATAACTTTGTTACCATCAAACACATCTTTATTTTTATTTACATATCAGTGAGTGCACAGACCAAGGGTCTGTGTTCGTTGATATTGTTAAACCTTCCTAAAAAATTTCCTATGCATTGCCGTTTGTCTGGAAAGACTTGTGATGTTGTATTATTACTGCATGGCATTTGAGGCATTAAAGGACTTTGCATATATCTCTTCTGTTTTAGTGGGGTAGAAATACATTATACCAAAGTGGAATACTAAACCTGCATCTCATCACTATACATTTAACATTTTCGCATAAACAAATTGATTCTCCCTTAAGTTGGGGGATATTATTCTTTTTTTGTTGTTGATATTTCTAATAAACTGCTCCGAATGATTACCACAGCTTTCAAATTATATGTAAACCAAAAACCACACTTATGCCCCATCGATCCTAAATTAGTACAACTGCAATTCAAGTATCCTAGGATTGACTCTATAATAACAACATGTATTCACCTCAGACACCTCTAAATAGTTAACTGACATCCTCACATTCTTAAAGCTGCAGTCCGGAGAATATATTTATCTAACAAAGTTGAAAAAAATCTTTAAAATGATAGTGGGGTTCAATACTATCATAAAAGGATGGTGCTCCAAAGCATTTGTTGTTCTTCCTAAGTTTTGCCTTCCTCCAATCGATCAATATGCATTTAAAACTTACCACTGATTTTTTTTAGCCGATAGAATTCAATTTTATAACTTGTTGACTGTCAATCAACTTACATGCGCATTGTTCAGACCTGTGAGGATGGGGCCGCTCACACAGGCTGCTCCTGTTTAGTGTCGCCATATTGGCAGAGAGCGTCAGTCCTGGTTCCAAGTTTTTTTTGCATGCCCTGTGGTCATTAAGTGTAGGTAAGCACTGATTTCCATCTGTATGTTTTTGGGATTAAAACCAAGCACTTCTGTCTCTTCAGCATTACACTGAGTAAAGTTTTGAACCATTGATTCAATGATATTATAGACACACTGGCTCATTGCCTGTAGTGGACATTGGTCATGTGCAGGCACAGAGATACAAAGTTGTGTGTCATCAGCATACATATGGTGAGGGATGTTGTAGTACTCTATATTCTCAGGGATTGGTCATATACATGTAATTTAAAACTGGCCTGAGAACGGACCCTTCGAAAACTCTACAGCCGATTTCATTTTGCTCAGATTTATAATTACCAACTTTATCTACAACTACGAAGCAGGAAATCAGTACAACAAAACAATTCAATAGGGATACACTTGTGACCTTTTAATTGGCTTGACTCATCTTAGAAACAAGAACAGCAACTATTTTTCCTGCTAGTGTTTATAGCTAGGATCTCTATAGCAATCTTTGTAACTCCAGCTGGATATGCAAAAATGTTTTTTGTTGTGAAACTTAGATATGTTGATGCTGTGCGCATTTGAGCTCTAAGGAAATATTGTGCTTAAGATTGTTACCACCCATCAGCTAAGACAGAGAAAATCTGGACGCAGACTAGTGGAGAAACAGTGCTGACCAAGCAACCTGCTGCTTGTGGATCTAAAGATTTAAAATTTTTAGCTATCCCCTCAAGTGCCGTTTGTCCTCCTAGTATCTAAAGAAAGATATTGATTCATCCAGACAAGGAAATCCCAAATTTGTTTTATAATATAAACTCACTTAATATGAAGTGGCAAATAAAGGATGCTTTTGCTTATCTTGAAGCTAAGAGCTATGCCCATGCCTAGCAAAATACCTATCAAAATGTTTGTTCAAAATTATTTGATCAAGTCTTTCAAGATACATTATATAGTATAGTGCCCACATGGACAATCACAAATGTGATAAAACTTAAGGTCCTACACAGATACACTTGCTCATCTAATGAGTGCGCTATCACCAGGCATCTCCGGCCTAAATTAGCCTTTGTTCCTCCTCTGGTGGGAAGAGCACGTACTCACTCACGTTTATAGTATCCACACAATGCGCTGCCGGTCCCCGAGAGGACTTCACCTCACTCTGCTCTCCTGCACAGTGCAGCACTCAGCTCTTTAGCAGCATTAAATCAACAGGCCCACAACAACGCACCGCACATCACATCATTATAAGTGGGACTAGGGAAATCTGTAGGATAGACACTTTAATAGAAACTTGGGGCTGGTATCTTTTTCTTCTTTTTTTGAAACAGAGCACATATAGAAAAAAATGCGAGAAATCTCGGTCCTGTCATGCTGTCACACACTCTTAAACTGTATATGGAAATCCCAAATTTGTGCTGTTTATGTGAGTAGAATAATGTTAGCAGGCAGTTGGTTGGCTATCTCTCGTTTTATCTTATCTCAGAGTCCACATAGAGGCAAGAGCTTGGCTGCTTTTTTGGGGGCAGCTGAGAGAACTGCTGCTTCAAGACGGTCACACTTTCTTACCCACGAACTATTCTGCTCTACACTATAGATCACTCCCTGGCCGATTATTTCTCTTCCAGAGTGTCGTTCCGTCAGCCTAAAGTTGGGAGGAACGTTAAGCAAAATGGTTACATTATGAATAAAACATGCTGCAGTGTCTAATTTTTCATTCTTCTCCTTTGTCTCTTGTTCTCTCTCTTTCCCTATTTCTCACAGATCCGATGGGAAAAGAATATCACACTTGGGGAACCGCCAGGATTTTTACACTCATGGTGGTGGTACGTGCTCATTCATTCTCTCTCTTGTGTTTCTTTACTTGCCCACACACACACGATACTTTTAAAACATCTCATGCTTGTACCAAAAAGTTAGTCTTAAGGTACTGAAGGAATGTGCATGGCTGAATGAAAGCAGTAATTGCAGATACAGCTAACTGCATCCATCGTCTCCTGGTGTCTTGATTGGCAACTGCTCTGTTATTCGAGATTCTTTTCATAGCCTCTCTCTATTAAGGTTTCACAGTTCAGTTAATGTCAAAAATCAGTGATATATCCTCCAATCATTGTGGTTAACAAACTGATGTGAATGAATTCCACTATCTCCCCAGCCCCACCTCCAAGTGCCTCACAGAGACCATATTATATTCTTTGGCAAGCTTGTAATGATAAAAGTTAACTGAATATCTTTACCCATAGATTCTCATTAGAACTACTTTTAACTCTTAATAAGGCTCAACAACATATATCTCTCTCAACACCTATATTAAACAGCAGTTATTGTTTTGAAGTCAAACCCTTGGTTCTTCTTCAATTTGTGTGTTGGCGTAAAATACCAACTCTGTCTCAAAACTTTTGTGATCATTCTGTAATAGATGCACTAAAGAGGATGGAGTATTTACGTCCATATATTTAACTTTATTTATTCAGCATCAGTTCACAACTAATGCTATCCCAAGGCAAATTATCCTGCATGGGAACAGGTCCAATACTCATTCATAAATAATCTAGTTGTGTCTGATTTCATTTCAGATCAATAAATTAATTACAATCTAGTTCAGTCTAATAATATAGTTAGATAGAGATCTGATTACAGTCAATTTCATTCCATATCATTTTACAACGCAGTCAGACTCAATTGAGCCAATTAGTAAAAAGGTATCCACTAAATCTATTAAATTGCATCAAGTTGTTGACATTGCAGCAATCCCTCTTCAGGAGTAACTATGTGGTGACAGTGGAGAGGAAAAGCAGAACCAGCATGATGTTGATCGGCCATCTCCTGTGATTGTTAAGGGGATCAAAGGGGAAAAGGAGAGAGAAAAACAAGACACAAAAGTACTATCCCAGGAGTACTTTCAATGAAATAGAAAATCAAAATTCACAGAGCTAATGGAAGCAATAAGAAGCAATGTATCCGCTCAGACCAGACAGAAAATAAATGCAGCTAAAAGCTAAAGTACTGAGGTGAGGGGTACTCTCTATGAAAAAGAGCCTACACATGGAGCTATGCAATAGCTCCATTAATTTTTATTTTTTTTCTAGGGATGGGACAGATAAAAAAAACTGAGGCACAAAGTCAGTGATACTTTTTATTTGAGAGGAAAAACAAAGTATACAAAGGTGGAAAAGGAATCTGTCTCTGACCCTTTCAAAGAAAAAGAAAAATAATACTGAACATAGAAGCACTAGGACAAGGCGTTTCCTCTATGGAAAGAAAAACTGTCAGAATACAAAGATGACTGTAATAATTAAAGTATAATGCATAAACAGAGTTGCAAAAGAACATGTAGTGGAAAATTACTCAACGTATTCTCGAGCAGTCTAAGCCTAAAGCAAGAAAAAAGCTGGGGAACCCTTTTTAGCTTTACCAAAAAGAAAAGCTTCAGGCCTCATCCTAAAAGGGGGTCTGCATCACGGACAGGAACTAGGAGGCGATTCCGGAGAAGAAGAGCCTGATACCTGAAACATATTCCTATCATGCTACATTTAGACACTCTAAGAACCAATAATTAGCTGCTGTTCAGCTCGCATCAACAAGAGTGTAATACTACCTGATTCCTCTAACGGCTACCCCTTCTTCTGTTACTCACATGTAGGCTTTAGTCTTCTTGCAACGACTTACCTCCCATGAGGTTTCAGCATGAGTTTCCTTTCATTGAAACCTCAAGTGACATTGTTATAACAATTAGCACACATCATTTTTAATTACATAGACTTTTTTCACAAGTATGATAGCCCTGTAGCTGTATAATAGAGCTTTTTAAAAGTGTTCTTCATGATTTTTTAGCAATGTGCAGTACAAACAAAGTACAAATATGAATGGGCCCAGAAATGTTTAAGAATCAGAAGGAAACCAAGATGAAAACGTTTTAAAGGTAAAATAGGTTAGTAATGCTTAAAATAGCTGGAAATCAAAAGTGCCTGATACCTCTGTCACCAGTGTCCATCATCGGATGATGTGAAGTGCAAGGTACTGACCATTAATGATTCTTTAATGGAATTGCAGTTAAAAAAAAAAAATGTATTAATGCTTTTGTTAGGAACACGCACAAATGATTGTCACAAAATGTAAAATACATCCATATTTTGCTTTTTGACTATCAGTTTAAAGCTTTTAAAAGACACACCGGTTTCCCCAAAACCTGTGTACCATCCTCTGTGATGTTAATCCCCCTCCAACTGCTGACCATGTTAGGGCGGGGTTACATGAGCAGGTTAGTCATCCAAAGCCTGCTGTTGTTTGCAGAGGGTTTACATGCACCTGTCCCTGTCACTGTCTATTTCACTCATTGCTGGAAAAGCCTCTACTCCATCATCAGAGCTAACAGACTTCAACCTGATGCTTTGTGTCATAAAACAAAGCCTCTGGTTTATGTCTATTCAGATTCTTCTGATAGATCTGTCAGATCATGTAATACTGCACAAATGCAGGAATGTGTTTTTCTGTATGCGCGGAAGAGCAGTTTCTGTGGACTTTGAGACCGACTCAAATGCTCATCATGAGTGGGAGAAAAAAAATGATGATGCTGTGTTGTTTCTGTGTACTGTATAAAGATACTGATTCCTACATTAACTCTTAGATTTCCTGAAGGCTGCGAAGATTTTGAAAGCTACTCTGTTCCGCAAGTGATGGAACGTTTAAAATGATACAGGGCAATCAATATCAGTTCATCCTTTCTTTTATCTAGAGGAAAGATTTGCTCTTGCTCACTTTCTTGCAGCCTAAATGAAATACAGATCTTATGCAACCCATATCAATATCCATGTCTGTTACACTTTTTTCAAAGGCTTTTGTGGTACTATGTGGTCTGTATTTGCAATAGTCAGACAGGAAACAGGCAGGAAGAGAAGACATGTAGCAAAGATACAAGAGTTAGGAATTGAAGCCCGGATGGCTACATCCAAGACTAATAGCCTTTAATGTACTATTTAGCTCGGATTTCTGATATATTCAATAACATCATTCTTTTAAAAATCACAATCTTAGATTTTGGTTATACAAATGAATCTCAAGTTTGTCTGAGCTTGTCTTTATCTAAAACAGCTAATTATAACAAGTCTTGCAAAGATGGAAATGTCCCCTCCAATGTTTTTCTTTCTGCATGGAGTTTGTTTGTTTACATTGGTTGTCTTCCTTCAACAGTCCAAAAACATGACTGTTAAGTTAATGGCTCCATGAAGATGTAAGTTTGACAGTAAAAGACTCCATCTAATTATTATTTTTTTTACATAGCTTCGCTAGTGATGCGTGATCTGATCATGCTTGCATCATAGACCTCAAGAGGTAAACATCTAATTAATGTTGAAAATATCTAACTTTGGGTCTCCTTTTTATTCGGTGTGGAAAAACGTTTTGGATCCGTCAGAGTTGATCAAGCTGAAAGTTGGGTTCTGGTCAACATGGGATTTCTGAGAGTAACAAAGAGAGTAGAAAATGTATCTGTCTGATTCAGGGTTTTTCCTACATAGAGATCTCAGTGGTGGCTTCCACTGTCTAATTTATTGCTGCCACTGGCTCACAGAGACGATGTTAATAAATAAATACTTTCAGCACTGTCTGTCCGGTCTTTGCGCTCATTGGTCAGAATTTAACTGCAGTTACTCCAAACAAACAAGCAACATTGGTGGCTCTATCTCGAAATCACAGCATAACCCTACATTAAGTCCAGTATTGCCAATTTAGCGACTTTGACGCTTTTTCTAACTACTTTTCAGACCCCTTATTTTCCAAAATGCAACTAGCGACAAATTTAATTTTACAAATCCGATTTCACCCAGTCACAGACAAATTTGTTTTGTCTTTAAAATTAACTGAAAAGTTGAAAAGAAATCTGCAGCTAAGTAAGATCGATCTTTGTTTTATAAGGCCCACACAGAAACTTTGTTCCTTCCTTTGCAGAACTTGTCTATAATTACTATAAAATCTAACTCTTGTTTTTACAAAGTTTAAAAAAAACAAATAAACAATTTTCACTCCATTAATTTCAACTTCTTAAGATAGCTCACTTTTTTAGAACTAAAGACTTAGTTTAAAAGAATGTCCAGTTGTACATTTTGTACCAGTTCCCTTCTCTCAACAGAATGCTTCAGGCAAAATAATATAACATATATCACAGTCTTATCTTAAAGACCAAAGTCACATTTCCCCAATTTAAATAATTTATTATTCATCTCATATGAAAAAAAATCCTAACCTAGATCTATTTTCTTCCTTTCTGTTTTGTTCCGTTTTCCTCATTATACAAACTTTCCTTTGAATTTTAGAAAGCCACCTAACAGTTCTTTCTTCTTCCCATTGTTTCTGTCATCTTTCCTTGACCTTAAGAGGCTGCCTGTTTCTGTCCTAAGGGCTCTTTTATTTTGACATGTCAGAACTGGTTTTGCAAACTGGTTTTATTTGTATTGAATGTCGAAGAAAAAAAAAAGACCACCACATTATTGTTGGTGTCATCAATATGTCAATTATCATGTGATGTCATCTGGTGACTTCTAGCAACTTTCTGGGTCAAATCCAGCTTCTTTCTGTTGGAGACAGTTGACAAGTCTCTGAAAAGAGAACTTTCATTGAACGGAATCCCCTAGATCTAAAAAACATAGAGCCAATGGTTTTAAACCACAATGGCTCTGTGTTGTAAACACATTTGGTTATTGAACAATATGTCCTTTGTTGAGTAATTATCACTTGGTATTGGCTACTAACGGGAATGAATTTGGACTGTAAGAAAACAAAAACAATCACACGTGCCTTCAAGTCCTCCAGTGGGGACCACTACTGACCTTTTTTGACCTAGGAAAAACCCTGCGATTGGGAGACAAGTTTTTGGCAAAAGCAGTAGGAAAGCGGTTGGAACAGGAAGAACAGGAACTGGTGCAGACAAAGCATCCGGCTGGCAGCAAGGCAGGGAGGTCGAATCCTTAGCCAGGCAGCACGAGAGCCGAGGAGAGGGGATAAGAGCTTTGACAGGGTCCGCTTTGTTTGTCATTCATGCTATCCCGCTCATCCCCAAACTCCCCCAGCCAACCCTGTGTAATAAACCCGGACATGCAGCTTCATTCACTCATCCTCTCCTGCCCCAGTGTGTGTTGTGATTGTGCAGCCTGTTGACACGGCTCATAATGGGCCTTAAAGAGCCTGGCTTCTCTCAATCTGACAGCTACTAGTCATACTGACAGAATGACATTCGCAAACACACAGTGCAGCATTAGTTTGCTTTCGACTGTACCGAAATCAGCGAGAGCTGTGTGTCAAAGGGGAAAGCTGAAAGGAAAACCAAGCAATCTGAGTCTATGTCCTAACCGTACTGATGTTTTTCATTGGTGAGGAGATGACATTGGTCTGGGAGTGGAGGGAGAATAGGCTGATGATTATCTTGGCTATAGAGGGCAGACTCCACTGTAGTATGACCTAGCTGAGGGGCATCTGTCTGGGCCACAGAGCACGTAGACCAGACTCCGTCCTGGGTGTGAGCGGAGTCTGGGGAGTGGCAGGTTGGCTCCTTGAGGAGGACAGGAGGCGGAGCCCCCTCTCCACCTCTGTGCCACCCAGCTCACCCTCCTCCAACCTCCAGCGCCCCTCAAAACAAAAGCTCCAGATGGTAGAAAAGCCACCAACCTCCCTCATCCCTCACCCACCACTCCTCCTCCCTCAACCTTTGTCTGAAGGCCTGTCCCTTTGTTTGCGGAAGAGAGAGACCCCGAACGGATTAACTCTTTGCATTCCAGCCTCTTTTGTGTTAAACAGCCAAATCTAAGACCCCGACCCCACCATCACCCCGGCTCCACCCCCTCTGTCTCCTCTTTAGCTCCTTGGTTTGCAGTTTTTTTCTCAGTCTCTGTTTCCTCTAGGATGGTAAAGGTGGGGTGGGGTGTCCTACAAGAGAGAAAAAGTGGAGAAACCTTAGGAGAGGGGGTACTGGTGGGGTCACTCATCCACATCTGTTGTTCTGGGTGGAAAGATAAAGAAAGCACTCATTGAGGGCTGCAGGTGTTGATTGTGTCATTAGCTCCCTCTCCATTGGCCGACGCTAGTTGGCTCCTATTTATCCCAGAATCGATCGTTTTAACCAGTTTTAACCTCTGATACTTTAACAACCTCCCCACTGACCCCCCGCCCTTGTAAACACTTGCATAAGCCTGCACCATAAATCACAGGCCAATAACATTATGTAGATATCTCTCTTTGATGTCTGGCAGAAATTCCTACCTCTGAGAATCCGAGACAATGGTTAGCATTGTTTCCTTCCTGGTGTTTGAGTCCATCTCTTTCTTTTTTTCTTTCCAAATGACCCTATTCATCTTAATCTCATATCTTTTTCAGTCTTTTTGGTAGATGTAATTCCATTTCAGATCCGCACTAGCTGGTCCAGCTTTATAACATTCCAGCATTGTCCTTTTATTAAGTCCAACCATTAGTAAAATATGTTGCCCTTTGATATATTTAGAAACTAAAGGTACAAATACATTTTTCCCTTGTAAATGTTTCAGAATTAACTTTGACATCAGACGGATAACCTTAACGATAGAAAAACTAGCCAAACAAATGTGAACCCATTTGGAAATTTGATTGACCTCTTTGTTAAATCTAATCAATCAGATTTTGGGGTTCACTTTCACTAACCACACCCAATTGGGTCCCATCTAGCATGAGAAAAACACAGTATTACAGAAAAAGAAAATCATAGCTACAGTCAAGCATGGTAACGGCATTCAGATGGTCTGGGATTGCTTTGTGGCTTCAAAACCATTAATTTTGCTGCCATAGTTTCACAGGCTTAAAACTATTCTCCTAGCAATACAAATATAAATTAAAGGAAAAAAAACTAACTTTTACAGCCATCAGTTTATGTGCATAGGTGCTATGTTAAAAACAGAATCAACCCAATTCTTTGTGAACTTGGACAATATTGTGTCCTTGGACACTCACAAACTATTTAGTGATCTATTTCCCCCCCCAAAAAAGTAGACTTACAATAAAAACACAGCTGAATAATGGAATTAGGATTTTATGTTTCATGATTTCAACTATTACCTACGGTAGTTATTAAAAAGGCCCATATCATCATGAGACCCAGAAGAAATGAGCTGGTTGGAACAATAGTGTAAAGATTTTTGACAGTTTTCCAAAACAGTCAGAAGCATTTAACTTACATTGGAAGGTTAAGGGGTTCAACTTGAGGTGGTTTCCCTGTTTGTTGCCAAATTTCCTAAACGCAATGCAGCGTTCTAATATCAGCCTCAAATGTTCGATTACAGGCATATATAATATACATGAATATTTTTGTAGGAGGAATAAAAGAAAATGAATGCTCAAATAAAGAAGAAACATTAAGAGTGCATATATTTGAAAAAAAAAAAAAACTCAAATCAGTGGCATTGTTCCTAATGTGATGTCACTATAGAGGCAACTATACATGGAAGCTTATTTTTGGGTGTAGATTTGACCTTGCTTGAAGATTGATTTACGCCAAATAACAAAAAGGAAACTGACCATAACATGTTGGGTATGTGACAAATTATATCTAACCTCACTTTGATTCACTTTACAGCAAATTATGGCTTTAAATTGAGCCTCTATTAGTGTTAATTCAATTAAATTATACATTAAACAGCTTTAAGCACAATATTTTGCATCTTTATTTGTAAAATACTTTCGCAGTGCCTAGATTTTTCATTTTTGTAATGTTTGTCTGAGAGCTGCAAAAACCACAAATCCACCAACGTTTGTTTGTTCATCTTAAGCCTACGGTTCTCTTGCATTATATAATTTGCTGAATTTATTACCCACAATGTAATGGTAGTTTCCCACAGTTTCTTGTTACAGTTTTGTTATTGCTTCCACCTGCCTGCTGAATGCACTTTATATACCAGCAGGAGAGTATCTGCTGTTGAGGGCTATAAGAAGAATTGGAGAGGTTGTGTTTCTCCACCTCCTCTCTTTGATTCCAACGTTTCTGTCCCATTAAGGAGAGTCTGTTCTGATAAGATGAGCTCCTTTGCCTCTGTGTAATTTTATTTCCCCGTTCCTTCCATTCATGCTCTGCCTGCCTTCTTATCTCCATCTGTCTCCACCTTCCTCTTAATGTCTGTTTCTCTTTCTGCTGACTGACCAGCTGACACAGACAGGATTATCATATGGACTCGTCTGCTCGGCTGTCCCTCTTCATCTTTGTTTGTTCTTATTATGATGGAAAAAGCGCACTGTTAACCGCTGGCTTTGACAGGCTGCAGTTAATTACAAATAATTATCGTGATGGCATTTCATTTTAGTAATTGTCTTCTACTGGACGTTAATCCCCTTCCTCCTCTGTTCTCGAAGCAAAGTGCACGTATGTGTTTGTGCTATTTTATACTCACTTTTCATCTAAATAAAGGAGCTGGACTCAAATCTCTGCTGTAGCACTTTAAAGTAAAGAGCAGTTAAACTTATCACCCTAAGAGCAAGGTTGTGTGGCTCAAACACCAGTTACTTCCCTTAAGACCATAAAGAGCTTCCCATGATGAGATGATTAGATTGAGATGATTAGATAATTGGATAGAAATGTTGCTGTTACAAGGGTGTGTAGGAGTATCAGATTTCTTGTTGATTGCTTGTGCTAATTAACTGTGAATGTTGACTTCCCTGATAATTTCTACAGATTAGCGTCTCTTTAAAAGGATGTGACAACAACTTTGACACAAGTTTCCCCTCCAAATGTTTCTGCCATTGTCAGGGTTGTGCTTAAAGGATTTAGTGTGTTTTTTAGCGTATTGGGAAAGTATTAATAACCCTTTTGTTCCAATATGAATGTAAACTGTATTTTAATAGGAGTTTAGATGATGTACATAAAAATAGAAAAACCATTGAGAAATGTAAGGAAAAGGATTTGGGATTATCAATATCTATTCATTAGCAAGGACGACACTTACTGAGATTAGATTCTAACGTTTATTTAGGCTTGGAGATTCTGTACGGAGGTGCAGTTTTCAGCAGTCTGTCTTCTTGACCCTGCTCAGGACCCCCAGACAAAGAGCCTGAAAGAAAAATATGTTATTGCTTGGACTTGAAAGAGTCCAGGATGAGAGTGGATGAAGGGAATGAGGAGATGAGAGGATGAAGGGGATGAAGGGATGAGGGAAGGGATGATAAACGGATGAGGGATGAAGGGGGATGAAGGGATGGAAAAGTAGGGATGAAATGCTTAGACGAGATATAGGATCAGGGGAGGGAGGATTTACGAGACGATCAGTCTGAGCTATTCTAAGTACTGAGTGTAAATAAATCACAAAGTAATTTGGTTGAGATTCAGGTGTGAGATGCCAGGTGAATTGAATCTGAGTAGATTACATTTTTTTACTAATATTAATTTGAAATGTGTGGCATGCCCCACTCTTGAATTTTCTGCATTCTGTAGCAGGATTACTTCCAGGATTGTGTTTAGGCAGACCCAGTTTCCCCCTGACTCTGACCAGCTTTCCTTTTTCTTTTAAATTAAAGCATTTTCGAAGCATAATGCTGCCATAACCATGTCTGACAGTGATGTTAATGTATTTAAGGTGATGTGAAGTTTTAGCTTTCTGGAGAAAGGGTTTTGTATCTTGGCCATAAAGTTTGATTTTGTTCTCATTTAAATTTATTATGGCTTTCTTTCAACAATAGGTTTCCTCTTGTCATCAGAATCAAGGCTTTGCAGAGTCCTTTAGAGGGGCAGGAGCTCAAATATCAAACGGGACATATAGAGCAAGATTTTAAAAAGGCTTACAATGGCATAACTTATAGCATACCATCCCTATTAAAATCAAGAATATATCATGTCCTTAGATGGGGACCATGCAAAGCAAAAGTAGACTGTTTTTTATCTGATGGGATGCAATGTTGGTGTTGAGACACTGCTGCAGGGCTGTGTTGATCAAAGACCATAAACATTAAAAAGACCATAGGAGAGATAGAAGCTTTATAGGCAAGTGTTATAAAGCACATTATGGAATAATTTAACTTGCTGCTGTGTCTTGCTGAAATATATTACCTGAATGATTAACCTCCACAGCTACTCAGCTGCAGTTTAAAAGATTGAAACAGCTCAGAGAGGCTAACTTTTTATACTATCAGCACCTCTGAAAGATTTGTATTTTTTAAGTCAAGAGATAAAATAACTTCATGATATCTTTAGTACATAGCTTTACATGATATGAAAATATTTATAACATTTCTAATAATTTAAATAAAAAATATATATATTCTTTTTATTACACAATATAAATTATTTGTAGTTTTTGCCGTTTTTGTAGTTTTGTTAAAATGTTCACATGTATACGTATCAATTTTTCGGACGAATTGTGACACGTCTGACTTCTCATACCTGCTGCGGTCCGATCTGTTGGTCGGCTAGTTTGAGCTACTGTTTATGTTACGATTTTAGATGTGAGCTGCTAAGGCTATGGGCCGAATCTTGTAGCCGCTGAAATTCTTCAACAGTAACTTCATTTTATTCATGGCCACTCACATCACGCCCAGATCGAGTGTGCAGTGGTTAGGACGCGGTGGGTAACGTTAGGTAAAAGTTAAGGTAGGCTGTGCCTGTGTTTTGAGGCGTTTTCTTTTGGTGAATGTCACAGGCCCGGTTCTTTATATGAAAGTGATAGAGACGGCCTGAATCAGAGTGAAGGGGTGGACAGATTTTATTCTCTCAGCCTTTAATGCTCCAAACCTTTTGTTCAGATTTGGAGCCGGCTGATAATCTGAAAGTCTGTAGATTTATCTGTGGCCAAACCACTTCTATTTGGGGAGGGAGAAAATGGAAATCTGTAACCATCACTACAAGTAAATAAACACAATTTTATGTAACTTCAAATTTCTTTCTTTCTTGGTCATAATTTCATAGTTCTGAGGCCCCTCTACCATTATGCTCAGGACAAATGTTAGCGTCTGTAATAATAAAAGGATAAATCATTTTTTGTCCACAGTTGGGCACAGTGCACACGCAGCATACTCATTTCACTTCGTCAGTTTACGCTAGAGAGCTTAAGAGAAGAAGACTTCGTAAATAGAAATCCAGTAAGACAAGACAGTGAATAAAGTAATCTAAACTATAATCGCTATTATTGTGTACAATCTACTTACCAGCGGCTTTACTCATAGAGCTAACAAGCTGAGAAGTGGAGGCAGAGACACAATGAGCGTTGATTAATGGTGATCATGTGACCGACGAAAGCTATAGATAATTTAATTTAGTTAAATACTTATTAATAGTTAAATGTTGATTTTGAGGGGCACAAGCAGGCCTGCACATGCATACACACTCAATAATATTAATAATTATAGTCATCATCATCATCATTTAAAAAAAGGGGCATTTGAAGCATCATGGAAGAAAGGGGCAGGTGCGGTTCAGGTGGATGGGTATTTCTTGTTAGGTTTTAAGTGTTACAAGGCTGGGGTCTTGTTTTATGACAAAACGCTGCCTTAAAGTTCTCAACAACTTTATCTCTAACCTGTCTGCCACATTCCTTAGACATCATGATGACATTCGTCCTCTAATGTTCTCTGAAAAAGCTTCACAGAGAAGCTGGGTTCATGCTCAGATTAAACACACAGCTTGATTTTATTTACTAATTAAACAACTTCTTTAGGCAATCAGTTGCACTGGATCATGATCTGCTGCAGTGAAGGAATATCTGAGACTAAGGCACAAGGTAAATTAACCAAAAGGCAAAGATCTCGATTTACCAGTCCATCCATGTTTCGAACCTCACTTATGATCATTAGGTATGGATCGTGACCAAAAGAACAAGATCCTGGATAGAAACAGTAGAAATTAGCTTCCTCTGTAGGATGGCTGGGCTCAGCCTTAAAAATAGAGGGGACTTCTAAGCCTCTGCTCCTCTGGATCGAAAGGAGTCCGAAGTGTTTTGAAGACACTGGGTATGACCCAGAACTCGCTTGGCGGACTATGTATCACTTCTTGCTGTGGAACATCTTGGGAATAAGATGAAGAGTGATATATGGTTTTCCCTCCTGGACCCGTCACTCACAGATAAGTGTAATGGATGGATGGATGGCATCAGAGTAAAAGGGGGCTATAAAATATGCATGACACATATTCAGGTTTTTAATTTTTAAGCATTTTTGAAAAGCATGTTCCATTTTGTTTCTAGTTTAGAAATATGTTCCTTTGTTTTGTTCTCTAAAACAAAATACAGTTTAAATACATGTTTGTTGTGGTAACGTAACAATATGAGGAAAAGTTCAAGAGGTATCGAAACTTTTGTCAGCCACTTGAATCCCTCCTCACACGTTAAACGTCCTCCCACCTCCCTCACTTCCCATTCTAGCTTAGTAGAAAAATGTCAGCCTCTCAAAAATAATATCAGAATAATGAAAGTCTCGCTGTGTACATTTACTCTCATTCTAACAGTGATTCTGTCTCAGATTACGCTACAGAGACCTGGCGTGTATGAGATTTCCCTGTGAGGTGCAGAGACACGCAGGTCAGCTGTTCAAATTGCAATATATTATCGACTTCATAGGCCAGGAGGTGTTAAATCACCTTACCCCCCGCTGCACCACAGACCCAATGGTGTCTTCCCCGTAACAAACTCTAACCCGAGTCGCATTTCATTTCCCTGAGAGCCGAATGGATTTGCGATGGTCGCCCCTCCTCACCACGGCTCGTCTCCGACAGAGCAGCAATCTCTTTAACGCCAAACGATAGATATGATAATGTACACTGGCTTTATTGTGAAGTGACAGGGGAGCACACAATGCATACTCGGTTTCTTTTCTTCAGCATCACTCATTGTCTTGAAAGTACTCTGGTGCTCGCTGAGCCCCCAAGGGCAATGAGTCTCTTTTAAAACTTTAAATAATTTAATGACACACTTCCATTTTAGCTTTTTAGCTATGTTGGTTTTATGCGCTGCAGGGTTGAAATGGGATGCTTATCATTCAATCAACTTTGTTTTTATTATAAGTAAATCTAAGAGGACAATAAGAAATATTTGCTAGAGTGCTTCTTACCCACTTGCTGACAATCTTGTGTGGTCTATATTTTCTCTCTTTCAATAAAAATCACAGAGCAGTCTTTGCATCAACAAAAATTAGACAGATAACAGCTTATTTGCACCTTTAAAAGACTGTAAGAAATTCCCTTCCTGAGCTCTCCTAATACATGTTCCATAAAATCAATATGGTGAGGAAAGAGATCTGTTTTATATGGACTGCCTTACCAGGTACTTAATTTCAGTGGAGTAATTAAGGGCCCATTTGGACTGGGACCTTGTGGCCCCTGTTGCCCTGGAGGACTGGACCTGCTCTACTTAAATTATATGAGGACGGCTGATTGGGCAGTAAGTAACATAATCAGAGCTGATTGGTCAGTAACCTGCAGGTCGGCAGGCCGGACTGAGAGGAGCATCTGGAGGTCCTTCGTGGTAACAGCTCTTTGGAGATCACTTTTAGTTTTTCAAGTAGGGAAAAAAAAAGGGAAAGTCTAATGAGGTTTCTGATATAAAACTGCAGTTTTAATCAGTAAAACTTTTCATATATGAGCTAAAATGTACCTTTAGCTTTGAGTTTCTTCAAAGTGCCAAGATAGGGAAGCAGGAGTAGAAGGTCTGTTTGATGGTGTAGACGATCTGCCTTGCTGAAGAATTTTCAAATTTACCACTATTACTATTGCTACAATTACTACTACTTTTATTACTATTAATATGCTACCATCATTAAAGCAACTATTAATAGTATTATTATTTCTATAAATGCAACTACAGTGACTACTGTTACTACCAAAATTACTACTGTTATTACAACCACTACTGCGGCTGCTACTTGTCCTAGTATTTCTGGTACTACCACTAGTTCTGCTACAACTATAGCATGGCCATTGCTGTTATAATGTTACTATTATTACTGCATCTATTACACTTACTACTGTTAGTGCAACTTTTCTTCTCTATAAGCGCTAACATTACAGCTAAGTACTGGTTGTGCTGCTGCTGCTTTTAGTACTACTGTTATCAGTACTGCTAGTACTAGTGCCGTTATTATTAATACTCTTACTGCTGTTAATGCTGTTTCTGGTGATTCTAATTGTAAATTGTTCAAGTCATGCTGACCTCTCAGAGGTCTTTAAGCTCGATCCACATTCACCCAGTCGTACACACAAAAACACAAACTTTCCTACCCCGATACACAGAAAGCAACCAGGAGCTGAGTGCCTTGCCCAGAGGCATATTGACATGTGAGAGGGAAGAGAGCTGGAATCAAACTCACAACTTTCCAAGATCAACATCACAACTCTTCCTATTGAGACACAGTCACCCCAATTACTATTATTTTTACCCATCCCATTACTTTTATTATGCTACTACTTGTAATAATACTAACCGTATTACTACTACTTCTAAAGTAATTATTACTATTGCCACTGTTACTAATGCCTTTAGTATTTTACTTATGCTCTTATTAGAGCTATAACGGCAGCTACTTTTACTATCACCTCTACTAAAATTGCTGTTAATACCAGGAGTACTGCTATTTTGACTATTACTACTAATATTACTACTGATGTTGTGTTACTACTACGATTCTTATTGCACAGGAAGTGTTTAATTCCATCAATCACTTTTGTAACCAAATTACATTAATATGTTTAAGTTGAAATATGACTATTGAAGAAAAAGGCCACTCACACATTTTTTTCCTGATTTCACTAAATGCTTTGCACTATTCTTGCACACATGCCTCAACCAGTGCTCCATGGCCTCCAAAACAGATGTTGTAATTCAAACAAAATCTTCATTGCAGTTTTACAGTTTTCACCATTCAACATTGCCATCATTTTTTTAGGGAGTTTAGGGAAACATCAGTTTGTAATTGTTGCTTGATTTAATTTGGTCCTTCTTTCCTATCTGAATTATACAGCATTGGACAAATGTAGGTAAAAAGTAAATTTACAGGAATATTTTCAAATTTGTAAACTTTATTCCTGCATGTGGATCTCCTATCCAAATTGTTGCCACAATTGAGGCTTGTTTTACATTTCAGGTGTTGTACTCAAGCGCGTCTGCACCGAATACATGTATGTAGATGTTCAGAGCAGAGCATCTGACTGTTGTCGCTGTCTTGTCCCATGTGCACAGTGTATTCTGGGATCTGTACTGCGCCGCCCCGGACCGGAGGGAGACATGCGAACATTCCAGTGAGGCCAAGGCTTTCCATGACTATGTGAGTGAACTTCACCAATACTGTTCCAGCAGCACACACACACACACACACATATACACATATACAGATTCAAAATATTCATATGCAGAGGGTGACTGTAATTTTTGTCATAATGCTGCTGCTCCTTCATGTTTTCAGACATGTTTATGTGTTGCAGCTTTAATGTTGGATGGGGCAGAATGAGAGGCAGATATATCTTAGATATTCTTCTTTTGAAAAATGTATGACCCAAGAACACCATCTCTATATTTTATGAAAAAACCCTCAGAGTCACATCTTTGAATTTTTTGCTACTGCACATATTGCCTGCCACGATCAGATGGGTTTTTTTTTCTTCTTCCTCCTCTATTGTTACATCAGCGTAACTTTTTCACTTTGCCGTTGGCTGCTCTGACCCCTTTGGTCCCAGCCACTCTTTGCTTTCTGGGGTGAAAGGTCAGGGTAATTCCCAGCTACTTATCGGTTCGCTCATGACTTCAGTAAAATCAAAATACACAAAGCAGCTGGCTGACCACACAACCACATTAACACTCACAGTCACACACAATGCATGAGACACTGCCAGACTATGCTTGTTATGGCTACAGGGGGTTTGACTTGGATGAAAAAGGTCAGGGTCAGTGGCCCCTCCTGACCCTTTCCTCTTTTGAAAAGTTCCATCATTCTATCAACACTTTTTTTATTTGAAGACCATCAAATATCTTAAAGTGATGATGATTTTTGAAGTGAAATTTAGCTCAATCTTTTACCTGTCCTCTCTGTCTGGGCCATAATAAATATTTGCACTATATTACCTGGTATATGTTTGATAAAGGATTACATAGGTACGTGGATGTTGACTGAATGAGCTGCTTCAGCTGTAAGATTATCATCCTCTGAGGGCAGGAGTTAAACCTGAAATGGATTAAAGGTGCTTTTCTTACCACACGCTCTTCATTCAGGCTGTTTTAACTCGTAGCCATTCACCCATTCAGCTGAACTCTCTTGTGAGGTTTGACAGAAAAAAGTGCGAGTGCTTGTCGGCTGAACAGATTACATTTGCTGCGCATGAACTATTCATATCTATGTGGGCACTAGTTGAATGTATGTGTTTGCCTCCGTGCTTGTCTGCGCGTGTACACGTGTTGGACCACCATAAGATTAATTACATGGTTAATTAAACGTAGTAGTTAATTAAATCTGACAACTGTGTCTAATTAATCTAAATGCCATATAATTTCCTACACCTTTCTCCAGAGGTAGGCCAGCTGGATTCCTGCATGTCAGCTCTTTAATGGCTGCAGTTTGACAGCGCTGGTCAATATGTAGCTTAATGTCTAGGTTTGAGTTCTGCTGTGAGGCATGGGAAAATGTGTCAATTTAAAGTAGAGAGGCTTTGTGACATTAGAGCTGATTGGTACCTTATAAACTGACCAGAGTTTATTTTCTCAGAAAGCCTATCTGAGCTCTGCTGTGGACCGAAAAGTGAACCATGGCTAGAAATGTGGATCTTGGTTTGATTACAAAGGAATGCTGGTGTGGTTCGCTTATAGTGGGAAAGCAAACAGACTTTGCAAGGAGAACCAAACTGGAAATGACGTATAAAATGTGAACATTACACATTCAAATCCTTGCTTTTCATCTGAGGAACTCCAGTTGGACATCATAGTGGTGTCTTGTTTTCTGCTGCCTTTTTTCTGTTTCGCCTCATTTGTCTCTTGTATATAGAGTATCACTGCTTTTTCGTAAGTCTCCTACTGGGTAGCTTCTTGGGATTGTACCCCAAATTGCCAGATGTTGTAACTATATGATGTTGTTCAGGTAATTCAATCCACTTTCAAAACTACAGAGTGAAAGTGACCCAAACCAAATAAAAATAGGTTTGGAAAGAGACAGGTCTGATTGTATTGTTTTTTACAGAGCTAACCGACTTAGTGTGGCCTGACTTTTAACCTGGTTTGAGTTCGGAGTGTCAGAGTTGTCAAAACTGTAAAACCTGTTTATATGTTTGGCGGTGCAGTTGTTAGCACTTTTGGCCCAAAGCAAGAAAAAAATGATTTTGTATCCTGACAAAGAGATTTCTATGTGTAGTTTGTACATTGATTTTTGGGTTTCCTTTGGGTACTCCTTCTTCCTCCCACAATGCAAAATCAAACATTTTAGGTTAACTGACTTACATGATCCTGCATCTATCTCCATATATTCTGCAACCCAACAATTACCTACTTAACGCTGGAGTTTGACATCAGCTCAGTCAAATCTTGCTAGGATTAAATGGGTGTCATGAATAAATGGATATGTGAGTTCCATCTACTGAGAAATATGTAATGATAACTTGTGTGATGTAAATCAAACATGTAATATTAAAGGAGTGGCTGGAAATGATAAGAAAGATGATGCTTGATGTTGAACTTAATCTTAAGTAAAAGCTCAAAGGGTGTGGCAGAGTTCCTGCCGATTGTAAAAAGAGATGGTGACAGTGTAAGTGAGCATTCATGCTTTTATAAGTGTGTGTCTGTGCGACAGAAAGAGACGGAGAGAGTGTCAGGGTTGCAATGTGTGAATCCTCGGAGTAAAGAGGGGTCCGTTGGTCTCTGATTAACTTCAGCTCCCCGGTCCCCACAGACAGACAGCCTGATCGAGTCTCCATCACGGCCCCATGCTGATAACAGATCCCTTGTTCCCCTGAGTCTCCCCGGATTACAGAGTGAAAAACAACACAGTTCCCAAGGGCTGCAGATGCTTTGCTCTGTGTGTTGCTTGTTGAGAATGCTGAAAGGAAAAGGTGTGCAGGACTCGTTTTTTAAATTTAATCTGCCTTCTTCTCTAGGATATCTGCCTGAGATAACAATAAGAAAATGTAAGCAAAGTACTGTAAAGTTAAAATATAGATCCTCACTTTTGTATCCTAAAACTAATTTGGTTGCCAGGGAACATAAAGCCAGTATGCTGTTTTAGATACAGATCCGGATCCTCACGTCTCAGTTTCATTTGATTTTTACATCGTCCATCCTCCACCAACAGCAGTGACGTAGACTTGATACAGACTCTTCAGTTTGGGGAGAGACACTGGAAAATAATAGGCTAATCCTCAAATCTGAGGGACTGGTGGACAGCTAATCCAGGAGAGTGTGGTGGAATTGGATCTCTGGACAAAGTCCCAGAACTAGAGCCGTCTGACTCACTGGGTAGCTGGTGGGATTCACCTTTAAATCAGGAATTTTCTGTTTATCACTTTACAGGTTGCTTGTAAACACTCCCACATGCAGTAAGGGTTATTTGTATATCACACACCCACACTCTTATGCAGATGAATATGCATAAGTTAGTGAAGTAGTGTATGATAAAGAGCCTGAAGTCTTGTAAAGTAATCTTTTCCTCTCCTCTTAATTGATGGATTTGTATTTCAGCCTTCCTCTTCACATTTCCTTTTAATCATGTTTATTTCCTAAAACAGATTGCCGCATCTTGTACTTGTCTTTCTCTTTGGGAATTTGGACGATCCTCAAAAGAGTACTTTGTTGAGGAAATGTGTTTGATTATAAGAGCATGTCTTTTGTAATGCAATATGAGTGATTAAAGCACACAGGCTTTGTGATGAAGAAAGCAAACATGTTTACGAACATGCTGGAACTCACGTCGGAGGCACGCACACTCAAGCGATGTTCGCATTAAAAGAAGGAGCCTGTTGTTTTCTGCTCGGCTGACACATGTGCACGCTCGCAGTCCAAGACAAACCGAGCCTTTCAGGAAGCGTTATGCTCGGCCTCGTTACAGACTTTTTGCTTCGCCCCAGCTGGAGGTCGCAACCCCAAACATCTGCGGCTCATGCAAGCCTGGGTTCACCGCCTGCGGAGAGTTACAGATTTAGTGCCACAAGTGCGTCACTCACATCACAGGACTTTACTGGCTCCACTGAGCTCCTGGTTGACTGATGAAATAGATGATAGCTGGCAGAAGAGTCAGGAGGAAATTGTACAAAGCTTTTTGTGTCACGCAAAAATGTTTCAGTTGGTTCCTTACATGTTTTTATTCCGGCAATTGTGCTTAAAGGAAAAATAGACTAACACCTATGTTATTTAAATATATTGAAAAGAAGAGATTTACTTGTAGTATTTTCCAGGTACTAAGTATGTAAAACTGCACTTAAAACTATTTTTATTACTTTTATTTGTCTGAAAGATGGAAATCTGACTTTCTAAATATGCAAATAGCACAAAGTGAGTTCCACGATTAATTTATATTCGCTTTATTTTTACTACTTGGTTTATCGACCACATTAAACCCCAAGTTGGAGATTTTATTTTATTTTTTTAATAGACATTTATTGATCAGGTGTTAACTGGCTGTTACTCATTTCTGGCTTTCTTTAAGATTTTCAAGTCTTTTAATAAATCCCTATTTTTAAAAAAGACCGACTTTAATTACTTTCTAAATGATTGATCCTACTCTAGAGTGCTAACGCTACAATTGTGGACTTCGGTTTTACTGTTTGTAGCCCTTTAGTGAGATGACAGAGAAAGTGCTAAAGCAATCGTACACCAATTTTGTGGCAACGTTTAGCACAGGGTCCAGAACGGTTGCACTCCAGATGTGGTCCAGTTTCAGAAAAACTTCCATCCGGACTGCCACTCACAATGACCAGGTGCGGGTAAACATTGAAAGGGAGAGAGCATTGAGTGAAAGCAATAGTTTGCATTGACAACATTTGACGTAAAAAGATATACTTGTAAAAGTAACTTGAACTATTGTACACTGTGCACAGATTTTTCTGTAATTTATAAACATAAAAAAACGGCAGAAAAAAATGACAACATGGATTTTAGTTTGAAATATTCTGGACGGACCTTGCTAAACTACATGTCACCTTCTGTCTGTGATTTCTTTTACATGCAGTATCCGGAAAAAGACTTTATGCTGAAACTTTCTGAATCGCATTCACACTACATCCACACAACAGCCAGTGAGATGGCTCTGATTGGACTCAATGTTTTTTTTATGTCTTTGCAAAAGCCACAGAGTCTTCACCACATCCATTTCAGACCTGTGTAAATCAGAAATTAAAGTAATACAGCACTTACCCTCTCCACACGTGTTCCTGCAGTTTTATTTCTTTAATTTTGTTAAAGTTTATGTAGGGCTGGACAATAAAACAAAAATTTACTCATACTGAAATTTATGACTGTGTCAGTATATTTGGTATAAAAACATTTTTAATATATTTGAGGCTGCATTCACACCTGATAGTCCGGTAGACTTGGTTTGATTGGGGACCGAAATTGCTACATTGTTGTTGTTTTTAGCTGGTTGTTGTTTTTCACATTCACACAGCATTTTTAATACACAAACCAAAGCTTTTGTGAAGCAATTTCAACTCTCCGCCTGTGGTGGCGCAGTGGTGTTGCTGCACTTTTTTGTGCTTCATGAGACAAAAATACAGTGAAATGTAAACAAACATGGAGTGGCAGCAGACTGTAGCAGTTTTAGGATTGCTCTGTTGTGCTCTGTTGGAACAAAGAAGAGGCAGAGGACTGTGGACATTGCTGTTTTCTACCCCAGGCAGCTGAAACGGCTCTACACGAGGCTATAATTAGGGGAACATACAACTTCACAGCACAGATGTCCTTCTTATACAGACATTGAGCAAGGAACGTACAAGATCTAACATCTATCTATAATAATGATAAAAAATAATGGATTTCATTTATATAGCGCTTTTAAAGCCACTCAAAGCACTTTACAATTCCATTATTCATTCACTCTCACATTCACACTCTGGTGGAAGCAAGCTACATTTGTAGCTACAGCTGTCCTTGCGCCACTGGCCCCTATGGCCAACACCAGCAGGCAGTAGGTGAAGGGTTTTGCCCAACACAATGACTGAGACAGATCGATCTAGGGCTCAAACTGGCAACCCTCCGATTATAAGGCGAACTACAACCCCCCTGAACACAGTCGCCCCAGCATGCGCAGTTGTTTAGTTGTAGTTACCCAGTATGCCCTGCACAATAGTCGGCTTTCTGCTTTTGGTGCGGTTCTGGTCCGTTTACCAGCAATCGAACTGCACCAGAGATTTTTTTAACCAAACCAAAACCTACGTTTTTCGGCGGACTAGAGTTCCCTACTTTGGTTCGAATCAGAGTTTGATTGTCCTTTCACACCTCCTCAAAAGAACCAGACTATCTGGGAAAACAGACTAGAGTTTGTTTCAAGCAGACTAAAGCTTGGTTTATGCTTGATGCGTGAACATTCCGCACGGAAGTGAAACTTGCGGAACCAGCCGTGACGTCTTCTTGTAGCGTTTATACTTTTTGCGGCTTGTCCCTGCTGAGAACCAATATTCTTGAAGACTTTAGGGGGCAGCATAGGGCTCTACAGCATGCGTACAACACTACACTACACCATAGTAGAAGTAGTAATCACTGTTGTTTACAAGATGGCGACACCCATGAGCTTAAACAAAGCAGAACTTTCATGCTGTTTACTTAGGAAAAAAGAAGAAAAAGGAGACTGTCCACTCGTCCATTAAAACACAGTTGATCACAGTGATCTCTATCTGCTGAATCATAAAGATGTCTGTATTTACGAACCTGTGGCAATAGGAGCTCTTGCCAGTCTGCCATGTTTTTCCGCGCGGGACCGTGTTGTTACAAAATTTCTTAGGTGCCCGGTGCGGAAATTTGGGTCTCCGCGATGGCTGCGCCGAGAGGCATGGTTGCTGAAATTAAGTCATTTGGCCGCATGGAGCCATGCAGACCACGCGGATGCGTCAATCATAAACCTATCTTAAACAGGGCTGTTGTGAATGCACCCTTAGTTTAGTGATGCTCATTTAAGATGCTTTCTATATTAGATTATAGACTGGATGGAGTCACATTACTATGTACAGTTATGTGAATTCACCCCTTCGAGTCTATACCAAAAAGGGAACAGTGTTGCCAACGTAGCAAGTTTGTTGCTATATTTAGCAAGATTTCAACAAATCTTGAAATTACTTTTTATTGTATTACTCAAGGCTAAGCCTATCTGCGTAAGCCTAGTTTATACTTTAGCTTTTCACTAGTAGTGCAGCTTATTGAATACTAAATGTAAGAATTTTTATGTCTGTTTTGTTGTTCTCTACAACTCCTGGTGTTCCAAATTACTAAAACACCAGAATTAATAAACCGGTCTTTCAATATAAAGCATCTAGTGCAAAAAGTTGCATTGAATACTAATTATATTGACAATAGAGCATCATTCAGGTAAAAAGATCTTTTGCTAATGTTTGGCTGACCAATCACAGACATGGGCTCTCCGGTACGTTTAAATGAAACTGGATTTTACTCCGTGCATCCTCGCGCGAGTGACAAACAGCCCTTGCAATCGAAGGATAATGGCTCTTCATGGCTTCGCACCTACGCAGATGAAGAAGTATGAACTTGGCTTTAGATGTAAATGCAAAAAGTTTTCTGTCTAAAATAACGACTGCATACTAAATAAGTCCCTGATTTCACTCACATGCTCAATTGCTTACTCATCTCGTGCAATGTGTGTATCTCTCTGTGACAGACTACAGTCATCATGTCTCAGTCTAAACTGGACTCTCAGAAGTACAGAGTAAAGAGTGGGAATCAAACTCGGAATGAAAAGGCTGGTTGAAGCCGTTTGTTGCAGATATTACACAGGCATACTACCTGTATTTTAAGGCTGAATTTTATGCCATAACACTTACACACACTTACTGTAAATGTTTGTCCTGAAACATCTAAAAAAAGTCCAAATGGTGTTATAGAAATTGGAAAGTACATTTCAAACAAATCTAAGTTAAGAAACCTGAACACAATTTTTTATCACAGATTATTTCATCATTATTTATCAACTTTAAATTTTTCCAGTGATAACTTGACCCAATCAAGGGTTTTTTTGTTTTATAAGACATTTTAAATATCATAAATCATTTAATGTCATAACACAACATAAATATCAGTCAGGCTTTTTTAATTTTTAGAACTCTTTATCATGTTATCAAAGTAGATGGTAATACTTGTTCTGTTAATCAACAAAACTGATGAGCAGAAGCGTTCCAGCTCCTGAACAACTGGTCCATATGCATAAATAAGAGGGAATACATGTGCTGAACAGCCCTAAACTGAGCTCCTCGGCCTAGAGTGGTAGTCTGTGGATGGATGGAGATGCTCTGCTGGCTGTTGCTGGGGGACTCTTTGAGAGGGTTAAACATTTGTTCGGCTCAACCACAGTAACAGGTGGCAGGAGGGGAGGAGCTGCGCTCTGTAAACAACCGCTGATGGTCGAGCCTTTGTCTGGATGCTGTGTGTCATTCTGTGTGTTTTCCATCACTGCCACTTGCTGTGTTGCTGCACCAGGTGCTCACTTTCAACTAGTCTCATTTATTTATTTATTTTTTATCCTTCTTTGCTCTTCTTTCAAAGACACAATAAACTCATCCTACACTATCTCAGGTCTTTTTCACCATCTTTCTTTCTTTCTCCATTTCACGTTCTTGTTCTTGAAGGAGATTGATTGACCAATCTGGCTGGATGCCCGCTTCCTCGCTCGAGGGAAGCAGTGAAGCGACATGACGACATGCAGGAATAATAACAGGAGGAGTGGGTATGGGCAGAAGATGCAACCTGGATCCGTCTTGTTTTTATATCTTGTTCATACAGCTTCTCCTGGTTATTTTCAGCTTAAATATAGCCTACAGTGAAAGCATCTCACCATAATGTTTTGTCCTTTTCTATCCGTCCTTTGACCATCCCTACTGCCAACTCTCCTCCTCCATTCACGTCTGTTTTGTCTTTTAATATCAAACAGCACGTGGAGTGCAGGCAGCAGGCTAAGCAAGGCTTTGTGCAGTGTTGTTTACCGTTGTTACAGTCTAAATGAAAAAGGCCAGTCGGCTCCTGTGTCTGTGTGTATGCTTTTCTCTATCTGAGGGAGGCACAAAGCCTGAAAATGCTGCCCTCAAGCTATGTCTGTGTGTGTAGGTCTAGAAGTGACAGAAGCACGAGATCAAATATTGTTTATGGTTGCCCCCCTTGCAGGTTCATTCTTTGCAGGCTTACATTGAGCTGTGGTTTAGCATTTGATCTCAACTCTGTAAGGACAAGCTGCTGGATCTCTGTTTGACAGAGACAGACATGGAGACGGACACATGAAGACAGCTAAATGACACAGGGCGATAGAGAGAGTGACGGGAGCCAGGACAAAAAACTGAGTCGGAGATGTAACAACGTTCAAGTAAAAACAAGTGTCCACAGTAACCGGGACTCCTATTGAACTCTGCGTTTTTCCCACTTTCTCTGACTTTGCCTCCTGCACGCCGTCCTACTAGCCAGTGCTAGTGTGGGAGGAGTAGAGTGCCATTCATCTGTTATAAAATGTGATGTGTAAACTGTATTTCTTTAGTTGTCTCTGTAACATCAATCAGACAGCTCCTTGCTTATGGATGCAACTAAAAACTTAATTTTATATCCACTTGTGGCTCTTGGGTCTCCTTGTGAAGGTTTTTTTGATAAATATAGGAATCAGAGATTTTAACCTGACAGAATGGAATCCACTTTTAAAGCTTTTTTCTATATTTACCCTTCAACTTTTGTACTTGAACAGCTGAGAATTGGATTCAACAAGTAAAATTCTTTTGAATGGATCTACTTTTTTTCCAGCTATGAAGCTCTGTCTTTTTTCTTCTCACAGTTAAAAGGGCTTGGAGCTCTTTATTACTGCCATTGCTCATTAGATCTAAAGCTATGATGATGGTTAGAGGGCTTGTCAGTCAAATCTAAGGAAGCAGAAACTATCTTTAAACATACACTGCTGCTCCCACAGACAAATCAGAGGCCATTTCCTTCTTTTTATGTCAGTTTCCTAAATTAAGAACTCAGCCTGGGGCACATATATACACATATATGAGATTTATTAGAAATCTTAAAAGAAGTTTGGCTGTCGATTTCAAGCGGATCTATAAGTGCTCTTTTCTCAGAAGTTGAGAAAAGCTGTATAAAGGTAGGGGGGAAAACAAATTGCAATTCTCACACATTTTGTCATTAAAAACTAAAAACCTCTATTTTTTACTTCTTCCACTCTTATTTTTTCACTGCTGTGTGTTTGCCATCCCTGTTTGAATTATGTTTTGTTCATTTGCGTTTGTATTTGGGTGGATGTGGAACTATGAATATATTAAGATTAGCCCCTCTCTGTTGACCTTCAGAGATCACAAATTATGGCATGGGTGAGCTTTCAAAAGAGGAGCAGAGTGAAAACGAGTGTGGTCGACATAGAGCGTTACACATAATAGCTGAGTTAACATATCCATTTTGAAAGGGTTAGACACATCAGAAATGTGGCAGGTTTGTTCTATTTTTAAGCATCGTTGATGCTGAAGAAACTACCCCCTACTTTTATCTGTTTTGTCTTGGTGCACTCCAGTTTGAGTCGTCCAATGTTTGAGGCATGAAATGTTGTGCATCAAGTGCACACCACACAGAGGTAGTCTCTACCAGCTATCTGGCCGCCCAGACAGCTTAAAATCACACCATGACATACATGAGCTGCAGAGGAGTCGAGGAGTAGATAATGTCAAGTCAACTTTAGCCTCCCTTGCTGCTACATTCGTTTCGCCAAAACACATGGGGACAGGATGTAAGTTGCCCACTTGAAGTGCTTTTTGGAGAAAGTTAATGTTTAGAGATAATATTTGACCATAAACTAATATATAACAGAAAAAAATATGCTTTTTATTGAAAGCAGTTCTCGCTAACCAATCTGGTCAGATGATAATTTGTACCATCTTCATTTGAGTTTTTGTTTTTTGTATAGATCAGTTAAGAATTTTTTTTATCATGTTTTGTGCTACGACCAAAGGGCATTGAGCATGGTAGGCGCTTTTGATAGCTGTAATTTAGTCAAAACAAGCTCCACTACTGCCTTCTGTCTAAGCTGGGTAAATTAAGAAACCAGAGTAATGAAAACTGTCCTTAGAAAAAAATAGGGGTAACTTGAATAGCTCTTTGGCACTCTATCCTTTTCCCTTTCTTGGTCCACTTTTACTTTGCTCCTGCCCCACTGTCAAACTCTGCTTGGCCTTCCTCTTCAGACTCATTCTGTCTTTGCAACAGTGGGCAGGCTTGTTGTTGGCAGACGCTGCAGCCTGGCGCTGTGTATCTGGCACTCAGCGTGTGTCTGAGTGTGAGAGCGTCTTCTGTCTGCCACTGCTCTGCCAGTCCACCAGTCTCAAGTACCAGCTGGGCACCCAAACTCACGACCAAAATAAACTGGCTACCCTGAGCTTTTCAGTTCAAGTGCTGTGTAGGAGTGCATCCTCCCGTGTCAGTGCATTTGTACATGTTTTAATGTGTGTGTCCAGAAAGCTTGCACTCCCTTTTCTTCACTGTCATCGAACCAATCTGTGACACAAGCACAGGCTTCCTTCAGATGAACTGAGATGCTCTTGTGTCTAAACTTTGCATTACAGCGGGGCCCTCCATGCTTGGATTAAAGACTAAAACAATTAAAAAGCCTTATTTGCAATTTAAATTCTACTAAATGCAGACCTAATCCTCTGATTTTCTAAAGGCAGCTATGCTGAGAGGCAGAATAAATGTGTGAAAGAGATTCATTTGAAGCCTCTGTTGGGATTTCCGTTGCTAAAATAACACTTATAAGTTTCAGAGGAAGGATGGGGGTAATGATTGGGCTTTGGGTTTGTTAGGTTATATTTGGAGAACTGTTTGTTTCTGCTAAGAGCTTGCCTTCTTTGTAATGATGGAGTGAAAGTAACAAATCAGCAAGGAAACTTTGAATTTTTCTCACCCTTTATGCAGTAAATAACCCCATCCTTGGAAATATTTGCATTAATATAATTTGCATTAGTACATTGTTAGATATTCACACATATTAGCTTTAAGGATACAAGGGCCACCGTGAGTGCCTTTTACTACCACCCTGGGCATATTTACAGAGAGTGACTTTAATGCAGCGTAATGATTATTTTTATTCCAGATACTTTGGCAGTGCACTCGCTATGAAAGGAATGACTCCCCATTGGTGCACTGATTACCTCTGCTACGGCCGCCACACCTGGCTTCTTTAGTTCTCCAAACTACTTAATATTATAACCTCAGCCCTCCTTCCTACATTATCCCACCTCTTATTCTTCAACCTTAGCATACTTAGTGACATTTTTTACAGTGCATTTTCAAAAAAACTAACACTCGTATGCAGTATACATGTATCACAGCATTTGTGAGTGGGTATTTTAGGCATATAAAAGTGAAACTTTACTGGGTCGTGAA
The DNA here is from genome assembly GCA_028564705.1 of Apricaphanius iberus. Classification (NCBI taxonomy): domain Eukaryota; kingdom Metazoa; phylum Chordata; class Actinopteri; order Cyprinodontiformes; family Aphaniidae; genus Apricaphanius; species Apricaphanius iberus. The sequence continues at coordinate 2,807,645 of JAPXFQ010000804.1, read as the reverse complement.
GGAACGATATGAAGCTTTAAGAAGTCTGTCACTGCTGACAGATCCTCAGGGAGCTGAAAGGAGCCATCAGCAATTTTTAACCAATGGTTGAATAAATGTATCAGGCCTTCTCAAATCAAAATGCGCTAATTGGGCTCCAAACTGGGTGGAAGGACAAACACCTCCAAATTGGGCATATACTGACTTCTTAAGCTGCATTTTATTTGCACAATGAATTTCTCATATGGGGAAAAACAAGCCCTTGCATCATAGTTAAGGATGAGGAGTCAAGATGGGAACAAAGAAAGACAGAAGGAAAAGAAGGATGAAAAATTGCAGGCAGCAATTTATTGGGTTCACAATATAACTTAATCATAGTCTCAGCATAACTCACCAAAAACAACTTGAGAGACTTGGGACCTGATTTATCAAAGGATTGTGCTCGTTAAAACTTGCACACAGCAGGCGCAAAAACATGCTCCAGCTGATTTACTAGCCAGGTGCGGGTATGACTGCGCCTGTTAAACCTGCAGCAAGATGCGCGCAATCTGTTTATCGCTTTTGCCTTTTAGGAATATTGGGGATGTCCTGATCAGCATTGTAGGCCTCCAATACCGATCTGATCTTTTAACCTCAAATCCGATCTAATCTCAAGTCCTGATCTGATATTTTGGCTTTAGTGTTGACATTTATAAAAACTGAAATATATTTTTAGCAAGTCACTCAACTTAACTTTTCATAAGACTAATTTCATTAATAAGCATTACCATTATTGTTGTAAATCCCATGAAATCTAAATGTTACAGAGAATTAAAGGTCAGTTTCAATTTAATATTTCAGACAAAAGTAAAAAACAAAACACTTGGTACGGTAAAATATAAAAAATTATTTCCAGCAGGCTATATGCTGATGTGCATAATGCTGCCCTCCACTTTCATAAGATCACATTCACTGTATATATTTTTGAGTAAATACCAGTGTAAGAAAGCACATATTGTTCTAAGTTTGTAAGCTGAAGTATTATTATTGGTGTTTTTACTGAAAAATGTCAAAATATCGTCCCGTTCTGATCTTGAGATTGGGACATCCCTAATGAAAATGCAATGTGGGCATTCCTGTCAGAAGGCAAGAAAAATATTGGGCGGAGAACATCCAAATAAGTAGGTGTTCCTGTGCATTGTGATTAATCAAACTTTGAACTGTTTGTGCAAGCGGTTTTAGCATCTATTTTTGCAACTTCTGAAAGGCATGTCTTAACTTTGCGCCATCCCGATTCAACATAAGTTTATTACTGACAAATGAAAACTATAATTCACTCAAACATTTTATACTAATAGTAATTAACACTCTAATGGCCATAAACTTGACAGTTATGTCAATGTTTTTCCAAAGATGTATCATAACTCACTGCACGCTCAATGTTTCTGAACCTGATGTTACTTTGATTTTGTTTGTTTTTTATCCCCATTAGTTTCCTTCGGAATGGTTACCAATCTTTCTGGGTTCCAATTTATAAAATATTACAATCATGTAAAATACCACAATGACAATTGCATATATGATATTTTAAAAACAAAATTAATACATTTCAGATTACACACAAAAGCCAAATGTTGTGAACTTCTGAATTCCGTAAAATACCTAAAACATTCAGGTGGATCCAAGTATCAATACAGTTTTTATTTTGTTTTAAAAATACATAAGGCGATGGTGGTTCAGGAGTTGGCCGTTCATCTTGTAACTGGAAGGTTGCCAGTTTGACCCCTGCCTCTGACTGTCTCTGTTGTTGTGTCCTTGACACTTCACCCGTTGCCTATTGGTTGTGGTCAGAGGGCTTGTTGGCGCCAGTGTCTGGCAGTATCGCCTCTGTCAGTGCGCCCCAGGGCAGCTGTGGCTACAACGTGGCTTGCCATCACCAGTGTGTGAATGTGAGTGTGAATGACTGAATCTAGCCTAAAGCGCTTTGGGGTCTAAGTAAAACGCTATACAAATACAGGGCACTTACCATTTAGTTCTCTGATATTTTAGCTGATTTATTCCATTCCTGAGATACTATGTAGACAGCATTAAGTTAGTTTTAGCATGTTTTGCTATTAATTCAGCATCACAAGCCTATATAGTAAAAAGGATCAGTAAATTAACTCTTTATAAGATCATTCTGCTTGACCTGTTAGAATATTTTTTTAAATTAATATGAGTAGGTTGTACTGCAACTTAACCTTTAATTGAGGCTATGATAAAGTGAGGTGCTCTTGGTGTGATCAGCTCACAGTGAGTAAAAAAATGCTGTGATACTGTGAATTGTGACATAAATACAACAGTATCAACTTCTTTTGGCTGTACAGTTTTGTGAGTCTTCATTCAAAACATAAAGTAGTCAAATCATTATCTTATATAGACAGTATATTGTCCAGTTGCACTTAACTACACAATATAAATGTAATTTCAACACCACTTCCAGCCTGAACTGCTGATGAAAGGCAGGACATACGGATGCCTTCATGTTGCATACAACAAATTCTGACCCTACTATCTGAAAGTTGCAGCTGAAATGGAGACTCATTAGTTCAGGAAAAGTTTTTCTAATCTCCCATTGTCCACTTTTAGTGAGTCAGTGCAGATTACCTCCCTTTTCTGTGCTGATCTGATAGGAGTGGCACCTGGTTTGGTCTACTGCCCATCTGGTACAGGGTTCAGTGTGTTCAGCATTCAGGGATCGTATTCTGCTTGGTTATGACGGTTGGTTATTTGAGCTTCTGATGCCTTTTCATTATAACAAACTAGTCTGATTAATCTCCTTTAACTTCTGAGATCAACAAGGCATTTCCATCCACACATCCACATCCCTGAACATTCACCCAAATCCGTGATAATAAGAAAAGATCTGCAGCTAAGATGTTGGTGCAGAATGCCAAAAGGCTTTTATAGAGGTGATGAGTTTCTGCTGTTTGGAAATTCGGAAAAGAGTTGTTGAGATGTATGAAATACCATAACATTTGAAACATAGTTTTGCCTATGAGTTTTATTCAAACCAAATTATATAACGACTGCAAAACAGACTAAATGTTTATTTTCATTCCTAAATTTTAAACTTCAGATTGTCGCTTTATTGCAGGAACTTCATTGTTTTGTTTACAGCATATTAGCTATGACAAATGAGGCTACCCTAACTAGCAGTATATCATTGACTTGTAAAAATGGAAGGATATTACAATAGTACATATATTAGTAGTGAAAGAGCAAAAAGGACAATTAGATAACAGAATAAAGCAATAAAGGTCATTTTCTAATTACTTTTTGTCTAATCTCTGCTCAGCCTACAATGGCAAATCAACACCTTTTCGTTTGCAGTTTCTCTCTGTGATTATGAGATCAGGTCTTCCTCCTTTATTTGAGGCTCTTGTTTTTCTTCTTTTGTCTTGTTCCAGTGTGAGATCCCCTTTTGTAGAGCTGGAGTTGTTAAATAATATTACTCTTCAGCTGCTGTTGTTTTAATCTTATAGTGCTTTAGTGAGTCCAGGCTGGAATTTGGGCATTTCGATTTACTGAGTGATATATCTATTAATAGTGTCATAGTTCCTCACTTGCTGATAATACAAATTCTTTTGTTTTGTTTTTACAAATTCCTTCTAATTACTCGTTATTTGTTGTCTTTGAACTCTCAATTCAATCAAGACATAACCAGATTTTGCAGTGATTTGCTTAAATAAACAATTGTTATAAACAATTCTCTAATACTTAATAAACCACTTTATTGAATGGTTTCCAATAGGTTTTGTGTTGCCAGATCATTATGGCTCAACAGTGTGGAAATAAATTCCTTATTTATTTATTTTTTAAAGCATCAAAGCCGATGGCCAGCCAAAACATTTTAAGCTGAATACAGAAGTCATGCAGCCCTAAATGGCCATTTCGGATTGTTCTCACAGTTTTAACGCTGTTTGTGAAAAGCTGCTAATGGCTCAGACAGTGGGCAGATGTGGATGAGCTGGGTTTAATGCAAAAAGTTATATAACAATGGAATGGTTCATTGTTTGTGCCTGTTTAACGTGCATACACTAATTTAGAGCTAATCTTACTGGACAAATGGCCACAACTAAAAATGTCAATTTATTTTATTGTAATTTTATATGATAGACAAAGGTTGAACCTACCAGTGGATCATTTCCTTTCGTGGATTTGTCTATATAGTTCTGCAAATCTACTAACAGAAATCTTTATCCATTCTTCTAGGGATGGACTGGTTTAAAAATATTAGCCAATATCTATTTCATATTAATTAATATTATTTCTGCAGTTATGGTCGATAGCGGATATTTAAAGATATTATATATATATATATATTGTGTTTCTCTACACCTCTGACATCTTGTAAAAGCAACCACATCACCTACCTACATTTTGCTGCACTTCTTGAGTTTAACACTCCCAGAATCCTGTATGGTCTCACATCACCAAACAAATACCAACAACCCCGTAACAACCAAAGCCCCAAAACACATACTTCTAACAGCAACAAGGCAGTAATAAACATTGGTTGTTAGCATACCGATACAGATGTGTTGAAAAATTTCTATCCTCATCTGATACCAATGTTGATGTAGATAGATTTAGAATCCTTATATTCTTCTTTGCAAAAGAGCTCAAGCTTACTCAAAGTGAATGAAGAACATCTGTCAACATTCTTTTTTTGGCCCCTTTTTCATTATTTTAAATAATTCTTGAAAATATTGATCTTTGAGTGGGCTGTTTAAACACATAAATCTGCCTATGATTAAACCACTCCATTGTTGCTCTGTCTACAGTTTTCGTGTTGCCTGCTGGAAGGTGTTTCAATTTTAAGTCTTTGAAAGCCTCTAAAAGGTTTTGTTCCTGCAGTATTTTCAAGTTTTGTGTGGGTTGTGTATTTGTGTATACCTTTGATCAATTCTGGTGAGCATATTGGTTCATGTTGAAGAAAAGTATCCACCGTGAAGATTAAGTGTTCAATTTTACATCAAACCAGAGTAAACTGGAAAAGGGATTTAATTTGGTATTTGCATTTCTTTCAATGTGGACTTCATACTTCCCACTCTTCCACATAGGTAATCTTTTTTAAGAGTAACATTATTAGTTGTCCTGTTGACAGATTCTCCGACCTGAATTGTGGATTTCTGTAGCTCTTATTGACTTCCTGGCTGGTTCTCTTAATTAATTGTCCCATTGCCCAGCCTGTCAGTTTAGGATTATGTTTAAACGTTTTGGACAATGGGATTGAACAGAGCTTGTAGATATTCAAAGCTTGGGATAATACTTTACAATTTAACCCCTAATTTAAACATCTGCACATTTTTATCCCAGAGCCATGTGGTGTCTTTCTTGGGTTACATTACAGTGGTTGTTAACCAGTATTCTCTTGCAAATCTCTGATATCTTTACAGAGCAGCAGGATTTATACTGAGATTAAATTAGTCTCAGGTAAACTCTTTTCACTGGCAAAAGTTCTGGGGACAATTGATCGTACTGTATGTAATTTTATGGTATTAGAATGAAGGGGGTAGAATACAAAAGCACTGAAGAAATGTTATTGCTGACATTACTGCTTCCAGATTTCCCACAGCTAAAACGTTTTGGAAATAATGATTTGCTCCTGTAAAATTGATATGAGTGTATCTTTGTGTGCATTTGATGAGTTCCACTAAATGAGCAGTGCAGTAGCAGTGAGACAGCCTTGAGGTCAGCACATGGGCGTGCAGGCTGCCCTGCTGCTGTTTGGGGTTAATAACTCTGAGAGGACTGAAAAAATCACAAAAATCCACCTCGTGTACTTAGCAACAACTGCACTGTGTGAACTTCCAACCTCGAACTCGTCTGTCTGGATGTAAGCCCTCAGATCAGTTATTTATATCTGTTATGATTAAGTTCAGTGGATAAATAGGGCAGCACATCTGCTTCATAGCTGAATGGATGAATGAAGTTATTTTTGCCTTGTTTTGTCTGTTCATGGATGGTGTGTGTACAAATTTTTTTTTTTAAGTTAGACGTTCTGTTAACACACTACATGTCTTAGTCCCTTCCTGTGTCCTTTCTGCTGTGTCCAACTGAGCCCAATCACATCTTCAGTGTGAAAATTGACATTTGAAATAGAGATGGACTGCAGCGAACTACTCTGCACTCTGTTGCCTCCTGAAAAGGTCAACTTGCTCTGAAGGATTGTGTGCTTCCAGCCGTTGCTCTGCAAGTTGTAGAGAAACAGGAGGTTTTCGGCTGCCCGCGTCATGTTTTTCTTGTTATGCTGCTTTGTGTTATTTTGGCCGATCACCCGGGGTGTCCCCTTTCCCTGCGAGAAAAGCAGTTGCTGAATCCAACTGAGCCGCTCTCCTCTTTGCTGAACTGTTTTGCTGGATGCTGTAATCACTTCAGTGCATGGCCAGATTACTGTCTGCTCCATATTGTCTGGTGGCGGGCCTCAGGATCGACGGGGGAGGGAGGCTCTTCTCTGATCTGCTGCTACATGAGGAAGATTACCTTTTTTATTAATGTATCCATCTGGACATTTGCTATTTTTGGTTGTTTGCCGCCTACGATTTAAGAAGGAACTGTAAAAATCTTTACAAAGATTTAAGTCTGAGTAGATTCTAACTGAGATAAGTCATATGTGTTGTATCTTAACAGCAGTTAGAGGACTGAATCTTACAGCTGGGTACTTAGATAATGCCCATGTTTTAGTGTGGAATTATTTTTATAATACGATAAATTGTTGTGTAATTTTGTTGGAAATTATTTTTGGGAATGGGATGATCTCCAATAAAGAAATTTCAGTATTCATAGGGGCCTGGCACCCCCCCCCCACACACACTCCCGCCCACCCTTCTGTGCGTCTTCCTCTCCGTCTCCTTCTGTCTCCTGTGCACTCCATGCAGAAATGATTTCCATTCCTGCTGAATTAATGAGGTTCTGCTGAACTGAGAAAAGGCAAGGGAAATGTGTACACACACAAAGGCACATAAAGAGGGAAACTCTCCCTTTCTCCCCTTTCTCTCTCTCTCTCTCTCTCTCTCTCTCTCTCTCTCTCTCTCTCTCTCTCTCTCTCTCATACACACACACACACACACACAGGCTATATGTCCACAGCCTTGTTTCAGTCTGCATTCACACTCACTGAAGCCTGGCCACTTTTTCTCTCTTTCAAAGCATGAACGTTGTGTTATTTTGTTTTAATGTAACTTTCTGGAAATGAGGACTGTGATGAAGCTGGACAAAAATCTGAACTCAATCTATTACATTGTCACACTGCTGCATATCTGCATTTCTATGTCGTATAAAAACGCATAGCTATAAGTACTCAGCGCGCCAGCATTTCATCTGATAGCGTGGCATCAGATGTGGTCTAAGGCAGGCTGCGAGAGAATTTTGTAATGTTGTGGAAAGATGCTGCCGTATGCAAATTGCGACTTAGAGATGCAAAACATAGCACACATGCACAACTGCTACTGAAGGTATCCCAGTGTGACCCAAATGTGGTAGCATTTACCTTATAGCAACAATATTGTATCTCTTGCTACGCTATGCAGACACTTTGTGTGTCACAATGAAGACTCACTCACTGTGGCATGCCAATTGCTTGGGTCACTGGACCAATTTCCTGATCAAATTGATCACCTCGGGGCACTCATGAACATATTGGTGCAACTTCAATGTCGAGCCAAGGCTTTGCAATTGATTTTTTTTTTTACTTAACTTGACATGATCATTTCTACCTATTCTGCATGCCTAGTTACTATTCACTTAATTTGTCGTCATCAACATAGGAGACTGATTTTAATTTCATAGACTATGGCTATAAATAAACTTAAGTTGACTCAGGCTTAATGTACTGATTATTTGAATAAAGTGTTTATTAAACGTAAATGGTAACATCTCAGTAGAGAAGAAACATTTAAGTTGATGTTAATTAATATAAATTTAACTCTTCTTAACTTCATTCACCCTTTTAAAGTAGTTTTAAATACATTTTCTCTCAGAATATGTCAAAAAATATCTAAAGTGCAGGGGTGGCAGCATCATAGTTTGGGTGTTTTGCAGTAGTAGGGACTATTTTCACTTCACAAAGTCATGATGAACAAACATATTGAAAATATCCCAGGAATAATTTAAGATATCAAACATATAGGGACTAATTTATCAACGGTTTGTGCTTGTTAAATCCCGCGCAAACCCGCAGCATTGCAAAAACAGGCTCTGACGGATCTATCAACACGGCACAGAGCGCAGTGCGCCTGTTAAACCCACAGCAAGTGCTTTTACTAGGGATGGGAATCTTATAACATCTCACGATTCAATTTGATTCCGATTCTTGGGGTGACGATTCGATTCAGAAACGATTCTCGATTCAGAAGCGATTCTCGATTCAAATATATATTTTTTTCTTAATCAATACTCTTTCATTCATCATCTGCGTTTGTAATACACACAACTTGATCTGCCAAGTGTCCGTGATGAAGTGAGCCATGAATGTATTAGGGCATTAACACAAAATGGATTTTACAACCTATGTTGAGAGAACTGGTTCAAAAGTAAAAAGACATGAAATTGCAACTGGACATCCAAGAAAATAATAATATGTATTTTTTTTGTTCTTTGGTACGTAGTAGAAAATACATTGAAAATATTTAGTATGCACCAAATGTTGCTTATCAACCATCATAATTGCATCATTGCTGGATGTTTATGTGTAGCTTATAAAGAAAGATCGCTCTTATATACTTGCCGATTTATAAAAATAAATAAAAAATACTTTAGCCAAGGGTGTCATTAGCCTGGAGAAGACCTTTTAGACGGCCCAAACATTTACCTTCAGCAAAGACGGGGTGGGCTGGATTTCTCTTTTGTCTTTCATTCTGAAGCTTTAGCCTAGCTAGCCTACGGCGCATCAGACCTGTCATGTGACGGTGGCCGTTGCATGACAAACACTACGCAAAGTGAAAATGTAAAAAGGTTCAGAAAATAAATTTTTTGAGAATCAATTTTCAAACATTTCGGATCGATTCTGAATCTTGTTAAATAGGAATCGAGATTCAGACGTGAATCGATTTATCCTCACACCCCTAGCTTTTATCCTTGATGAATATGCAATCTGCTTGGCAAATAAGTAGACATTCCAGGCGCAGTGCGATTTACTAAGCATTAAAATGTTTGTGCCACATATTTTAGCGTCTATTTTTAACACTTATGAAAAGCATGTCTTAATTGTACGCTACCACATTAAACATGAGTTTATTATTTACAAACAAAAATTGTTATTCACACACATTATAAATTAAGATAAATGAACACTTTAATGGCCATAAACCTCAGAGTTATGTAAATATTTACCAGTTTTTCCCTAAAGATGCATCATAACTCACTGCGCGCTTATCATGTTTCCACCTGGTAAAGATGGGCTGAGCGCACACGATCCTAGTGGAGACTCATTACTTTCCCCCATAGTGGTTAACCTTCCTGGAGTCCAATTAATAAAATGTAGTAATCGTATACAATACCACAATGGTAACTGGCATTATAGACGACATTTTAAAAACAAAACTCAGACATGCTGTAGTTTTTTTCATTCTAACCCTCCAAAACCATGTGTGCATGCAGCAGAGAGCAAAGCATGTATACCGCATTAATTACATTTATTACTGACAAACCAACAACATTTATCATAATTTTTGTGCCAAAGACGCATTATGGATCCATGCGCATTATTCCTCATCTCTCTAGCCGTGGTGCAGCTCGCATTAGCGGCTGGAAACTCCTCATTTGAATACCGCTCCTTGAGCCTGTTGAGAATTTCTCACGCAATCCTAGTAAATTACCTACAAACTAAGGACAACCCACTCACACAAATTTTTAGCACTGCACGCAATTTTGCGGCCATTATCAGAAATCTTGATAAATCGCGCCCTATAGAGTTAAATATACTATATATATGTGACAGTGTGGAGGTCCTGTCACAATGGCTCCAATTGATGATGTGCCCTGGCTACTTGGCCACAGGGAAATCCCTTTGGCTGAATGGTTAGCGCGCATGACTCTCACCTGGGAGTCATAGGATTGAAGCCCGCCGGGCCCTCGTTCTGTACCTTGCCACATATAGGTCCCATTCTGAAGTTTTGATCTATGTTCCATAAAGAAAATTATGGACAGAATTTTGAAAAAGGTGTCTGTAAGTAAGACCAACAGCAAACTGGACTCAGTAACACCTGTTTGCATCCAACATACTTTGAAATCTTTTATAATGTTAATTGTTAAACTAGAGCTGCCAACATGTTCTAAACTGGTCCTTCAAATAAAAGTTAAAACTGGCCTAGTTTTCCACAGCCAAAGAGTCACCTCAGAGTCACATCATTTCCTCATTTAGACTTTCCTTTTTAATAAATGTTTGACCCTTCCTGGGTTGTATTCTGTATTTCTTTAAAAGACCACATGCAGAGAGATAGAACCATTTTTTTCACAAAATTTATTTCTTTTGATTTGTTATCCTTGCAACCCGCTGTCTCAGTATCACCAGATTCGTTTAAAGCAGCAGTCAGAGTTAGTGTATGGTCTTTACAACACCAATCTCTGATCTATATTTATTAATGGAGTTTCCAAGAATGTTTATAGATTCAATACCAAGATATAGAACCAGGGCTGAGAGAATAAGTAACCAATCACTGGAACCAGTTTGGTGGAAAGTCCCTGTTGAAGCTAAAAAAAAATCCACATGTGGCTTTTCGGTGTAGCACAACTATAAAGGCATTCTCACTTACATAAATCAGCGACCAGGGCTGGCTCAGCCACCATGGAAACACTCCAATATGTGTATTAAACATTACAACACTTTGGGGTTGTTGATGTTCTCTACTTTATACTCTTGAATACACAGAACCCCATTCAGAGATTGGTTGTCTCCCTCTCTGAACCACTCCCTGAGTCTAATTTTCATTGACTGAAAAGCTGCACATAAAGAACCCAGCATACACACAGCTCTAAAGGCCCAACATGACGATGGCCGGCTCGAACCGGCCTTGTTAATTATGAACGCAGACAGTGGAAGAAGGCACATGAAGGAGGATGCAGTCAAAGGCATGTGATTGCGGTGTGTGCAGCTGTTGTTATTCGCCAGTCAGCGTGCTTCACTGAGGAACCGTCAAGAATCATCCGAACAAAGACAAGTAGAAAGCGCTGGATGATTTTTGGTCAGATTCCTTTTCTTTGAGCTGATCTTTGCTTCACTGTGGAGTCTTAAGGTGTGCTGCAGGGACATAAACACAAAAACTGTCTGCATAAGGGGATGTTTTTTCTTCTGGTAATGCTCCTTTTTCCACCTTTTTTACTTTTCTTATTCATTAAATGCACATGATCATACACATTCATCTCAGAACTCTATACGAGTAACTTTTCCTCTCCTCGCTCTCTGCTGTCTCTGTGCCTTTCTTCCCCATTTATCATCACCCAAGCTAAAAAAAAACTGTCTATGTTTTCTGCTTTATTATTATTTTTGCTTCTTCTATTTGCTTATTTCTTCGTTGCCCTCTCTCTGTTTTGATCCCAGGCAACCAGTCAGCAGTCAATAATCTGTTAAACAGCATTGATCTCCACCATTTAGTTTTCTGGCCGGCTACTTAGGTTGTAAAGCTGATCAATGACTTTGAATGGGAACCACCAAGATAGACGATTGACTGCTGGGACGCGCTCTGCAATCATATCATTTGTCTTCATTTGCTGTTCAATTATTTGTGGTAATGGCTGCTGTCAAAAACGGCCTCATGCTGGTCGTGCAAAGGCATGCCGAGTTTGAAAGTGCCAGCATGCCACACTCACCTTCCTCCTTTTGTCTCAACCAGGCTGGAAAGACAAGAAGGAAAAGACATTATATAATAAACAGCATGAGGAGGGGTCATTTCACATATCATAGGCATAGGATCAAGTTCCTGTATGTGTGTGTGTGTGTCTGTGCGTGTGTGTGTTAGAGGAGACTATACACACTGACCTCATAGAGTTTGACCTATGAGTGCATACAGATGGTGCCCATGGATGAATGTGTATATGAAGTCTGACCCAGACTGGATTTCCTCTTCCCCAGAGCCCCTTCCTGAAATCATCAATCACCTCTTGTAGGACACGGTAGTGTGTGCCCTCGTATGCATGTGGAGTGTGGGGGGGCTTTTTCTACTTTTTGTAAGCTTCATTAAGCACTGCAATATATGATCTTATACTTTTAATTTCTAAAATGAAATTTAGTTGAAAATATAAATGTTCTCAAAAATTAAAACTTAGGGTATCAGGAGGTTTTAGTCTCATAGACATTTTTCACAATTACATACTATAAAAGGTAAAAAAGTGGAATTTCAAAAATAATTTGTTCAAGTAATCAGAAATTATTAGCTTTTATATTATCAACAAAATATATTAAAATCCGGGTACTCACACTTCCACCATGTCAATCTTTGAGTAAAACTTTTCATTGGTAGATAGCCACAGATTTAATTCTGTTTTTCAGACAGAGTTAACCATCTTTTATGACATGTTTTTTCAACATTTGATCTAATTTAAAGTAAATATATAGACTTGGACCCCCAAAAGTGTTGTTACATTAAAGGAGAAATTTGAAATCTGAAGTTTTCTGTCCAGGAAAATCTATCTTTAAAATGAGTAAGAACCCTTAAAATGGTCATCAAAGGCAGTGATCGAACCAATCAGAGCTCTCCTTCCCTGCATGTGATCAGAGCCTGGAACTTGTGCGAGCGGATTAACTGTTGGACATTCACAAAGAACAAGCTGTTTTAGGTCAGTACGATCAGTGAAGCGCTGCAGTGTCGGGGATCTGATTTCACATCTCCTGTGTGAGGATAAAACTTATGTTTCATACTGATATGTGTGTATCGTAATTGGTTAGTTGTCTATCAGACTGCAGGTAGCAGCTGCAGATGGGTTAACTGGTAAAATAAATGGCTTCACAAAAATGTCTTTTGCAGCCACCCTCAAACTCCCTTTAGTGCTTCGTGTTTTCCTATTGTATATCTCCTTTATTTCTTGTATTAAATTCAGTCAGAGGATCGTTTTTAGCATTCGTCAAAAGTTTTACCTTTTTCTGCATTTGTTGTTTATTTGCACCACATAGCTGGGATGTAAATGAAGTTTTTTCTGAACGATAGTACAGATAATCTTGAGCGCTTGCATGATAGAGAATGATTGCCTGTTACTAGACCACCTGCATGAATAAATTAATGATAAATTACATAAATGAATAAACATTATAATTACCACATAAATGAATAAACATTATAATTACCACATTATCTGTTGTTTTAACAACTTGCAGATGTTTGTTTTTTTCTATTACTCTTTGAGTTTAGGTTGTATTTGAACATTAAAAAAGCCACCTCTGCTGATTTCTGTCTGCTTTCTACTTCGGGGGTTTTATGATGCTCTTTCGGAGGAATCCAACTCTCGCTCACATCCATCCTCGCTGGCTCATCTGGCACTACTTCCCTCCAACTCTTCTCCTTGCTACTGTAACTCTTTTCTAAAGTCTTTCTCCTTTCTTCTGCCTCTTCCACCTCCCTTGGTTTTATTAGGAGAAGGGTATACCCCCACCCCCCTACTTGTTTGAAGTAGCCTGCTCATATATCACAGCCTTTTCCATTCAGGATATCCTCCCTCTTCCTGCCTGTCCCCTCTCTTTCTGCCCCCCATCTCTAGAGTGATTAACCGGAGGGTCGGTTTGGGGGTGGGGGAACCTGTTAACTCTATTTCGTTTCTACTCTTGAACACCCAGTGGACCGGTTCCCCCTTCACACACACAGTCTGCAGGCTTTAAGTGTGTTACAGCAATAAGATTAGACCTCAGTTTAGGCATTTATAGTTTTTTGGGGTTTGATTAGATGAAGTGGAAGCTTATTTTTACAACTTAGTTGATTTTGCTGATTATATTTTGAATGAAAAAGTCAGACATAATGAAACTGGCTATAAAAGCACGTTGAGGCTATGGCGGAAAGTAAGAATTGTAGCTTAGTGTGTTTGTGCTGATTATTTTAATTTCAGCTGGCTAAAGAGATCCAGTGTTGCTCCACTTTACACTTTTGTCCTGAAATTCAGCAAATTTACATTAAATTAAGCTTTAACTATCAGCAGGCAACTCTCTGATTATTGAAACTGTCATATGCACAAATTGACTTGATTATCTTATTTGCATAAAGGTCGTAATTGTAGCTAAACTCGATTAAAAGGATGAGATGCTCATCAGTGAGGCGAATAACTCTTTCTGTCATTGCTTTAATTTTGCGCTAGGCCCCCCGTAGCCAGAGCTGATGGTAAGAGATTATTATTACTTTCATGTGAGAGCAGTCATCTTTTTTTAAGTTTACTTTTGTGGAAGTTTCTTTGCTGGCTGTGTTTTTCTACACAGTTTTTTTTTCCATCCCAGGTTTGTGTCATTAACAAACTGTCTTTAATCACTGACCTATTTTAAGTGACCATACATTTGTGCACACTATTTTGGGTTTACTCAGATGTAGCCATTATCTATCCAATGCGGGGTTGCAGGGTGGCTGGTGCCTATCTCCAGCAATCATCGGGCGAGAAGCCGGGTACACCCTGGTCAGGTTGGCAGACCAGGGCAACAATAGAAAGGATAAACAAGCATGCACGCACACACCTAAGGACAATTTAGAAAGATCATTTAACCTAACAGTCTTTTTTTTACTGTGGGAGGAAGCCTGAGTACCCAGAGAAGCACAGAGAGAACATTCAAACTCCACACAGAAATACCCCGGGCCGGGATTCGAACTCAAGTATTTGTTGCTGCAAGGCAACTGTGGTAAAAACTTTCCTTTTAACTGAGAAAAATGTTACCTTCTAAGAATAAATTTTTATATTTTTTCTAAACAAAAAAATCTCACAAGAAAAAAAGGGAAATTCTGCATATTTGAACTAAACTTTTGTCGAATCTTGCATCACTTTGCTTCCAAACATAGCAGTCTACGATACCTTTCTTTACACCTCCGCATGATAAATCTATATCAATATTATTCAGTGTACTTGTCTTAAATATATTCGCAGATTTATGTTATTCTTATCAAGGCCAGATTCAGTTCACTCAGGTTAAAACTGAATTCATTCATGTTCTTAGTTCACAACCTGAATATTTGGAGTAAGTTGAAGGTTCCCTTCTGAACTGTGTCTTATTCGTAGGGGGACAACTAGAAGAGATAAAAAGACCTATACACTTGTCTAGGAGTACTTTCTGTATGAATTATTACCCAGAGTTAATTAAAGCAATAGCTCTGTCAAACATTCAGTTCAGGGAGATAGGCTAACAAGACAAAAAACACTGGGCTAGAAGTAGCAAAAAAGAAAGAGAGAAATTATACAAAGTTATTGGCAGCAATACTCTGTCAGTAGCACAGAATCTCCAGGTAGGAGTAGTTTCTCTTGAAGGTAAAACAAAGAACGTGAACCTGTGTGAAATTTGAGTTTTAGCTCTATCAATGATTCCATTCAGAAACAAGAAACACCCAGACAAAAAAAGGTTTGAATGAGGCTTACCTTCTATGAAAAGAAAAAGAGAGAGAAAAGAAATTTAAGAAGTAATGGGATGAACTACAATTACCTTTGTACATGCAGAACTTATTCCTAATAATTTCCCAAATTATATATACCAGAGATCTATACTGAATTTCGCTGAAGTTGTGATTGATTATCCATCACATTGTAAAGCCTTTCTGTGAAACTAGTTGGCAGGAGGACGTTTAATGGTATTATAACTTTGTGATAATAACACCCACTGATGTTTGAGGAGTGACAGTTTAATCTATCTCATCATCGCCCTCCATCAGTCCGACTCTATTGATGAGGTCCAAACACAACATTCTTCCCTTCTTCTTCGCCCTTTTTATTATTAGAGGAAATGGTCGTAAGCAGGGGAAGTTGGGGAGCAGCAGTTTCAGGTTAAAACAAAACAAGCTAAATGATTCAAAACTGATGAGCCATGAGGGAAATGAGACTTCTTCCCTGAAATTTCACGTGAAATAAATTTCATCGTTGCAACAATATGAGGGCGTGCTTTGGCATCGCTTCCTGTTTATTCGCTGCCAGCATTGCCCTGCTGTCCTTCATATAGCTCCCCCTTGTAACACAGTTTATTTGACTCTCATTCGTCCTTATTATCTGTTCCTTTATGTGATTCATTATTCCCTTTGCCTCTTTTCATGCTCCTTTAATGCAGATGCCTCACTACATTTTTTCCTAGTTTCCCTCCTTCTTTCCTTCTTGTTTTTCCTCTTTCCGTTGCCCTTGTTGTCATTTATCTACTTCCCCCAATCCTATGCTTCTTGCACCCCTCCTTGTTTCTATTTCCGTTTTTCCTGTCTTGCTTTTCTTTGTCTCCATCATTCTTCCCTTTTTATTCCTCCGCCCATCCCTCCTTCTTTCCTCCTCTACATCTCTGCATCCCTCCATCCCTGACGCTCTTCAGCTCAGGACAAGGAGGTGAAAGCCAAGCGGATTACAGTGGCAGTTTAATCTGGCTGACCCGCCAAGGGATTGCTCTCTACTTTGCAGGGAGGTTGCAGGGCTGGAGGGCAACTGGGCTGAGTTTGTTGGGGAGCCGAGGGGAGGGGAGCGCAAGGGGGGGAAACGAAGGTATTGGGTGGTGGGGGGAGAGGGTGGGAGAAAAAGGAGAAAGGTAGAGGAGAGGGAAAAAGATGGAGTTAATTTAAAGAATTTTTCTTTTTCTTCCTTTTGCTGCTGTTCTAAAATGCTCTCCAGGACAGGACTGTTTGCATGCACATGAGGATGCATGTGTGTGTGTGATGCTGCAGAGGTGGGGGAAGGGTCCCTGTTGTTATTAAAAGATGGAATATTAATGCTACTTTCTCTCTAATTTCTTTCCATCTGTCGTCAACTTGTCCTCTGCATGCTTGTCTGTGTGCATGCGTGTGTGTGTGTGTGTGCCAGTGAAAAGATGCTCTTCAGATATTAGCAGACAATTAGTCTGTGCTCTGTTTCAAAGACAAAACACAAAAATGTCCTTGGTGTTTCTTTTTTCTTTTCTTCTAAAAGCATCAAAATCTTATTTTACTCCACTGTGTCAAAGTCATTCAGACTCACACAGCTTTGATTTACATTTGGAGCTCTGGCTGAGGTCTCAATAAATTTATCAGTTTACCAGATTCTATTGTTGTTAGCTGTGGGTCATTTGTGTGTATTTTTAAAAGCTATTTTTAATCTCTTTAAACTTGAAAATGAAGCGCAAGGATAAACAGTACGGGTGCACATTAGGCATTTGGTTTTGGTTTAGGTTTTGGCTTGTGTGTTTTATCTATCTGGGTAGGGGTGTGTTTTCACATGTAGTCAGGAAATCTTTACCCTGTAAGATAAAACAATCAAGTTTTTTAAAACATTTTTTTTTTGTTTAGGGACCAAACACTTCTGCCTACTATAACTTGATGGATTTGGTTTTACGCTGTAGCCACATTCACACATTCACACACATTCATGCACCGAGCTCAGTAGGCATCTTGGGGTTAAGTGCCTTGTCCAGGGACACATTGACATGTAAAAGGAGGAAGCTGGAATTGACCTAAAACCCTCCGATTGAAAGACAACTTTGAATGAACTAATTTCTAAACAAAATGTTCTCAAAATCTGCTGCTTGGTTTGATTTGACTTGGAAAATGAGGTAAGGGCCATAATTTCTGGTTCACCTTTTCTTCTATACTTCAGAAATATCATGCGCCTGACATGTATGACATCCATTCATCCATTTTCTGAACCGCTTATTCCTCAAGGGGTCGCTGGGGGGCTGGTGCCTATCTCCAGCTGTCAACGGGCGAGAGGTGGGGTACACCCTGGACAGGTCGCCAGTCCATCACAGGACATGTATGACAGTATTACCATTCTTTTAAATATCTGTTGTTGTCACGTCTGTGTCTTAAAGTCTTACAGGGTAAACAATGAAAGATTACAGAAGATGTGTGAATGCGACATTTGTACAGAAGAAAAATACACCTAACGCAAATTACCTTCTGTTTGTATGATAATAGAGGTTAAAAATAAAAATTCACCATTCAGAATGTCTGGCTGATATTCAGTTTCTGTTTTCAATGCTTTGACCTGCCAAGAAAGATTTTAACTGGTTCAGCTTTTTTTTTTTTACTTTCAGCAGATATAAGAAAAGATTAAAATAATTATTTCTTGCCTTCCACACTGATCGTTTATTTAAAAAAGGTAAGATGCTTACAGAGTTTTAATCATGTTTCATACTACTGATCTGTGTGGTTAGCTTGTCTAGATAGCGTGAGTAAAACTAAAGTTAGTGTGTATTCCCCACAGAATGTAGATCCTTACACTGATTATGAGGTTTCAAAAAGGTCACCACATTTCCAAATCCAATATCTTTCATCACAGTAAGGCCTAGTTTTTTACTTCTCCTCCTACATCACAACATATGGATGCAACGCAATTATCCATCGACGCAAGGGCTGTCCGTCACGTCCGGAGTAGAGCCCAATTTTCTATCCATCTCTGTCAACGGAGAGAGCTCCGCTGTGATTGGTCAGCTCAACAATAGCCAGAGAACATCATTTCATCAGAATGGTGCTCAATAGTTTATATAATCAGTGATCAATGCAACTTTTGGGCACTAGATGCTTTATATTTAAAGGGCAATTTATCTAATGTGGTGTTTTGGTGATTATGTACACAAGGAGGTGTAGAGAGCAACAAAACAGTATTTTTACACGCACCGGGACATCCAGATCTACCAGCTCCCGGGTCCAGATCCCGCACCATGCAGAGCGCCAAGATCTGGGGCCCAGCCAATACCGGACAGCTCCCCCAGAGGAACCGGCCAGGCAGTAGAACTCATGGAACTGACAGGAGCTTGGGCGCCGGGCACGGTCCCCACCGATCCACCGGATGGCACCAACCTACTTTACAACCCCGGCACCCCCATAAGAGGTGTCCCAGTCAATCCAAGGAGGATGTCGGCCGGAAACAGCGGCCGCCCGACACACCGACCCACCCAGGACCAGCCAGACATGCACCGGAACCGAGCCACGCCGCATCCGGGACCCCGGCCCCAGGCATCGAGAGCCATCATCGACCAGCGGGCAGGACCATCCATCACCGACGGGGAGTGACTGAGGGGAAGAAGATGCAACAGGCCAGAGGGCAGCCAAACACCCAACCTGACAAGTAGACATAGACAGACAAAGACACTCATACGTACCCTCCCTCTCATGCGCACACATTCTTACATATACAGGACACACGAAAAAAGGACGCTTTACACTCATTCATACACCCCATACATACTCCATACTCTCAGGCCCCGGGACAGACGCCCCGATAGAGCACCCTGCCCCTGCACCCGGGAGACGGACCCCTTGCCCACCAGGACGGGGACAAGCAGACCGCCAAGGCTCCCACCCCGGCAAGAGTAGCCCACTAGCCTAGGTCCCCGACCAGACGACCTGATAATCTACCCGGCTCCAACCCCTGATGGTCCAACTGAGTTAATTTTAAAACCCTCTGTGATACTTGAGATTGCTAACATTGAGTCTTCTTCCCTCAGTGACCTTAAATCCTGTTTCCAGTGTGACCTGGTATTGATTAGCATGGTGCATTCACTGTTTGAGAAAAAATAAGAATTTTGATTCTCTGAGTAGTGGCCATCAGTGGCCAGGACCCATTAAGCTGAAATTCAACCATTTGGGGATCACCCTCCAAGTTCTAAGTGCATCTCTAGTAGGGCTGCACGATTGTGACCAAAATAATAATCACGATTATTTTGATCAGTATTGTAATCACAATTATTAATCATGATCATTCATCCAGTCCTGTAAAATATCTATTTTTATTGCACCAATTATAAACATACAATGTTGCAAAACAAATGTGTGAAAAATAAAACTTTAGATTAGAATAGACGATAAATAATGCAAAAAACCAAACAAAAACAAACTCCAATACTTCTTCTATGATTTCGGGGCGTCCGCTGCATTGTGGGATAGCGTAGCATCCACCGGCTGCTTACTGTGGCAGTAGTATACTTTCTTCTTACTAGTAAGATCCATAATGGAGATTTGGATCTACTACATTGCTCAAATGCTCCTTTTCATCTGCTACGTAGCAAGCGTATGTGCGCTGTGTTTATTTGGGCAACTTAATTAAACTTTAGCCTTGTTTGCCCCCTGGTGGCTCGTAAAATATTGATTGAGTCGGTGTGTGATAAAGAAGAAAGCAGAAGAGCTCGCATTTTGAATGTAAATATCGTGACGATCAGGTTCATTTAATTGTGTCAACTAAAATCGTGATCGCGATCAATTGTGCAGCCCTAATCTCTAGTTTAAAACTGACTGCCTTTGTGGTCGCACAGGACATGAATTCTTATTTACTGTCAAATACAGGACAGAAGAAAACTAAGCTGGTATGTGGTTTGGAGGTTTGTACCTGCTGCATCTGCAGAAAACTAATGACATATTTGTATATTGTACCTTATAATATGAGGATCTGTCATTTTATGTGCCTAGTACTTCAACATCATGGCTTAATGGTTGTTTTTTCTAATCAGGTATTGTACAATTGACTTTAGAATGTATACTAGCAAAGAAATGTAAAAACTGTACCTCTTGCACAGGTGATATCTTGTAATAATACCCTAACAGAATTCAGCGAGCTCCTGAGAGCGGCCCATTCTTTCATAAATGTTTGTAGAAACAGTTTACATGCCATGATATTGCATTTTATACACCTGTGGCCTTGGAAGTGGTCTGAGTTCAGCGGTTTGGATGAGTGAGCGAATACTTGCGGCAGCATGGTATACCTCATGATTTGATCAAATATATATAATTCTATGATGAACATTATCATTCTGCTTGGATTGGTGAACCTTTGAGACAAACGGTTTGAGAGTGTGTTTAACTCTGTTTGTGGTGAAAAACAGCATTTTGATCAGTCATTTTTTACAAAGTAGCTGTGTCTTTAAAACTTCTGGTTCTTTACAGAAAAGACACACATACAAACACATATGTATATATTTATCTTTAGGAATACACAACTGTGGAGTTTCAACAGTGGGCTTGGGCTTTAAGATGTGTTCCTGCTTCATCTTAGCTGTGTCAATTAGAAAAATCATTAATAAAACCTTGTAGAACTTTAACCAGGGATGCATCTAAAAAGTTGAAGGACACCGGCCATCAATGACTGGAGTTTGAGTTTGCCGCTGTAGAGGCTCTGTCTTCTCTATGCGAATGGGCTTAAAACACTCAGCGAACCACTCAATGCATCCACCCTAAATAGCCATACGTTTTTCCTAACAGCTCCACTAATGCACTCCAGGCAGCTATTTTTAATTAATCTGTGATGTTTGGACAGGCTCAAAACAAAAGTTTACTCTTTTCTCCAACTGGAGCTAATTTTGTTGCCACACCTCACTGATCGAGAGAAAAAAAGTAATGTTCCAGTCAAGGGGATCTGCTTTCATTAAGCAGGGTGCTAGTTAAGCAGTTGTTAAAACACAAAATGATCACAGTTCAGACATTAAGTGTCTTACTTAACCTGCGCGTCAAGTGGAAGCAGACAAAACGCGGCAGCTGTGGCATATGGAAGTGGCTCTGACAACTCTGTACGGTTTTAATGTCTTAAATGGCTTCTTGTACAGTGGTGAATGCAGCGTTGGGGTCTGAGGCAAGCTGCGTCTGCGGGTCTGTGTGCCTCGACAAAGCCTTTCATGTCCCTCATATCAGCCTGCCTTTCATCAGTCCACCCCCTGCTAGGCTGTTTCAGAGGAGGGGTCCAGTCGGGGAGTCGGATTAGCTTACGACTGGTGCTTGTCCAGATTCTGATTCTAAAGGGGGCTTAAACTGAGTTTGGCTAAGAAGAAGAAAAAATTATGGAAGGAGCAGGAGGGAAGCGAGGGAAAGAAAACGGCTTTTGGGGTGGTGGGGGGAGCGGCTCCTCTTCAGTTGTTTACCTTGCAATTAATGTGCAAGATTGACCTGTGACAGATGAGAAGAGAATGTCAAGTGTGTTAAGTGTTTTCCAACACGGATGAAGATCAGGAATTCGTTGGACTTTTTACTTTGTGGGCGAGGGCTTAGAGAGCCGGTCAACACCTTCAATTATGATATAGGTTTGTGCTGAGAAATTTAAGGCAACGAGCAGGATTAATTAAACCTACACCAATACACCTGATTGCAGCTTGCATGTAACATCTTATTACTCTTATCGCATATGAATACCTATTATCTTTCTTTTAACCACTGTGTATTATTAGATTAAAATTCTGTTGCGTTATGGTGTTTAGCAAGAATTTAAAAAATAATAATAATTGTTAGGTTCAGTGCAATCACTGACCTATTCTTAATGGTGTTTGCATAGCAAGTCTTTGGAAAGTAAAATTAATTTTGACTTTAAAGCAGTTGCAGGGGACTAGATGCAGTCTACTACTACAGATACAGTTGCTAATAAAGCTGAACTCCAATTTTTGCATATAGAATAAACACAGAACGACGCAAACAAACATTCTCTCAAAATACAAACACAATTAAATAGGCATAATAGCCTTGACCAAACAATGTGAAAAAATTCGGTAAACCATTATTTTATTTTATTATTTTTTATTAATTTATAATCATATCAACTCAATACCCCAATAATAATATACTCACATGTCATTCAGGTACACACACACATACTTCTGCACAGCAATCCCTAGTTTTTCTGGTTAGGAAGAACTGATGTGTTCCAGGCTCAATTATAAAGAGAGTGTCAGTGTGTGCATTTGTTAATTGCTTTGTTAATTCTAGGAATTAATGCATTAATTATTGACATCCCTAACTTTTAGCAGTTTTTCTTTTGCAAAAACATAGCCATGCTAGCCCTTTCTGGTGATATAGGCCATCGCTCTTGGCAGATGGCATGCCTAGAGTTCATAGTGCTTGATATCTCCAGAAAAAAAAGGACAGAAAGCGAAATGTGCATTGTTTTTCGGTCTGGTTAGTACCGTTTATGTCAGAGATTGTGCTATTATGGAAGCAGATATCGGTACCCATCCCCAATCAAGATATGGTTGTCCACCTACTAAAATTGGCAAACTGGACGAGGAGAGCATTAATTAAAGAGGCACTGAAGAGGTTTGCGGTAACCCTGAAGGAGCTACAGAAATACAGAGTTCCAATTAAGTAGTAGTTGACTGTTCAACTTTTCTTTTGTTGTCTCTACACTTCTGGCCTTGAAGGAACAGTGGCTAGAAGTAAGCCCACGTTTAAACTAAAAAACGTTAAGAAATCCCATTTGCAGTTGGCCACACAGCCGAGATGTTCTAGTCAGATAGGATTGGGATGGACCATTTTTGCCTGGATCCTCGAACACACCATCCCCATCATTAAATTCGGTGATGGCTTCATAATGCTGCAGGGATCCCTTTCTTCAGCAGAGACATGGAAACTGGTCATAGTTGATGAAAGCTAAATAATGTTTATAGTGAAACTTTGCGAAACAATTGTTAAAAATATTAGAGAATCCAATTTTACCTTCGCATGTGAACAATGAAGACGTTCGGAGCCTTTTCTGTCTGTATGAAAATATTATCAGCTCTCCTAGTTTATTAATAGCAGTTCTGTTTTTCTTTACACTTTAAACTTAAATGTAATATTCTTAGCACTCCATGTGTCTGTTTTTCTGCGGGCTGCTTTCTCTCTGCAGAAACAACCTGAACGTTCACAGAGTCCTGCCGTAAAACACAATAACTGCTGCACTGCAAATGTCGTAAAGGCTGGAAAAGCTGCACCACTCAAAATGTAAAAAGATCTGCAGGTAAAGATAAAATAATCTTGAAAAATCTAATACCACAAAATGGTCAACTGTGAGTCATTAGGTGATCTGGGCTCCGCACTGTGAACCCATGTTTAATGTGTGAGTGGCAAACTGGTTACAGCTGAGACTCTGTCACTGTTTCGCTATGACCGCCGAAGGAAACTTTATTTTGGGTCACACCAGGTGCAAGCGTTTTAGGCTGGTTATATGATCTTAAGCCAATGTGTGTGTTTGTCTGTGCAAGCATATGAAGAGCTGTGATTGTGTACTGGGTCAAGCCTGTGTGAATGTGCCTGCTGGAGTCCAGGAAAGGTCAGACATTGGGTGGAGGTGCCAGGAATAGGGGTGTGAGATGCCTAGGTGTCTGCAAAGCTATCTGACACACACACACATCCACACACACGCGCACAAACACACACTCCAGTAAACACACTGAATACAAAGCTTTTGAACCCAAAGACGACACAGAAGCTGAATAAAGGGGAAGATAAAAAAAAAAATGTTTCTTTTCTCCATCTTCTCTGTCTGCTGCCTCTGAAACACATCTATACACGGCCCTGTTCTCTCCTCTCCTCTGGTCTCACGTAAACACCACTGCGTTCTCTAGATCTGGGATGCCTGAGGGACAGAGCGCAGACAGGAGCCCCGTCACCATGACAACAGCTTCTCTGAGACACCATTGGCTGAAGGCAGTTGAGGGAGGGGGAGGAGAAATAGAGTGAGAGAAGTGGGAGTAAGTTAAGCAAGGGGTAGAAAGACAGAAGGGGGCATGGCTCTATGTGTGTGTGTGAGTGTGTAGGTGTGTGTGTGTGTGAGAGAGAGAGAGAGAGAGAGAGAGAGAGAGAGATGTGTGTAGTAGAGAGGAGATAACGGAGGCAAACCACCCTGTGCATGTGTGTGTGTTTTCAGGTTCTCGTGCTGGAGCAGTAGAAGGGGGTGGGATAGAGGGCAGAGAGGAGATGTGGGAAAGGGGGGGTGGGGTGGGGCTGAGGAGAATCAAGAGGCCAGTGGGGGTGTAAAAGGGCGTGGAAGCATGTGTGTAAATGATCTTTTCTGGGTCGTATAATAAAATCTGCTGGTCAAGGTTTTGTGTAAATGACTGTGTACTTGCACGCATACGTACATGGCCGCATGCTTGCGTGTTGCCACTCAACCTCCAACACCATTTGGATTTCCGCAGGTTTCTTTTGAATGGATCTGTTTGTCAACAATAACTTTAGCTAGAGAAAGAAATCTGTATTGGACATTTATGTTGGGATTTCTCCACACTTCGAAAATGTCCAATAACAACTAGTGAATGCAAAAAGTTGCAAAAAGGAACATTGTTTCCATATATAACCTAAAATCTTTGACTGCATACATTAACCAAATATGTATATTAAGCTGTTGGGGATCCAAATTCAAAAAAACAAATGATTTTAAAAAACGTTTAATTGGTATCTAAATTTAGATTTCTTCCAGTTCGAAAACTGGAGGTTTGATTTCTACCCCTCCCATGTAGCAAGCTGTTTTTGAGGTAGATGCTGATGTGCAGATTGGCTGTGTGATGCTCTTTACTTTTTTCTGAATTAGTGAAAATTTCTCATGTTAACGAAGAAAATAGATTTTCTAAGACGTGCCAGAGCTAAAAGGTAGTTCTAAAAGCACATTGTAACATATCCTGTGACTTCTTAAACCATCTCAGCCACAACGCAGGAAGAGCGATCTTTTGTTTCCATGTCGAAGGCTCAGCTCAGTGCTTCTGCTTTGTTCAGCTGGTGGTAGAGAGCAGCAGTGAAGGAGCACATTCTCTGAGCTGCTTCTTCTTGTTACTAAGACAAGGGAGGCTTTGTTGGTGAAAATATAACAACGGATTAATAGGGCATGTCGGAAAATACAAAAATTTTTTGAAACAAGACACTGTGTGGTCATCACCATCATTTGAGAAGCATTACTTTGTTCACAGATTTAGTGAACACTTGACAAGTCCCACTGATGGTCAATTGGGAAGAAGAGCTTAAGCTTAAATCTTCTCTTTCAGTGGGGATTTTTGCTGTACATCTCAGTCAGTGCATGTATACATTCAGTAAAAGAAAGCCTATTTATTGTCTCAGTCCGGCTGAAGTCGAACCACATAATGAGATTAGAAAATCAAATTTCTATGTATGCAAGTCCAACCCCATCTCAGCAGAGCTATTCTCGGCAAGTGACGAGACCGCGGAACAACACCGGTACACAACAACACTGCAGCAACGTGTGTAACACAATCAATCCATATTAATATTTACAAAATATGTGCTGCAGCCTTGTTGTGTTTAATTTTTTTCCTCATTGTTTCGGACCGATAGTGGGTTTGGCCAATACCCGGTAAGGCCGTAATTATTTTGTAGTAGTTATTTTGAAAAAGGCAGATAGGCAATTAATATACCAATAATTGGTTAAAAAAACGGACCAACAGTAGAGAAAGATCAATAGTGGGTTTGGCCAGTAGTTATTCTTAAAAAGGCTGATTACTTGATACTAATCCTAGTTGATTACTTGGCCGATCGTCAAAAAAGGCATTAACAATCGCAATAGGGCCTATAGTCGATCAGGGCTGTACGTTAACCTTTTTAGCTTGTTGCACTGGTGCTACAGAAGTTGCTGGTTTTGTAGCACAGAAAAAAAATTGTAGCATAAACACAAAATTTCTAAAAACCAGCTCTTCTAATCTTCAAGAAGAGACAGTGGAACGTGATATTATTTTGCCTGAAGTATACTGTTGAGAGAAGGAACTGGTACATAATTTACAATATATCAGATTGCAACTGGAGATTCAAGACCTTTTAAACAAAAAAAAAACAAAAAAAAGATTTGCTGGGATATGTTAAGAAAAAAAAAAATCGAATTTGTTTTTTTTTTTTAAATAATTAGAGTAATATTCAGTGTTCACCAAATGTTGTGTTAAACAGAAGTTTATGGCTTATGTTATCATTTCCATTGTATTTTCAAAAATTTCAAAAGTCTTACGCTACTGTAATCATCATACATTTCAAAATTTTCTTGAATGCACCACAGGATAGAACAAGCTTCTGCCTGATGTTCGTGTGTGACTTTTTAAAGAAAGATTGGTCTTGTATACTTCAAGATTTTGTTTTTACTTTTAAATTAATTCTAAATCAGAACTACTTGGTCAGTTGATGTAAAGTGATGCTCCGTGGCATTTGCTTTATAAACGACTTACAGTCCCGATGCAGAACAAGCAGGCATTCTAATCTACAGCAAATATCAGCAACAAAGTTTCACAGAAGGTAGCTAAGGTGGTCAGAAATGTTGCTAGATATGTCGCTAGACGTGGTGCTATTTGATCCACTGAAACCTTGAGTGTGAGATACCTCTAAAGCTCAGTGGAGCTGGCAGTGTGACATTGTGCAGTCTTTTGAGATGGCTAAAATGCGTACAGTTTGAACCGGCCTTTACAGCAAAGAAAAAACAAAAACAAGCAGCATGTTGTTGTCACACATGTTCTTGGGTCCGTTGTGCTTTCTCTTTCCTTTTTAGTAATGTTGAACGATAGTGTTGAGGCCATAGTAACTAATTAGTTGTTAACGCTATTGGCGATTAATCAGTCATTTCTTTACTCATTGCTTTTTTGTCTGCTTCACTGCTGCCAGCATTTGTTTAGTCACTGTAATCCATCTGGATGAATGACAACGTGAAAGGGAGCATATCGCCACCTAGTGTCGCGGAGTTGAACACCCTTCACTCAATAATTTAAATTTTCTGAGTCACATTTAAATGGGGACATTGGCTCCCTTTCAGTTAAACTATTAGTCCAATTATTGAAAAACGTTAATTTAGATCTGGCTGTAAACGTGTTACAGTCGTTGATGCAGAGTATCTTAGCTGTGATAGAAAGTAGGGGTGCTCCGATTGATCGGTCAGTACAGCCGGCAGAGGCGCTGTACTTTCCCCTTCCCCTTCACTCTACTTAGTGCGCATGGCGGCAAACCCACAATAACAAACATGTCTGCCGTGTGGAACTTTTTTTCAGTCTGTGAGAATGATATTAAGTTTGCGTCTTGCAAAACGTGAAATGAAAAAATACCCAGCGGAGGAAGCACGTCTAAAAGCTTCAACACAACGAATTTGATCCGACATTTAAACACTTGACGGAGCATGGTGAGTTTTCGAGGCTCAACCCAGAGAATGAAAAGAAGGCGGCTAATGCACCAACAGTCAGCCGCAAGCTAACGCAGCCTACGCTTGGAAACACACGCCCATATGAGCGTGACACTGATAAAGTAAATTTCTTATAGATTGTGTTATCCATATTACATAATTTAAAGTGTTCTTCAGTTGACATTTGACTCAATTGTTGCTGCATTGTACTTACAAGGTTTTTTTAATTTTTTCTCTTGAAAAAGTAAAAACAGGATTTTTCTAAATTAAGGTGATTTTTATTGTTCCTTGTTACGAATCATGCAACACATGCAGTAGCACTCACCATAACTAAATGAAAAATTTACAGCCAAACTATGTGATTGGTACCTTGTAAAACCTGATCGGAGCATCCCTAGTCGAAAGTGATTGTAGGTATGGGCTGAAATGAGCTTTTCATGAGAACACGAGAACATATAAGTCTCCTGCTTAATAGTCACTCTCCATGAAAGTCGCTGTAGTTTTAAAACAACAGGACCTCCATTAGACCTGTAAGTGTCCTTTTTTTCGATCTCATAATAATGTCTTGTTGAAATTCAAAATTTTAAAACCCTCGGTACGCGAGCCTTTGAACTGGAATACATGATTAAATCTTATAACTTTGAAGCAACATTTCAAAAGCTGCCCTATAAGTATGAGTAAATTTAGCGTTCCGTAATGCATTAAGTAAATGCTGGCAAGCTTAAAAACAGTTTGGATAATTTACAGCTAGAAGTTAGACATTGTAATAATCATAAACCAACCAAAAACTCATAACAAGTGTAACTAAGAGATAAAATAAGTACATAAAGCTGTCAGTTTTCATACTATGAAGAATACACTGCAGCCTAATTACACATAGCTATATGGTCAAAAACAGAGATGCAATCAACTAGAGAGATAATCTGCGTGGTCGGACCTGACTAGTAACTGGTCTTAAATGTAAAAATCTGATAATTTTTAAACCAGTGAACACAACATAAGCACTACCACGTCATGGTGAAAACACTCATCAGTGTGGATGCTGCTCCTGTGGGGAGAACACTCTGAAATAGGTAAGAGGAAAGAAAAGCATGTAAAAAGCTGGTTTTACGGACATGCATTCACAGTGAATTTTTCAGCTATCTTTAACATCATTTTCCCTTTATTTATATTAGCTTTGTTGCTCCTTCTATCCACAAACTTGTTGTTCCTATCTAGAATGAATGATTTGGATAGTTGTAATTGAGAAGGTCCTATTTCAGATATCTATCATTTTAATGGGAATGGGAGATACCAAATACGTTTGCTGCTCATACTGGGCAACTACTTGTGTCCCCCCCGAGCAGCTGCTGTAACTCCATGACTGTCCAGAAGGTTTGGTCCACTTCTGAAAGTGAAAACTTTTAAGCACTCCCTGCCCAATCGAACTGAGTCCCCAAGAATGTCATGGTGTAAAACTCAAAGTTCAACCGTCCCTACATGTAGCAGCGATTAGCTTCCCCATCCTGTTGTAATTATCCTCTCAGGTTGCTTTGACCGCTATCTGCTGCAGGTAAGAAGCGATCTACTTTAAACAAAATATCACTAACTTATATGTCCTTTCAGTTAAAATCCAAAGTCTCTGCAGCGAACAACACCCTTGGACTTTAAGCCTGGATGAAGAAAAAAAAAACTCCCATTAATGGGAAAAAATGGAAACATGAATATGAACTGCAGCTTGACTAGTGGGTGGAGGCATACAACCATGAGGCGGTAATTTGAGTTTACAGTATGAAACGTCTGCTCCTTTGCCTTGATTAGGAGACACACAACCTCCTCTAATTTTTTTCTTCCTCACCCGTGTGATTTGATTCTTAAAGAGCTGGATTGAATCTTCAGTTTCTCTAGTGTTTGCATTACTGTACCTAAAAAAGGACTGTGAAAGGCACTGCACCAAATTTATGTGAAGCTTGGCAACTTGCCAGCTTGGAGACAGTAAATGAAAAGTGTTTGATTTTTTTTCTTTCTTTTGTGTGTGTGTGTGTGAGTGTGGAGCAGTGGCAGAGGAGGAGGATTGTGTGTGCGTATCCGTATCTGTAGCTTCATGTGGAGTGGGTCTTCCTGCCGTTCTGTGATCACTGGCATATTTAGACTAATCATGGAAGAAGGGGGAGCGTGTGTCTCCATGAATGTGATCCCGGAAGCTCCTTGCCGCTCGTTCATGCGTTTGTGCCTGTCTGTGTGTTTGCGATTGTGTTACAACTCACACAGGCTTGGGGTTGTTGGGGGGGAGAGAGAGGGCATAAATGCCTCAGCCTGTGCTTGCACATGTGTTGGTGTAAGGATTTTACACACACACACACACAAACAGGCTGAGTGAGAGAGAAAGAGAGAGAGCGAGGTGTGCTGAGGAGGAGGAAAAGGAGAAAGGAGGTTGCTTCTAAATGAGAACCAGAGGTTGAGACTGGGTGATGGAGCAAAGGCTCAGATGGAAATGGGGGGATTGGTATTTGTGCGTGTGTGGGTCTGCACACACACATTTGCTGCTCTAGTCTGTGTGTCAGAATGTGGAGGTGAGGGGTGGAGGAGAAGCTGGGATGTAGGAAAAAGGGCTGAAACCAAAAGCATGTTTCACCTCGGCCATTAATTCCTAGCTGTAAGGTCTCAGGCACCATTTTCCTCCTAATTGTAATCTTTACATTTCCTTTTCCCTCCTTCCCAGCCCTTCCTATTTATTTGTTATGTTTCCCTCCTTCTTGTTTCTCTCGTCTCAATTTCTGTCTCCTTCAGCCTTTATCTCCATGTTATACTCTCTCCCTCCCTCTCCCTGTGCGTGCCACTGCTGGCTGAGTCTATGCTGGGGATATTTCTGTCACTCCCTGTTTATTTATTGATGGCAATGGTGGTGAGAGCGCGCCTGCCCACATGCAAGCTTCTGTCTAGAGAAAAGTGAGGTGTTCTCCGGAAATCTTAACTTCCTCTTCCTCTTCCGTGACTCCTTCAGAGTCAATATTTGAAAACCTCTGTCCTAACAATCTGCGCTAAAGCTGACCCCATCAAGTGTTCGCTCTTTGACCTCTCCGGGGGTCTCTGGCTTTTGTCATGAGAGGGAGATGAAAGGCCAGTGTCACTGCAGTGGAACTTTAAATCATCCTTTAAAGTGCTCTTCTCCAACACCGCTGTCTCCGACTTGGAGCCATTTACTAGCTATCAACCATGTAGCTGTTCACCTGCACACTTCTGGGGTGCAAGAATGCAAATACAGGACATTAATGTCAAATATTGTTGTATGTCAGACCCCACTAAAGTCTGGGTGTATCAGCTAGTGGTCCAGAGGTCAGCACCAAAACTATTTATTTCCTGCAGTGTCTCCCAGGAGCCTACAGAGCGGGGTGTCTGTGAAAGTGGGATGACTTGGAAAGAGTGTTTAGTGTTTCAGAGTGTCTCTGTCGTGAACCATTGAGTGTCTCTCAAATGTTTTGTTAAAACTGCACTAACTGCTAAGAAAAGTATGAATAATTAGTCTTGGGTCTTTGTGCATTTAACTCTGTGGTGAACTCAATGGTTGCTTTAACCCTATATTTAAAAGCTTATTGTTTTTCCTTAAAACTCTTTCCGAGATCTACCTGATCAAAAACAGTAGGCTACTCTCATTTTAAACCTGCTGTATTAGATAAATACTCGACAGTTCTACTTAAAATACATTTTGCATCTTAACATTTTTTGCATCCATAAAAATGCACAACAAAAGATAAAACTGGGGATCCCGGTATTTGTGCCTGTTAAGGGACAACAGCCACCAGGAAACAGCTAAACTCTGTAAATACTTCAGATTCCTTGTACAAACACTTTTAACTGCATTTTTTAATAGTTCAAAAACTGAAATACATACAGTAGAAAACTGTCTTAGAACTACTGTAGAAGCTAACATCTACAGTTTTCCTTATCTGCACTCTTGGGGGTACAGTAAAATCAGCACAGAGGAAAAATGAATGGTGCTCCTGGATTTTTTGCCCGGGAATATACAGCCAGTAGTGTCAAGTAGAATTGCATCCTGGTGTTTTAGCTTCCCAAGCTGTATTTTCTTTTGATTATTTCAGATATGCTGGACAAAAACAGAAAAAAAACCCAGATAGTTTTCTGTGAATAATTTGGAGCTACTTTCTATTATAAATATCTATTAGAAGGTGAATCCTCCAATACCATACAAATAGAAAGGTGCTGCATTGTTTTAAAAATTGTAAGTGCTAAATGTTGTTTAAGTTTGCCATGTATTTTTTATGATACATACAAAATGAATATAAGACATCTTTTTCTTCTGAAAAAAAGTATTATTCTAATAATGTAAAAAAAAGTTTATTTTTTATCTGAATTTTATTGTGATTAATCCCTGGACAAGGCATTTAAAGCTTAAGTTTATGTAGCAAAATTGCTTCAATTTGTTGGTAGACCATCTAGTACCATCTGGTACACCACCAACCCACCAATTATAGGACAAATTTCTACCATCTTAGCCACGGTCACACCGCTCAGGAGACTTTTTTTGTAGATGATTTGTGCATAGTTTTGTTAAGAAAGAACAGAAGAGACACTTTTTTCGCAAAGTTTAATTATGTATTCCGATTTTTTGTAAATTTATAAAAAAAATAAAAACTATTATAAGCCTTGAATACCTGTTATGGGGGTATTTTCACTCTTTCCTCTCTTTACTGTATATCCCCTCAATCTCAGTAAGGTTTTGTAGACAACACCGGCAGATCAGCATTTTTACATCTTTCTAGAGATATTCAATGGAACTTTTGCTTGGTTACTCAGGGGCATTCACAGACTAGTCCTGAAGCCACTCTTACCTTGGCTGTGAGCTTTGGAGGATGAATTGTCACGATAGTTTGAACTAACTCTTGAACAGGTTTTCTTAATGAACAGTTCTTTATCCGGCATCTGTCATTGCACCCTTTATGCAGACTAGTTGTTCAGTACCTTTAACAGATGGCATGATGCTGACACCACAGTGCTCCTCAGTAGGGATGGTGTTAGCCAGTAAGGAAAATGCCAATGTAATACTTCGGCGTTCAGCCCACAAAAAGTACTATTTTACGTTCACCAAAACCAGACATTTTTGTTTGAAACAAATTCAAGCAGACTGCCATGTACTGTACATCTGGGCACTCCACCATCAAAGGCTGATTGACTGAGTGTGGTAGCAATGGTTCACCTACTGGATGTTTTATAAGGAACATTTGAGTTCCCATTGGTAACTGTATGATTCTTGATCAACCTTCTTCCCTGATTGCTTAATTTGCTTGGGAAAAAAGATCTAGGGAGGTCCTGGCGGTTCCAAAATTCTTCCACTTGAAGATAATAGATATGATAGAGGTTTTTGAATGTTCAGTGTTGTCACAAGGCTCCCCAAAAATCGCCTTGGTAAAAAAAAAGATTGAAACGCAACCAAAATACAGCTCTGATCAGTTTGTATCCACATTATTGTCGTATTCCCTTTTAACACAGGGCAAAGATTTGTACATATGCACTAAATAATATTAGCTTAGGACAAAGCAAGGCAAGTTTATTTGCATAGCCTCATTTATACAGAGGTTAATCCATTGCGCTTTACGGGAAAAACAATGAACAGAGATAACAAAAAACACCCCATACCTCAGAAAATAAATAACGCATCACATCTAAGCATAACATGAGATGAACATGAGATATAATTACACTGAGACAGAAATGTTTCAATGTCTACCCTTTTAACATTGAAGGGATGGAGTTAAAATATATACTGGAGAAATAGTGTATCTTATTTTTACTTAATCAGTGTTCTATAGTTTTCCTCTTAAAATCCTACTAATGACCTCTGATTTGCTCACCCCTCTCTTTACTGTTTATTTAGTTACTTTATCTTGCTTATTGTTGATCTTAACTCTCCAAGTCTTCTTTTTGCCCTTGTTTCAATCTCCTCTTGTTTTCAACATCCCTCCGGGTCCTCAGAGCTTCAGCAAGCTCCACAGACCATCCATTGTCTTGGGAATGTGGTTTAGCTGACTTCACTCACCTCCGCCACCTCCTCCTGTCTGGCGGGAGACAATGTAAGGTGGTGTTCAGCTCCTGGGTCCTCAAGGCCACTGGGTTTAAATGCTCTAACCTGTCTGACCTCGGGACCTGGGCCAGAACAGCTGATTGGTTTAAACTTGGCTCTGACCAGAGGCTAAATACCTAATGACTGTTTAAAAACATCTGTGTTTGTCTGTTAAAGTAACACGTTACTCACTGCTCAGTCCTTTTGTGTAAGAATTGCTTAAATATTGCGAGATGTATCTGTAGAGGGAGTAAAGGCCTCATGAGGATTTCTATATTTATCAAAATATTGGAAGCCAATCTCATCGGCTGTGACTCATGAGGTGGAGGTGGTCTACATGGTGGTGCCTGTGGGATAAAAAATGAAAATTGGTAGCGTGTGCCTGCTATGTGTGTCTCAGAGTCTGTGTTTGTGTGTGTGTGCGTGTCTCACATAACTCCCCCCCACAATGTCTGGCACTCAGGAGGACTGCTCCTTTGGGAATGCCTTTACTGCTTGGCCCTGAACACACACACATACATACAGACCCAGAAGCATGTATGCTTTAAAATAGAAGCGACGTGAGTGGATCAGACCGGCTTGAGATGGTTTTAAATGTCTAGTTTGTTTCTGTTCCTTGCTAAACATAGCTGTGAGACACACAGATTTAGCTTCGCAGATTGGTGTGAATTTGGGCCGAATGTCAAACGTTACCATATAAGACTAGCTGGGAGGCTCAACTTCATCTCCTTCTTTATTCAACTCATTTTCCCTAAGACAACATTATGCAGAACATTACATGGTAATTCTTTAACTGTCTTCAGCTAGTCTAGCTGTGGGGTCCGTGGCATCCCTTCAGGCACTATAGAGCGTGTACAGCGTGGCTCTACCTTTACCTCTACCTCTCCTGTCTGCTTTCTATTTTTCATTTTCATGGTATAAAAGCACCATCACTTCCCGCTCCTTTTCATCTGGCTGCTTTCTTAACTCACCAGAGATATACTGTTGTCTGAGCACAACACGAAAAGAAAAGAAAAATACGCTGAGAAAAGTAAAAAAAAAGCCAAAGAATAAGGAGGAGGTAGATGTTGCTAACGAGGTTGCCAGAATGTCTTTTTATTTTTAATAGTCCCAGAGGAGATCTGGCTGAAAAAAAGCTTCTTTTTTTTTATTAAATCTTGGCAAATTTTGAAGTGCAGTAGATTATAACAGTTGCAGCTTTGAAGAGCAAAATCTTTGAAAATACAGATCTGATTAGCTTTTTACATTCAAATAAAAAAGTAGAGTAAATCATTTCATAATTGGCAAACTTTCTAAATAACTTTTGTGTTTTCATAGATATCCGTCAAGGGCAGCCTTTTTTCTTTGCTATAAAATTACAGGGGAAATAAATGATATTCTAAAGTGCCAGTCATACTTAAAAGGGAGATGTTGTGGTGTTCTATAAAACCGTGCATCTGTTTTGTGCCTATACCATATGTATTTTGATACACTGCCAAAGATATGATTCATACATAGATGGACAATCACTGATAAAAAGAGTGACTGAATGCAATTTAGTGTGATGCAATGTCATAGGGCCATGCAAAAGTGTATGATGATTTATTAACTTTATAAAACAACGTCCGTTTTGCAAACAGGTGTTAGGTGAGAATCCTGGCCACTTTTATAAATCCTGACTTAGATGAGTCAAAAGAACTCAAGTTTTGAGCAAAAGCTAAAAAACCGTGCTAGGTTAAAGAGGTGATTAGCACTCAATCACCAACTTAGCAGGATGCTGCGGTATGGATTTTCTATATCAGGAACAATAAACCATAAGTTTTGCTTTCAAAAAGTTGTTTATAGCTTCTTGTTCTATGATTTATTTCAGTGCTGTTGTTAACTGACCCCAGTACCACTTCTGAAAGTTACAGTAGCTGTAATGACAGTGAAGCAGTACAGCTGATAAAATCCCTCTTCTCAGTAACACTGTAAAGCTCGGGATCTGTAAATGTCTTTACATGAGTGGAGCAGTTAAAAAGCTTGGCATAGATTTAAAAAAAAAAGTTGATCACTTCTTAAAGGATCTTACATGCATATTCTACATGCTAGTGATATATCTGGCCTGTTGGCTGAAATTTCCTTGCACTTGATGCTCACAGTGGATGTGTATTTTCTGTTGCCGAGTTGCCTAAGATCACAGAGAGTGCTGGATATCGAGATTAGGGAAAAGTAGAACAATAAAGGTTAGTTATAATCAAAATCATCTTGCAATATTCAGCAGTAGTATCAAAGTCAAATGTTCAACTGATGCCTTTGAACCCTACCGCGGACTCACACAGCTCAAAAATAATGACAGCCATTTATGATTTCAACAGTACATATTTAAATGTTTACTTTTACCAACTCCTTACCCCAATCATTTCACAAATCTGTGCTGTGTTGTTTTGCAGACTTGAGGTTAGGTTGTAAGCTTTTTAAGCTTGTAAAGACCAGATCAATCATGTTGAAACTCTAGGGTTGACGGAGTTTGTTCTTTCTCTTTACCATGACTTTTAATTTTTTTTTAGCTCTAGAGTTCATCACAACAGAAGTTATTGTTAAAAAAATGGCTGTAGTATTGCAGGACTCTTGGTTGATTTGTGAAAAGAATTTGATTGTATTTAGGTGGTCAGATGAAGACTTATGTTGAATCTAATCTAGTTAACTTAATGTTTAAGTATCCCTAACAATTTACACATGCATGTATTCTGTAATTGCCTCATTTTTCACCCGTCAAATGGATTGGTGTGGAGCGTAATCCAACAGTAAAAATGAAGCTCAACCTCAGCAGTAGTTACCACTTTATGGTCCGTCTTGAAATAAAACAAAACATTATGTTTTTTTTAGCAGATGTTCACAAACATGCTGAGCATTCTGAAAAGCAACCTGTCGGTTGGGAAATTATGGCATTATGGCTGCCGCTGTTGCCATTAGCTGCAGGGTACTTTGAAATAGAGACATTAGTACCTACCTACCTAAAAAAAAATATCTGTATTTCCAATGCAGTATTTTACACATCTTCCGGATTCTCTCTAAAGTTTTTGCTTTTAAAGAAAACGACTTTAATCAGCTTTAAATAGTATTTAGAAACCAGAATTTAAGGATTTCTCATAACATTTATGAACCTTGGCGTTACAAGCACCTAGAAAGGTAAAAACAAAATGTTTGACTTAAGGTGCTTGAAGGTGAGTGCTTTTTGTATCATTTCCATGGTTGTATCATTATTATGTTGGCAATTGAAACCCCCCCTAACATTCTCATAAGTTCATTGAAATTGTATTTGTCTGCTTATCGCTTTTTTTTTCCCACCAGCGTCTACGAAGTGCATTTGATTAGTATAGATGGGGATTTACACTTGAGAGAGGCAGCAGTTGTTTAAACAAGCAGAATTGAATATTAATGTAATAAATCCTTAGTGTCAGCGTTCGAGTTGAGTGAATGGCTTTTAGAATGTGTGAACATGATTAAAGCAAATACATATTTAGAGATATGTAAATGTCAGTTTTACGTACTAAATGTCAGTGTGCATCACATTTTCTGCACATCTGTTTCAGATTGTTTTCTGCTGTTTGTTCCTGTACAATTTACACTTAGTCTGAATGCCTCAGTGTTTCATGTTGATTTTTCATATTTACATGCACGTGCACTTTTCTCTGTTACTTTTTCTCTTGTCTTTGCTGTGAGATATATGTTCTGCAAAGCCCAGACAGAAGCTGTGAACCTGTTGTGAAATTTCGCGGTGTAGGTGGAGGAGTTGAAAGTGTGAGTTAAGGTTTTGTGGCTGAAAACAAGTAGCATTTCTCCGGCTCTGTGTTTCGTCTGCGTTTGTGGAGGCTGAGGCGTCTCAGCCTCTCTTTATGACAGATCTCTCTTTATATTACAGCTGAACGTTGGTGTAAAAAGGGCGGCCGATGAAAGACAGTCCTGCTGGTGGTTTCTGAGTTACTGACATACAGCATCTGACAAGGCTGATGGTTTAAAATGCTGAGCATTTATTCACATCCCAGCTACAAGAAAAAAAAAAAAAAAAAAAACAGCACACTATGCCCGAGAATGCAGTATGCTTCACCAATGAAAGCTTTTGTAAGCATTTGAAGGTGTCTTGGGGTGACTGCACATGCTTTAAGGTCATCACTGGTAAACATTTTTCATGGAATAACTCAGCCTGACCTGAGTTGAGCATTTAGACAGAAAATACATGACTAAATCTCCCTGTAATCTAAACAATCATGTCCCTCACATTAAGTTTGGTTTTCAAGCATTAAGTTTTCTAATATCCACTAATTAGCACCACTTATAATCGTCAGTGAGGCATATGGCATTGTTGGTGCATAGGTCCGCGTCCATCTTTCTCGCACGTGTCTGTCTGTGAACTGCGGTGTGGAGACACCCTGTCGTCTGGTTCTTGTGTGGTTTTCCACCCCAACACCGACTGTCTAATGAAGAAGTGAAAGGCCATGGGCGGAAGGCGGGCAGAGGATACATTTCAGTGCATGTGTGTGTGTGTGTTTGTCTGTGTGTGTAATTAAAGAGTATTGCCGGCAGGGGGGACCTGTGTTAGAAAGGGTCACTAGGAGAGCAGCAGGCCATCACCAAGCTTTGGTCATTAACTACCGACACAGCCAATAAAGGCTGCTGGATTTTGGTGTGTGTGTGTGTGTGTGCGTTTTAAATGTGTGGTTTTCATACATATGTGAATCTCAGGGGTTCAGCTACTAAATTAACTTTGCATCCATATGAGCTTCACACAGTTTTAAATGTTTGTGCCTCCATCGTTTAGCTTTAGCTGAGTTAGGGGTGAATTAAAGTCTTTTCTGTTAGTGTGGTAAGCTTTCAGTAAGGTCAAAATATAAAAAAATTAGTTTCCCTTCCCCACCATGAAAAATGGCGATGGCAGTATCATGCTGTGAGAATGTTATTGTTTTGCTGTTGCGTTTTCCCAGGGTTCCTTGTCGCACTTGATGGGAAGATGGATGAATAAATAAAAAGCAATACTTTAAAAAAAAATGCAAACAATCAGGTTCACCTTCCAGCTAAAGAAATGGGTGATATGAAGCTAAAATTGCGTCATGATATATTGTGGTACTTTCTATAGACAAAGATACGTTGTTTAAAAAACAGAGTGGTCCAGTCAATTTCCAGATGTAAGTCCAGTGTGACTAAGATTTAGCTTTAAATAAATTTTAGAAACCTTCAGTATCAAGATGTGTGAAAAAAATATGGATATTTCCAGACAGATGTATAGTGGTAATTGCAGCAAAAGATGGTTCTACTGTTGACTCAGGGGAATGCTTACAAATGCATGCCACACTCTTCAGTTTCGTTTTGTTAGTTGTTTTTTTAAGAAAACCTTGTATCCATTTTCTTCCCCTTCACGATTATGCGCTAATTTGGGTTGATCCATCCCATTAAATCCCAATAAATTACATTGAAGTTTGTCTTTACACTGTAATAAAATATGAAAAATTTCATGATTTTGGGCTATATGTGTAGGACTGGTCTATCGCTGTTGTGTAAAATACCTGGTAATCAAGGCAGTAGTTTAATAAATGGCTGCTACTGAGAAGTCATGCTGCCTGTTAACCAGAGGTTTCATAAATGTGTAATTGCTATATTGTTTGCTCAGTGTTAGGGAATAAACAGCAGGGGCATGCACCTCACCTATAGTTAGATGCACAAGTCATTCCCAATCACTTTATATTTTGCTCTCCTAAAGTAGCTTGACTTTTTTGCAATAAGTGTTCTGTGATTGCTGTTTTTTTCAGATTTACTTTGGCCTTTTCTTGTCACTTTTTCCAGGCAGCTGCTTCACCATTTTCATAGGATTGTTTTATTTTGCCTGTTTAAGCCACTTACCTCTGATCTCGGAGTCAGTAAGGTAATAAAAAAGCTTCCTGAGCTAAAAGAATGAACCAGTGTTTTGTTGACACATAACAGGCAATTTAGCCAAGAACAACTTCAAACTGCATCTTCAGGCACTTTGTAACTAGCTGACTGCCTGTCACAAAGACCCGAATTGCTCTCATTTCTTTTGCTGAATTCTTGAAAAATGCCAAAGATAACACAGTTTGACAGACGTAAAATAGTATTTTAGTGTCAACAAGGTTATTCTTACCAAGGTTTTAGCTCAAAACCTATCTCCTCCCACTTTTTTTTCAAACATATGACTTTCTGATGCTTTTAATCTCATTTTTTATTAAAACATAGCAGTTTTCTGATTATATTGATGATCTTCTGGTTTCTAATTTTTTCTATTGTCAAATTTTTATTGATAAAATTGTATTCTGCCGTATTCCCCCATCTACCTTCGGCAGAAACTGAGCAGCAGAATTCACTTTACCAGTGTTTATTTGTTTGATCTCCCTCAGAACAGCCCTTTCAGGTGTCTGTTTTCCCATCTGCGCGCATGCATCTATGCACAGTCAGGCCATCTGCACAGAATTATCAGTTTTCTTTCTCTTCAGGAGTTTCACGGGTTGATTGGGTAGCTTTAGAGTTAGCAGTGGGAGTCGATGCGGGAGCTCTGGGGCAGAGAGGGGAGGTGCCGGGCGATGCATTACCAGCCACACCGCCTTCCCCCTGGGCTTCCACCTCAGAGCACCGCTCTGGTAGCTTGGAGGCAGCTTCAGGCTCCTGGGTGTTGGGAGGAGATGCTTCAGAGACACATACAGTGTGACGAAGTAGGGAAATATGTATATGTGTGTGTTTGTGGGTATGTGTGTGTTCTGATTGGGGGCATCCCAAGCAGATTTGTTTACTGGTAATTAATTCACCTGATTGACATAACAGGTGCCGGAGCTTTGGGAAGGCAGAGGCATATGTGCGGGTTTGATTGCGCTTGGTATATAGAGTGTGCATACTCAGCATGTGTTCATGTGAATTTTTCTGCAGACCTGCTACAGGTTTGTGTGTTCAAGAGGCACAGAGAAGCCCGTGGCACTGAGGGCATTTCCATGTCACAGCATTGGGAGCCCGGTTCCCGGCAGAGCGGCCCGGCAGCTCTCTGTCTTCCATCGATTAGGCCCGTCTGTCAGCTGGCAGCCCTGCTTACACACTCCCCCTGCTAATCTTTATAGAGTTGACTTCACTGACAGACTTATTGGAGCACTTGAAGCTGAGGAAAGAGGAGGAGAAGGAGGGTTTTGACAGAGGGACAAATGAGGGAACGGAGAGCAGAGTTTGACAGCAGTGACAGTAAGGAGCAGCTTGAAGACTCATTCCTGGATTGGCTTACAGAAAACACAGCAAGAAGCCCCCTGTCTGCAGGTCAAAGTATACATTTGTCCATAATTTACATATTAACCACATCAATTGGGGAATTAATTTAAATAGATAACTTTCTAACCTGTATTCTTGCATCTACAGGGTCTAGCAAAATTATTTGCACTCCTTCAACCCTTTTTACTCTTGTACCCCTAAAATAAATCCAGTGTGACCAATAGCTTTTAGTACTTACACCTTTACAACTCCATCTTTATGTAGTTTAATCTCAGGCTAACTCCTGCTGTTCTGTGAAGGCCTCCGAGGTTTGTTAGAGAACATTAGTGAGCAAACGTCATTAAGACACCGCATAAAGATTGGCGTTGTGGCGTAGTTTGAAGCTCCTTGAGGTTATAGCACAATATCCTAAGATTACAACTTTTCCCCTGGGCCGTGTTCAAGTCATCATCATTATGGCACAGCTTCAAACCTACCAGGAACTTGGCAGTCTAACTAAACTTACAGCCCATCCAAGGAGAAAATTAATCATAGAAGGGATCAATTAACTTTCTAAGAACTGCAGAGATCCAACAGCTCATTTGGAAAAATCAGTTGGTGGTAATGTTTGTGCCCTATGCAAATCTGGCCCTTGTGAAGGATTGCCATATGAAATCCTGCTTAAAGTTTGCATAAAATTTTGCAGAGATTGAGCTATGATAAAAGGGATGATAAAAATGTCCTCCCTAAAATTACAGCTGTAACTGCGATAAAAGTGTTAATTTGGAAGGTCTGAAAACAAATGTAAACAACTTTCCCCAATAGCCAGTTTTTTATTTGGAACAAAAAGTGAAAAGTATACATAATTTTTCTTCTACTTCACAATTATTTCCTTCTCTCTGTTCTATCCCATAAAATCCTATTAAAATACACTGAAGTGTTTAAACGGTATTAATACTTTTGTTAGGCCCTGTATATCATTCTGATTCATCTTATCTTGAAGCCTTTGCTTATTAAGAACACATTCCATTCAGTAGCAATTTGTTATCTGCCACCCTTGTCAGCAGTTTTTTTATTTTTTTACGTTTGTGAACATGCCTGTGTGTTTGTATTGTCAGGGTTAGGGTGATCCTTCACAGTCTGAAAGAAACACAGATATATATACACGTATTCACAACACCGGCGGGTCAGTATCAGTGTTGTTGTGGCCAGTAGGTAGTCGTGTGTTGGCCTGCTTGTCTGGAGCCAGATAACAGCAGATCCATTACCCCCTGGAAGCCGAGGTCTGATCACCACACAGATATAGCCGCTCACTCACAGCCTATGTGTGCTGCAGCCAGCCTCCAGCATGGAGCTAAAGAGGATCACAACCGGGGGCCAGAGTAAAGCCGAACCCCCTTCTGTATGAGTCAATTATAAAATGCACATCACAGGATAATGCAGCACAGGAGGGAAAGAAACTAAAGGGAAAGTTAAGCATTTTTTTAACTCGGCTTGTTTATGACTTACAGGTAGACATGAGCCGATATGAGATTCTCATTACATGACAACGTTGATTTTATAAATATTAAATGACCATGGTTTTACAGTATTAAAATATTTACACAAAAGTTCAAAATGAAATTGTACAACATGAAACTATTGTTTTTATTTAGGAGAAGGGTCAAAATCCAAAAGTTTGTGATACTTTTGAGGTCTTTTTTTGCAGATATGATTATTCTTTTTTGCTGTCTTGCCCTCTATGTAGTTACAACGGGAGAACTACAAACTGAAAATTGTTGGTTAATTAGTAGGGCTGCAATCAGGTGCTAAACACATGCCATTCATCGCTTGCCAACTTAGTTTTAAACAATGTTGTGTTAATAAGGGAGCTGTGTGGTACTCAATTTATGTCAACACTTTGAATATCTGTGTTTTTGACACCCTTGAATATTTGAAGAACGCTGAAATTAGTCTTTTTGTAAATAAGGAAAAACTGTATGAGTCACTGGATGACAATATGTGTGTGTGGGAAAAGGTTGGATGGCAAGGGATAGGACAGGACAGCAAGCACCTCCTCTGCATATTGTTAAAAGAACTATGAAGTAGGAAGGATATTGGAAATATTTATACTTTTTGAAGCTTCCTGACTTTAGATGAGTAATGGATTCAAATGTATTAAGCAAGGGGCAGTACAGTCACGTCACTTGTTGCCCTAGCAACAGGAGGAGTGCAGTGCCTCCTTGACCAACTTGTTTGTCCACTGGCCTGCGTTCAGTCTCTTTGGTAACCAACTGCGCTCCTGGCTAAGGGTTTGTGGTACTCGTTTCTACCTGTACTTCTGCTACTACTACTGCTAGTTTAAAGAATGTTTGCTGGCAGCACTTCCAAGACGTGCAGAAAGTCATCACACATTTCTTTTATTTCTGACTGTGTATGCTTAAGGTTGTACAGGAATTGTGCACTTACAGCTGTGGATAATACATCTTATCAAAATAATATCCTTGGTAAGAAAACGGCATGTCCGTTTTAAGACATGCTCTGCTAATGGGCTGCTGTCTTGCCTCTGTCTTTAAGCACACCGCATTGCGCGCAACTTTGACTGCGTCAGCTCATTCTTCTCAACCTTTGGCTATGCAACTTCTCGTGTGTTTTAAGTCATCTTTTGTCTTCCATCTTCAGTCATCAAGTTTTCTTAAAAAGAAAAGTAAAACTGGGATTTTAGTGTACTAAGCTAGAAAATAGATTTAAACTGCTGCATATGTGCACACAGCTATACTCTATCATTCTATGCCTTCCATATTGAATAAAAATAGAGATAATTTGAGAAGTGGAATGCAGTTGTTCAAATAAAGTTGCATTAGATGACTGTAGACATTGTCATAGCTTAGTCTGACAAGCTTTTTGTAATGCTTTCCAGTGATAATTTTTGAATCTCATCATACCTCATGCTGATAATATATTTGAACAAATATAGAGGTAAGGATCTAAAAAAATCCTTCTTGTCCCATTGTTATCATGGTTCTGATGATGAACAGTGAGTGTTTTGCTGTAGATGGTCTTACAATCAGGCTTAAATTGTAAAATGTGTCCCATGAGGTTTGTTCAATTATAAGTACAAAAATCTATCTAAAATCTAAAATGTCTCACTTATCGCTTTTTGCCACAGCCTGGGTATAAAAAACTAGGCTTTAAATAGATGCTGATGTGGGTGTTTATTTACCATAAATGTCCAGGAAACCAAGCCTTGACAGCTCATTATGAATGACTGGTTGATATTAAATGGTGACCAAAAAGAATGATTTGTTAGAAAATGGAAGCTGGCAGAGAAAATTCTTGTGTGAGATGATGTTGTTGTGAAATCACGTCTTGAAACGGGGCTATAATTATTAGCAGACGTGTTTGTGGAGGTACTGGTTTGTGTGTGTGTGTGAGGAGTTAACGCTGTGCTGG
Source organism: Apricaphanius iberus (assembly GCA_028564705.1). Lineage (NCBI taxonomy): Eukaryota > Metazoa > Chordata > Actinopteri > Cyprinodontiformes > Aphaniidae > Apricaphanius > Apricaphanius iberus. The sequence continues at coordinate 2,763,010 of JAPXFQ010000804.1, read as the reverse complement.
TATTGTGTTGATGGTTTGTTTGTGTGCAGCGAGAGAAAAAGAGGGAGATAGCTGTGGCAAACAGGGCAGCTATCAAAAGCCACAGGCAGCTTTAGACTCTGTGTCTTTTCTGTTCCTTTCTTCTTCTTTCTCCTTCTCTCATATTTCTCTCACTCTCTCTTTCTCTCTCACCCCATCCCTCCCTCCCTCTCTCTGCTCCCTGGCCATGCTGATGATTGACGGCCTGAGGGTTTTAATGGGCGCTGGAGAGCAGGAGCTGAGGTCGGGGTTGTCATGGCAACTAGGAGATGGGGCCTTTTGCTGCTGCTTCACCTGCAAACCGTCGAGCAACACACACACACGCGCGCTGGCCACACGTACCTCCATGCCAGCACCACCTCTTCCATTCACTCTTCCTCCTCTCCCTGCATTCTCTTTTTCTTTACTCGTATTCATTTCATCCTCCTTTTCTTTGTATTTTCTCTTTGTTACTGCTAATGCTCTTGGAAACAGTACAGCTGGTTAACTGTGTGCACTCTACTTGCGTTTGTATTAAAATCCAGAATTTAGTCCATTGTTTTTTTTAACCTCCTGTAATGAGGGGTGGGGTGTGGATGGGAATTATATTTTTTACTTTTTGTCTCCTAGTTTGATTTGTACAAAACTGTGAAACTCCAGGCTTTATGCAACAAGTAAAAAGCAGGGTCATTATGGCTAAAAGTAAAATTCTCTCAAGAGAAAGTACTTAACCTTTTTTATGTAATTCTGAAGAAACAGTCATGTACCATCTAAGAGACAGCATTAAAGAGAAACTACCAGATATTGTAGTTCTAAAGCAACAAAGTTAAGTACAAATTAAAGTTTGGATATGAAACATGTACACCGTAGCGACATCTAGTGTGTCTAGGTTGTAGTTGCATCAATAAAAAAAGCATTCCAGCCGTTTGCTTGCCTGGTTCTCTGCCTATACATCCAGTGACTACTGTCCAGTAAGGAATGCATTTAGAGGAGTTTAACTGACAGCTAACGTTAACCCAGTTAGCAAGTGAGTTAGCTTGCCGATCCAGGAGGAAAGTCGCTGTTTCCGTGTGTGTTTGATGTCATGGAAATGTTTTATGTAGGTCCATCTAGTGTAGGCTTCAACTAAAAATACTCTAGTTTCTGTTCTTCTGCGGTCACTCCTCTCCTGAGATTGATAACAATATATTGGGTGCTCTGAAGCAGCTACTTGACTTTGACAGTGCCTGACTGAGCTGTGATGACCATATTTTTGGAACATAGAAACCATATCTGTCAACCCACAATGGACCAGACTACTGGCTAAAATTTACATTTTATTATATTTTAAATCAAATATATATTTTTTAAGGAAATATTGTACTTTCATTCTGCACCCCTGTAAAAGCCCTGTGGCTGTATTATTTTTATAGGTTAAAATATAGCATTTTATGAAATTGTTTCATATTCAGCCTTTAAGTAGTGTTATTCAAGATAAACTACCTAACCAGGTTATGTAGTTCTAAAGCAAAAAATTAAGTACCAACGAAGTAATGCAAGTAATTTACATTTAGTAAATTCACTTAGATAAATGTAACTTAACAGTATTGAGTCTACTCTATACTAAGTAACAAAGTATCTTAACAGTTACTTAAAGCAGTTATTTGGAAACTACTTGATGTAACATTTTTACGTAAATCTGAGGTTCATTTCTTTTAGTGCACATTGGTAGGAAATGGGCTAAAAATGGGCCCAGATGGAATAATCCACATGTTACATGGTGGTCATCCTATTTTGCGCTTATAGATTTTATCCAGGACAACTTTAGGTGAAAAGGGGGATGCGCCTGGGTCCTTTACGTGTTGTGGAATATGATTTTTTTTTTTTACTGTCTAAAAAGAAGCAACAAACTACATTCTGTGCCCAGCTTATTCTGCTGATGAGTTGAGTTTGCTTTACCCCTGTTAGTGAATTTCAAGAGCCCTATAATAAGCCCAGGCTCATTTAGTGTGCCTCCAACTTGAGGAAGATCCATATGGGGCCCACATAAACACATTGGCTACTGGGATATAAATCCTAATAATGTACAGTTTATCTGGAGGTTTTAATTGAGTTATATTGTATCTTCACTTAGGTCCGTTGTTGCCGTTTTGCCTATAATCTTTTTGAGATCAACAACCGGTAGCAGAAGAAGAATGTTTAGAGGAATTCCATCCATCCATCCATCCATCTTCTTAACCGCTTATCCAATTCAGGGTCACGGGGCAGCTGGAGCCTATCCCAGCAATTATCAGGTGTTAGGCAGGGTACACTCTGAACAGGACGCCAGTCTGTTGCAGTGTTTAGAGGAATTAAATCACATAAAACAGACTTTTCCTTTTAGCTGCTTTAAAGTATTTATAACAGCGATCAATTGTCAAAGTTACAAAGTATGGGGGATTTGGCCATTATTTAAATTTTGTCATGGCTGATACAGACATCTAAAATGTGCATCTGAAGCAATGTAGTATATCCATTAAAGAGAATGAGAACTGCAGTTGCCATTAACTGGGTGATCAATCAGTCAATTAAAATTATTTACAGAGCCTTTTTCTGTCAGCCACACACAATAAAGTTGATGAAACTAAGCGAACAGACACAGAAAGCAAATAACAATCACAAGAGGATGATAAAGAATAAAAAAAAATAGAAATAAATCAAATAATAATAGTCAATGAAGAACTTTAGATTAACAAAACTGCTGAAAAAAACTTAGGAATGGAGAGGTTATGTGATGATTTATTTTATTTCTTTTAGATTCTGTAATATCAGTTGTTGTTGCACTCAGTGGACACACGAAATCCAGAAAGTTTTACAGTTCCTCATATGAGATAATCAGCTTTTCAGTTTGTTTTTTTATAAATCTGCTTTTCCAAAAGCAGAGGGCTAACTTCTGTTCCCCTTTACTTTTTACTCTAGTAGATACTCTTGACCTGTACCTCTTCATGTTTCTCCAGTGTTGTTCAGAAGGAGCTGAAGGAGTTAACACCATGACCTTAGTGTAATATAGCTACATCTTTGTTGGGCTATTGAACACTGTGCCGCCTCTTGTCACCTTTCCAGATAAATCTGTTTCTTTCTACATTCTCTTTTTTCCTCCGATACATGTGGGCTTTCTATAATATTTTTTGCTTTCTGACTCTAACACTTTATTGCGAGTCCCACAGAATTACACCCCCTCACCAGGGTTGTTGTGTCTGGCCTCATGGCCTTGGGGCCACCTTACTTAGCACTTGTGTCGTGCAGGTCAGCTAGGGCACACTAGAATTGTTTGCAGAGGAAGTGAGTAGGGTTCTCATCAGGGGGTAGGGGTAGAGGTAAGGTTCTGTCTGCATTTTGTGGAAAAAAGTTCATGATTGATGAAATATGAATGGTGACACCGTTGTAAAAAACTAATCATGTAAGAATTTCCCTTATATTAAATTTAATTTTTAGGCAACTGAACCTTTGTGGTCTCTGGTAGAGTAACAGACTATTTCATAGCCATCCATCCTTCCCACATCTGAGGGCATCATCAAAGCTTGTCAGAAAAACATAACCTGCCTACCATAATTGCTCTATTATTGGTAGTGGACAGTATACAAGGTATAAGGTGGAAATTATATAAATTTAGATAAAGGTAAAGATTTTGACTATACCGCAATACCATAGTAATGCATTTTGATGATGTCATCAAGTTTGGTCCAGATACTTTGTACCAGGTACGAATGGATACTAATGTTCAGTGTTTGTCTTCACACTAGATGTTAAAAATTAAAAGTTTGTTATTTCTTATTTAACTGAAAAGAAAACTGTTGAAGTTGAAGCCTTTTTTAATTCAAATATATGCAGATTTCTTTTTTTGCAATATTAAATGTATAAATAAGCAGCCAGGAAATCTGAAAATGTTGAACTCTGTTTTCATAATATTTTGTTTTTATTTTATTTAGAATAACTTAATCTTTATTCATGTTGTGAGAATTTTTGTCTTGAATTATTTTGGAAAAATAATTGACATTTTTTTAAATACATTTTACACAATAAATGTTCCTTAAATGGAATTCTGAACCTTTTTGAAGTTGTTCTGCTACAATGTAGATGGAAAGTGAGAATGTTCATAAGCAGTTATTTTGACATATCTAAAGAATAAAACAGAATATATCGCAATACATATCGTGACCACACGTTTTAGATTATATTGCAAAATAGATTTGAGGCCATATTGCCCTATTTCTTATGTTTTCGTTTGTTGTTTCTCATGTTTTATGCCTAATGTCTGGTTTTAATTTTCATACTTTTAAGCTGTTTTTTAAATCTAATTCCTAATTGCTCTTTTGACTTTCTACACTTTTATCATATGTTTGGTTTCTTTACCACCAAATCATGGAGAGCACCTGTGTTGAAATTGTGCTATACAAATAAAATAGCCTTGCCTAATGAAATCAACCATTATAGTTTGCCCTAAAATGGTCTCTCAGGGTTGCTCGACTTTTAACTTAGGGAAGGGTGAATTACAAGCTATGACAGGATTGAACACAGAAGGTCAGTTTTATCTTCTCTAAAGGAAATCAGAGCAGCAAGTGTTGTTTTTCTTCTCATATATCCTGAAAATCATTAGAATTCAGAGGATGCCATGAACTTTAATGTGTTCTATTGGGATTTTAGGTGATAGACCAACACAAAGTGGTTCATTACTGCAAACAGGAAAGAAACAATAAATACATTTGTGATTTATTTTATTTTTGTAATAAAAAATCTTAAAAGTTGTGGTGTATATCTGTATTCCCTAAATCAAAAAGGTTGTAGTCTTTAATGGTATTTCTCTACCGGCTTCATCTAAAGAAATTCGTGCCAATTCCTCATGATAAGAAAGCTCAAGCTCAATCAGATTGGATTCAGTGACCATTGGTTTTCAAGTCTTACCACATATTCCTAGGGTTAGGCTTTGTATTTTCTTATACACTGATTTATTTTTAATACATTTTTATATTTTATTTTATTTTTACCTTTTTTATTATAGCTCAGCTTGTATGTTCAGTGCAGTTGTCCTGCAAGAAAATTAACCTCCTCCTCAGTCTCAAGTCTATTGAACCCATGGATCTCTACAGCTCCTCCTGAGTTTCCATGGACCTCTTGACTCAGTCTCTGATTGAAGCTCTTCCTTTCCAGTTTTAAATAGATGGATATGTCTTGGTAGGTTTGTAATTGGTCAAAAACCCAATTCTTAAATGATAGATCCTGAATGGAAAGAACCTATATAAGGATATATGCACATATATGAAACCTGTACGCAGTTCATATATACAGTAAAGACCAAATGTTTGGAAACACCTTCTCATTCAAAGAGCTTTGTTTATTTTCATGACTATTTACATTGTAAATTCTCACTGAAGGCATCCAAACTATGAATTAACACATATGGAATTATGTAGTACTTTTACAAAAGGGTGTGAAATAACCTGGCCTCCAAAGTCACTGGACCTGAACCCAATCGGGATGATTTGGGATGAGCTGAACCTCAGAGAGAAGGCAAAAGGGCAAACAAGTACTAAGCATCTCTGGAAACTCCTTTAAGACTGCTGGAAAACCATTTCGGGTGCTTGCCTCTTGAATCTCAAGAGAATGCAAAGCAGTAATCAGAGCAAAGGGTGGCTACTTTGAGGAATCTAAAATATAACAATGTATTCAGTTATTTCACCCTTTTTTTCATCTAAGTACATATAGTAATTCCGTACATTATGTATTCATTCATAGTTTTGTCACTTGTCATTGGATATTTGGAGCTGTTTTCTTTGTTCTAGAGCATGCCACCACAGTTGGACTTTTTCTCACTCTCTAATATTTTAGCCAAGTCCAAGAATATTTAACACCTTCCTCCTGCTACTTTTTTGTTGCTGTATTTAGCAAGACTGCTGAGAAAAATAAGTGTTTTCTTTTGTGTCTTTTCAGAGTGCTGCCGCCGCTCCAAGTCCAGTGATGGGCAACATGCCACCCAATGATGGCATGCCAGGAGGACCCATGCCCCCTGGCTTTTTTCAAGTAAGAATCTTTCCTGAGATTTAATCTCACTATCCCCTGTCGTCGTTGCTGTTCATCTATCACGCACACCAAACAGACCCTTCCCCCTCACTTAGCCTTCCTTCTGTCTCCTCCTCCTTTTTTAGCCCCCTAATCCCTGTCCAGATGTGTTTCCATCTCTGTTATGCCTATGTCCCACATGATCTTGGGTTGTCTGACGGTTAACCCCTGATCTTTTCTGTTATTTTTATTTCTCTATAGAGGTTGCTTTCATACAGTGTCTATTTTCAGAATTAATACATGTTAATTATAGGGATTTATTGGGGGGGAGCAGAAGAAGCTGTTTCTCCTGATTTGATTCTCTAATCCTCCAAAGTGAGAGCTTTCAAAACCTGTTGAGATCATTGAAACTCTTTTTTATACTCACTCAAGTAAGTAATAGTAGTTATTAAACTAGAAGTATGTTAAAAATTCAGGAATTGTTTCATATTCTTTCCAAGTTAAGAAAAGAGTTTAATCAAAATAAAACTCACACAGATGTTCCTGTATGTTGGTAGAAAACATATTTAAGTATTCAATGCAAACCCATCTAAATGTCAGAAAACTGGATTTTATTTAGCTTTTTTTAAACTAACTTCCTAAAAGTTCCAACACTAAAAACGTTTGAAGTTTTTGGACTGTTTACCAAAATTGATTTGTGTGAATAAAATGTTTGTGGTATCTGATTTTTGTATGCTTTGATGACACTGATTACTTTTTAGGAACAAGAATTAAATTAAAAAAACAATACAAGTATAGCATTCAAAATATCTTCCTCTGGCATTCCAAACTGAGCAGTCATTAATTATTTATATCAAAAGTGGAGGCTCTCGTGTGAGTCTGTAGTCGCTGTAAAAAAGTGCTTTAATATTTCAAAACAAAGACATAATGATATGAAATTAACATTTAAAACTGCCATAAGTATCTTGTATTATCAATAAATGCATCTAGCATGGCTAGCCAAGCTAAAACATCAGTTTCTCAATTCGTTCTTAGAGAAGATAGCTCCCTAAAATTGAGATTTCAAAAAGGCTGCCAACATTTCCGAATCAAACCTGTTCTAATACAAGATTTCTTGGCTATGCTCCATTTAGCCTTCCCCTAATCATTTAAAAGTCATGCTCTTTCTCAGCCTAAATTAAAAGAAATCTTGACACATTTCCTGTTGTGTCACTTCTTAGATCTTTTTGCTTCCTCTAACTTCATTCTAAACAGCCCTTTGTGAAATTAGCAAAGTGTTTTACTCTCAGTGACAGTATCCACCCTAAAGAGTGTTGCTGTCAGCAAGAGTTGGTAGCATTTGCTGCTAAGAAATGGAATGTATATTTGAGTTTTCGGCTAGTTGATCACCATTCATTCCACATGGAAATGAAAACTAGTTGGTTTCTTGGTTCATCTTTATATATATATATATATGTGTGTGTGTATGTATGTACACATCTTTATATATATATTTATATATATATACTGTATGTACTCATTTATATATATATATATATATATGTATGTATGTATATACATGATGCGCATTTAGTCTTAACGTTGCATACCTAGTGTCTAGTACATGTAAAATATTTAATGTGACTCTTTAAAGGCTTTTGTCTTTTTCTTTATGGTAGAACTTGATTGGCAGCACATTGTGCAGCCTTGTGTGTGCTTGCGGTCGTGAGAATGTTAATGATGTATGAGTTGTGAGCAGGACACAGAGGAAGCTATCTGATGGTGTTGCGTGAGTGACATTGCTTTCCATAAATAGACACTGTGCGCTTGGCAGACGGACAGATAGACGAGCAGGGAGAAGGGGGAGAAGGGTACAAGGAGAAGAGAGAGGGAATGAAAGGATGAATGGATAGATTTACTTTCCTTCCTAATCTTTCCCTCTATCTTCTTAATTCGGTTATGGTATTCTAAAGTGGAAAAACCAAGAAACTGCAAAGTAAATGACAAAGATAAAATGTTCTTTGAAAAGAAGCATAAAGCAAGCTGTATATCAGTGTCTTGTTCACATTACATCATTTTCCTTGAGCATTACACCTTGCTCTCTGCTCCGACAGTCATCCCCTAGTGAACTAATGGCTGCAGACCAATCCGAAAGTGCAGCCTACTAAGTTTTCTGCAGCACATTCATTCATTCAAATGAAGAGGGAAGCAGATTCTTCCCTCCCACATATTGTCGAGGTTTTCCTCACACACCCATCGCCCTCCTCCTCAGTCACTCTGCGGATACAGCCGCTTGACTGTCGTTGCAGAATTGTGAATGGATTATATGCAGTAAACTGAATTTTCCTCCTGCTTTAGTCATTTCTCAGCTGAACTTGGGGTCAGTTTTCCTCTCCCTCCTCCCCGCCTCTCTCTTTCTGCATGTCTGCCATCCTTCTCCATGACATTTCCACACTGCCTCTATTCCTCCTTTTCTTTGAAATTAATATTTTTTTCTCAGACCGCCTCGGGGACGTGTGCAAACTCACCAACATCTATGGGTGCACTGCTCATGTAAGACCTGTGCATGCTGTAAATATTGGTGGGAGTGCCGTGACAATTAATATAAATACTTAATCTCTGTGACCGGCTTTGATATTACATAAAAAAGAAGAAAGAGGGGTTGGTATGTCCTCTTCAAAAGTTCTTAAATTGGTTCATCTTTTCTGCCTAATCACAGTGTATAATTTTACTATATGCTGTGGCTTTGATAATAACATGGAAACCTATACTTACTCAGGTAGTGCAGATCAAAAGACGTTGAGGCGAATTGAACAATAAAAAAATCTCAATTAAAGGGAAAAACATAACAATTACAGGTTTCCTATGCATTCAGGAAAATTTTGGAATTAAAAGTATTTTCCAGATCTTGAAAAATATATTATTTTTTTAGACTTTATTTCGTCCTACAGATTAAATGTTTTATTCATCCATCCATTCATCCATCATAGCACCAAACTGAGCAAAAACTGTATGAACTCCTGAAATTTGAATCTTAGAAAATACAGAATGTCCTGACTCGAAACCCACAATTTGCTATAATTGTGTTTGCCTGAGTTCAATACAAAAAGCTAGTATTCTGCTGGAGTTTCATAAATCTGCTGAGTTGTGCACATGCCCCAGTTAGTTTAATTCTTAAACACATCATCATCTCCTCAAACATCTTTCTTCCATTTTTGTTGAGTGACCATAGACGGTTCTTTCTGGTTTATTGACTCAGTAATGAGTTTCAACTCATCTGTGGGATTGAAATCTACTACCTACAACCTCAGAAAAAAAAAAAAAAAACTTGAACACCTTGGACCTTTTTGATGGATATCAAACAATATCACTCCACTCTACATGTAGAGCTGAAATTATACTATTTAAGGTGTACATTTGGGTTTGCATCAATCAACCTACAGATTCTCAAGTATGGCTGAAAAAGTGTAATTTGCTCTGTAAATAAAAGACAAAACAAAAAGCTGTTGGTTTTTTTTCTTAAGGAGAGATGCATTGAACTTTTGTTTTGAATTTCACTTTCACATTTTCTCCTGGCCCTTTTAACCTATTGTTCTTTTAGCCAGTTGTTAAGGTAATCTAACTGGTTAACATTTTCTGAATGTAAAGCTGAGTGTTGATATATTTTGGACAACCCTGACCTTCCCTTTCATGGGACTATCCTACAAAATCTTCAGTCAGTGAGTGTCTTTAGTCAGAGGCTTCTTTTAGTATCGCTGCAACACAAACTATAGGGGATTCTTCCTTCTCACAACATTTGGATCTACTACAAGTCCTTAAAAAAATAAAATAGAATGAAGTACAACAGCACGTAATTCCTCTCTTTATTGAATTGAGTTGAATTTTTTGGAATAATAGAGGGATTATTTCTTTATCAACACCTCAATGTGTGCGAAAATGCTGTGACTCTGAACCTCTACATTACGCTCTGGTTCTCACAGTTATTTGCAGTTAACTTGCAGCTGCAATGTTGGTTAGCTCTATTTGCTTGTTTACTAGCCAAGGCCTAATTGATGTGAAGTCATCGCTGCAGATTGTTGTTGTATTTTTAATCATCCTGTCATGTTGTGGTCCTGTGGAGTTTTGTTCCAGCATGCAGAACACCACTAGAGAGACCAGTTGTCAAAGTTTTTAAAGGTTTTATTGTCAATATGATAATGAACTGATGATGATGATGATGATGATGATGATGAGGATGATGATGATTAGAACCACAGGAACGCTGTACTAGGAATTGGAGAAAAGATGAACTGGAGGGGGAAGAAATACTGAGGTGAGATTATATCCAGACCAGACCAGGTCTAGCTTTTTATTGACTTTACAGTCCAAATAACAGTATCTAACGCAACTAGAGAGTAGTAGAAGACAAAAGTAGAACAATAACATAAAGTGAAAAAAGTGGTCAGTCTGTCCTCCCACAGTCTAAGCAGAATAAATGCAGAGTAAGTTTGGGATGATCTGAGTCACTCTAACCATAAACTTTATCAAAAAGGAAGTATTAAACCCAGTCTTAAAAGTAGACAGGCCTCACAGACTAAATGAAGGGAAGCAACATCTCAGCACATCTGGCAGGAAAGTAATGATTAGGCACAAATTAGTCCAAGTTAGTTACTTAAAGTGGCTAAAAGTCAATAAATCAGTATTTTAGAGTGGCCATCACAAAACTATAATCTCAGTCTCATTGAAAGTTTGTGGGCAGGGCTGAGAAAGGTCCGTGAGCAATGATACCTTCAAACCGGAGGTTTACCAGTTCTATCAGGAGAAATGGGCCAAAATTCCAGCAAAATATTGTGACAGTTTTGATGAAGTAGAACTAGAATACTTTAAGTGAGTCAAGCAGCTCAAAAGGCAGAAAATGTGTGTACACTGAATTTGAAGGAAGGGATAAAAGTAATATTGGAGGCGAAGAATGTTATGTCTTTTCACACACTGTGTGTAAACGTCTGGTTTCGATTGTATATGCTTAGATCAGACAAGCCTTTTGTCACATATTCCCTCTTTAAGCTCTTGTGCTATCAAGCTTTGAAAATGAGTAAAGTCGCCCCTAAAGTTTAAAAAAGCTTATGCCTGAAGGATTATTGTTAAACACCTCTGGAGCAGGGCCAAATAAATGTATACTTCTGCCTACTCCTTTTCATACAAAAGAAGGGAATTATATTTTTGTAATGATTGAGAATGTACATGTTTGAAATAAAAATGAACTGAACTGAACTTTAAGGAGCCAGTCTGCTTAAGCAAAATTATAAAGAAAGCAGTGGTCAATTTAAATGTTTGCTTTCAAATTTACATTCCAAATGAGGTTCTTAACTTTTTCCTCACCTCATTACACAGTTTTCATTTAAGAGATCTGGTCATCAATATGATATTTTTTGTTAAACCTGTAAAAGCTGTTCATAATTTCAAAACATTTAGCTTTAAAAACCACAACAGTGGGATTGGGTTTGATTTTATAGTTAAGAACAGGAACAGAAGCTATTATAGACAAAAGTTAAATCTTAATATTTGGTTAAAAGCCATTGTTGCGATTCTGCAGAAGGACACTTCAACAAAAACGGTGTTTGAACTCTTTCACCACTCAAGAAAGGATTTAACCAGCCCTCTGAAACATAATTTAAATTCCTTTTTTTGTACCTCAACTGAAAGAGCGCTTGCAGTCAAAAAGTTTTAGAAAGGGACAAATGAAGGTAAGAGTTCACTGGCAGGTATTCTTATTTCTGCCTGAAATAAAGCCACCGAGAAGAGGTACAACTTTTCCCCTCTTGTCATTGTCGCTTATCCTTGAGAAGACCACAGAAAAATTATATCTAATGATTCTCTGAATGACAGAGTCCCAAAAACTAAAAAGAAGTTTTCCTAGTTCATTGTTTGTTGTTGCTTCTCCCAGTCGCACTGAACCACTGAAAACAGTCACTGCAGTGAAACAATGTTTTGACTGTAGCCTCTGTCTCCCACTGTGCATGTGTCATCTCTATCAGCTTACTGTGTCCAACGCACTGGGGTTTATCAGCTTTGAGACAGGTGTAGGAAATCTCTCCAAACGCTCACAGATGCGCACCTCCATTTGAGATGATGAAACTATAGGTGCTCAGAGAAAAGAGATCACAGTTGGTGGTTTCATTACCATCTTTAATAAGAAAGTGGTCAAAGCCACGTTACGGCAAGGGACAGGGTGATTATTTATATATGTATCATATGAAGTTTTGTAAGTTCTTTTGCTCTCAGTGTCTTTAAATTGATTTCCTGTTTTCAGTAATTATAAGGATCACTAAATCTACCTCTGGCAGATTTAGTGTTAAAGTAACCCCTGGCACAGCCATCATCCTGACTTTAATCTGATATAAACCCCTTTGAGGGAGCTCAAGATTGGGGTGATGGCAAGGAGGTATTACAACCTCAAGAACTGTACTTCATCCTCAAAGACAAATCATCAACATACCACTGGAAACATACAAAAAGCTGGACTTTTAGTTGTAAAAAAAAAAAAAAGCCAATAAAGATTTTTGTATTCATAATGGAAGTTAGAATGAATAAATATGTAGTTTTTTTTCAACATTGAGACTGCTTTTACATTTTTCATAAGCTTTTGAAAGATGGCTGTCTTATTTAATATCAGAACAAGGGCTTAATTGTATACATATTAATTTACTTAAGTTATCTGTCATGATATGGTTGAAAAACACAGGGACAGAGAGGTGTTTTAGAGTTTAAAACTCATTTGTATAAAAATCAATCCAACTCAAAGAAGCACAGGGACATTGACTGTGTGAACTACGACATGTACACACAATGTTAACGGTTTAAATACACAGGGAAAGTAACCAGGAAGACAATCAAGGAAACTCAGGACAGCTGGAGACAATTAAGGTCAGAGAGAGAAAATAAAGACAAGGACAGAAGTCAGATTGTGACATTATCATCAACCCTGTAAATTAGATTTCAAATAATTAAATTGCTGTTTTATATTAATATGATCAGATTAGTGCATTCTTGCCCCCTGTTTGTTAGTGTTTTAAAACAATTTTTTTCAAAATTTGGACAAAATAAGCATTTTTGTAAACATGTATATTAAATGAAGTTCAGTTTTTTTTAAATATTTTTTATTTTGTCTGTTATTTATGTGGTTCTATAAAACCAAGTAATTTTAATACAATTTAAGCCTTCACTTAACAATTACAGGCAGAATGTTTCACTCACTATATGCAGTACAGTCTGAGTGCTCTCTAGTGGAAAAATAAAATTATATCTGAATTAAACAAAAAATTATGTCAAAAACTGACTGCTGCCAATTTGAGCTAGTTCGAGCACTCTGCATGCCAACCTTGTGAATCGTCTTCAGTGCAGACAGAGCGTCTGCATACCATAGCATAAAGTTCAATAATTCGATTGGTCCGACATTTGTGCTGCACTTGCATTAATTCCAAAGTGGTGGCACATATTTCCCCTGCATATTGCATCCCTTAGTTGGGATGCTAAGGTCACAGGATTTTTTGGATGTCCAAAATAATCTAATAGCTGGAGATAAAACTAGTAAATACTTGACCCCACTTGCTACAGCAGAGGTGTCAAACTCGAGCCCAGTGTCCTGCAATCTTTAGATGAACATCTGAACCAACTCACTTACATGAAATATTTAGGTCATTACCGAGACACTACAGAACCTTTTTGTATGCTGAGGAGTTGGATTGGATCAGAGATGCATCTAAAAGTTTCAGAACATCAGGCCCTAAAGACTGTCATCTGGGACAACTGTGGTACAGGATCAGAGTTGTAGAAACTCAACATTACTTACTAAATCTACTTATCTTTGTATGCCACAAAAGTGTAAGGAAGATACACCATAGTGTGATAGGGGTATAATGCTTTGTGTGAACAGTTTTTAAAGAAAGGAAAGTCAGACAATTGAACTCATACAGCTAATTGTGGGAACATTAAACAGCCTTAACACAACCAATTAACATGCTCTTAGGAGCAATCTCAGCAATTTAGCACAGTAAGGAGCTGCAGATTCTAGGTGTCTGCAGGTCCTACTTATCTGCAGTATGAACCCTGTGCAAGCAGGCTATTCTGATCATGCACTGTGGAAATAAGAACAAGGGCAAAATGTTGCAAGACATAAAAAAAATATTGTAGCTGAAATAGCGGCAGACATTATCGCTAATTTAAGGGAGTGGAAGATTCCTCATCTGAGGTTGGGCCTTATAAAATATTAATTAAATTATGATGTTCACTTGGTAGATGTTAGGTGTGTCCATGTGTTTTAAGAGTCCAATCTACCAGCTGAATGTCCTCCCCTCCTCACTCTCCTGCCTGTGTAAAAATAAAGGCCATTACCTCCTAAGAAATCATTCATAATGAGCTGTATTTCAATCCAGATTTCAAATAATCTGCTCTTTGGAAACATAAACAGGTTTGTGAATGAAAGCAGCTTCATAGAGAATTTAACTTCATTGAAATACCGTTTATGCAAACACATAAAATCAAAGTGATGCAAATTAAGCTGGCAGAGACCAGATTACTATCCCTACCTCATAATGCAAATATGCTAGATGACAAACGACGTCAACTATGAACATTTAATTTTTTGGAAACCTTATCTGATAAACAAGTGATTAATGAACATCCACTAGTTCACGTTGGAGCTATATCTTTAAAATTTCTTTTGTAAAGAAAGTAATAAAGCATTTTTAGTTTGTGTAAACTCACTCTGCAAAGTGGAAATCAACACAACGCAAAACACTGAATATTTTTTCTTCTTGTATCCTGCACTTGGAGATACTCTTGAAAGTGCACAAATGAAAACAATGCATGGCCATGTACATAGGATTCTGTTTTTTATTACCACAAAACCTGTTTACCCTGGCTGAATGCAGTTTTATACCATATTAGTCATTTATTTGATAATGAAGGCAACCACAACCTTCAAGAGTCAAAAGACCCATCTGCATAAAACCTCCTATTTTGTAAAGCAGTTATAAAAAATGTAAAGGAGAATGTGAATTCTTTGGTTTGTCAGTGTTTGGAGATACATTTGTTGTCCAGCAGCAGAATTGATTAATTAGACAACTCTAGTGTGAATACTGCTTAACACCTCTGCAGAGTAGTGCTTATATAAATCATTTGGTGCCATACTAACATGTTTAAATGTCTGTCACTATGGCATGCCTCTCCTCGGGGATAAAACCCCCGCCTCCTATACTGGCGGGATGGCGTATTCCTGCCTGTGGTATATACCATGAGCAAAGCAGGAGAGCTAAAGCTACCACCGTTGCTCTCTCTGGAATGTTAGCAAGGAATGACAATGAGAGTGCATTCAGTGTGCATGTATGCGTGTGTATGTGTGTGGTGCTGTTCCTCCTGGCTTTGTTTGTTGTGTTCAATGATGCAGGCTGCTTTGTGCTCTCCGTCTGCAAGTTTGTGTGTGTTTCAGTGTGTGTGCGAGAGCTATAGTTTGAAGGCAGCTACACACTGCCCTCTAGTGTTCGCTGTTTTAAACAGAAAAGTGAAAGAAACCGGTGTTCCTCCATCTCTTCCTCCCTCTCTCTCGGTTAGTGGTCCATCAGGGGCAGCGGTGTGGGTCTTCCTTAAGCCGAAATGAGTGGTGGGGAGGCGAGGGGGGCTTGTGTTGATGGGTTTGTGGTGCTGTGCCAAGCTGTTATCTCCTTAGCCGGGTAGAAAATGATTTTATTAATTGCTTCATTTAACGCTCCCCGTGTCCCCCTCCTTCTTCCCCCTTTCTCACGCAAACATACAAATAACATCACACAAGGGCTCGCAAGCTCAAACACACACACACATACATGCACGAGAAAAACTAGTTTTAAAAGTCCCCCGCGTACACCTCTCTGATGGCTGCAATGTTCTCTCTTGGTGAGTCTCTGTGGGTACCTGAGGAGGGAACAGTGTGGCTGTAAAGGCCATATGCTGGCCCATTCAGATAAAATAGCAGGAGAACGTGGGGAGGCTTAGCCAAAGGAGCTGCTCTCCGTTATGGCACATTATACATAGAACAAGAGAGGAGATCTGTACATGTTCACATTTGTTCGTAACAGAAAAAAAATGCCTAGATTCGAAGTGACACGGACACGCACAAAAATTAGAGAAAACATTAAAAACTTTTAAAGATAATATTTTCCATTATTAAAACATTTTTACAAAAAGCTCAGCAAAAAAAAAACTTTGTGTGCATGTGGGTCGAAGACAATAATAAGAGGCACAAGAATCAAGAATATATACTGGGATTTGTAAAGATTATAGTGGACAAGCAACTCGTCACACATTTTACTAAACGTTCTGAAGCATTTGAATTGTACGGTATTCAAGTGTGAATTTTCCATGCATACAGTCATGGATACTGAAGCCGAGGCGAACAAATATTTCCTTCTAGGCTTTTAGATTAGAGGAATCTGTTAAGTTGCTGTTTAAACTTTTACATCTGATTTTAATTTTTTGTTACATGGGCATATAGAGTTGAGTCAAAAGGACTTGATTGCCATAACATGTTTTTCTTACATACTCGCTAAGTATGCAATGTATGTATCTGCTTTTGAGGAAAAAATCAATAGACAAATTTGATCCTGGCAGAAGATGGCAAAATTAGTATTTCAAGATAAATAATTGGTATTGTCATCAACACATTTTATGCAAGAAGATTTTGTCTGAAATTATTTTGCACTAATTAAGAACAAAGTCTCTATCTGGATCAGCCACTTGTTCTGGGATGCCAGATTTGTATCATTTTCCACACACAATCAGTCCAGGGGCTGCAAATGGCCCCCGAGCCGCACTTTCGACACCCCTGCCTTAGGTGGAGCAAAGACTTTATAGCACTGTAGCACAGAAAGCAGACACAATTCCCACTAGTTTAACTTTTTACAACAACTTCTCTCTGGTTATTTACTTCATGCCTTGTGTGATGTCACCAGAAGCACATGTGCTTGGAGGCTTGTTTTTTGGGAGGATAGATCTTACATTGAATAAACACTGTTTTTTCTTTATTTCTATAGGTGATAAACTATCACCTATAGAAATGTATGTTTTGTTGATTTTACATAAAAGGCAGGCTTTTAGCTCTAAATGTGCTGATTTTAGGGTAAGGTCGAAGTTTATTGGCAGCATTGTGCAAGGCATGCTGTGCTTATGTTTACTGTCAGGGATGAGTAAAGCCGCAGCGACATCCTACTAAGTGACTAAAACTCAGCTGTGCGTGCGCCTGTGTGCAGAGGAGAACCAGACTGCTGCAGCTGGGTCAGTGCAGCCGACGGACCCCCGCAGGGGCGCCTTGTTAGACACGTACACACATACAGCCTGGCTTGGCAACAACAATAACCTCTGAGGTCAGTCGGAGCCAGCGCTGCATTAGCCTCGGTGTGAACCTGCTGAGAGACAGAGAGAGCCAGTACAGCTGGTGTTAACCACCCAAAAAACACGCGCACACACTCAGAGAGAGCAACAGAACACACACTGTCTCTGATACAAATGTCAGAACTGTGCCAACACATCTAGAATACACTGCATGTACAACTAAGTAAACATTTCCAGAGCCTCAAATAAATAATTGACAAGACGCACATTGTGTGGCTTGTTAAGAAGTGGCTTTAGTGACGACTTGACTGCTTCTCAGATAAGCCTCTCTCACAGCGAGGAGATAAACAGAATTAATGCATAAGGAAAAGTATTTTTTCGAAGGATAGGAAGCATCTCTCTCAGCCGCCGTGCAGCCGACCTCAACACTGGCGTCGCTTTAAGATGAGCATGGTAAAATGTCGCTGATGCAAGGCTGTCACTCAGTTCTTTATTTTCCCACTGTAGTGTCAACCACGGATTCCCAGTCCTCGGATTTCCCAGCCATGCCAGCAGGGCTCTCACTGTTGGTGGGAAGCATCATAGAAAATTGAGAGGAAGGGGGTTACAAACAATAAAATGTTATGCTGCTATACACTGTTACAATGTTATACACTGTATTTCTATAGTGGCCTCATTGATGTACTAAAAAATTAAATAAGTGAGCTTGTCTGGAAATTTCGACATGAATCAGATCAGGAAGTATAACTTTTCTGCTCTTAAGATGTGTTTGGATGAAACCGTCAGCAGCTCTGAAGTTATGCCATAATAAATCAACAAGGATCCTGATTAATATATTTTATCCATCCAGTAAGCTTTTTTCTCTACAAACACAACATCCCGCCTCAGAGGGCTGTAAAAAAAATCCTGCATTAGAACACTGACACTCCTGTACAGCTTGAGACCCATCAACCCTTCCATGCTGTTTCATTTATGGTCAATCCTGTAATGTTGCCCGATAGTAGAAGAAAAAATTCAAACAGATTAATCTTAATGCTGCACTTTGTGTTCAGTCAATCTCAAAGTACAAAGCAAAAGCTTTTTTTTTACAGTTATTATGCCCACAGTGCAGTGTTGCAGAATGAGTTGAGTCATTTTCCTCTATTTATTTGCTCTTTGATGTTTGATTAGGATAGGAATGTAGCTCTTCTTCAGAAAATGAAGCTGACCTATAGAAATAGTCTTGGTTTGGCACCTAATTCTGTATTTAGACAGCTATCGAACCTGCTTAGATCACATGTCTTAAGGGAATATTGGCGGAATTTACACAGTGTTAGAAAATGCACTGAATTATCCTTTAGCCACATCACTGAACACTGATTAAAGTATTCCCCACGAATTGATCTGACCTCATTGTGGTTATTAATGATTCCTGTACATGAGAATTACTGTGTTCATATCTAGATGTCAGTGACAAATCTTATTATTCACACTCCCTGTTGGGCTAATAGGTTAGATATGATAGTTGTCTGTTAATTATCGGCTACATATGCAAATTGGACATGCAGTGATTATGAGGCAGAAATAAACGGGCAACTATTGAATGATATATGAATCAGTCACAAAATCATAAAAAGTTACAAATATATTTCTATCCATTATATCTTTGAATGTTTGGAAGCTTGTGCTCATTAATGTTTAAATAACTAATTTATGTCAAAGGAAAAGGGATTCCTAAGTCTTGGTAGCGCGGTTGGCTGAAACCAACTTTCCAGAGCTCTGGTTACGATCTACAGGTTTTTTTGCCTAGCTTCTTCTGTGTTCTTTCTTAGTTTCTAAAGTTACATAATGCTCTGTAAATCGTTTATGTTTTGTTTTCTTGGTTTGTTTACGTTAATTTTTCATTGAGCTCTCCTTTTAAACCTCTGTTTAGTGTCTGATTATGATATGTCTACTGTGTTCGTTGCCATGTCATTTACCTCGTTGGATACAGGAATGACGTTCCATCATTCTAAAGTGTATTCCAGGTGGATGTGGGAATTATTCTGAGAATATATAACTCTAGCTTTTATGTATTCAAACACTGTAGCAACATGTTCCCTTGCAAAGGTTTTGCAGTATTATTATGCATGCAATTAATATAATGAGATACAGACTATTAACAATTGAAATAAGCTAAATGTATTTCTGCAGCTACCTTTGTAGTACTGTAATTTGCATGGCAGCCATGCTGGCTGTTTAAGTTGCAGTTGGTTAGTTCTATCCAAGAGCCTTTTTATAATTGATGTTTCTGAGTTGGAGCTATATATTTTTGAACATACTTACTCTTACGTATGTACAGTCTCTTCTTTTCTGTTTTTTTTTTTTCTCAGATTGCTATATGTCACTTTTATAGTTCATGTAGAGTGTCCACTAAGGATATGATATGTATCACGATATAAAAGGGATGGTATGATATATTCCGATACATCACGATACTATGATACTTTATATTGGTATTTTTAACATTTAATTTAATCCTAGAAAATCTGTCACGACATCATAAACACTCCATCCTGTTTTATTACTGGATCTAGTTGATTAACTGGAACAGAGAAGGTGAAAACAACCACCAACTATCAGTCATATTTCTAATTCTATGACACATATTCCTGTAATTATTAACAGTTTAATTAAAATGATTATAGAATAAAAATGTATACTTTGCTTTTGAATAGCGATACAATATTGTGACATAAACTATCACGATATATTGGCATATCAATATTTTTTAATATCCAGGTTTTTGTCCTATGGTTCTCTTTTCCAAACCCTTGTCTCTAGAAAGTTATATGCTTGCATTACAGATAATATCTGGTTTCAATATTTTGTTTCTTTTTTTTTTGACATGGAAAAGTAAATTACACCTACTGATCTTGATTTATATACAACTTACATTTACAATGTACAATTACATTACAAATGATCTGGCCTTTAACAAGTTTAATTGGATTTAGCTCTAATTTCAAGTACCTGAAACTACACAACAGAGTCAGTTGTTGTGTAGTTTCATGCCATTGTTATTACAGAAAGACGAAGCCAAAATGAAAAGGTACAAAAAATATGTGGGAAAGAAAAGGCTTCTACACACGTACTGAACAACCAAGGGTCCAGGAGCTGTATTCAGCTATTGTTGTTTGTGTTGATATTTTTCTCCAAATGACATCCCCAGTGTTGAATGGTTGTGGCCCTGCAAACATGTAACCTTATTAAGTTTCAAAAGCCTCTAAATAGCAATAAAAGGAAGTCTCTGCTCACTTCCACTGTATTGGATTTCACTCAACTATATAACAGTGAAAGGTTGATCTATAGGCTTGTTTTAAGCCATACATTTCAATGTAGTTCTCACACAGTGTGAATCTCAAGGATTTTTTTTACAGCTATCCAACTTCAGCATATCAGTGGTGCCTTCCAAAAGTATTTACTGCTCATAAGCTGCTTCACATTTTATACACTTTAAACGCAAACTTCCATGTATTATTTTTATAGACCAACCCAAAATAGAAAATAATTGTAAAGCAGAAAATAATATTTACATTTTTCCTTTTTTTATATAAAACTGTAAAATGCCACCTGCATTTGTATTCACCCCAGTTTACTGTGATCTCCCTAAATCAAGTCTTTTGCAACCACTTCTGATGGCCCCTGCTTTCATGGTTTGCTCAAAGAAGGACTCAAATACAGCTTGTTCAGGATGAAAAATTAAATGTTTACTGAGCAAAAACCACAAAAGAACTAACACGGGAGAACATAGAGACAAACATTATGGGGAAAAAATAGACATTGTAAGACATCTGTAAGGTAAGTGACAACACCAGGGAGAGGGAGAGCAGGGTGCAGTGAATTTTCTCCTGTTCAGGCTCCAGCTTTGAAGAAACAACATACTTTAGTTGGGTCTATTGCAGTATTTCTCAAACTTTTTACTGTGGGTACCACCTGAGAAAATTTCAAAATCTCCAAGTACCACGATCATGACCAACCTAAACATACAGTAGAGAAAGCTTACCCTTTTAACTACAGACAATTCATAACAAGGATTATTTATTGGCAATTGTTCCCATCCACAGACAGACATAATTTTTTTTATTAATTCTATTTTAAAAAAAGTATTTAGAACTTTCCTCCAGTACCACTAGGGTAAACTTGAGTACCACTGGTGGTACACATACCACAGTTTGAGAATCATGGGTCTATTGGATCTGGTGATGTGTGCAGTTATATATAGACTTCCCAAATATAACAAGGGATTTTAATTGACTTTGCTGATTTCCTAACATCACCAGATGACCAGATTTGGATTAATTTTAATATTAATGTGTGTTATCCTGATGAAGTCCTGTTTAAACATTTTTTTAACCATTACAGACTCTCTTAATCTCACGCAGTGTGTGTCGGGTCCAACACATAATTAAGGTCACACTTTGGACCTTGTTCTTACTGCTGGGTTGCCTGTTTTGAACATTAAGATATGTGACAGTGTGATTTTGAATCATTCACCTGTATTATTTGATATTGCTTTTTCTTGCACTTCAGTTAATTCTGGAGACTCCGTTCGGCGCTGTTGGATGTTTGGTCCTTCGGCTGTTAGTCAGTTCTCTGCTGCTTTCGATCAGCTCGCTGCCCCTTAGCTCCTGGTTTCAGTCTTTGTGTTTAAATATTCTTGAATCTGTGGCTCCATTAAAAACTATGTTACCCAGGCCCAAACCTGAGCCATAGTTAAATGAAAGAACTCGTGCTGCTAGAAAGGAAAGTCGCAGAGCTGAACGGAGGTGGAGAAAATATAAGCTGCAGGTTTCTTACCAGATTTTGGAAAGCTGTTGGTGTCAATGACAAAATACTGTGAAAGACTCTAAGAATTAATATTTGTACGGAATAATTATGACAAATAGTCATAATCCACGTGTGCTTTTTAAGACTATTGACTCTGTTTTATATGTCCATTAGCATGAATATCAAGAAGCTTCTACTGATCGATGGAGTGATTTTAGGATTTTTTTTTTCAAAAGGTCGCTGATATTAGATCAGCGATTTTCTGAGTCTACCGCTCACACTGGTTTGTTTGACAGGTTTGAGCACGTGAGTCAGTATGCCTTAGAAGATGTTGTTAATCGCATCAAACCTTCTGGGTCTCCTGTAGACATTGTCCCGCTTTTTTAAACAGTATTCACAAGCATTGGACCGATTACCCTTACTATAGTGAATAAAAGTCTGTCCTCTGGTACAGTATCTGTGAATTTTAAACATGATTTTGTCCAACCTTTGCTCAACCTTAATAGATTAGTGCTAAGTAATTTTAGGCCTATCTCCATGCTACCCTTTCGCTCTAAATTTTATAAAAAGTACTCTATAGTCGGCTATTACCTTTTTTACAGAGGACTAATGCTTTGGAAATCTTTCTGTCTGGTTTTAAAACTTTACACAGCACGGATTCTGCTCTGCTGAGAGTTTTTAATGATATTTTCTGGGCTACTGATGATGGGGATTACATCATCCTTTTCCTATTTGACCTTTTTGCAACATTTGACACTGTAGGTCACTCCATATTATTGTCTAGGCTTTGTGATTTAGGGGTTTATTGTGTTGCTCTTGATTGGTTCTCATCATACCTAGCTGACAGAACTATGTGCGTTAGCTTTGCTGGCTCCTACTCTACCTCGGCCCCATTGTTGTTGGGGGTCCCTCGGGCCTCTATATTAGGTACACTCTAGCTCCATTCTTCGTAAACCTGGTGTGTCCTTCCACTGTTATGCTGATGATACACAAATATACCTGCGGATAAAAAGAGGTCACTCAATCACCCCATCTTCTGTCATGTTTGCATGACATTAAGGACTGGATGGCATTGAGCTTCCTAAGTTTTAACGACATTATGACCGAAGTGATGGCGTTTGGTCCTTTTTATCCATGCTTTTATCACCACACGACCGGATTACTGTAACTCTTTATAATTTGGAATTAGCCAGGTGTCACTCTCACGTTCCCAGCTGGTTCAAAATGCTGCTGCTCGTGTCCTGGTTGGAGCATGTGGGAGGGAACATATTACTCCTATTTTGGCTTCCCTACACTGGCTGCCTGTGCGTTTTAGGGTACATTTTTAAATTCTTTTATTTGTTTTAAATCCCTACATGGCCTTGCTCCGCCACATCTCTCCTAACTTCTTATTCCCTACATTGCAACATGGTGCCTCGGGTCGGCAGATCAGCTTCTCATGGAGGTTCCGAGGTCGAGGATGAAGCTAAGGGGTGAACATGCTTTCTCTGTTTGTGCTCCACAGCTTTGGAATGCATTGCTATTGATATTCGCCAGACAACATCACTCTGCTTTTTTTTTTTAAACTTCTTAAATCTTGTTTTTATGGTCAAGCTTTTGATGCCATATGAGAATCTATTTTTCCTGCTTCTTGGGGTGTTTTTAATCATTTTTAGTATTATGTGAACTTTCATTGTTGTTTCATTTTATGTTGACCTATTGTACGGCACCTTGTTTTGACTGTTTGTCATGTGAAGGTACCTTATAAATAAATTATTTGATTTGATTTGATATGATATGTTAAGACAGAAGGGAGGCTGAGGAAACTGGCATTCTGAGGAAAATGTAAAAAAAAATAGAAACAAAGTGGAGAAACAGGTAGAAAAATACATAAAGGAACAAAACAACAAATCTAACAACAAGTAAAAGGACAAAGAAGAATAATCTATAAAAAATAAATCCAAATAACAGAACAACTACCAAAATACTTAAAAAATAAAGAATTAACCAAACTCAAACCAAAAGAAACATAGTTGAAGAGAAGTTCAAGATAAGCTTAAAATAGGGTCCGAATATAAAACAACACTTTTAGCTTTGAACATCTTACAGAGAATTCTCACAAGAAATCCTTTTAGAGGATGTAAACAAAAAGGGTTGAATTGAATCAAAGTACATTTCTGTCTTGGAATGTTCTACTCAAAGTCCAAAATTAAATCTGGGACCTAAAATTTGCTCCTCATGAATGTTCTTCAGCCATCCTGAATGAGCTTCTGTTATTCTGCAAAGAAGAAAGGAAAATTTTCCGTACTTAGATGAGTAAAACTGGCTGTCACATACACCAAAAGACTTCCAGGTGTAATAATGTCAAAGGGAGGAATACAAATTAAGTTGGTTTATCATAACCTTTAAATAGTACAAGTTGGACTTTGTGGTTTAAAAATGTTTTTTTTTTTTATGCTTTTGCAAGCTAGACTATCAGCAGATGATTCATTTGGGTCTATCTTGTCAAAATGTATTTACATGTTTATCATCTCCTGCAGGGTCCTCCAGGATCTCAGCCTTCCCCTCACACACAGCCCCCGCCACACAACCCCAGCAATCCCATGATGGGACCCCATGGACAGGTAGGACAACTTCCTTTCACTTTCCTCCCAGTTATGTCTCTGAACACTCACTCATTCACTCGCTCATTGGAACACTGAAGAAGAAACAGCTCCCGGATCCCTCGGTGTACAAGCAGCCGGGGACAGGCAGCATTGAGGATGACGGACTGGATGAATAATTTAGCTGTGTTGGCCTGGCTGTGAGGAGCGGAGGTGCATCTGGAGGCCCTTCTCTCTCCCTCAGCCCAGCACTCACCATCCCATAGTCCATCAATAGAGCATTAATATTGCAGTACGGCCTGACACTGTGTGGCTCTCCGTGTGCAAACCCACCACAATGTGGGAGGAGGGGGTGGGGGGAGGAAGTGGCAGAGTGAAAAGTAAGAAAACAGTTGTAAGTCAGTCCATCGCCTCCAGCATTGAGTGTAATTACATAAGCAGGCCTCCGTTTGCCCCACACTGACTCAGAAAATACAGTTCCCCCTAAACACGATTGCGCTTCATCTGCATTTCATGATTGTTAACCAAATCTGCATGTTTCCCCAGGTTGGATTTTGTTTACAACTGTTTCTTCTTATTTGACACTGAAAGACGGCCCCACTCGATGTGGGTTTTTGTAGTTGCGGCAGTGTACTCTCATAGGTAATACCGCTAAGCATCTGTCTGTGATGTTTTACATTATTCACTAGTTAAGCAGCGCTGGCTGCACGCGTGTCCCTGCTGGCCTGTTCTTGTCCCCGCACTGCTGAAACGTCCAGGGTTGCGTCTGATGTTGCGTCCAGAATCACTCTGCTTACTGGTTTACAAGGGATGGTAGCAAAGAGTTCATTACGCTCTTTGTTTATTTTTAAAGTATACAGAGTATTTTCTCTGCCTGTATTTGTATTATCTTTCTCTTTCCTTTCCATCTTCTCTCTCTCTGCTGCCTTTCCCTGTCCTCACATTGTTCTGTTTTACGCTGTCTTTTATCTGTCCTCCTCTACCTTTAACCTGATGGCTTTCACCACCTGAGTCCTTACTTTCCAAGACATGACAGGCTTCTTTTTTTAAAGAAATGTAACAAAACAAAAACACATCATTATCCAGCACAATAGCTCTCCCTGCTGACCAGAAGAGAAAACACCTATAGAGAGAGCGGCTTTGGACAGGCTTTCTAATTTTTTCGGACTCAAAAAAGACCCCCAGTTGGGTTGTAATGAGCACAGATTTTTTTTTCCTTTTTACAGAAAGATCTTAGTACGTTTGCAAAGAAAAGAGAAAGTGTAGCTTAGTGGCCTATTTTAAGTAATGATTCATATCATAGTGGTTTGAGTCTTGAATGAATGAACAGAAAATAGTTCAAATTTGTTAAAAAGCCCAACACTGATTTTTAAAAAAGAGCTTGAAAAAATATTACTCCATCCTAAAAGAGACAGTCATGAAGAGACTGAGAATAGACTGGGATTGGTTGCAACAGGACTGGGTTGTGACATTTCAAATCTGAGGCTGAATTTTAAGGATAAAGCTGATAATGACTGTGGCAGGCTGAGACATGTTATGGTTTGTGGGTTTTTTTAAAAATTATTATTAAATGCTCTGATTTCTGTCATATCTCTTTAGTTTTATAAATAATCCCTTCCTCTTCATTTCTTCTGAGCTATTGTCGATATAAAACTGGGCTAGGTGTATTATGATGTTTGTGTTATTATTTTATTGTATTTAAGTCTTTTGATAACAGTTCTAATCAAAAAGTTATATTTTCCACATTAAGATCACTTAAATGAATAAAATTAGATATCTAATTTTAACTATTAGTAACATTAATGTATTTATTTATTCATTTGCTTAAAAAACTGTATAGGAGTGTATTTAACCGATAAAATACGTAACACTTATATTTTCAATTAAGTCAACCTTTCAGTGGAAAGGTTGAACATTGAATACCTGTTCTGAAACAAAATGTAAATCGTGTTCTTCTCCTATCCGTTCTGCAGCCATTCATGTCTCCACGGTACCCCGGTGGCCCCAGACCCTCCCTCCGAATGCCAAACCAGCCTCCCGGGAGCATCCCGGGTTCTCAGCCCCTCCTTCCGAACAGCCTGGACCCCACTAGACCGCAAGGTACTGCCTACAACAATGGTGTAAAAGCACCCTCTACTGTTATTGGTGGTCCCAATAAAGATGTATCAAAAGCAATAAAATACATTTTCGGCGAGAGTAGAATCTCACTTTGTTGTTCCACATCTCTAGCAGTGAGCTTTAAAGATTTTTTTTTCACCTTCATAATCATCGTCTTCAGTGTGCATGATGGGAAAATAAACGTGGCTCCCTCTCTAACCCAGTTTGTCACAGTTCCAGCTGTTTGGACAGGTTTACCTGATTAACTATTTTCATGGCACACTTTCCTGACCTCGGACAGTTAGTACATGTCTGGCTTATGTGAAGGCATGCGCTCTTGTCTTTCCCATGTTTAAGAGTGGCAAAGAGAATCAAAATTTTCTAATAACAGATCAACTGGTAAAATAAAGTATGAGCTGCAATTGTTTGTTTAATTACAATTGTTGGAGATACCAATAATTCTGCCTCCAGTCATTGTTTGTTTTTTGTAAGAGAGAAAAAAAACATGTTCAGGCATTTTTAGGGTTGTTAAATAAATGCAATCAAATTAAAGGTTCTAGTTTTTCAGTTAAGATTGTTCAACGTGTAATAAAAGATGAAAGGTTTCACATATCATTACTAGAAGTGGAAATAAATGTAGTATACATTGTAATTTTTTACTTTTTGGAATATATTTTGTTTGTCCGAATATGAACATTTTATGTAGGCCTAGTTATCGTGGCTCTGAACTGTGCTCCTAATCCAACATCCTCTGTGTACGACAACAGGACATCCAAACATGGGAGGTCCAATGAGGATGAACCCCCCACGAGGAATGGGCGGCATGGGCCCACAGGTAGTTTATAACACACAGCATGGACATTATTGTTGTGAAGGACCAAAAAAACTGTTGCCAAAGGAAGTAACGACATGGTATGGTACGATCCAATAAAACCCATTCTATGTCCAGCTGCTCTGCAGTTTAATTTTTGTACTCTGGTTGTCAGTTTACAAGCCAAGTCAACATTTGGCTGCCATTAACTGAGTGTTTCCATAAAGATAAAAAATAATTTAAAGCAATAGGATATGAAGAATGGGTTTATTATGAATGACCCCACCTCATAAGTTTGCCTGTCAATATAACTGGGTAATTCAGATGCACCAGTATCAGCCAAAACTGGAGCCAAAGTTAATACTTTCCTTTTGTATCTTTGATTTCACTGAATTTGCTTGATTTTTTACTTCAGAGGGTCAAAGAAGAGTTACCATTTGAATTCTCATTACCAGACACACTCTTCATTCTGTACCCTGCCACCTCACGTTTTAAAACATTGTCTCAGACAAAGGCACCCACACTGTGCCCTTCAGCCCCTCTCTGTGCCACCCTGACACTGACTTTGGCAGCAAACACGGCAGCAGCTGCTCTGGCATCTGCTCGACAAGTGTAATCGTCTGCTGAACAAAACTCTTCCTTTGGTGGAGCAGATCTGTGGCCTGAACCCTTTACACACACACACACACACACACATGCACTCCAATGTATAAACATGCATTGGCAGCCAAACGTTCCCACTGGGCACCCATGAAAACATACATGCAAATACAGAGAGGGGAGTACAGACACGCTGAACCAAACACACAACATAATTAGACACTCGTTAAGAGGAGACATGATCTTCGCCGACCTTCATTAGTATTCAAAAACTTTCCACTGAGCAGTTGTGGGATTCGGTACTGACTGCTTGTTTCTCTGTGTAGAACTACGGCGGAGGGATGAGGCCTCCTCCAAACTCCATGGGGCCAGGAATGCCAGGGATGAACATGTTAGTAGGCTGAAGAAAAACCTTATTACTATTTGCTTTTGTTATTTTTCTCAGAACAAAGATTAAATCAATTTAAAAAAAATGTTTGGGTAGTTTAGCTGTCAGTCTAATCAAGTATAAACGTTTTTATTGATTTGGTCATCTCTGCAATAGAAAAGATTTTGTTGTTTACTGACTCTTAGGCCCAACATTATTCATACTACTGCCAGATTCAGATTTTGACTTATTTTCATTCAGCCAATATTTTGCATTGAAAAGCGAGTATGAAAAAATATTTATTAATTTTTATTTACATTTGTTTAGAAATGTCATTTTAAAGATTATGTATACCCAATAAACAATGGACAAATCTGTATTGGCTTAACAGTAATGTAAATGCTGACCAGCTTTTTGCATGTTTCCTCTGGTTTTTTGTTTATCTTTAGTAATGAGCTCAATAAGCTTGGAAGACACCCTTGCCATCACCCTAACCTTTAGCTCTCTTCAGTGTTGGGTGTAACGCATTACAAAAGTAATGAGTTACAGGAATATATTACTTTTTTCAGTAACTGAGTGATGTGATGAATTACTAACAAAATATACAGCAACATATTACTAGTTACAATTTCAGTAACGTAAATTACAAGCGCATCTTTTATTGTTTTCTTGCCAACTAATGTAACAGACCAAATCAATTTGGATATTGTAGAACAAAATCCACCATCCACTTCCGGTTGCTCAAAAATCAAAACCGAAACCAAAAGTTTGGACACACCTTCTCATTCAATGTGTTTTCTTTATTTTCATGACTACACTGTAGATTCTCAATTAAGGGCATCAAAACTATGAATGAACACATGATATATGGAATTATTGTATGTACTTAAACACAGAGGGTGAAATGACTGAATACATGTGTTATATTTTAGATTCCTCAAAGTAGCCATCCTTTGCGATTACTGCTTTGCATTCTCTTGAGCTTCCAGAGGTAGTCACCAAAAATGGTTTTCCAACAGTCTTGAAGGAGTTCCCAGAGATGCTCAGTACTTGTTGGCCCTTTTGCCTTCACTCTGCGGTTAAACTCACCCCAAATCATCTCTATTGGGTTCAGGTCCGGGGACTTTGGAGGCCAGGTTATTTCAGACTTTTTTGTAAAAGTACTACATAATTCCATCCATCCATCCATCCATTTTCTTAACCGCTTATCCAATTCAGGGTCACGGGGGAGCTGGAGCCTATCCCAGCAATTATCAGGTGTTAGGCAGGGTACACTCTGAACAGGACGCCAGTCTGTTGCAGGGCCAACACAGAGAGACAGACAACCATTCACACTCACATTCATTCCTAGGGACAATTTAGAGTGATCAATTCACCTATCATGCATGTTTTTGGACTGTGGGAGGAAGCCGGAGTACCCAGAGAGAACCCACGCATACACGGGGAGAACATGCAAACTCCATGCAGAAAGACCCTGGGCCGGGATACGAACCCACGACCTTCTTGCTGCAAGGCAACAGCGCTAACCACTGCGCCACCGTGCAGCCCCTACATAATTCCATATCTTTTAATTCATAGTTTTGATGCCTTCAGTGAGAATCTACAATGTAAGTAATAATGAAAATAAAGAAAACACACTGAATGAGAAAGTGTGTCCAAACTTTTGGTCTGTACAGTATATATATATATATGCCTCGTTATGCAAATGAGGAGGGTGGCCCTTCTCTGTCCAACTATTGGTCAATAGACAGGAAAGAGCAGGATCCATGTGAGGATCGATCGTGCATGTCTGCGCTTTTGGCTGTTTCAGGAGAACGCCTTGTTCTCAGACGATTGTAGAAGAATTAAGGCACTTTGCTATCTTACACGGATAATGAATCTGACATGTTAATTATCCAGATTTCAGAGGAAGTGGCTTCTCGCTGGCATGCACAATCAATCTAAATATATATCTAAATATATTTTTCTTGCCAAAAATGGACGTAATAAGGAAAAGGAAAACAAAATATTTACATTTTTCGCAAAGATGCATGTATAAGCAAAAAAACAAAAAACTATATATATATATGAAAAGATGGCAAAATAACTAAACAGACAGGTGTGTAGCCTTGATTTAAAGGAACTCTGTGTTTTAGCAGCTTCCCGGTTTTCTAAAAATGTGTTCCAGATTAGAGGAAAATACAAACTGAATGAGGCTTCTCCATATTTGATTCTGATTTTTGGGATACACAGTAGACTTGACCAGAAGACCTGATTGATCTGGAAGGTTGATACAGTGACAACAGAGCTTTAATGTATTTTGGTGCTAAGCCATTCAGTTTTATAATACTCACATTTTAGTCCTTTACATTACGTTATTGATTATCAGGAGTTATTGTCAGTGTTAAAACTTTTGTATTTCCTATTAATGAGTATCCTCTCATGAAGCATTTAAATGATAGCTTTTAGAGATCATGACCAGCATCTTCCTTGATCTGTGATTCATAACATTGATCCCATTGGATAATTTTAAATCTCTTGCTGGTATTCTCAGGGGTCCTGGTGGAAGGGGTCCATGGCCAAACCCTAACAATAATTCAGTGAGTCACTCTCTCTCACGTCTTCTCTTTGCCATGATTGGTTGTCTTTACAAGAGCTGAGCTTCATTTTTTCTCTCTTCCCTCATGTCTGCTCTCACCACAGATAGCTTATTCATCCTCATCGCCAGGAAACTATGTGGTAAGTGCTCCGTCATGGGCTCGTGTGTGACCACAGGCCATAAATTACCTGCTACACAGTACTGTCTGTCACTAGACACTCATCCTTCCTCTCATCACTTTAGGGCCCCCCAGGGGGAGGTGGGCCACCAGGAACTCCAATCATGCCCAGTCCTGGAGGTGAGTGCCTCATTTTTTTATTTTATCTAAACAAGAGTTGTCTAAACTCTGTTCTCTGGCATTACCTAATCTCTCTATCAGATTTATGGAAAATTCATACCAAAAGATTTTAAGGAAAATTTCAGAAAAATATGTATCTGTATATTGTTATAGATATACATATAAATATATTGATTATTTTTTACTTTTTTTCTCTTTAAAAAAAATCACTGAAATTCCAGTGTTTTATTAAATAATGGGTGCATTAGAGACAGCAAGAGCATGTAGGTCTACAATCCACTGGCTGATCCATTCCAGCTTTGGCCCATCAATGAAATCTCTGTGGAGGATTGGCTGAGAAGAAAACAGTGATACCCTGTAGCAGCTCTGTTCCCGTTGGCCTGTGGAGAGCTTCTTTTTATGTTCTCCATTCATTATTTATATACATTCCTCTATTGTGATATGTTGCGGGGCAACCTTTTCACAGTACCGCTCACACGCACACCGGGAGGGAAAACATATTTCCTCTGCAGTCACACAAACCTCCCCCAGTGAGGCACACCTCACATGTACTCGTCCCTTTCCTTCAGTCACGACAACACAAGTGACATTCAGGGCCAGGATTTCTCCACCACTTTATGCATGTTGGATCAGTATGTGTTTTATTCTTTTCTTTTGTTCATCTTTCTTTTCTTATCTGCTATATGGTACCTGCAGTGTCAGAGCAAAGTCACCTTATCCCTTTGAATCTTTTCAGCTTACACGCACACATTGGCATGCACCGAGCATCTCTTTAGTCACAGGTGTATGTATATTTAGATATATGTATTAGAGATGCACCGATACTTTTATCAAGTAGCGGGGTACCGTTCTGTACTTGTATTGGCATTGGTTAGTTAACTGATACCAAGAACTGATATGTAAAACGTGGAAACTACAATAGTTTCACAGAAAATGTTTCTTTTGTCACTTCAAATTTTTACTTTGTGGTCATTCGTATTGATATCTTATATTTTATCTTATTCACCAATTATTTTTCGAACAAGCAGAGAAGTAGTGGAAGTCTTGCAATTCAGTGCATTATTTTTTGGGTGGTATCAGCATTGGTCGTTGGTATTGGCATTTACTCAGATTCAAGTATCAGTATCATATCAGTTTGAAAAAAATTTGTATCGTTGCATCTCTAATATGGATATATACATGTATAGTTTCCTTATAACACAAAGAAGGAACAATGGTCCTGTTTCCCTTCTTTAAACAGTTTTTAAAGACGTTCCTTGGTCTTCATGATGCTTTTTTTCCTAACAACCCTCCAGCTTCTTCACAGAACAGCTGGATTTATACTGAAATTAAATTAGAAACAAGTGTACTCTCTTTGCTTATTAGGTGACCCATGAAGGCATATGTTGAACTGGGCTAATATACACATATCTTGCATAGCAACTGCTCTAATATCCTATGCTTTCTAACATTCACCTGCTTCTTTTCCACAGATTCTACAAATTCAAGCGAAAACATTTACACAATGATGAACCCTATTGGTCCAGGTGGAAACAGACCGAATGTAAGTGCTCTAAATTTTTATTCAAATTTAACACACGCCTTTTATACGAGTTACTTTGCCACATTAAAAACAAAACAAACATACTGAGACCAAACCAACAACAAGGATTTTCTTATCTATTCTTGAAAAAAAAATGTATTTTTCTTTAGTTCCCAATGGGACCAGGTCCGGATGGACCAATGGGTGGAATGGGAGCTATGGAGCAGCATCATATGAACGGATCACTAGGTGAGACAGTGTGCGTGCAGCAGATACCTCCTGGGTACATTCATGATGAAACACAATTCTTTCTTTTTGCTCAGTCATTTAGACAGAGGGTAGTATGCTGCCCTCTCGTGGCAGATTTAAGAACTTTGTTTTCAACTGTTTAATATTATTGATCAAAGTTTAAACAGATTAGACGAGGGTGAGCAGCCTATTGATTCTGTAGATGTAACGGGATTAGTGAAGCCAATGAACTTTTTGTTTATCAGACCATTAACAGCTTACTTTCAGTTTTTCTTTACGTTTATTTTTTTTTTTTACATTTTTGTTTCTCTACCTCTGATCACAGGCTCTGGTGACATGGATGGGTTGCCAAAGGTGAGCTTATTTGACTTGTTAAGCAGCAGCAGATTCCTCTTTTCTGCATCTATCTTTAATTAGTGCCTGTTGTTTGTTTCTTCCACTTGCGGTGTAGAATTCACCTAACAATATGGCAGGCATGAACAATCCTCCGGGCACTCCGCGGGACGATGGCGAGATGGGGGGCAACTTTTTAAACCCATTCCAAAGTGAAAGTGTGAGTAACGTGTTACACAGCATACATGAATCCATTTACTAAATGTCTCACTTCTGCTTTCACACCTGCTTCCAGGTTTAAAAAAGCTAAATCTACACAACTGCTTAGCATGTTGTCACCTCTTCATTTTGCCTGGGAATAGCTCCTGTTGCTCCCCTTACCCTTGCTGGAAACGTCTTCATGGCTTTGATCTGTCTGTTGTGTTTCTTGGTCTTCATTGTGCTGTGTGTTCACTAGAGTTCTCTAAACCCCCGGGGCTTCATAAAACAGCTGGGTTTATTCAAAGGTTGCATTATACACAGGTGGGCTCTTATTTACAGATGGACACATTTTAAAAAAAAATGTATGTGTAGCAGAGTAAAAGGGGCTGTATTCAAACTCATGAGATTGTCTACGAGGAAAAAAATCTTAGAAAACCATTTTTGTCCATTACTCATAATCTCATTAAAGTTCGGGGTAATGATATGAAAACATATGATGATGTTTAAAGGGGTGAATGTTTTTGCAAGCAAAAACAGCCATTCGTTTCTTTATATTATGCTTTTGATATGAGTCATATGGGCAGTTGTCCAGAGCAGCATTAGAAAAGGGGGCGCATCACCTATAAAAAATATTGTCTACCTGTTGTGGTATGAACAGATATTTCATTGCTTTTATGCATGTCCAGCACATGTGGAGTTTGAGCCCTGTGCTATCATTAATGCTGAGAACAGGAAGGCTAGGTTATGTGCTTTGTGTGGAAAAGCACTCCATTTTGCTCTGTTCCAGAATCGCAGGAGACTTCCTGCGTTTTGATTAGTTGTGCGGAGTCAGGAGGAGGAGCTCCCCCAGACCACCATTCAATCAGCAAATTTCACTGCTTGTTTTAACCTCATTAACCTCATCATTAGAATCTGTGACCCGCCTATCTCGAGATGAAAAGCCAGCCCAGAAACATGCATGTAGATAACGACAGTATGCTCTCTCTTGCAGATTGCGATCTTTACTTATTTACTATTGTTGTGTGAGGCTGGTCACTTAGTAAAACCTAAAACTCTACAGCGTTTTCTCCTTGGCCTCATCTCTTTTCTGCTTTCTACCGCCTAAAATAAATAACAGTTAGTTATCTGCTGTCTACTACGTCTGCCGCTACTGAACATGGCTTTTACCCTATAGTGGTACTGCTTTCATCTAAAACTGGGTGACATAACAATATTAATCCAGCATTGGCTTATCTTGTCTCTCCCCTCTCTTTTCTCTCTTTGCAGTATTCACCCAACATGACGATGAGTGTGTGATTTTTTTTTTTTATCTTTCATTTTACCTCTTCATCTCCCTTTATCTGAACCCCTTCCTCCCCGACCACCATGGTGTGTCTTGTGTTTCCCTCTTTCTCCTCCTCCTTCCCTTCCTTCCTCCTCGTCCTCCTCTATGTGGATGGCGTGTGGTGCCACACAGCCCCTGGGGATTCCCCTGGAAAGCAGGACTTCCCTTCGAGCCCCACATCCCACTGCCTGTAAAATGGGTGTGAGGGCGTGAAAGGGTCTCCAAACAGCAGGAAGGACCTTCTCTGTTCATCTGGTCCATCGAGAGCCTGCCTCTCCTTCAGCAAGAACCTTCTCACTTTGGCCACCCAGGATTGCTCTCTTGTCAACGCCACCACCGCATGATGCAGACCATAAACACAGAGGACTTTACTGCTGTTGACTCATGCGGGGACTTTTCAAAAAATTCTCCTCCTGCGGCATTTCAAAAGGATGAACTGATAATGTTATTTTGGGACAGGTTTCATTTGATATTCGTTTTGTTTTTGTGGGTAATAATAATCTAATTTGTTTAATAATTGCTTTTATCCAGCTAATGTAGGTATGATCTTCCTGTTAAATGTCACCTTTTATGTCAGCAGCATCAATGATGGCAAAAGAAGCACACACCCGAGAAATGCACAATGATTTTCTGTTTACATGATTTGAGATTGTTTGTGTTTTTGTCTCATTGTGTGACTCTCCATCAAGCAGCATTTCAAGGTACAGTTTGCCCCCAGTGACGGGGGAGAGCTGTCGTCTTAATGAGATGTGGTTAAAAGAAGAGGGATACCAGTTATGAACCAGGTTGTCACCAAATATAGATTGGACAAATCAGCTGTTTATCTGTCTTGTCTTAAAAAGAAACACCTCTCAAATAACTTTCACTTGCTGGAGAGTAGCTCAGTTGGGACAGATTGGCAGTCCTGATGGGAAGGGTTCAGGGTAATTCAGTCACAAAGCTCTGTAAATAACAGCTTTGACTTATGTTGTACTATGTTCTTGTTATTTACGACTTGTCAGTGAATCCTTAAACCTGGTGAGATTCTTTTTTTTCTCTCTCGCTCTTCTGGACTCCCTGTGTGGCTTTACAAGTTTACATCCGGGATTTACTCAAAGATCTGGTCAGAGTCACGTTTTTGGACTGGTGGATCACTTTGTAACGCTCTCACAAAGCCGATATTCCTTTGAATTGGCAGGTGTAAGATTCTCAGGGTATGATAACTAGTGTGAAAATCCTTAACTGTCGTGTTGTTAACACCAAAAGGATCAAAGCAAAACTGTTGAACCGATTTAATTTCTTTAATTAAAAACTGAAAAGCAACTGCTAATCCTACTGCTGCTGAAACAGTAGCTGTTTATTGTTACCTTTATAATAACTTATCTGTAGGATTTAGGAATTGTTTTTGATTTGATTTAGGCAAGAAAATTGAAGAAACCTGGTTTATTTTACAGAACATTAAAGCTTTTACTTCATTCTGCTCTTTATGTTGGTGCAGCAGCCAACAATGTCATAATGGTTAGTACTATAATAGATTGACCATTATAGATGTAATAAAGCCAATTATGTAATAAATTTGACTCCTGTTAAAAAGACCAAAAGGAAAAGGAAAAATAGTATCCTTCACTTTTTAAAACCAGTAACTCATCCATGCCAAAATTATCCTCTATTAGATAACGCAGATTAAATTACTCTCCTGTTAACCAGCGACTTTTGCAAGTTAGCTATACTTTTAGTGATGTACTTGCAGAGATCAGACCATAACCATGACATTTTCTAGAACACGCAGACACACTGGTCTAAAGAAGAAGAGCAATCATAGGAAACTCAGAAAGAGGTTACATTTGTTTTCAGTGGACTGCTTTCATTTTTTTTTATGTATGTGGCTGAAATCGCAGCCCATCTAATCTGCACACTAAGCAAAACATGGTTACATATCAAATTATTTGAGTGTTTTCCTGTTTGTTCCGTACTCTGCTTTATCACTGCTGTTGCAGTCAAAAGCACTCTACAGCATTCACATCAACAGACAATTAAAAAATCAACAGATGAAGCTTCTGTAGACATCAGTCACATATTTATCTGTTTCCTGATATCAGTGGAAACAGGGGTATCTCCAGGATCTGGCAGTCGCTGGCCTTGGAGTAAGTCTCTCCTTCCTTGTATTTAGTGAAACACTTCCTTTCTTTCCTCCTCCACCCACCCCAAACCCCCCCTTTCATTTTCTTTATGATTATTATTATTATTTTTTTGTAAATACTGTAAAATGCATTTTGATATCATTGACATGTTTTTGATATGTCAGTCACTACCAATGAATACAGCTGAAAGTAAATTATAAATAAAACTGTTCATGTTTTTTCATAGAGAAAAAGATGCGCTAACCTAACCATTTGGCTCACGTGGCTAAATTTATAAGATACTGTAAAGTGGCTCAATGTGTAAATGACAGCAACGTGCTGAAGGCATTGTAAGGAAGCATGGGACAGAAAGAGGACAGGACAGAAAGATGTAAAACGAGGCATCCTCGCTCAGGCCCTTAACTTTTTTTTTTTTTTTTTCTCAGTCTAAAGCTACTGTTGGCTTTAAAATAGAAAGCTACTGCAACTAAGTTTTCCAAAGGGCATTTTCTCACAGAAACAGGAACACGTGTTGCAATTTTTTAAAAATATGAAGTATTTGTATCAGTTCCAGAAACTTTTCATCCAGGAAAAAATGAAATCATGATTATGAATTAAGAGTACGTCAAAATCAGAACTATAGGGGAAAATCGTGTTCTTTCCGATTCAGTCCTGTGATAGCATTGTATAGCTGGAAGCTCTCTCACTGATCCTCTCTCGGTCCTCTGTGTATATTGATCGCTGGCCATCTCTGTACTTCTATTGTGATGTATAATACTGTACCATTAGGAAGATTTTCTGGTCTGGTGGGCTGGTTGTTTTACTCGGGGAGGGTTTGGCTTGAACCATTCATGGTCCTCTCAGATGACGCAGCAGTATTCAATATGAAGCAGTCTGTCTCTTGGGTTTGCTTTGTATTTCATGGTAGGATAGTTGAGAATCTTGTCTTAGGGACTTAGGTGTCTTGTGTAGGTAATAAAGATGTTCTTTGTATGTTTCTTTATATTGTAAAGTTTCTTTAGACTGAAAGAAAAAACAGATAATTTGCTTATAAA
This sequence comes from Apricaphanius iberus, assembly GCA_028564705.1. NCBI lineage: Eukaryota > Metazoa > Chordata > Actinopteri > Cyprinodontiformes > Aphaniidae > Apricaphanius > Apricaphanius iberus. Next base: position 2,724,775 of record JAPXFQ010000804.1, on the reverse strand, counting down.
AAAGAAACAATGCATCAATAATAAATGTCATTTGATTTTTTTTTCCCCTGTTGTTTGAATTTCTTCTTTAAATCTTTCTTTAACTTCAATTCCATGTTTAAGGGTTACAAAATAAATGCATTGTATCTAAACTGATGCATTTCCATGTTGTGAGTCTCCTGCTCCATCGCATCCTTAAGGTGCTCTGCTGCATTGAGACCTGATGACTGTGGAGGCCACTGGACTAGTAAACTCATGTGCTCTAAAACCAGCTCAAGATGATTTGAACTTTGGGGCTTGATGCAATATCCCCCCAGAAGCCACCATGAGAAGATAAGTAGACTGTGGTCATAAAGGCATAGCTACCAACAACAATAAGGTGGTGATACTTTAAAAAGGCTCAGTTGGCACTATGGGACTCAAACAGTGCCAACATTCCCTAAGACCAACCTTTGCTTTTTAATGTAATAATTATCCAGTAATCGTGCCAATGTGTCAAAATTTCCTCTAACGCAGGTCAAAAGAGACGGAATCTCTTGTTTTTGAGAACAGCATACAAAAAATTATTGCTGTCATTATGACACAAATTTGAACAACCATTGCACATTATTTGAATCATTGCATATGCATCATTTTTCATTATCATTTCTAAAATTCAGGAGGAAAAGCAGCTGGAGAGACTGAACGCGAACAAGGCTGCAGGTCCAGATGATGTGAGCCCCAGAGTCCTAAAGGCCTGTGCAGAGCAGCTCCGTGTGGTTCTGCAGCACCTTCCGACGCTGTCTTGATGTCTAGTCCTCTGAGTTCATCAAAAAACTTCTTACTGCAGAGCTAGAGGGAAATAAATGATAGGGCCTCCTATCAAATCTGCTCCTAACTGATGTCTGTTTAAATACTCTGCTTATGTCCCACATGAAATATTCCATACATGCATTCACTAACATGTTAGTTATTCAAATAGTTCACATTGCCTAAAAATATTCCCATCACACCGGTCATCCCAAAGGCTGCTGCCAAAGTACTGAACAAATATCAGAAAATAGTATTTGAACTCTATCTGCACCATCATACATAATCACCTAACCATTAAAAAAGAAGGTATGGAGAAGTATAAACTTTTTGACTCCATCCTCTTCCTTTTGTATGTATCTTACTTTACACATTTACTTAATTTAAACAAAAGCAGAACAACCCTATTTATTTTACAAAGGGTTACATAAGATACCCAGAGACAATTTATTTAAATAAGAAAAGTAAAGCCAAACGGAGAAATTCATCAATAAAATATGTTTTATCCAAATAACCTGATTTGTTTCTAATAAGAAACAAAAAAAGGACTGACTTGTTTCATACGTGTTGGTTTAATGTCATTTTCTTTACTTTTTTTAATCGTTTTTGCCAATTGCTGATATTAATGCTGCTATAGAAATTAACTAACACTGTTGCCTATTCAGGAGATAGTATTTAAATATTTAACGAAACTTATTTTGTCATGTGACGTGTTTTACATTAAACACTTTTTTTTCTTTTTAAGCGTTTGCGAAATGACTAAATGTAAATGTAAACACCATAGACTGTAAACACTCACGGAGAGGGAGGAGCTTAAGCATTCGAGTTTCAGGTCAACCGGAAGCAGGTTAATGCCTGCTTGAAGTCAGTATGGGGTTGATCAAACCAACACGGCCACATCTAACTGTTGTACTGTCGTAAAAACCTAGGCTAACTTCTCTGCCGCCGCGCATTGAAGGAAGGGGGACACGACTCGGGACCAAAACAAGGTTATTTGGAGGTAAGCTGTGGTTTATTTATTTAACCCGTTACACATAGACGTGTTCTTACTTTCTTAATCTAATAAAGCGCTTGTTCGTCACTAAATAAAGTGAACACGGTCCACTGATGTTCACTAACAGTTTGCAGGCTGACAGCGAGAGTAGCCGCTAATGCTAGCCTGTTAGCTGTTGGAGGGGTTGGCTGAAAGCTAACTTGTCAGAAACTTCTGGAAATCTGCGGCGACATATCATTTTTCTGGTTAACTGGTTATGTGTGGTATTTTACTCTAAACTTTTCGAAACTTTAATTGTTTACTAATAAAAGTAAATGTCATTGTTTTAATACTGGTCATTTTATAAACCAGTTATGTAGACTTATGTGGAACATGTTATGGCTGCTTCAATCAAAGTGTGATTTTAAATGTCATCTGTTAATATCTTAACTCAAAGCTTAAAGTGTTCCTGAAATGCATATCGTTGATTTTTCTTGTTTTTCTTCTTCTTTTTTTTGTTCTGTCTACCAGAGTGATGCTCTATTGATTGGTAAAGTGGAGACTATGGACACATCAGATGACCATGACAGTGCCCCATCTGTCAAGAAGAGTGTAAAAACCTCGTTGCTGGACAGCGGGGAGGACTTTGAGGTTTTAGATGAAGAAGACATTGATGATGACCTTCCTCCTTTGGAAGATGCCGGGGGAGGGAACGAGAATAAAGCAGAAAACACAGAAAACCAAAAGGCAGAGGAAGAATCTGAGGCTTCAGAGCAAATGATCGAATGGCTGGATGTGTTGGGTATGTGAGAAATCTTGGATTACTGGACACAGATGTGTGGATCACATTCCTGTGGAGGGTTTTTGTCAGGCTCTAAAGCTAGTGAATCTGGCCCTGTGGAGGTTGCTTTACAACTAACATATTAATGAGACATAATTGTTTTAAAGCTATTAGGCTTCAACATCGAGTTATACTAAAATTTTGAAGATAATCTCAAAACGTAGTTTTTTTTGTGCTGTTTATTTTGTATGTGTGTGTCTTAACCTGTGCAGTGGAAACAACACATTTCTGGTTGCTCCATAACCATTAGAAAGATATCTGTTTTGTTCTGATAGTATTTGGCTTGTTTTGGTTGTTTCTTTTTTGCAGGAAACGACCAGCTTAAGAAAAAAGTTCTGGAGGCAGGGCAGGGGCGAGAGAGTCGGCCTCAGAAAGGACAAATTGTGGTTATTAGCCTGAAAACACATTTGATGGACGGGACACTTGTTGAGGAGCAACATAATCTCTCGTTTACACTAGGGGACGGCGATGTCATTCAGGTACAAAATATTTTTTTTGTTAGTTCAGGTTTATTTTTGGGGTCTTCACCGTAGTGCATTTGTTACCACTGTTGCTTTATAACAGGAAGGTCCTGGGTTTATATCTCAGCCTGGGGGGGCTTTCTGCATGGAGTTCTACCTGTAAATGCAAGGATTCTCTTTGGTTACTCCAGCTTTCTCCTACAGTTCAAAAACATGGCTGTTAGGTTAATTGGTCTCTAAATTGTGTGCACGAATGTGTGTATGGTTGTTTGTTCTGTCTCCGTCGCCCTGTAATGAGCTAGCAACATATCCAGGTTTTATCCTGCCTTTCGCCCTATGAATACCAGCACCCCGCGACCCTGCGACGTTAGGCGGCTGCAGACAATGGACAGATAATGTTTTTGTTAGAAAATTATGTATGCACATTTTTATAACTTGCCCTACATAAAGTGTACTGAACAGTAATTTCTCCTCATCTGTAGGCGCTGGATCTGACTGTGCAGCTCATGGAAATTGGAGAGAAGGCGCTCATTCATACTGATGCAAAATATGCATACGGTGCCAGGGGAAGGTAAGAAAACATGATTCTGATCCTGTGTTAAATCCTGAACAACTTCGGTGTATTTTAACAGCTTTCCAAACTATTTCCCTGCCAGGAAAGTTGGCTGCAGAGCAGGAAAACTCATTGTTGATCTTTATCTTCAGTTTACTGACTTAAAGCTTCTAACCTGCATATTTAATGTCCACTCTGCCTTTTGGTACAAGAGGCTACTTTATTTCTCAGGATTTTAAGCTGGTTCTGCAAAATACACGACTATGATTAAATTGTATTGAGATTTGTCAAATCTGTCTTTTGTATGGACTCCAGCCAAAATGATACACATTTTTGTACAAATATGATCAATTGTTTTCTGTTACTGTGGTGCTTGGCAAAAGAATTGTAGACCATGCTTGAGAAATGCAGAAATGCTCATCAGCCAGTCTTACTACATGAGATCATGATCTTTTTTCTTTTTTTTTTTCTTTTTTTTGCTTTAAACTAGAAAAAGCTGAGTGGTTTATGACGATTTATTTCAGCTTTAAGTTGTAATTTGTCAAGAAAGACCTAAAATTTGCTAATTTATCATTTCATAACCATATTATATCCTAAATTTATAGTGATTCTCTAAACATACATTTAAATCAATCTAATAGCGCCACTTTATGATGTAATTTAAGCTGAAGTTAATTATCCAGTTCAGGTTTTTACAACATTAAATTTCAACTTTCTCCTACAGGCAGGGTAGACGTATTTCTTCCGCCCTTGATGAAATTGTTTATGTTATCCTGTTATTTTTATTTGCTTCCCCACATCGGTACTTTGTCTCATTCTCCTACCAGCCTTGAACCTGAGGTACCCCCCAATACCCAGCTGTCCTTAGAAGTGGAGCTGCTGGGAGCCGCTGATGCGCCAGACGTGGAGCTGATGCCGCCCTCAGAAAGAATCGCTCTGGCCATCCGCAAGAGAGAGAGGGGCAATGTTCACTATCAACGCGGAGACTATGCTTTCGCTGTCAACTCGTACGGCATTGCCCTGCAGATTACTGAATCAAGCTCGAAAGGTCAGTTAATCAATGAGCAGTTTAATGTGGAGAAACACTTTTTTAAAATTCCATTTAATACAGATAAAATATGTTAATGTTGCTTGATATTAGAAAAAAATTAAACTCGTAATTATTTAGCTGCATGTTAAACTCAAATTTATTTAGCTCCCCCTGGGTCCTGAGGACATGTTTAAGTCTCAGTTTTTTGTTTTTTTTTTGTTATTATTCTTTTGTAAATTGCCATGTTGTTTGTTTTAGTTAAAGGGGTAAATTAAGATAAACTTTTTTCTATTTTGTTTTTTGGAAAAATTGTTGTAAACAAATTAGTAGTCATATTTAAATGGTTTACAAGTATTCAAATGTAAAAGTATTGTACTTTTATTGTATGGTAGGGAGTGAAATAAATACATACATATATTCATAAAAGGATAGAAAAATAGAGGTTGATACTTGAAAGTGCACCAGTTTGTGTCTAAAGTACACAGTTCTGTAAGACAAATACTGTGTTTGGTAGCTCGATACGTTATTGTACTTAAAAAGCAAAAGACACATCTACTTGTAAAATGGGATATGGTTAGTTTACACAGTTTTTTTGTTATTGTTTGTAGCTGAAAATACATACAAATTTTCTTAAACAGTAATAAGTAATACTTTTACTTCCGTTTGCTCAGTTTCTGGAATAATTTCTGTACCTTTAAGATTTAGCCCTGACACTTTACCAAATTTTAGATCTTACCAAAAAGCATGGTTTAAAAAACAATGAGAACCTTGTGATGTTTTTAAGTAATAGTAGCAGGAGGTTTTAATGTTAGGTTTGAATAATTTGTTGTTTTTGTTGTTCTGGGCCAGTTGACATTAGTCCTGAGGAGGAGGAGGAGTTGCTGGATGTCAAAGTCAAGTGTCTGAACAACATGGCTGCCTCTCAGCTGAAGCTGGACCACTACGATGCAGCCCTTAAATCTTGTGTCTCGGCTCTCGCGCACCAGCCAGAAAACATCAAAGCCCTCTTCCGCATGGGAAAGGTACCCTCTTGTTCCTTCATGTTCTGGGCTCTGCTGAACTCTGCCACAGCCATGCATCACTTGGTGTGTGTTTTTGATTAAGGTTCTGGCTTTGAAAGGGGAATACGCCGAGGCCATTCAAACCTTACGGAAGGTGCTGAAGCTGGAACCAAGCAACAAGGTAGGTTCAGTGAAAACTTGTTTTGTATTTGGTGTTTGCGTTTGATCTCGTTTAGGAATAAAAGTCCTCCCTTGTGACCACTAGATGGTGCCATTGGGTAAAACCTGAATCCATTTGCAGCGCAAGGTGAGGTGTCCTGCTGATTCATCATTTCAGAGGATCTGTTTTCATGCTGCTGCTGTAAATAGGTACACCCTGCACCCTGGCTGCATCTAAAGCCTATCCATGGTATCTTTTCGGCTCATACTGACGACTATATAAGGTTCTTTGCCTATGTAAGGAGCACTTAACAGAGTATTTTCAAGTGTGTGGGCTTCTTGGATCAGCTGCACCACCATAGTAATAGATGCCCAGAACTCCCCACGTCAGTCCTACACCAATCTGTTGTGCATCACATGGCCTGTGCACCACTTTCCAGCTTTCACATGTTGTGAAATGAAATGTAACATGTCGTGTTGGACGGATACATGTTTGGTAAATTGTGTCTTTTACAGGTGAAGTTAAAGCATGTCATTTTGGGAAATCAGTCTGAAAATGTTGAGAAAGTTTATACGGAAAAAACCCCAAAAACTATTGCTTTGCAGAGTTTCAGGGATAAAAGTTGGAGAACTGAAAGGAAGTCTAGTTTCGTTTTAACAAAGCTGGCAAAAAGATTTTGCTCTGCGCGATTGCTTAAAGTGGTCTCCCATAAATTGAAGCTTGTAGGCGTTTCTGTGCATGATTTCCTGTCAAGAAGAACGCCTCTAACGCCAAGAGAATCTTTGATAAATACCTTTGTGTATGTTTTGTAATAGCAACATCATATTGTTGAAATGGTGGTCTGATTAATTTTTGATACTAATGTAACTCTTTCCACTCTTTTCTCTTTTAATAACACTCATTAAAATCAATAAGGTTCTTTTTAACTGGTGCAGGAAGTGAAAAGATGTTGCTAATGCTTCCCCTTCTCATGCTTCACTGTTTACATTTCTCACTCTGTCAGCTTTTCACATCCCTTCTGGCTTCAGTTTTGACTAGGAAGGATTCATTTGTCTGGTTTTTTAACTTTCTAATATGACAAGCAAACTTGAAATTTCCAGTTTGGACTATCTCAGCGCGGTGTTTGGACAAACAGGATATTAAATGTTTGTGTATCCGACTGTGTCCTTTTTCTTTGGGAACTGGTCATTGATCTGTCGGTTTTATAACTCTACATGAACATTGATAAAATTAATTAGATGTGTATTTTAACACTGTCGCTCCGATATGTAACCAGCAGCAAAAACGACTATACAAACAAATAAACTAAAACCGGACTGAACGAGCAATTCTCCACTAAAGGAAAGCTTATTGCAATAACTGATGAAAATTTGTAACTGAGCATAAACATGTTCTGTCTCCGATAAGACTGATTTGCTTAGTCACTCAAGAGCTTTAAGAGCAAAGAAATGAGTCATCAGAGCCTGTGCTGGAACACTAATTAAACTCAGATCCTGGAATATTTGTGAGGACGTGTGGGCTAAACTGCAGGCTGACTAGTGTAATGGAAGCCGATGATTTCTAGGAATCCAGCAGAGTAGAACTAACATTTCGCCAGTGTTTAGTCATTTTTAAAATAGTGCAGTTGTTATTTCCTTTAATAGTAATTTAATTTAAAAATTGTGTTTGGCAAGTTTCTCTTGGAAATGTAACATATTTGCATGTTTCAAAGCAGCTGTCTGCTGATGTAAGGGCTTTGTCATGACATTAACAGGCTGTTGGTTGCACAGCAAGACTTTGTTTTCTTATTACTAGTGATAAGAGTTCAGAAAAGTATGAAAGTTGATTGTATTTTACAGGTTTGCGTAGGTGTAGAAAAATAAGATTAATAAAATATTTCAAGTTTTACTGTCTACATGATAGATATCTGGGTTTATAGAAGGAAGCTGTTCTAACTGGTCATCCACCCATCTGTTCATTCATCCTTTATTTCCATCCATCCATCATGCAGGGCTGTATTTTTTAGGTTCTATATATAAAGCCTGACCACTGCAGAATTATCCGAGATGTGTTGTTAGCCTTACATGGCACATAAATTGACTGATACTTGGGAACTGTCTAGGAACCGTGTTCAAAGTCTGAAGTGGATCCTGTTGCATCACCTAGTTTCTTGGCTTTTTGTTTTCTGTGCAGACAATTCATGCAGAGCTCTCCAAGCTGGTGAAGAAGCACTCTGAACAGAAAGGAGCAGAGCAGGCTATGTACAAGAAGATGTTGGGAAATCCTTCAAGTAGTAGCGGCATACAGAAATCCAGAGCCAAGTCTTCGTGGGTGAGAACATCCTCAAACAATATCTGTACCGAAAAAATTCCTTTTGCTCCAATCAGTCACAGTTTTCTCTGTATCAACTCTAATTGATCAAATACAGGAAAACAACTGTACTTGAATGAGTTTAACAAAAAAAAAATTAGAATCCTGCACGAAGTGAAAAAAGTATTGGCATTAGCCGGGAAAGCATCTCTAGCAAAGTTACGATCAACCATTGATTAAGTGATGTAGACGTATTTTGACTCAATCTTCTTGACCAAACGGGAACATCTGTGATGTGTGTTGAACAATTTCTGTCACCGCATGATGTCAACCTGCTCAACAGTCTCTCTACACGCTTTTCTATCTACAGGGTCTCAGCTGGAAGTGGCTTTTTGGTGCGACTGCTGTAGCCATTGGTGGAGTAGCTCTATCGGTTGTCATAGCGGCAAGAAACTGAAGTGAACCAGAAGAGTGAAACGCTGCGGGGAGCACATCTGGCAGCTCCTTCACTCAATGGGTGACAGGAGGCAGAAATGTCTGATGTCTCTTCACTGTAACACTCTTTTTCTCTACTATGTTTGAGAACTATATGTGACAGTTAATAATATTGCATATGGGGAAATGTATTTCCAGCCTTGTAGGTGTACAGGTTTGTGCGTCCTTCCTTTTTCCGGCTTTTTTTTGTTCTTGGTTGTTGGTGTGAAGAACTAATTGATTTAAGAATGAGAACAGATTAAAATAGAAGATATTTTTTACCACATAGAAAATAAGCAGCTGTTCTGCTGAGATATAGTTTAAAAGCAGTAGATGGCGATTGTAAAATAATATTTATTACCCAAGTGATGTGATTTCAGTTAATGGTACAATGTTTCCTGTCAAAACTGCTCTTTATTGTGGCAAGATAGTTGGCTGTGTGCTGGCCCGTTTACATTTTATACAGATTCTATACGATACACTAACTGACCAAAGTAATCAAAACACACTTACTGCCATATTCCACTGCTTTGTAATTAAATGACAACTTTGTGTTGATCAGCTTCTCTTCAGTTCTCTACATTTTTTTCCAAACTAACACTGATAGAAGTGTTACGGTTGATGCAAAATAACTTTCTTTATTCCAACTAGTTTATTAAAGGCATATATTGTTAGGAGTTTGACTGAAGGAATATTTATTTAAATTCAATTCATTGTTATATTTTTCATTGATTTGGACCATATGTTCTTAACTAGACTTGTATTTGATTTTTTTTTTAAAGCTATGTACTCATGATGTTCATTCCAAGACAGAAATGTGACTGTGCTAAATGTGTGGTGTCCTTAGAGTAAATTAAAGAAAAGAGCCAAAAGTTGCATCATGCCAACAAAACAGCTGTCCAGAAGAGTTCCTGGGTTCCCTTTGCTTTTCTTAATTTTTTGTATTGATCACAAATAAACATCCTATTAAAATACTGTTGTTTTTTGTGTAATTATTTTTATTAGCAATGGTTGAGTAATGAATTCTGTTGTATTGTGCCCAGCTGTAGTTTACCCTCTGTAGCATTTTTAAATTAGTTGTATCAGAGGAAACAAAAGTGACTTTTAATTACATGTACTGAACGCTCTGCAAGGACATTCACCTTTCAGATATGTTAAGTGTTTCCCTCTTGTACAACAAGTTACAAAATATTTCCTCTACTGATTATAGTTTAACATTCCAAAGGCTTCTGGATTTCTGCTTATATTCTGTGCTTCTTTTTTTTTACTCCATGCAATGACGCTTTTCAGACATAATTAGATGACCTATCTTTCCCTCTCCCAACCCATCACTTCTGGGTAAAAATCTGTTTCTCCACTGGGGAAGAAGTTTGAGATTGATTTATAGTAGCCTGTTACACACAGGGACAACATGTTCACTTACATCTTTGTAAAATGAATATGATGTCCTATTCACAAAGCATTAGAATTCTAAGAGTTCATAAAAGTAGTTATCTAAAATTAACAAAAAATGTAATTAAAAATTTTTTAAATTACTTTGATATAGTAAGATGTTTAAAGATGCCTTAAATTAATAGTTGTCTATTAAATGTTTGTGAAAACAACCTATTTTAATTATATAAGTTAGACCAGTGGTTCCCAAAAATGTCAAATTCATACTATGTGGCTGCACATGTAGGCTAAGCATAACAAATTAAACAGATATCTGCACAACACTAATAAGTAGCCTAATTCTTGGTTGGAAAAAAAGTGTTGCCAAAACAACACTTAATTTCCCTCTAGGATCAATAAAATATTTTGGATTTAATTGAAATGAAAAAGAGTGGTTACAATATTAGCCTTTGATAAGTCCCCCTTTTCCAGTTTCAGGTACAGTGGGACATTTTTCGGATTCAATAAAAATAATTAAAAACTATTTTTGGAAGCATACGCTTACTTTTTTTTCTTTCACCGTGATTAACTACTTATAATGTTAATGTATTGCTAAAGTGTTTTTCTTTATACTACATGCTTAACTCTATTTGCCGTGTCCATGTAAGGGACCTGATGTCACTGCTATTTTTAAAAGTCAGACACGTTTGTGGCAAGTGTGCAATTCAGTAAATATGACATTTTAAAAGAAATATAGCATCAACCAAATGTGACCTATTTTACAAATGACCCATTTTACCTGAGGTTGCCTAACTTTTTGAGAGTTCCCAATAGTAGGCTAATGTTGCAAAATACAGAAGAAAATTTTAATTTGTGGCAGTTCACCGGAGATTGTATTGCTTTAATTTGTCCAAATAACAGAAGCGTTGTTATGATAAAGGGAAAGGTTTTTGTAAATATAACTGCACTGGCTTCCTCACAGCTCTGTGACTTCATCATTGACCAGTCACTGAATATTCAATGAAAAGCAACGGGACTTCTCGGTTTACGACGGAGTGTGGGAACGGTGGGTAAGATGGCGGCGCTGAAGGAGGAACAGTGCTACGGACTGTCCTGTGGAAGAGTGAGCAACGGCAGTAATGTCACCGTCTTTCACGTTAAACTCACTGACAGCGCGCTGAGGGTGTTTGAAGGCTTTCAGAGCAGCAAGGTAAATTTGTTTTTTGTTAAAACGTGCCTTTCTGGTTCGGGTCTGAACTCTTTTTTTTCTTGTCGGCGGTGACAGACACAGAGGCAGGCAGAGGGAGGTCAGTCACCGCTCTGTCTGCTGCTGCCTTTAAAGCTGAAACACACACAGCAGCAGCAGCCGGCCTTATAAAGTCCACATTTTTTGAGTTGGAAATGTTGTAGCGAGGCTAGCATTATTTTTTTCTGCTCCACGCCGACTGTGAGGCACTGTAGTCTCGCATTTATCAAGCTCGCTGCTGCTCAATACGGAGCGTCACTGGTTTATCCATTGGATTAATGTGCTTGGTTTGGTTTGCGCAACAGTTTTAACTTGATTCGCATTAACACGCGTTGGCATTCAATCCAAAAACGAGGGGGAGAATCTAAGCTGTCATGTGTCGATTCTTCCAGAAACTTTGTTGAGCTGTAAAGAAATGTTTGGCAGAGCTTTTGCTAGCAGAACTAGCTTGCGTTACTGCCTGGAAGCAGTCATGGTTGGGTCTTTAAATCGCCTGATTCTGAACTAACACCTCTTTATAAAGTAATGTCAGGGGGGGAAATATGAATTAGGCTGACTGTCAAATGACGACGCCGTGAATAATTAGGAAAGAACAGCTTTCAGGCGAGAAGTGGCTGTTTCATTCCCAACCCCCTCAGTTCCAGTAAAGCCTCACGTACTTCTCACAGCCTTAAAATTGCGTCAAACTTATAATAAAATAAAAATGATTTTGTTTATACACATTAACGGTGGCTTTCGAATCAGAAAGAGTGCTCAGCTATGGACCTACAGCTTCTTTCTTGCTGTACTTTCTGTGCCCGGAGCTTTAAGTCTGTTTTGTGGCCATCTAATGTTTCAGCTTCTATAAATATTTGACAGGGAAAACCTGGTAGGGCAGGAGGAAAAGAGCCATATCTCCAGATTCAGTGGCTGTCTACAGCACGACTGCAGCTGATAAACCCAAACAATTAAGCTGGAGCTGGTAAAGTGGGGTTTAGCTAGAGTGATTCTCTCACAAATGCATCACACAACTATTTGTTTGGAAATAATGTTGAACTTTATTTTCTCTTAAGAGATTTAAGTGCCGCAGAACCATTTTGGAACTCAACCATGAACTTGTTTCAGCTTTATGGTGTTAAAACTACCTTCCACATTTGTTTATGTAACATCAATAAACTTCTCTTCAGTTCTAGTCTAATGCCTTTAGAATGCAATGTAATAATCATTCAAAAAAGTTCAGTAATGCTAAAGTCTTACTCCACCCAGAAACAAGCCACCCCACACCCGCCAGTGTGTGACAACCAAGAGATCAGGGTTCTTATTTCTATTTATTTAAATGTTTTGAATAACATTCCTCCTTCAAATGGGGATTGCCTGGGCTTTAAGGGAGCAGCAACATATTTAAGTTGTGTATGAGAAGAATGCAGGGTTTCTAGGAAAATGTGGGAACAATAAAACGCATGGAAGCAGATTGTGAAAAGGATAACGAGCGATCTAGCGTGGTCAGTCTTCTCCTGTGTAGAACAGCCCAAGAACCATTTTTGCCATTTCTCTTGCTAAATAATATTAGAAAAATCTTACATGACCCTTCAAACCCACCTATTTATTTTCGTATGGTTAAATTACCAACAATTTATCTCTATTTTTACGTTTTAGACCACAGAAAACCCAAAAGACTTTATAACAAGAGAATTAATACATTTTTTAAGAGCAAAATACACTTAAAGATTATCCTGACAAATTGTATTGCTGCCCAAAATAAAGGAAAGGTATGTAAATACTTAGAACTGCTAAAACCCTTTGAATTTTATAAACACTGTTAGGTTCTATTTATTTTTGGGCCAAAGTTATAAAGAGCTATTGTAAAGGAACTTAAGAGCTGCATCTGGGTCCAGACTCCTGCAATCATCATTCTAGTCAACATCTGAGAGAAGGAGGGGGAAAATGCCACTGCTTGGGAGTCAGAAAGCGGGAAATTATACAGGTCAGAGTTTGGACTGCATGGATTACAGCTGGCAAATCATGCAGCTGATTATTACGGCGATGCAATTTAGGAAAGAGTCAAACATGGATGTAGGGCTGCAACATATTGATGAAAACATGCAAATGCAATAAGGATAACCATTAATGACAATGCAGATTTTGTTCACTACTCACAGCACTACTTTTTCATCATCGCACCAGTCTCCACCTTTATCCTTGAACTTTAGGATCTTGTCCTCCAAGATCGATATCATGTGTGAGCTTGATCGCACAGTGGAGGTCTATCCAAGCACTCATACTCGATTGTTGGGAAGCAGTGTGTGGCAGCTGAGATATCGCAGCCTGCTGAACCTTTCATCCAGGTATTCCTTTGCAGTTGAAATCTTGACTTCGTCTATATGGCAGCCATGGTTGCGATGGGAAGACATCAGAGATGCTGGTATTGCTACATGTATCGGTGTTGCTTGCTACTGCTGCAACAAACGATTATTTGGATAATCAATGAATCGGTTAATCGGATTAGCTTGGAACATTTTAAAAAGAGTTATGGAAACGTCTTTTCTCTCCTTCCTTCACTTTTATTTAACATATTAGAAAATAGTTCACAAAACATGCTATCACCTCAAATGTCCTACAGCTGTTGAAATACTAAATAAAAAATGCATGAAAAGAAGTTTTAAATGGCTATTCTTCATCAAAGTGCTGTATGGACAAATGTGCCACATTACCAACATAAAAAGGAGTATTTCTGTTGCTTAAAGGTGACCTGAGCTATTAGAAACATAACAAATAAACATTAATATCTAAATCAAACCATCACAACATGCTCCCACCTCAGATATCCTGCAGCTGCTGAAATATCGAATAATAAAGAATAAAAAATGGATTTAAATGTCTGCTTTATCAAAGTTCTTTAAGGAAAAATGTGGCGTAATTCACCATTAGAATAAGTAGAACACTTTCTCCACCGTCATACATAACCAAACACCGGACCAAATACATGACAACGACTCCGAGACGCTTGCATTTATGGTGCTGCATCATCACTGTTGTACTCCCGTCTCATGCGAGGTCGGACTTACAAATGTTGCAGGTATCAAACGTCTTTGCATGGTTTAGGATAAAGTGCTCCCAAACTGTTGAAGTTTTTAATTGTCTTATGGTTCATTCACACTGCAGGCTTTGTCAGCGTCAGCAAAGTCAAGATTACATGTTAAATCTATGGCGGAGGCCGTTGGAGGAGCATCACGGTCTCTGCGGCGCTTTGTGAGCTTTGGCTTTCAAGCTTTTCCTGCTTTTCATGCTTCAAAGCTCATAAAGCCAGCAGCGCAGAAGTTCAGCTAGTTTAAATTTTGCTGGTGCTGACGGCCCTGAAGCGGCGCGTTAACCAATCAGAGCTTATAATTGTAGCGATGTCACTACTCGTATTTTGAATGTAGCGGGAGCAGGAAAAACCTACATTTTAAGTCTAGAAAACGCAGATTTCAAAAATCATAAATAACACTTACCGAAGACAGATGGACAGGTGCTCTTCGGGAGGAATAGAGAACCTGTAGTTGGGTTCCTGGTAGGACATTTGAGCTCAGATGCGTCCCAGGAGGTCGTAAAATTAGGCGCAGGACAGACGGAAGTACTGCTGAAAGCGAACCTCATCCATACGTAGCTCCTGGAGCAAATGGTTAAACTCCCCAAACTCAGAACGCATCCGTAGAATAGGGTGTATCCACAAGAGGCACTTATGTTGCCAAAGTCAACGCTGTTTAGCTTTATTTAGCAAATAAAGCCAAGGCACTCTCTCAATACTATCTGCCATAGTTAAGAATGTCCGGCAACAAAAGAAGCGTTGTTTTTTGCTCAGAAGTGGCAGACTTTGCAAGCTTCAACATAAAAGCGTCAAACTAGATGCTTTGTGAGCTTTGCCTGACGCTGACAAAACCTGCGGTGTGAATGAACCATTAGGTCTACCTGCTCCTGCAATGCTCCGCTGCAGACTCTGTGACGAGTTGCTCGTGTTGACTGTTAAATAAAGGTTACACGAAAAAAGAAAAGAAAAAGTTGTGCGACTGGCGACAAAATTAGACCTTGTTATCACGCTACACAACGAATCATTGACGAAATTTGTTGCCAATGCTTTTTATCACCAAATTTTTTAGGATTTATCGATTCGTTGTTGCAGCCCTATTCCGGTTACTGGTTTTGTCTCGTTTCACAAGAATTTTGGCTAAAAAATATTCCTTCTTGCCGTTGTCACAGGTTGTCTCAAGCTCTATAAGTCATTCGTACACGAGGTTCAAAGTTGACTAGATGTTCTTGCTGATGTAACCACACATACTGGTTTGATAGTAATCTCTCTGTTGTTTCTTTTTCCCCCGTTCTATCAACTTAAACTAAGCTTAATCCAATCATCTGGCATAACTGCTGAAGAGGGCCTTCTTCAGTGCCGGCACATGAGTTCGTCAGTATCATTTAACTTAGTGCTGCTGTGTGGAGACTATTACACCACAGATGAAAGGAACTGATAAACAGGGGAATCGTATGCTGCACACAGACCAGGCGGTGAAAAACCGGTTTTTGACTTTCATCATAAGCAGATAAGCAGCCTTACAGCAGTTACATTTGCCAAGTTCATTAAACGTTACCCATGTCTTTATCACTTTCCCACTTATTCACCTAAAACACTTACTGAGGTTGATGGGATGGAGTCTACCGTATAATCAGATAGATTCACTGAAGGGCTTATTTTGTGATGAGCGCCTGGAGCTCTGGTGTGGAAATAAGCACATGTAAGATCAGCCAGAGAACGCCGGCTCACGCTTGGGTCACTTTTTGTCTTCGCTTGGATAGGGGCAACGTCTTTGGTAAACGTTCAGGAGATAACAGGTACTGATGGAAAACTCCTGTTTTTAAATGACCAAGCTTCATGTGATCAGTGACGCTCAATTAAGTTACCTGTTTCATGTAAAACAAAAATTGCTTTTATGCTTAACTGATCATTATTAGGAATAAACTTAATCACCTTGTTTAGACAGGGGCTATGAGCAATTGAATGGAATGGTATCTCTTAGTAAAATTAATCCATCTTCTCTTTGCAACACCCTAGAGTTGAGCCTAAAATGTTTCCAGTGTGACTCAGGTTTTTTTTTTCTTCCTAAGGTATTTGCACGCCTTTAGCTTCGTCATAACCTGAACACTGGCTGCTACCCAGCTGCAGCAGCAAGTTGGACGAAGTAGAGAGTTAAACTCTCAATTGCATCACTGTACACTGACTAAATTATATGGTATCGACACTGACGGAACAATAATTTCACACGTTTCAGGCTCAGATGTTTTAGCTAACCAAATGCAGAATACTAGCTTGAGTGCAGTTTATTTTGTCTACTGATTTCAGAGTAGTTCTCATGTTTTTTCTGGACAGTGTGCAACAGCCAACCGGCAGCGGTGGTGCGGTGTAATGAGTTCTTCCTGTAAGAGAGCAGACTGTCAGCTGGGTTCCTCTCTCTGCACATTTGAGGACAAAGTTAACGGAGATCCTGCTGTGGGACTTGGAGCCCAACACTCATTCTTTCTTTTAATCATGTTTGGGGTTTTTTTTTTCTTTAACCATCTAAGTGAGGAAATGAGTAATTCTTCCTCCAGCGTCATCCAGAATGGTTTCTAGAGAAGAGATGAGTTTTTAATAACGCCCTGGAAAGCTGCAATCAATTGTATTGAGAAGCAAAGTGTGATTAAGCAATCCTCAAATTTTATATATATATATATATATATATATAATTTTTGGTTTGCTACTAAGAAGCTAAATCTCAGCTCACATTGTGTAAGTTTGCTTCAAATATAAATAATGGCACTGTTTTAGTGCAGCCTAAAAAAAAAGATATCCAGCTGACTCATTGTTTCTTTCTCTCATATAGATTGCATAAAAGGTATTTCTGACAAATTGCGTGAGCACTTTAGTGTGTAGAAAATATCATGTTAGACAGAAAACCACTGACCCCTATAAAAATGTACACAAGCAAACACATGCAAACCTCTCAATGTTTAGGCAATACACATGTTTAGTCAACACAAATAACTCTGTTTGATGCAAGGTTTTGATTAATTTTGACAAATTATCAGTTGTATTCGAAGCCAGACTTTTTTTTTTTTTTTTTATTTTACTGTGACTTGCTGACAGACTCCTGATCCCGTTAGACATTTTAGACAAGGGGTCTCCAAATCCAGGCCTCAAGGACCGGTGCCCTACCAGTTGTATATGTATCTGTGCTCCTACACAGCTGATTCAAATTGTCCAGCTTCCTCATTTGATTCTGGTGTGTTGAACCGGGGAAAGAAGTAAAACCTGCAGGGTGCGGCGCCTTGAGGCTTGGATTTGGAGATCCCCGTTTTAGACTATTTAATTGATTCAGATGATGATCGGAGTAGTCTTATGATGAATGTTTTGACTGAATTTTCAGCAGTTTGCTGTAACTCCAACACACTTAATGGCATGGTTCAACACCGTTAAAAAGAATCCTCACAACTATAGGGGATGAAAATTGGCAATGTGATTTATCCGGTTTTGATTTTTTTTTTTTTTACTTCAGTTTAGCCTCTTAATTAACACTTTCCTTAAACGATATTAAAATTATGTCTATTTTAACAAATGTAGATTTTGTTAATAGAAGCAAATGTTATTTTTTCATATCTTCTGATAAATTAATACCCAATACAAAGGATACATTCATATTTTGTATATCTTTTATTTGTTGTAGGGTTTTTCACAATACTAAAATTTTTAACTTTATATTTACACTAAGAAAAATACCCTACTATATACAGTGGCAGTATTTTTTTAAGGCACATTGTTCTTTCTAGTTAAAAGCAGAGACATGATTACTTACGTGATAATCTTAACCTCTTAGTTAGGGCAAAACCAACACAAAGGGGGGAATTCAGTACTCAATTATAGAAATATATATTTTAAAAATGTAACTTTCCTATTTGGCAGAAGAGTGGACAACATAAATTATAGCCTACTGTTAAAGTTAAATAATGTTAACTGTAAAGTATCATTTTTATGTTGTAAATTTGTCCTTATGTCAGTCTCTTATTGTTTTATGTATTTTTTTAGTTTGAATCTGCATCCTTCTATTTGAGCTTTTTGCCTATAGACCAGAATTTCCCCACTGTGAAAAATAGAAGGATAATTTAATATTTATGACCTTGAATAGGCAAAAAAAAAATCAATTGAATGAATAAATTCAAAAATTCCTAATTGCAGGGGATAAATAAAAAAATGCAGGTTTTTGTGTAATGGTACATTTTTGGCACCCTGGAGCTTCCGTAGTGGAATCGCTATGGGTTTGCTGTGACAGACGTGGAGCAATAGACGCCACGCTGTTACATTTGCCTAAAGCCCATTACAGTTAAAGGCAGCAGCACCACAAAACTATTCCAACACCTGAAACAGAGGAATCCAGCTGAATATGAAAAATGCCTGTCTCTCTGAAACGAACACAACCGCATGACCAACAAGCTCTAGCTAAAAAACGGCTAACTGTAGCCGAATCCTTCACACAAGTTGTCTACCGTTTGTACTTATTGCTTTTCTTAATAAATAGGGAGCAAATCGTGGAAAACAAAAAAATATAAATCGAAAGGAGAAAAAAAATCTGTGATTTTCTTTTTAGGCGAAATCGCCCAGCCCTAACCTTGAGTCACCTGTAGATACTTGAGAACCACTCTAAAAATGCTAAGCACCGAATTACCTGAATATGCATTCAAAAGCAAAATGGGAAATTGGCACTATCACAGAAGTTGTTGGGGGTACAGCCAATCAGCACCAAGGAAAATAAATGCTGCTCCTGGGTTGGCTGCTTTGGAAATGCCAGCCAATAGCTTGTGTCAAGTGTTGAAACATAAATTGACATCAGATTTCATTGCTGATGGGTGCAGCAAATCCTTTTTTAAAGTTTTAATGAGCTGTATGCCCGGGCCTTTGTGAGATCAGAGGGAAGCAACGGATCCTGGGTGGAGATTTTGTTGCCCAACTATGGCTGGTCTGTGCCAGCACTATGGTTATTTAAGTAATGCTTATTCCTCCGTCTCAGCAGATCACGGGTAAGCGCTGTAGTGACTAAGGCCAAATATGACTTGCTAAATGTCATGATGTTCCTCTGTCCTGTGACTGGGTTACTACAAGTGACCGTGTCAACCCAGTGTCACAGCAGACAGCCTGACCTGCTATGTGGTTTGGTTTCCACGAACACGCACTGCTTAGGTGGATTTTAGACAATTTATGTAGTCCCCCCCCCCGAGAATAAGCAACAGCTAGGGAAGCAATCTGGAGCTTTATATCTCCATAACCTTGAGCTGAATTATTTTTTTTAATTTGCCCTAAGAGATTGCATGCACTAAATAACAGAACTGGGCAATCCTTGATGGAATCCCCTCCAATCTGTAGGAGAGTCCTTTTAAAGAAAGAAAAAAAAAAACCCTACCATTGAAAATAAAAATGTAGCATGTATTTCTGTGACTGTTTTGAAGATGGTGACTTTCTTTTTGGGTACGCTGGCGTTTGAAACCCACATTTTCTCAGCAAATGATTGCTGTAATATCTGCAGTATTCCTATAAAACAAAACCGTGTCAGTGCAGCTTACAATACAAGTCTGCCTATTTTGCGTTTAGTACTGATGATTGAATTCTTCTTAACTCATACAACACTGATGGACTCTGCAATCGTTCATATTTTAAATTACCGTAATTTCCGGACAAGGCCTGGGCTGTATGGCAACATTTTGAAACTGTCCAATCAGTTGATTACGCTCGCCGTTGACGGAGATGGATAGTTAAAAAATGGGGCTCTTAATGCTCAAACATTTCTATTAAGATCTGTAGCTGCATCAGAGGTCGTACTTCATTCTTCATTTCGATAAATAAAAGCAGTCACAGTAAAACATTTTTCTTTCAATTATTTAACTGATGTTAATAACAGCAATTTTTTTCATTGAATCCAATCAAACTAAACAGAGAATCCACATCGTGCCATCACACATCATTTAGATCAATAAGTTGCATGAATGAACATTTCTCCAACCTAAATGCACTGCAAAGAGCTAAACTGTTCTGCATATGCGTAACTGAGGCTGAAGTGCCAATTAAGCCAGAGTTTTAGAATCGGGGAACATTTATCCAATTAAAGTGATCAGAATAACTCCAAAATAGGGGTCGATTGATGCGCTCATTTTGCATGAGTAAACTGTGGCGATCTATCATCACCAGTCTGTGTTGTTCAACGTGTGCAGTACCAGATGCATTCCAAAGCCTCTGTAACTTGCCGTCACCTTCATTTTTTTTCCTGTCACCGTTTCAACTGCTTCCAGGTTCTACCCTGCTTAGACGCTTAACTGTCCAATGGAAAACTACAACCACAACCAGCTATAGAATGAATATTTAGGTCAAAATAACTTTTCAGCACCTGAAAGTACCACAGTTAAGGTCAATTGTGTATTTGGAGTCGTAAATACAATAATAATCAACACCATTAAAGTTATAACTTGCACGTTATTTTTTACAGACTATATATACTAACTTATTGGAAATTGCATGTTCATTTTTAATTGACTTTTTAATGCACAGTTCAAAGCTAAATCTGTACTTTCTAACCTTCTAAATCCTCTAATTACCTTAACTGTACAGTACTCTATTTTTATAACTATTATACATGATGTAAATATTTTTTTCTTTTGTAAACAATTATGCGTGTTTCTGTTCTCTTTGTACATAAGTTTTTGTTTGTTTTTTGCAGCTGTTACGACCAAATTTCCCCTTGTGAGACAATTAAAGTATTATTCTATTCTAAATGATCAATGCTCTTCCTCAACTTCCACTCTCTAAATAAAGGCATATTTTCGATGAATCAACTGTTGGAGCAAAATTTGGTTAAAACAGCAGCTGGTAGAGGACCATATAAACCGTATAAGGTAGAAAAGAGATAAATTGACCCAAAATAAGATTTTGGCTATACCAGCCTAGCGCAATTGCATATTTTGATAATGTCATCACGGCATACTTTTGTACGCAAGCAGGGTAAATACTGATGTACAGAGTTTGTCTTTACACTAATTATTGCGAGTAAAAAAAAAAAAAGTTTTCCATTTGACAGAAAAGAAAGATGTTGAACCTGAAGCAATTTTATTTCAAATATGTGCAGGTTTAATTTTGTATTTTGATCATTTTTGTGTTGCTTTTTTTAAAAGGTTTTGTTGCCCTAATTTGAAAGTGAACTGCATAGAAGGGGGCAGAGAAGTGTGTGTCCGTGTGTAGAAGACTGAGACCTCTTTACATGGGGCACACTAATCACTGTGCTACATGATGCCCCCCCCCCCCCGTTACATTTTTTAATAAGATGTGATTTTTTTTTTTTTTATGCAACTGGCACAATAAATGTAGTTTAAATGGGATTCTAAACTGTTTTGAAGGTTTCTGCAAAGGAATATATTGTTTTATTTTTTTTATTGTACATGCTTTAGGATTATGTCAGTGTAGATTTGAGGGCATGTCGCTCAGCCCTATTCTAAGCCATCAACATTCATGTCGATGGCAGAGGCACAGTTCAGTTCCTCTTTCTTTATATGCTCATCGGGCACTTTATTGGGTACACCTGTTACTCGTCACCATAAATGGCTAATTAAACCACTCAAATAGCAGCTGCTTGTGTTTGGGCCTCATCTAGAAGCATCCCTCTGGTTCACAGAGAATTGCCTGAAAATTAGAAATTATCCAGTTGTGTCGATATAAATCCCCTGTTGATCTCTGTGAAAAATAAGCAGACTGTTTTCAAATGATAGAAAGGCACTTTAAATAAGAACTCATTACAACCAAGAGTTTGCAGAAAAGAGTATCTAAATTCATCTGTCAAAATGCAGTAGCAGAAGTTTCTTTTCATGATTTGCTCCCCTTCAGTACCAGGCAAACATTGTTTATGCACCACATCCTACCTAAGTATTGATGCTGACCATGATCATCCCTTTAAGACCACAATGTACCCATCTTCTGATTGTGGCTTCCAACAGGATAATGCACCATGTCATTAAAGAGTAACTGAGCCTCTTGAAAAAAGCATCATCCCGCCCCCAGGCAACAATTGAAAAACTCTACCAAAGTGGGCAGGGCCAGGAGACACGGAGGGGGTATGGCCAAGTGCGGAGGATGAGCACAAGGGGGGGACAGTCCTGGCTGAACAATGGCATGCGGCCGCCGAGCTCCATAAAGCTTCTTTTTACTAGGGGTGCACCGATCCGACTTTTTCAGTACCTATACCGATGCCTGGATTTTGTTTATCTGTCGATACCAGATACCGATCCGATACTCTTGTTAAATTAATAAACTGTATAACTTCCACCTAATACCTTTTTTGAAGAGACTAAATGCACCAGACTTTACTAACTAAACATAACTAAGACAAAATAACTGATTTAAAATATAAAATTACCACAAAAATAAAATTTCAAGTTAAAAAATTATATTTTTGGGGGGAATTTATTGCAGATTTCTACATTTTCAGTATAGGTTCAAGGTAGCTGTTAAGTTTAACCGATAAGGATACATGTACATTAGACGGTATCGGGGCCGATTCCAGTATCGGTGCCGATTCCAGTATCTGTGCATCCCTACTATTTACCTACAGTAAAGGGAGAAAATTAGGTCTCTTCTCCGCCAGCCACCATAGGTATAGAGGCTTAATGAAGCGCATCGGCCAAACGAGGCATCAGTTGGAGTTGTTGCCTCAAGGCACTGAGTCAGCACTGCCTGAAGCCGGCAGCATGTATAGCAAACAAGCACAGAGAGCCTAGCGCTAGCATTGATGCTAAGTAGCTTCGGAGGGAACTACCCCAGATTTTGTTTCCTTATTCACGGTGTGTTTAAAACATATAGGTTATAACTTATGGCTTTAAACCACTTTGATGTTGTGGTCCTCCAAAGTGCGATATATCGATTTCAGCTTCCTCTGTTTCTCTCTGTATGCTTCTGTGTGCCCATGTAGCACAGATGATAAGCAATTTTAACTCATCACGGGGCGGGGCGAGTGTATCTGAGAGAGGGAGGGTGTCTCTGTTAGACCGTGCCTGTGACGTAGACAATGGATAAGATGTACCACTTTAAGCCAATCACAAAATTAAAATGCAGTACCTCACGTTTACCATGAGCGGCAGCACTAAGACATTTTTGGACCAAATATATAGAAAATAACAAGAATATAACAAGTTAACATGAAAATGTCAAAAAATACCCTGAAACTGAGCGATTGCATTGGTAAAGAGCTATTCATACAGTTTGTGAGCAAAAAGAAAGTTGTTTTGTCGTTTAGTTACACTTTAAAATCTCATCATCCCAAACAGCTGTTTCGCACATGACTGTAAGGTCGCTGTACTTGCATGACCTTCACACTCAAAAGATCTCAAGCCATTTCAGCACGTTTGGGGATGTGGTGTAGCAGGAGGTAACAGCATAAGCCAGAATCCTTAATGGAGCACTTCTAACACACTGAATCCATACCATGAAAAACAAGGCAGTTCAGCACGCAAAAGGGGTTCCAAAGTAGTATTCCTAATAAAGCGTCCAGAGAGTGTATGAGGTAAAGTGAGTTGTCATGTTTTCTGGTCAGTCCTGTGATGCCAAAATGTTAAATATTTTTTTGTTTTTCTCTAACTTTTTTCACCTTTTAATGTGATTTTTGAAGCATTAGTCCCTTTTATTTCCCCAAAAACTAAATTAGAACCGTAAAAAAATTATTTAGGAAAATCTCTCTGCTTTTTATAATGTAATTTTTTTTTTCTACTTGTAAATGTCATTTTAGGAGCATTTGGGGAGGTGTGAGAGTAACGTATACCACTTATTCTTGCAGCAAAAAAGGGTGCAAACATCTTAAACTATTGCCTCCATTTGAAGCACAAGATCAAACGTACTAATGCATTCATCAGTAAAAGACATGAAAAGCTTCAAAGGACGTGTTGAGGAGCCAGCTCCTGTAAAAGCACCAATAACTGGCTCCAATAAAGCCAACATCTGTTACTTGGTTTCATACTTGAAGCTATTTTAAAGGGCCAGGGCAGTAAGATATAATATGCAATAATGAATTTTGCTGAGCATATAGACGATGCCATTTTTCACCCTTATTCAGTGTATAGTCCTAAAGGCTCTTTCTACATCTTTTATTTTCAAGTTGAATATCTCATCACTGTGGCTTTGATACAAATAATTGCCTGGTAATTTCAGATAATATACCTATTAGACCTCACTATTCATTTGCCAATTAAAACAGAAAAATTAGTTGCATAAGTCTAGTAATATTTGGCTAAAGATCATTTTCATCCATTGTTTTTGGCAAATTTTCCTTTCTATATCGTTGAGGTCAGTTAGATTTGGGTCCAAAGGGGATGGTTAACTTGTTTAATTTGTTTTCTTGACCAACACAGATAGAAAAACAGAGGTTTATGTTGTTGCTTTAATGCTAGTGGGGATTTAAAGAAAGAAACCTAGGAAAATATTAATTCAGAAATGAAGTGTTGATGCTACAGGCAACACAGTTCAGACAGGGTTATCTGTTAATTTTTAGTACAGCGAGCCCTGGCAGCCAGTGTCAAGCTAATTCCCATTCTGTTGCTGGCTGGCCTGGATGGCTGGTAAGGACCTAGTCTCTGTTCCTATGGTTAGCCCTGTGGAACATTCTGGGCTCAGGTCCCAGAGAATAGTGACATGTCAGCAGCCCATTGAAATGAACAGGCTGAGGGTAGCACTATGTTAGCAGAGGGGCGGGGAAGGCGGGTAGACTGTTGGGTGGGGATTGCTGAAACCTGCTACGTTTAAAAAAAAAAATCAGTAATAATATGGGTCTTTGTCAGTTTTGGTGCTCTCAACGAGCACATTTCATGAGGAAATGAAAGTGCCTCTTTTTGTAGAGCTGGTCAATTTCTTCT
Source organism: Apricaphanius iberus (assembly GCA_028564705.1). Classification (NCBI taxonomy): domain Eukaryota; kingdom Metazoa; phylum Chordata; class Actinopteri; order Cyprinodontiformes; family Aphaniidae; genus Apricaphanius; species Apricaphanius iberus. The sequence goes on along the minus strand of JAPXFQ010000804.1, from coordinate 2,699,691 downwards.
CTTTTTTTTTCCCTTTTGTTTTAGCCTGAGGATCTTGGGCAGACAGATATGGTGTCTTTGTCTTTTAAGTGTCTTGTATGGAATACACAGCTGTCAAATAGACCTCCACTTTAATCTTAGTTTCTGAAGATGAGCCTTCACTTAGATGCAAATTTGACTCCGTAAAATTGCCCTATTAATGATACTAAACTTAAAAGAACACTTTGTAAAATTTGGTTTATCTGAAGGCTTTTAAATATCACACTAATTACTAAGATGTTGAAAACTGAGATAACTGAAAAACTCTTGTCAATTTGCATGTTTTTGTCAGGGTTTGGCTTTTACAGGGAAGTTAAGAAATTACTGAATGGATGGTGCATCATCTACAGCAGGAGCCCTCAAATACATTTTAAAGAGGTCCAGTCAGGGAAATTCTGGAAGATCATAATTTTTAACAATTCAGTGTGATATATATTTAAGTAGCTTATTACGTTTACTCTTTGATTTGCCTGTCAAATCAATTAAATTCTGTCTAATTTAAATACTTTATCACATTTATTGTCAGGTAACAAAGTGCTGAACAAATGATTTCTATTGCATGTAATGTTCTGTCATTTAATGAGTAAAAGTAAGAATGTCAATAAGAAAATGAATAACACATGGCAACTGTCCATGTTCACAAATTATTAACTTCAGAAAGCCATAAAAGGAGGAAAAGCTTGATTATTATTATTTATTTTTTTTGCACTAGGATTGTGGCGATGAACGATGTCATCGTCCATCGTGATGCCACTCCCCCCACCCTGTCAGACACACACAAATCCTATAGTCTCTTCTGTAGTTTAACTCAAACCTTTGCAGGGACTGCTCTGTAAACATTGACAATATAGGCTAGCTAATGTAAGTGTTGCACAGTGGTAAATATTTGTATGTATTTTTTTACATTTATTTTGTGTGGTTTGTGTGTGTGGATTTGGCATTTTGTTTACATTTGTTTCCCTTTCTCTTGTGAAGCTCCAAGAGAAAAACTGAACTTGTCTGGATGAGTCAGGAGGAGGCGCAGCAATCGGCTGCTTTGTTACAGGTGCACAAAACTTGTTAAGCTGCACATAAAAATAGAGGGAGGACAGCAAAGACTTAACCCACTGGTCATATTACCGCGCACACGTCTCCAGTTGCAGACAGGCAGCGCGAGGCAGATTAGTACCGTTTCACCTGTTTTGAGAAGCGAGCGAAGATCGCCGCACAACTTGTGCTATGCGCAATATGAGTCAAGGTTTCGCAGATATCGGTGCCTGCCTTTTGTTTTCCATCTGTTTTTGGCTGAAGGGGGGAACTTATTATAAAGCATTTACCTGGGAGGAGAACGATCTGTAGTGAGTTTATTAACTGTAGCTTAGTCGTCTTATTTACAATTTAAAGGAATAATCCCCTTTTTCCGTTTAAAGCTCTTAAAGGGCCAGCACGATGCCGAAATCCACAAGCACATAAAAGCTGCACATGGATCCCAAATCCATACGCATGCTTTATTAAACTGAGAGTACTTATTTTACACCTCAAAATTATTTTTGCATCTGATTTTTATCATTCTATTCCTCTCGTCTGTCAAAATTGCGTTGATTGTGCAGAGTCCCCTCTCGCACTGAAGTGTGTATGCTGCAGCCATCAATTTTTGAAGCTTTTCGCATATGTTGTTCAACCCCGGCACTTCTACTTAAAGATATTACTCTGTTGGACCAGCAGGAGAGAAAAAAAAATTCCTTTCCCTCTTTCAAAATATACTTTTTCCCGGTACATTTTAAGTAGAACATTTCTTAGGCAGTGTGAAGAGATATAGTTTTTTTATAAAAAAGTGCCGCCCCAAGCCCCCCACCACCCCACGATGTCATTATCCATCGCATTGAACATTTTTAGGGTTTTACTTTCTTGTTTTTTACTCTACAAGAAAAGAGAGTTAATTATCCTCCCACAACAAGGGGGAGGATGGAGTCGGAGCTTTTCCCGTGCATGTTTGAAGGAGCTCATTGGTCAGGTTGGAAAGATATTTGGTTTTGAGAACATTCATTATGAAGAAAGTTCCTAAAATGGTAAAGATCAGCAGGATGGAAGATGGACTGGTCATTCGGGGCTTTGTGATGACATATTTTGTCTGATTTACTTCTGATTTGATTCGGTATGTTTGTTCAAAACGTGTATGTTTTGTCTCATTGTGGCATTTTACATTACCAATTTTAATAAATGCCAGAGATGGGTGTATTGCCATCAGTGAGAGGAGAAAAAAGCATAAGTAAGACTAGGATTGACTCCATTCCATATATGCTCTAGTTCTGCTGCCCACTTTTAGCTTTTAAAAACACCGCCTGTATCTCTCCTTTCAGCACGTAATTCCTCCTTTTTCCGTGCATTTGTCCTCCTTTCTTCTCCTGTTTTGTGTCCTCCGTCTCAACTATAAGGATTTTTCCTTTTTCAGTCTCTCGCCCCCGATTTTCTCCTTTTTGCGGCCTGTGTCGCTCCATTTATCCCCATCACCAGTCGGCATCTCTGCATTTATTTTTGCGATGTGTCGCTAAATTTTTTTTAAATTCTTTTTACTTCTCTCACTCTCCTATCCATCTGCGCTTCAGGTTTTCAAAGTTTTCCGGAACGGCTGGAATGTAGAGTGCTTATTGGCTTGTTGGTGTCATGTGGCACAGCCTAATTTACAAGCGATTGGTCTGTGGGTTTCCATGAATGCTTAAACACTACCGTAAATACTGCAAAAGCTGTGCTGGTAAACTACAAGCGCTCAGTAAGGTTTTAAATGGGGAACTCTGTTTTAGAATTAGGTCCAGGTCCACATGAGACAGCAGTTTGGCCCGGACCAAGGTCCGCCTATTAGTGACTTCTGATCTAGAGGAACTCAAATAAGTCTTATGGCTGATTGAAAAGGTTTATATTTTATATTTATATTTAATTTTAGCCCATTCTTCCTACGTTTTCCATATGTATCGTGTGAGGTACCAGAGCAGTTTTTTGGTAAAACAGTGCGGAATGGCGAGAACCTCCTCTACTACAGAGTTAACAACACACTAAACAATCACGGTTTGCCGCTGGAATCAAGCCAACATGAAGACTGAGGATCCCGCGAGATATCGAGGGGAGGGGCTCTGTACCATGACGACAACTCCTGATTCTCAATAGCTGGCGGCAGAGCGATATCAGTTTGGGGCAGCAAGTAAATTAGCTGGAGGCGCCCCCCACACAAATTTGACCGCAGGAAAAACCCTGGAATGGAAGAATCGGCCAAAATACCAGCTACAGTGTGCGCAATAGAAATTATTGAGTCAAACGTTTGTTATTGAACAAATACAAATTTTCTGCACCATTATACAAATACATTCTTTAAAAATCATACATTGTGATTTTCTCTTTTCTTCACATTCTTACACTCACAATTGAAAGGTACCAATGATGAAAATTACAGACCTCATCTTTTTAAGTGGGCAAACTTGCAGAATCAGTGGCTACTATAATTATTGCCATTATATAGTATGATTTCTCCAGTCTGAGAGCAGAAAATAAAAATGACCTAAAATCATCATTTGTTGAAGCGAATATGAAATGTACCTATTACGGATACAAATGAACGCCTTTTGAACTTGAAACATCGCATGAAGAATGACTCATTTTATTACTTCGGTAAAGTCATGTAATAAATGAGGATAACTGCTGAAGCACAAAATTGGGTAGGGGGAAAATGATCTGCTCCCTTGTAAATATAAATACACAAATTAATCCAGTGTCTGTAAGGCTCCGAGAGCAAATGCATTCATCCATTATATCCTCATCTGCCTAGATCTATAGCAAACGGTTGCATGTGTTTCGTTTATCCTGCAAGATGCCGTGTCCAGAGTTCTTAGGATCTTCTTCCCTTTCTGGCTATAGGAATATCTGAGAACCTTCAGAGGAACCCATTACAAATTTAAATGTTTGTGAAAAGTACATAAAACCTCAGATAAGGTTTTACTAGGTAATAAGACTGTTTTGCCTTTGGGGAAAATATAGGTTTAGATAAGAGATTACTTTTAAATCAGTCATTCTATATTTAAGAAGTTAAGCCCAAATCTAAATTTATCCACAGGGAAACAAATTAAACTCCACCCCCAGTAGATTTAAGAACCACCTCTATCAACTCTATATAACCTAAAAAATATTTGCTCTGCATGACTTGACTATTATTTCGATGTCATCTTCTTGTTAATTCTTTTTCAAGTTCTTTAAGATATTTTTAATATAACATGCTGAAATTATTCTATCCTATATCTATAGTTCTCTATCCTTACAGGTTTTCGGTTGTTTTGATTTTTGGAGTTTGATTAGACCATTGGAAAATGTTGTGTCTTTACCTAATGGCCAGTTGCATGAGTCAGAACTGGCAAAGCTTCATTTGTCACAGATGGCCCTTACCTTTGACCAGAAATGAATTGGCTGTGTTCATAACTTGCCCTTTAACTGGAAGGTATGTTGCTGCTGCAGCTGTTGAAGACACTCCCCTCAGCACTGTTCTTGATGGTTGGCATAATGTGTTCTTAGTCGTTGACTGCCGCATTATCAATTTTCACGAGACTCACATAGAGGTATTGCTGGGGGTTTGCAAATCTCAACCACGTTTAGTATTTTTATCGTGCAATTTTTGATTTCCAGTCACCCAGATTTGAATGTAAATGGCCTGTACTTGTATACTGCTTTACTTAATCTCTACAGACCCCAAAGCGCTTTACACTATATCCAGTCATTCACCCGCTCATGCAGACATTTAAACTGATGATCGCAAGCTACGTTGTAGCCACATTTGCCCTGGGGCGCGCTAACAGAGGCGAGGCTCTGACCACCACCAGTTGGCTGTAAGTGAAATGTCTTGTCCAAGGAAACAACAGTTGGGGCTCGAACCGGCAACCTTCTGAATACATGCCTAACTCCTGAGCCGCGGTCTCTATGTGATCTATGATTAAAGTTACTGTAAAATGCAGGTTATTTGAATGTGTGTTTTTTCAGTATCCAGGCGTGTGGATTCAACCCATCTGTTCAGTGACTGGTATTTAAGGAGTTGGTGTAACTAATTTGGTGTAGTAGTTTTTCCCTATTAGATCCTTTAATTGAAGATATTCTTTGAGATATGACCTAAACTAAACAAGATGAGGAAAGTCTCCTAACGTCTGTTGTTTCTTTATTGCAGGTGCTGTCACAACAACCATTGATCAGATTTAATGGAAACCAAGGGGTAAGCACAGTAGCTGTCACTATCTCAGCAGAGACATCCATGCATTTGTAACAAAAATGTTTTTTAGTTTTTTTTCAGTATTGCTCTGGAAGTATTACAGTTAATATGCAGTATCTTTTGATATTCATTCATGCCAAAAAATAAATAAAATCTTCATGATACACAGCTTAATTTAAGATCTCGTCATGTAGATGCTGATGAAACACTGACACACACTGCTGTAAAGTCATGTCCACCCACTTAAAGTATTGCTTTACTGTTCATTTTGTGTCAGTACCTGCTTTTTAATTCTTTCAGCTGTATTCTTTCCTTTTGCCTACAGGGCTAGCCATATCATTTAAACATTGAAATAAAATTATTTATTTTTGCTGTGCCAGAACCTCAAACAGAAATGTATTTTACATTTTTTTTTTTTTTGTAATTTTTTTTCATAAGAAAAAAATCCCAGACTAGGAAATGGGGGATGAACGGTACAAGCTTTTTTTCCCCAACACTTTTCCCGGCTCCCATTTGCGAACATGCTCATGCTGAGGCCTGGGTCTTCCCCCATATGCTTTCTTCTCCTCAGCCCACATGCTTCCTATAGCTTTCAAGTCTGAGGACTGAGATTACTATTAATGAAGGCTAACTTAGTCTCTAAACAACTTCTGTTTTGATTTAAATCACTATCCAGTTATCATTATCCTAACCAATATAGTTATTTCCCAGTCCACCAGTTTTTTTTTACATGTTCTGGTATTTCAAAAGGGTCATTATGCTGCACTCTGTGTTACATAAAGTTGTCCCACCAGTAATTTTTGTTTAAAAAAAGTTTTCTTAACATTGGATCCCATTCCCCCCTTACTGAATAGATGTGCTAAAATGAAGACATTTCTACATTTTTAAGGGTCAAACGACGCTACTCCGGTGAAGAATGTTTTACACTTTTACGGTTTTGCAGAAAAACAAAAATGTCGCCAGAACTGATTTGATTTTGACCAATCAATGCTTTTTCACACTTGTGTGTTTGGAAAATGTGGAATTGCAATTTTATGTCCTTTTCCCTACATCTTCTTTGGTTGGTATATATCTAGATGTTTAATAAGGATGGAAGAAATTATCATAATTTATTAGTCTTTTTTTTCTTTTTGGTCATCTTACTTCAGCTTTGCGAAATTTGACAATTTTACGGCTATCTCTTGAGAGATGATAGGGTTCCCTAGATTTACTTGTTTCAGACTTTGGCCTGGTTTTATTTGCTGATGTGGGTCTTGCTGTAGAAATACAATCTATTTGAACTCCTAAGAAATATGCACAGTTATGTAACCTTTTCGCACACTGAGAATGATGGGCAATGAAGCAAGAAAGAGCTAATTGTGTATGGACTGGAAAAGGCAAATGTGTTCCAAAGATTCTTTTCAGTCAACATGCATCTGCTTGCTTTTCTTCCTCCGCATCAAAGGCAGGTCAATGGAAGTACAAAGTTGACTCACTGACAAGTGATGATTTGTTTATTAGACTGTCAATTGTTTTGTTTGTGTAATGAGACATCTTTCTTCCTGCAACTGGTTACTGCTTATGTATGTTGGGAATACTAACTAAACATTTTTGCATGTGTTTCTATATTGGTAACTGTATTCACAAGAAGACAAATGGTTAACGTGTCTGAGCGTGCTCACTGAAATACCTTCTCAGTTTATTTGCTATTCTGTTCTGCAGAGGTTCAGGTTGATTTGAAATGCTCTGGGTTAGTACAGTTGGTGATTTCCTATCTTCATTCACTCCCCTACCAATGCACCTGTATCCAGAATATTGTAATTATAGGCTGCTTGGGGCTCTCACTCCTACAACTACAGAAATTTGTCCATGCATGATTGTGTTGCATGAATGAAAAGGTATTGCGCTATATTTAACCTCTTGTGCTGATTTTGTCAATCCCATACCATTACTTGCTTGATTTGACATTATTCTAAATTACGTCAAGTGTGGTTTAAGGAAATCCTTGAAGCTCAGGTGACATTTTGAGATATAAATATCTAAACAAACGTATTCATTTGCTGAGGACAATTGAAAAGCATGAGATCCTTCCCCTCGAAGATTTGCTGCTTTTAATCCACTATATTAATTTGTCTACATTGGAGTATGTTTGGATGGATGCAATGAAAAGATAAGATTGTGTAGAACAAGGGTCCAAGAGGTGATCTATATTGAATGACGTATATATTAGTAACACACAGATTGGTATATTTTTACCGTTTAAAGTTAATTGCTAAAGATGCTGGGTGCTCAGAGCTTTTTCTAAGTATATTAAAGGAAAATTGAGTAAAAGGAAAGTGACCTTTAGACGATTGTGAACCAAAACCCATCCACAAGCTTGGCACAGACGTCATCTGTGGCTAGAGTTTGTGCTTGAGGAGTCACTATACATAGACGTAACTAGTATGCCAACCTTTCCTCTGTTAGTCCTGTCCAAGAGAAGTCAGGAATGTTTTACTTATACTTTTGATAAATTGGGTTAGGTTGTTGCTCAGTGGTCGAAGGTAACTTTTTTTTTTTTTTTTTTTAGAAGAAAGCCCATTTTTCTTTTTTATTGGGAAATCTGTGTGCCAGAGTCTAGTGTGGAGGAAGATTTAAAGAGCACAGATTGCAAGGTGCTTGAGAGTCAGTGTTAAAGTTTCCACAATCAGAAGCATTGGGGAGTCATGTCGTCTGCCAGTGTTGGTCCAGTGTGTACACCAAAGCCCAAATGCAGCACGGCCATCTACCAGGACATTTTTGAGCACTCTATCCTTTCTACTGGTGACAAGCTATATGAAGATAAATTTATTCTATATCACGATCTGGCACCTGCTCATACCGCCAAAAGTACCAATACCTGTTCAACGCATCAGCAGATACAGCGTGTGCAGAAACAGCGCAATGATCCATCCATTATCTACAAGTCGCCAGCAAAGGACAAGCTCTGCCGCTCAAACTTGAAGCTAATAGGAAGTGACAAAAATTCCTGTCCCATCCCCCCTGGGCATTTTGTTGTTTCTGAACTTTACTATCAGTTTTTTCTGCGGTTTTTAGTCGAGTTTGGATGTTAGTCGTGCACCTATTGGACAATGATGGCTCGCTATGTTATTGATTACAGTAACAAACCGTCCAAGAAGACTCTGCTTCACCAGCAGAGGGGGAAAGAGAGGACGATATACTAGCCGCATCTTTCGCCTTTGGGACATCTGAAAACTGTGAATTGCTGATTATTATTTTTTAGCCGCCAAGAGGAATGGAGCTGAGATGGGGGCTGTTATGGCCTCTCACACGCGGGTAGGAGAAAACTTCCTTGGGTAGCGTTAAGGCAGGCGAAGTTGGCATCTGATAGGTCAGAGAAGCCGCGGCGACCCCAAAGTGTTGGGGAGGAAGAAGGCGGGTAGCCAGTGTAGCAGCAGAGAAAGAGGTCTCTGTGGTGATCAGAAAGCCAAAGTCTGCTAGATCCTAGAAGAAAGGCTGCAGAGTTGGAGTCTCAACAGGCTGGATGATCGCTGGTTAGATCAATAGTAGTGTGAGGAACGCAGATCAGGAGCTGGAGGCATGTATGGATCGATATCTGAGAGGTGAGTCAAAAGTCTTAACTTATGAGAGGATCGATGTTCTCATGATGAATTTGTTACTGATTTTTGCTGGAGCTTTTGTTAAGCTAAGCCCTCCTATTTCTTTGCCCTCTACTGTTCTTCTGAGATGGTAATGGAAAAACAGCCATCCCGTTCTGGGCTGTACTGACCCAACCCGTTCGGGTTTAAAGCGACCCCAGTGGAAAAGGGGCAAGAGGGTCTCGAACACTGTCTTCATTACATTAGCTCCGCACTAGCTTCTGACTAGCTTGTAACGAAGTCACCTCGGAGTGTCAATCTTCTGCCCCCACCAGTACAGCGCCACTCTCACCGCCACCTTTTTGCCCAGTTGGCTTCATATTCTGCTCTTCAGAAAACGATGGGTGACATCACCTGAGGGTTTGTCAAAAAAAAAATTCTATACTCGCCAGTCCATCGCAGGGCAACACAGAGACACACAGGACAAACAACCATGCACGCACACAGCCATACCTAAGGGGACTTTAGACAGACCATGTTTTTGGAGTACCCAAAGTGAACCCAGGCATGTACAGGGAGACCATGCAAACTCCACGCAGATACACCAAAGGCAGAGATTTCGCACCCAGGACCCTCTTGCTGCTAGGCAACAATGCTACCAACTGTGCCACTGTGCAGCCTAGTAATTTATGCACATTAGGATGTACATGGAAAACCATGTAGTAGCCCCACATTGTTGCATTAATTTCTATAGAATTTTTTGAGAGACTCTATTTCATTTATAGACTTTAATACACATGTGTCAAACACGAAGCCTTCAGGCCAAATCCAGCCCTCCATAACTATTTATTTGGTTTAAATGGAACCTTCAAGATAAGTTGTGTGCTTAAATATTTTATCAATCTAATCAAACCCATTTTAATTTGTATAGTAACAACTGTGCACCGTTCGATTGCAAAGATCATTATCTATTTGTTCCGTGACAACAGGCCCCTTTTGAGAACATTCATGATCTTGAGTTTGATACACCTACTGTAAGGTCCTATCGAAATCAGTAAGATAAACACTTAAATTAGCTGTATGTAACAGTTATTTAAATAGAAGTTTTACTTTTTGTATTGAATTGCTTAAAGAAATTAACTTTTCTATGATTCTCAAATTAATTGAGAAGCAGTGGTACAGAAAGAAGTTCAGATTTCTACTTCAGGAAAATATAAAACGCACACTGTGTAAGGTCGCTGTTAACCAAATCTGCAGGATGTATTATTTACTAATTTTGAATCCCTTTTTTGGAATCTATGCAAGCAATTTGAAAGAGAAAATTTCTAGGAAGGACATTGAATGAACCATCTGCCTACCAAAAGGCTTGCTTTCTCTATTCAGAATAATTGAGGGAGGCCTGCTTTCAAATTGTTGAAGAGGGCATTTGTTGGAAGGGTGCTGTTCCTTGTTAGTTGTTGGCCATTTGCCACAAGCACAGCCACTATTTGTATGTCGGATTCTAGTATTATACATTTATTGCAGTTGTGAGCAATATATCGAGCTGTCTTGTACATTTTATTCCTCAATTATAAACGGTTTGTTATTCTTTTTTTCCTCCCCTGATTCCCCTGCTTAATGCTAAACAAATACTAACAACTACAAACTATTTAGTATTTTCTGTGATGATAAATATATATTTAAAAAATATATATTTACATCAGCATGTCAGCTCAAAAAGAGTTTTTCTTTATTGAAAGAAAAAAAATCATAACTTGAACTACTTTGTTAAAGCAATGTTGCAGGAAGTCCTTCATTAGTTGGCTTTTAGCCGTATCCTCTTCTTCTATTGACATATTTGGCTCATACAGTGCTGGCTTTCACATGCTGATACGATGTTGCATAGCTAATTTATCATCTGAGACAGAAGATTTTATTGATGCCGCAGGCTTGCCCGGGAAAATATTTGTTGCTACTTGTTCAGAATGCTAGTGCAAAGTGAGAAAGTAGCTAAATTATACAACAGATGGTCTGGCTGTCACAAGATCTCACTTTTCATTCAGTCAGATTCATTCATCTGGTCTCTCTTTCTTTCGCTTTCTCTCTTATTTCTTTTTCCTCTAAAATAAAGGTTAAAAGAATAGAATGTATAGATCTTCAATAAATAATGGGTAAGCAGTGAAGTATGTTTATACTTAAGATTCTTTGTCACATTTTATTTTGGTTTTAATTAGGGATGCACCGATCCGACTTTTTCAGTCCTGATACCGATACGATGGCTGGATTTTGTGTATCTGTCGATCATACCGATCCAATACTATTTGTGACAGTGTGGAGTTCCTGTCACTATGGCTTCAATAAATCATTTGCCCTGGCTGCTTGGCCACAGAGATATCCCTTTGGCTGACTGGTTATGGCACATGACCTTCACCTTGGAGTCGTGGGATATTAAATTACCACAAAAATAAAATTTCAAGTGAAAAATTAATCTTTTTTTTTTTGTGAATTTGTTGCAGATTTTCCCCATTTTGAGTATCGGTTCATGGTATCGGTTAAGTTTAACCGATGCCAGTACATTAGGCAGTATCGGTATCGGTGCATCCCTAGTTTTAATACCCTGCGAAGTCACAGTGGTGAGTGTAGGCAACCCATGGAGGCCGTAGTCCTTGACACGGTTGTCCCTGGTTCTAGTCCCGCCCAGTGGACCTGTGCCGCATGTCTTCCTCCACTTTTCTCTCTCCTTTCTATGTAGCATTTCAGATAAAGGCCACTATGGCCACATAACAAAAATAGATAAATTCTTGAATAATTTTTTTTACATTTTATTAAAGGTCTGCTTGGGAACAATTATACTTAATAAAGATGGAAGATGAAGTGGGGCTAAAAAAAAAGATTTTGGCAGCCACAGATTATTTATGTTGTCCTATTTATAGAGGTCTGTAATTTTCATCATAGATGTGAGACAGAATGTAAAAAAAACAATTTGTATAAATTATGTAGTCCTATACCTTTTAGATATATACTTGTAAACTTATTATACCAGATTGTGCAAAGCTTTCATTCATATTAGACTTGATTCCTTCATTCAAAACCTGACCAGTTACAGCTCAAACTCTGCCTTTGTGTTTTTTGCTATTTTTTTATTTTTTCTCTCCGATGCATTCAAGTAAGATCTGATCTTTTTAAACTCCACTTCAGTGGATGCCCTTAGATGTTTTTTTTTTTCTTTGCTTTTTTAAATTCTCTCCACCTTCTCGGGTCTGGGTTTGTCAACGACACCAGTTTACTGAACCTAATGCTTTTAAAACTAACACTGAATGGCTGACATTTTTTTAATACACAAAACTGATGTGATGGTGCTTTTCAGAAGAGCTTTCTTTAATTAGTTATCTATTGCACGATAATAATATCTTTGCCGGCAGCTGCTAAAATGGGGTTAAAGTCAATGTTATACTTATGCTACCTAAATTGGATCTACAGTTTTCTTCTTCTTTTTTTGCCATTTTTGACTGTGTATATGGAAAATCTTATTTATGTCAAAGTATTACAGTAGTAGATCTAAACCATGCTTGTGCAACCTTTTCTCCACCCACTATCAGTGTCAGCTTATGCAATCAGTACTGCCATTGAATCTCATCTCACATGTATAAACATAGACTTTGGTGGCCCAGATGCATAGCTCACACACATACGAGAATTGCTCTTATTTTGGTTAAAAGGGCTTTTCAGAAGCAATCCATTTCTTTTACAGACGTTTCACTATTATTTTATATTTATGCTCAGAGTGGTTTCAGCTGTAATGTTTGTTCAAGTGAAACCTGAGCCATTTGGTGCGGAGGAGCCTCTTCTCGCAGTGTCATCCTTTACAGTGTGAGTCAGTGAACCAGTTTAGTCACACCCCTGTGCCCTGGTTTTCAGTCAGTCCTCTGCCATCCTAATTGTATCTGTGCTAACACACTCAGCTCAGCTTCCGTCTTCATTCGACTTTTGAAATAAGTGTTAAGCTTTCTCAGTGTTGGTGTTCTTTATGCCTGCGGATGTCTGATTTTCCGGAGAGCTTTTTTTCCTACTGTTATTAAAACCAGGTCATTAAAAAAAAACAAAAAAAAAAACCGTATGCACAAACAAATTGGGTTAATTGACACAGCACTTTTCAAAACTTTATTTAACTTAGTAAGAGAAAAGAAACTGAAAACACATTGTGCTATGTAATAAACTAATTGGTCATGATTAGGCTTGACTTGCCTAACTTAGTCAGTGTCTATGATTGAACAATACAAACTGACACAGCTTTTCAGCAAAAGGGCATCATACTGATGGTTAAAAAAAGTGCTGGTGCTAGTGTAATGACCTGAGGCTGCATGCATTTTCATTGTGCGGATGACTTGTTGTAATCAATAGAAAGTTGAGTTCTGCTCTCTTGTCAGGAAAACGCTCATGGAGAATGTTGAGCAATTGGCTCATGACCTTTACATGGGGTATACATGAATCAGTAATCCACCAGTAAGCCCACCCCTCTTAGATTGGCCTTGTTGATCTTTGGACGTAAATCCAATCAAGATGCAACGGTAGGACCTTAACAGACAATTTAAAATGACCCTGTAAAGAGCAAAATCCCTCTTTTCTCGATTGTATTTGACTGTCAAGAGTTGTGGGGGTATTTTTTAGGTGTAGGGGGGTAATTAGGTTTTAACATGGGGACAGGTAGGATTGGATCGTTTTTTTGTTTCCTGAGTAAATTATATTATTCATAACTGTTCTTTGTTGTTTCTTTTATTCTCTTTATATTAGACTGATGATATCGATGTTTCAAATAATTTAATTATGACAAAAGTACTACGATGAAATGTGTATGAGGGGAAATATTCCTTCCTTCCTCAAACCTTACCAAGTTGCAAGACATAGTATCAATACTCCTCTAGGAGCTGGAGCTCAGATTTCACAGAACTGCATTATCCTATCGCTGTAAAAGTGTTTGTGAAGGCTCTGTGTGTTATGACTGCAGCAGTGTTTAGGTGGGTGGTACCTGTTATGTCAAGGCCTAAAGGGTCTTGGCAGAACACCCTCTCCTCAGCACTATTCTCCTTTTGTTATACACCCCTTGCATCTGGATGAACACTTTTTCTTGCAATAAGAAGTGCAGTTACAATCACAGCAGTGTTTGCGTCCGCATCATTAAACAATAAGAATCCCAAAATCGAGGCCAAGAATGCGCACTGCCTGTGGCAGCTATTTCCGGTCCCAAGAATAGATTGGATATGTTCCTCAGGCAATGAGCAACAAAGACCAGAGCAGTTCAGGAAATCAACCGTTGCTATGAGTTTTTTGTTTTTGTTGTCTAGAAGTCAAAACATTGGTGTCTCTTGTGTCAGCTTTACAAAAAGCAATAACTTTAAGTGGTATTTAATTCACCCAATTACATGTCTGTAATTGGCTCCCCCTTCCAATTTCAATGTATTGGCTTAATATAACTGAGATTGAAACTAAACTATTCATTTTAGAAGACACCTGTAGTGTAAATACGCAGATAAAAGGTATTTACAGAACTGATCAGACAATGTAAGAGCATGATTTTTTTTTTTTTTTTAGGATCTGGATAAAACAAATAAGAAAACCATTCCAGTTTTAGTTTCATGAAGAGGAAAAAAGGCATGTATTTTGATTGGCGAGCTTGAATTTTTTTGATATTGCTTTGAGTTGGTAATGTTTATTGAAAACGTCTGTTATAAAAAAGTGTAGATTATTAGTTGAAATCACCCAAGGAGGCAGTCTTCAGAGCTTTGTTGCGCGTCCTAACATGAATGTTTCTATTGCAGTGATTGTCTACTTGTGTATTTAAATTGTTTTACATGATGCCTGCTAATAAAACATTCAGCCTTTTGGTTGAAGCCTTACTGTAATCTATGGCAAGAGTTGACACAGATTAGTTTGCAATAAGCTAAAGGCTTAACAAAGTGTTAGAAGAAATATTCAAAAACAGAAGGGTAAGGAAAGTGTACACACTTTTAATGCATTTATTAGTATCTAGTATTTCCATCTAAAGGTGATATTATTTCTAAATCCATCATTTTCAAAATCAAATTGATCCAAAAGCACAAAAAAGCTTTGCTGTAGCCTATATCAGTCTTCCTGTTATCTACTGAATGTCTTTCTCTCATAGCCTGAATAAGAAGAAAACATGTCCTAAATGTTGTAGAAAACGCCTTTTAACCTCTTATGAACTTGACATTCTTCTCGCATCATCTTACACTCTTCACTGCTTCAAAAAGTACTTAACTGTGAATCTCCACCACTTAGTAACAGCATCTGTTCTGAAAAATATTGCTGCTCCAGATATTTTCATTAACAGAATCTTTTTCTTTATGTATGAGGGAGTAAACGGTCATCTCCACTCCAGAATGTTTTTTTCCCTCTTTATATTCTAAATCTGAATACTGCTGACCATTAAATGTTCTGTGAATTGTCAAGCTTTATCTTTTCGGTGAGCTGCAGTATATGCAGAGCTCTTTGTAATTCATCTTCCTCATCGCATCGTCTTTGAACAGAGCTGAGCAGCCAGCGTCTTGACCACATGTCACTTCTGGCACAGATAAAATTCACTGAGTCACATCCTGAGCTTCTTATTCAGGTTAAGCTATTACCAATGAACTGCTGACTGGTCATGTGTTAGGAGTTTAAATGTATCTAATTGGCTGATACTCGTGGGGTGTTGAACATGGTCAGCAGGATGCAGTGACACCCCATCAATTCAGTTACCCAGCCACCCTTGCATACAAACCTAGTCCTAAATAGAAGGTCAGATCAAGGATTTTAAAGTCAACCTTTCTTTCTCTGCTTTTTCTTCTAAATGGTTTTGAAAAGGCTTACCAGCATGCAGTCTCCACATTTTCTGTTGTTGCATTTACAAATGATTTCTTCCCCTTAAAAACAAGCTAATGGATGCTTTCTATAGCCATTTCTTTTCCATTGCAAAAAAATGAATTGTGGAGAAGGCCAATTGTGATATTAGAACCTTACATGCACAGCAGATACTGTAGTTTAGCAACGATAACATCAATAGTTGTTAAAAATATAGCAACAGACACAGGCGAGAGTGAGATTCTGATTGTCTGGTAACCTTGAGAATATTGAGACATTTGGCAAATGATAAAGCTGCTTTTTGTAATCATAAAAACAATGATTCCTCCAATTGCCAGCACAGTATACATATTAAAGGTCTCGTTCGTTTATTCAAGAACATTTGTTGTGGTCTCTTGTTTGAATGCCTTGTGAGTCACTTCCTGTGGAAAATTGCTCTAGAGTAGTTTGGGGGAAAGGTCAGGCTTATTACTATTACTCAATAATATTCATGATATGCTAGCATTGTGCCTCTGATTGGCTAACAGCTATGCAACGAGATCTGCTCTCCTCTCTGTCCCACACCTTCCCCATGGTCAGTAGGCTACTCTTCCACATAGATAATGCAGCCTTTTCTGACTCACTCATTTTTGCCACCCGTTTAGTTTCTATTGCTAAAGCAAGAAACGGGTGGGACAGTATTGCATGCAGCAGACATTTTCTACACGGAGTGCAGGATTGTATTTCAGAGATCAGCTTCTAAACAGTTTTACAGTAATTGAGACCTTTTTAAAAGCCGTTTTTGGATATATGATCACTTTTTTTTTTTTTTTTTTTTACTTTGATGCATGCAAAAGCAAAAAGTATGTTTTGCTTTTATAGAGTCAAACTGGTATAACTGTTTAGTTTAACCATTAGACATGGTTCCTGTAGCCAGAAAGACGCGTGATGAAGGATGGTTCTTTTATTTTACACTGACCACCCATCTTGTTTTGACTGTAAATATTTCCAAACAACCAAATCTATCTATCTTCTAAGCAAAAGGCAAGTTTAAGATATCAAAAAAATGATTTAAGTTAGGAAAGAATCAGGTTTAATGAAGCTTTTTTTACAGCTGTTCTTTTCCTGACATTGCATGATGTTATTTAGGTCTGCAAAATATTACAGACAATAAGGTCATGAACACATCCAGCAGAAATGCAATACTAGATTAAGCAAATGGATATATAGGTGACTATCGAACACATTTTGACTGAATGTGTTGGTTTTTTTGTTCTGTCTTTAACAGAAGATTTCAATACCACGGTCAGAAACTTCCAGCGAGCTGCAAACGTTTACTTTCGACCTGTCAAATGTGGGCAGAGATAACCCCCAGGGCAGCTTCGACTGCATCCAGCAGTACATCACCAGGTGAAAGCTAAATCAGAATCATATCCTTCTTTTTTTCTCTTTCAGTAACAATCTAGTTCAAGCAAATTTTTAGCTGAATGAACAAACCTGCGTTGGATGCATTTAGGACCTCTTGATCAACCAAAGTAAAAAATAAAACTGTGGACAGAACAAGTATTTGATACACTGCTGATTTTCAACGTTTTCCTACTTGCAAAGCATGTAGAGATCTGTAGTTTGTCTCAAAGGTACTCTTCAACTGTGAGGGACAGAATCTAAAATAAAAATGCAGAAAATCACAGTGGATGATTTTTATATATTTTTCATTTTATTGCACTATATATAAAGTTGGAAGGGTTACATTTCTATTCACTTTTTTGGTAGCAGAGAAACATGCACAAGAACTTATGAGCTTAGACATGGAGAACACGATTATGATGATTTAAAACACTTGGATTTTAGTACTTTAAAACACAGGCAGAGAAACAGAAAGGGGAACAATAAGAATTGTGTAATTTTGACTCTGAGATTTCCGACCCCAATTA
Source organism: Apricaphanius iberus (assembly GCA_028564705.1). Classification (NCBI taxonomy): domain Eukaryota; kingdom Metazoa; phylum Chordata; class Actinopteri; order Cyprinodontiformes; family Aphaniidae; genus Apricaphanius; species Apricaphanius iberus. Next base: position 2,682,148 of record JAPXFQ010000804.1, on the reverse strand, counting down.
TTGTGAAAGTATTTCTAACATGTGGGTCAGGCAGAGTTCATGTAAGTCTCTCCCTGGATCCTAATCAGGCTTGAATTGCAGCCTGAAGCGTACACGACTGAGCTCAGCTTTTAAAGACTGTGCCGGCAACATCTCATTTTCTGCCAAAGTGGAAGAGCTTAAAAAAGCCAGAAAGTTAGGAAAGAAACATGTTTAATGTGCCAGTGAGCTGCAGGGTGAGAAACCATGGAAATAGGAAAAATAAAAATTGAGCCCACTGAGGGTTCACTCGATCTGTAGTTAGCAATGAACTGTGGGGAAAAATGCTACTGCATATAATGTGTGAAAGTATAAATATGGTTAAAATGTATTTTGTTTCACTGTCAATACAGTTTTTCCAGACTTGTATTTCAGCTTCTATTCTCTTCCTACCTGTGTTGTTCTTAGTGTCTGTTCTTTGTTTTGGTAGTGAAGGGAGCATTCAGCTGGATTGTCTGGGCAGCATCCTGGACAAGATCACAGTGCGAGCCACCGATGACTCCTACCAGAAGGCCAGAGAAAGCATGGCTCAGGTTGAGGAGGAGACTCGCAGTAGAAGCGCTATTGTCATCAAGCCAGGGGGAAGATATGTGGGTGAGGAAGGCTGGATATCGACTAGAACTTACTGTTTGTCAGTGCATAATGTGCTTTTAGCCTTCAGCTTGCTAAAACTACTGTCTTATAAGTTTGCCTTCGGTTTATAAGAGGAGCAATCAAACCCTCTACTTCTACTCCATAAACTTGTCGGGAGTTAAATTTCCCGACAATTTCCCCGACAGTCTCATCCTGGAAACGTCCCATGATTATGTAGTTGTGCTTGGTTAATGAATTGGCTTACCCTGGATTTGTCAGGCTGTTTAGCTTGAGTAGTAGATGATTTACGCCAAGTAGTTCTCATTCTCAAGAAACAATTTTCTTTTTTTTGATATGTTTAGTTTTTGTTTTTTTGTTTTTCCCCAAAATGGCCCTCAGTATTTCCAAAAATCTTTTTTCATCAAACAGGTTCCTCTGTCAAACTGCTGCTAATGCTCTGTTAGCAGGAAAGACCAGCAACCAATGAAAACATTGCTAGCACAGGTTTACATGTCTAGAACAAGATAACTTTAGAGTTACTTCAAGACAAGAATGAAACTCTACAACTAATCTACACACTAATAGTGACAATTGTGTTAAGTAGCACATGCTACCTTTCTCTTATCTTCAGATTTTGTATCTAAGTTTTGTAGTTACGAAGCTTAAGTAGGTCAGTGCGCACACAGAGAAGCCCTCACCGCTATTTTTTCTTCCTGAATCCTCGAATATATTTGGTCTTTTACAGTAAAAGTTCAAGTTCTGTTTGATTGGCTGATCGTTTATGGAACGCCAAAGTGTTCAAAATTAAATAAATAAATAAAACATTATGAATAAATATCAGCATGAATAAATATTGAATGAAAATATGTGACAACGAAACGCCCATTTTTTAAAATATTTTTCATAAAAAAAATTATTTTAGATTATACATTTGTATAATATATATATATTTCATTAAATATTTATTTCACTGCAATTTACTTAATAATAATATAAATTATTTCAAGACATTCTTATTTAATTCCATCAGTTTTTATTCCAATCTCTCTTTTTCCCAAAGTCAGGTTTTTTTCCATAATGAGGTTTTTCATAATTGTATTTATTTCAAAAATCGATTTAAGAACTGAAGTCATCCGTCAGCCAATCAGAATCAGCGGTTGAGACCTGGATGCTGATTGGCTGGAACTAAGATTAGTCCTCCTGGATAGCCGTTGTTGTGGCTCTGTGAGCAGCTAGCAGCATGCTAAGTAAAGGGTCAGAGCTGCAGGAACTTTGTTCAGCTCTGGTTGCTCTAACAGGTCATATTGAGAGGAATAATTTATCATGAACCGTGTCAGAGACCCATCTTAATTCGTCTGGATGATATAATCTGAAATGATCCCAGGTTCAGCGCTCAGCTTTCTGACAGTAGCACTGGATTTTATGCTATTATCTTTTCTGTTTTGTCCAGCACAACTAGGAGGAGACGGGAGAGGAAGCCCTGGTTAGTTGTTAGCTACAGTCAGTTAAAGGGAGATTATTTAAACGTGTTCTTTGTTATTTCTGAAATGTTTTAATGATCGTACCAAACAGCCGACCTGAGTCTTTTTCCCCAGTCTAATCACGGGCATGGCGCCCTGAGCAGCTTTACACCTAGAACACTGGAGCAGCACTGGCTGTTTGGATTAGACATCCCCATTACAAAAGTGATCAAATATTCTGCCGGTATTATAAGAATTATTAAGCCATACATAAAATCCTAAATGCATTAAATTCAATAACACTATTAAACAACTTTAGCCGGTCCTTGCCATTTTCCTCCTGCAGGAACATCAAGTTTAAGCACCAACCAATCAGCATCCAGGTCCCAACAACTAATTCTGATTGGCTGGCTAAGACATTATGTTAAATGGCATTTTGAGATAAATACACCATTATGAAAAAACCCTATTATGAAATAAAAGCTAACTTTGTAAAAAAAAAAAAGAGATTTTTGAATAAAACTGATTATATTAAATAAAAAAACTCAAAATAAATTATAGTATGAAAAAAATGTCAGTGGAATAAATATTTAATTAAATGTATATAAAATAATACTTATATATATTCTAAAATTAAAATATATTATATAAATATTGGGCATTGCATTTGAACAGAATTCCTTTTTTGACTATTTCATTGTCACATTATATATTTAATATTAATTCATGCTGATATTTATTTATTTAATTTTGAACACTTTGGCGTTCCATAATCGTTAAGCATTCATGGGCAACACTTATTTTAAATGGCTTTAAGAAATTAAGGTAGTGGTTTTTAGGGATGCACCGATACTGCCTAATGTACTGGTATCGGTTAAACTTAACCGATACCATGAACTGATACTCACAATGGGGAAAATCTGCAAATAATTCACCAAAACGATTAACTTTTGACTTAAAATTTTATTTTTGTGGTAATTTTATATTTTACTTCTGTTATTTTGTCTGTTATGTTTAGTTTGTAAAATCTGGTGCCTTTAGTCTCTTCAAGAAAAGCACCAGAAGTTATACAGTTTATTAATTCAACAATATGTGGCCAGGTACACAACGAGGGCCCAGGTGGGATTCGACCCCCCGACTCCCAGGTGAAGGTCATGTGCGCTAACCAGTCAGCCAAAGCGATATCCCTGGGGCCAGATCTATCAGAGCCATAGTGACAGGACCTCCACACTGTCACAAATGGTTTTGGATCGGTATCGGGTATCGACAGACACACAAACTCCAGCCATCGGTATCGGGACTGAAAAAGTCGGATCGGTGCAGCCCTAGTGGTTTTAGGACAACTCTTTTCAGGAATACTCTGATGATGAATAATTATAATTTTAAACTCTCTACATAAACCATTTAAATAGTAATCAAATGTTAATTGCTTGAGACAGTGTTACAGACCTACTGACAGAGCTTCAGGATGTTTAAAGTGGAATCAGTTCTCTTGCAGAACCTGTTAGGACCAGCAGCACTGGTTATGCACCAGACCCATTTTTGGATGATGTTATATCAAGAGCTTAATTTAATAACACCAGGCTGTTAAACGGCATAAAAGAGACCGAACAGTAAATAACCTGAATTTATTTATTAGGGCTGGGCGATTATGAAAATAAAATAATCACGATTATTTTCACTATATTGAACAAGCTCGATCTTCAATTCGATTTGTCTTATCAAAACCATACCATATCAAGTCCATTTATAGAGCGCACTTTATTACAGCTTGAGAGCCGACCAAGGCGTTGTACATTCCAGAATGAACATGCACAAATGGAATAATCAATAGAAAGAAAGAATACAAATACTTCCAAAGTGAAGCGCGGCTGCCTTATATCTAGCATTTGGAACTTGGAATAAATGCTGCTCTGCTGACCGAAGGAACCGCGCTGGAAAGTAAGGAGAGAGTAAATCAGAAAGGTATGTAGGTGCCAAACCATGAGGGGCTTTATAAAACATTAAAATCTTAAATTTGATTCTAAAGCGCATGGGCAGCCAGTACTGGAGTGATATGTTGCCAGAGTCTGGTGTTAAGAAACGCGCAACAGCATTCTACTCGAGCTGAAGTCGTGCAGGAAGATTCTGATTTCTATGTAATAACTATAAGAACAGATCTACTTTCCAGCTGTTCCCTGAGTAGCATTTAAAAAATTACATTTCCTGCCATGAATAGTTAGTAATTATATAAGGAGAGAGTCACAGTATTTGGGTTTTAATGGCTTTTTTTTTTTTTTTTATGTCGAAAACAACTTTTTTTGTCTGTGTGTATTCCTCAAATAATTTAGGTCCTTACCTAAACTTAGAAATCCAGCAGGGTTTATAACAAATGTTAAAAGCTGAAAAAGAATAAATTAATCAACTATTTTATCTTTCCTTCCTGTTATCTGCTAAAAGTATTGCTCTTTTGCAACCTAAATAAACCACAGAAATGCTAAACAAGTTATTTATTTGTTTCCTCTGAGTTCATATTAAAAACTTCCAACAAATTAGCCAAGTTTAAGTCTATTGGCAATGAAGAGTGTGAAGCATGACCTAGGAGCATTGGATGTGTCGCATTCACTGATCCAAAAATTACCAGATTTTTGAGGTCTGTCAGCAGACACTGGTCAGGGTGAATCAAGCTGAATATGGATTGATTACAGTCACTAGGTGATCTCTTGTGTATGTATTACTTTAATGAAATAATCAACTTAAAATTAAAAGTGCTTTCTGATCAGAGAGGTATACTTTATCTGTACAATGTCCATGTTTTTTTAGCAGTATCTTTAAAATCTTCTTTCATGTGCGGCAAATTTTCTAAGGTAAGAAAGTCCAGATCCGGAAACCGGCACCTGCACTCTCAGACGTGGCCCCCTCACGGAGAACGTCTCGGCCTGTGCTCATCTCCAGCAGTACGCAGAAGAAAGTCACAACTCAGCACCGACCTCTCCGTGAGCGCCTCATACACCTGCTGGCACTGAAACCTTATAAAAAACCTGAACTGATTTTGAGGTTGCAGAAGGACGGCCTTTCACAACTCGACAAAGAATCCCTGGACAGCCACCTGCAACAGGTGAGTCATGCATACGTGGAAACATCTACTAAATTAGTTTTATTTTTACTTTTTCCATTACTTATAGCCTGTCATTCCCTCAGAAATATTTGAAGATTAGTGTATCAACTTGTTGCAATGTTTTTCTGTTCTTAGGTTGCCAATCTGAATGGGAAAGAAAATACCTTCACATTGAAGGATTTTATGTATAAGGAAGTCCAGAAGGACTGGCCAGGGTACACGGAGGGAGACCAGCAGCTTCTCAAGAGAATTTTGTTCAGGTACGTCAGCTTGTATTTTATTTGGATTTTTTGGAGCAACACAAACAAACGCCACATAATTAGTAGTAGAAGGAAAAGGATGCATGGTTTTCCACAATTTTTACAATTAATCAAAAAAAACGTTTGTGTCACTTGTTTTCATCCCCTTTCAGTGTGATATATTTTCTAATAAGATCCAGCGCAAACAATTGCCTACATATAATCCGACTGTAAAGAATGTGTAAAGAATGAACAGATGAACTTTAGTCTGCCCAAAATATGGTTTTAGGGTGTCTGAATAGAAACAACAAAAAATCCACGTTTTTCATGTTTATTTGTGAAACTGCAAAAGTAGGTAAACCTTCTGGTTTTGACAAAGAAGTAACATATTTAACAAAACATTGGCCATAAGTGGAAATTGATTTGATGACAGCAGATTTCACTATAAAGCAATAGCTTTGCTAAATCTGTTACACTGTTTGTAGCTTGGTCAATTTTATAGGTTAATAGCTGGGGTACAAGTCCTGTTACATTTATATTTTTTTAAAATGTCTGTCTTTATTTTCTATCATTTCACAAATACCAAAAAATATATTTACAGATCAAAATCAAAAAGTTTAATGTCATTTGGTGTTTGAGTGTAAAGAATTATTTTTCTGAAATATATTTGAAGATCTTGTTTCAACTGTGTGTGTGCTGTCTAATGATAGTTAAAGAGTGTTTTATTTAGACACAGTACAGTGAGACTATTATGTAATTAGTGAAAAGGCAGTTCGGTTTATGGATATGAATTTTAGAGACTTGCTTAAGTCTGTCTATGTCAAACTTTCATTCTCAAAGCTGTCGATGACATAAAAGTACTGAAATGTCTTCTAAATCAACTTATTCCAGTATATTTTGGGTAAATATCATGACATTTATGCATAAATGTATTTGTGGTATCCCTGATAAAGATGTTGAAAAACTGAGCATTTAAAAGGGACTATCGGCTGACTGAAATAAGAAAATATAATCAAAATGACCAGACAATGGATAAGGCTGCTGCTTTGATGCTAGTTTTATGTAGATTTACTGCTAAATTGCCTACTGTTTATTAGATTTACACAAACTTACCTCATTAAAAATATTGTCATACTGGTATTGATTATATTTTTCTGATTTGTATGTCTTCTGTAATTAATTTAGTATACAATATTTTGCTGTCCATCAATATGTGATAGGAAATTTTGGTTTACAACTCCAAACACGACTGACTGATGGGTTATGCATGCATTACTGCAGTATAACACAGAAGCCTGGCAAACTATTGCACTAATTCCCACGCATTCTGTTTTAATTTACCCTGGCTCTTAAAGCGTTGAGTAACATAGAGTCCTCTGTGCTTTGCTTACTATTTTTGACTTTGTTTGTTCAATTTCTTTTTTTGTTTGTCTATAAAACTTAACAGTGTAGTGAGAACGCAGATGTACTTTGTAGCAGTCAGCGATTGAAAGTTTCATAAAGGTTATAAATTAACTGCAAATTATGATTTCTTTTTCTTTAATTCCCAGTGCATGCAGTAGGTTCACAGACCTATTTTGTTTTGGTAGAGTGCAACTCTGCACTTTCTCCTTCTGTTTGTGTCTTTTTTTTTTTATGTACTTTGAGCTCAGTTTGTGAGTTCATCAGCTGACTAACAACCAGGGCCTCCCACCCAGTTCTGCCTCCCCATCCTTAGTTCCTCTAGAGTTTGGAGCTCATGCAAGTCACGCAGGAGCAGCAGCATGACTGGAACGCGCATGATGCAACAGTGTTCCAGCACATGCTGATCTGTGAGTGCAGTGGCATCCGTCCAAAGGTTCAGCCAAATCTGTCTGCCTCTCGTCTCACTTGTAGTCCCTGCCTTCCTGCCTGTGGGACTGTCCACACACACAAAAACCAATACACCCTTATTTAACCTGAACAGGGTAGAGACAGAGCTCCATTACAGAGTTTGTCATCATAAGAACTGCAAACGGCTTTGATTTTTATGACCAAAATGACATCTGTATTTGTGCTCTCTTAATCCAGTGCAGTTAAACTGTGCAGTTATAATCTTTACTTCTTAACATTTAGTGTGCATGCTTTACTTTAAAAAAGACAGGATTAATATCAGCTGCGATGATTAATTCGTCTTAGTTGGACAGCTTTATATCAACACAGCTCCTTGTTTGGCTGCTACCACCTCACGGCTTGCTCTGGTACAATATGAGGCTCGTTTCATACCTGAAGCTGTAATGTTTCTTTTGGGCTAAATGAAGCTAAATATGAACATCTTCCAAAGCAGGTGTGAATGGTGCGGTCATGCGAGCTCTGTGTGGGGGTGGTCACGAGTAAAGCAGTTCACAAACAAACAGAACCAGTGCTTCAACTCCTCTAAACGACCATGTAGCGAGTGTTTTCATAATCCTTCTGGCCAAATGGCAGCCCTTCCCAAAGTGAGCCGCAGCAACATATTCTCTCGCTCTCGCTTTCTTTCTGTCACTGCAGAGTGTCAGGTCGCTGTCTCAGTAGTTTCCAACAAGCTGTCGTAGTTGTTGAACTATGAGATAAACATTCAGCTGTCTGTGATCAAAAGATATGAAAACGATTCATTAAATATTTCATTTAAAAGCAGTAAATGAATTTAAACTAACAGAAATAACGGGTTTTATTACTGAAAAACTAGCATAATCAGTTTGTGATGAAAACGCTGTTCTGTCAAGCACTTCCTCCTTCGCAGTTGTCGTAGCTACCCACTCAACTTCACTCACCAACTGCAACTTGTCTCCGAAGTGAGCTTCCATGTAATTTACTTGTCATCAAAGAGAAGAAAGCTCAGTAGTTTTTTGTGTTGTTTGACATTTGCATTTTTAATTTAAATTATTTAAATGTGTTGAAAGAAATGTACGAAAGGATGACAATTACTAGGTTAGTATAAGAGTTTAGATGGCCAAAGGTCAGTGACAGTAAAAATTATAAATGTAGTCGCTTCAGTGCTATTCAGATGCCTTTTCTTTGAATATATTATCGGAGGTCAAATTTAGGTAAAGGCTCGAAATGACTGAAATAATTCCTTCCAAGCACACGCTTCAATGTATTTTTTTTTTTTTTTTTTCAACAGACCAACACAAAATAGTGCATAATTATGAACTAATTTTTTTTAAATTATGAACTCTCAATTTTAATGAAAAAAATAACCTTAAGTGTATAGTGGTGTATGTCTCTGTCAGATATGTTCATACAGAGGGAGAATGTGGCCCAGTCCTTTTTGCAAAGTTGCTCAATCAGTCTGTTTTAAAGTTTAGTAGCATTTACGTATTTGACTTGGCCATTCTAACCCATGAATAGGCTTTGATTTAAAGCTATTTAATTGAAGCTCAGGCAGTGTGTTTAGGGTTGCTGTCCAGGTGGAAGTTGAACCTGTGCTGTTTTAAGCGTTATGATACATCCATCAGGTTTGAAGCCAGTGTTGCTTTGTAATTTGTTCCATCCATCTTCACATCAACTCTGACCCTTCCATGATTTCGAATGGTAATGGTGTGTTCACAGTGTTTTACATCCTTCACCCCTCTGTTAGGATTTTAAAGTTGTCGCAGAAATTACAGACCGCACAGAGGGGAAAAAATCATGGATATACCTGTTTTGGTGGTAATGCTCTATTCGTCCTGTCAATAGACATTCTCACCTAATCTGTGGATCCCAGAGTTACAGTGGCCATCTCTGCTTCTTAGGCCGTTTTCACATGTGTGGCCGTGCCAGAATACGGCCAGAGAAGATGCAAATTTCTTCTGTTCAGATGGCACATATTTGACCCGTACTTGAATCCAGTGTTTTACTACACCTAAACAGCAGGTGGCGGTATACAAAAAAGTATTTAGCTATCCAACAAACAAGGGAGTGAGAAGTACCAATGTCATAAAATGAGCGACAGCCTAGAATGTAAACAAACTGGTCTACTGGTCAGCTGCTACCTGAACCCATCTACAGGGTGAGTGTTGTAGTAAACCCACCGTTTTGTAATCTGCTGTGTTGCTGTGGGATGCTTAAATCGTGTTGTTTTGGTATTTTTATGGTCGCGAGGTGATTCTGTAATTTTGGCTGGCGGTGTCGTCATTTCCGCGTGGAGCGCGTCTATTGTCTTGAGTACGGCCAGAGTACGGGTTGTGTTCACATGATCCGTGGCCGCTCGTACCTGGACTCAGATACTACCTCCAAGACAGGAGGAGTGTTCACATGGTACGAAATAAGTGGATTGTGACCAAATACGGTATCCGAGTACGGACTCCCGTAACTTGTCAAAACGCCCTTAATGATCTCCAACCTTACCAGTTTAGTTGAACAGCCATGTCTGGGGAATTGGCATTTGTGCTATCTGTCTGCCGGACCTATGTTTCATGATCATTTTGATTATTGATAATCTTCTTTTAAAAACATGTGTGAACTTGACAGAACTGGAATATTTATACTGAGATTGAATTACACACAGGTTGATGTGATTTACTAATTAGGTGACATAGATGGTTGCATTGGATTTCGTTTAGATATCATATTAAAGTATCCCCGTACGAGCAGATGTTTCTTTTTAGGTTATACATTTTGTAAGCAAAATTTAAAACCATATATCATTTTCCTTCCACTTAACAATTATCCACCGTTTTGTGTTGGTCAGCAGAAAATCCTAATGTAATACAATGTTTTGGATGGGATGTGTGCTTTTGGAAGACACTGCTGATGTTCCATTGACTAATTGTAACAAAATGTTTGGCTTTGACTAATTTTTTTCAAGCTACTTAATTATATCTGCACCTGTTGTTGCATGAATTCACACAGAAAACAGACCCAGGCCAGTTCTGCGCCTATACCAGAGAGTCCTCCCAAAGAGTTGGGATCAGGTTCTCCATCTCAGGTGAGTCCATTCTTCCCTTGCTTGCAGTGTATAAAGGTTAACACCACGTGAACATGTGGACTGACACACTTTTACTGTAGGTTTATGTAACTGCATGTTTACTGTAATGGTTAAACCAAAGGAGTTTGAGCTTTTGAGAGCTTTTTCTGATCACTTTGATATGTGGAGATGTATTGATTCATTAATGTTTATTTACCTTTTTATAAGTTTCTTCTAGCTTCAATTTTTACATGTTTGTTTGTTTTTGTTTTTTTGCAACCTAATATGCAGTCCACGGTTAACACATGGTCAGTAGGATTATTTCTATTTCCATTAGGCAGATAAACAAGAACCTGCTCTGTGTTATTAATAGCTCCTTCCCTTCAGGTCGTTTTCACCCTAGACACCTACTGTATGCCCCATTCTTTCCGGTCCCTCCCTCAGCAAACACAACACAGACACAAACACACACATGCACAAAAGACAGTTGTTCTGAAGGACTAATTTGTAGCTTATTTCTTATAGAAGAGCCACAGTGAGGTTTTTGTCATGCCCAGGTTGATGTGGGTTTATTCAAGAAGTTCCAAAATGTAGTTTTTCCACACTCGTTGGACAACTAATCCTTTATTCTTCTTTGTCACTGTGAGGGTATAACTTGTCTTGTCTTTTTTCTTTTTCCCATTGGCTAATTTGTTTTTCAGTTGAGTTATAGAGAGCACCTGTGACTTCAGAGGTGAAACATTTTTTTATTATCGACTATGCATAATTTTGTCTCATCACAAAAATGTGACATTTTAAGAGAGGTTTGTACATTGTTGAGATCCCGTGTAAGTCTGACATCTATGCTTTGGTTGGTTCATGCCTTGTCCACACATATTTCACACATATTTCACAAACCTGCAATATTTTTCTGTCATCCATATAAAAATGCTCCGAAAAAGATTGTTACTAAAAACTCTGGCCAAAGATCTGTGTTTTCTCTGTTTTAAGCATTGACATCTAGACAGCTGTAAACCTGAGTTTTAGACGTCGCTGTCCGCATCGAAAAATGCTCCACCATCATGGAGATGTATTGGCGTCACTGATTGTCCAAGCGCTTTCTGCTCACTTGTTTTTACAACCTCTATTGCTGCTGTATATAGAAGTTCGAGAGTAGAAAGTTCCTCAGTGAGAAGGATTTGGAAGAAATACTGCCCCCTACAGGTTTGGCACGTCAGTGAATGCTTTTTAAAAAACGCACTTATCCGGTTACGTGTGGATGGGGATTTTTTATTTTAAACAAGGTGGGGAAAATAATCGTTTTTTGTTTTTTTTTACCTGGCTACGTGTGTACATGCCCACAATATCTTCCATATTAAGCTGTTGTCGAAGAATTATGTAAAATGAGCATTGAATTATGTAAAATGAGCATTGAGTTAATGTGTCACCTTCCAGATGACACACCAACCATTTATTTATTTTTGATTTGTCTTTACAGTGTTTTTCCAATTTTACCAATTTTAAGTACTTTGGTGTAGATTCGCAGTCATCCAGAACATGGTCATCTTGAGTTAAAATTGAAGACAATTGGATTCCTCTTTTTATCTTGATGACGTTTTGCCTCTCATCCAAAAGGCTTCTTCAGTTCTGAACTTTTTTTAGAATTTTCAGTATTAGACATTGTGCTCGGTAACAATCGCACTGAAAGGGCAGTAGAAGACACTAACAAGGCCATTGTTGTCACTAATACCATCAAGATATGGGAAACATTGGTTTCTACCCTCTTTTCAGTTCTTTTGAAATGTTACTGAAACTGACGATCCCACATCCCCAACAGTGTCAACATGTGCTCTGTTTTGGTCTCAAGGTTAAAACTCTGTAGATGTTATTAGACTATCATTTTTTCAACATAGACTTTTCATATTTCAAATGGAAGGCTTCTCAGTCTCCTCTCAAACAATCTGTCTTTCCTATCCAAAATATGTGCATTACTATCTTTGAAGGAGTGTCCCTTGTAGTTGAGATGTAGATAAACTTTGGAGTCTTGACCTGATGAGTTTGCTCTTCTGTTGTATATACCTCACCACTGAGCTTGTGTTCGGGGGCTTTGTCCTTGGGATGAACTAAACTCTCTGTGGCTGTTACCGGATTTAAAATGCACTAACATATGGTTTATAAATATCTCTCATTAGTGACAACACTGGCTTCGTTAGTGGTATTTCCTGAGTTCAACCAATGAGCCTGATGATTCCAGCCTAAGTTACAGAACTGAAGAAGGTTTTTGAATGGTTGGTGGAACATTTTCTAGAAAACTTGAAAAGTCTAGCTGCCTTCTTTTTGAACTCAGAAACTAATTTAAAGTGTGTTGGACTCCCACTTACAAACTCTTTGGGGTTGGCCTGGTCAAAAAAGCCTCTCTGTGATAGAACATTGTTTATACCATGGTCTGGGTGAATACTAGATTCTGATTGGCTGGAGGATGTACGTTAGAAAGTGATGATGTACACCAGGAAAGGCATCCCGTCAAATTGCCTGATGACCGTTCTAAATTATTACGCTGGCTCAAATGGTAACGGAGACTTAACGATATTTCACAGTTGACTCATCGCTCTGGCCACGTTGCTTGGCAACACCTTTATATGGGAGATTAAATAGTGCGCTCGACTTATAAAAAAACCCTAATGATTTTAACTTTAAAACACATTAAAGTATTATTAATTGATTAAATATTTATTTATTTCGTAAGTGACCATGGTATAAGCGGGATAATGCCCTTCAAGGTGTCCATCAGAAAAAAAAGGATGGCTTCGCGTTGGACTGTTCACGCCTCTGCATCGTCCATTATTTTCTGGTAATGGACACCTCGTTGGGCATTATCACTTGCATATATCGCAGTAGTATTTACACCTTTCACCACCACTTAAAGATTTTTATTTCAAATTTTTTTGTTGTTGTTGTTCTGTCAGAAACGGCCTGCTGCTGACTTCATTGACCCTCTTGCAAACAAGAAGCCCAGAATATCACACCTTGCCAGCAAGGCTGCAACAGTCCAAGTGAACGGCAAGCTCGGCTCTTCGTGCGGCAGAGGAGATTCTGGTGGAGTGCTCTCTGGGGCGGCAGTGTCGACGTCCGAAGGAGGCCTAACATCCAGCTCACAGCCACTCCCGATGCTGGACATCCCTCGTCCTTTTGAGGCTTTATCGGACGTCAGCAATGACTCCAGCAACAACGGGCGGGACTGTGAATCTCAAGAAACTACGCTGGCCGAGAGGCTTAGTCAGCCTCCAGCCATCTTGCCTGTGTCGACGGTGGCCACCACACCTAGCATAGGCACATCATGTTCCGGACACACTGTACTGGAGGGGCCACGGGACAATAGCCCTTCAGTAGTTAACAACAAACCCAAAAAGAAGTCAAAAAAACATAAAGACAAGGAGAAAAGCAAGGACAAAGGGAAAGGGAGGGAGAAGGAAAAAATCTGTCAGGAGCCTGTGTCTGAGCCAAAAGCAGCGTGTGAGATGAGCCCGAGAAACTTCAAGAACAACAGTATTGCATTTAAAAGCACAGGTAACACGGATGCATTCACATGTTGTGTCACAGCAATGAATTGGGATATTTCTTAATAAAATACATGTGGATGGGCATGTTAGTCATCCCAGTGAGTAGGTGATGAATCATGTGACTTGTAATCTTCTCAGTGACTAAAGTGAGACCCCTGCTGTTCAGCTTGATGTCCAAAATTACCTAAAATATTATTTTTTCAGTTCTTCATGGAGACATCATCTTTAGGGTTCTTATACAGATTCATCTTATTAAATCAGAATATCAAGTGTTGATTTCTGATTATTTTGATGATTATGGCTTACACCCAACTGAATAAGTAAAATGCTGTTAAAAAGAACAGTAAATAAGAGATTTTCTTATTGCAGAAATGTTGTAGCCTACTCAGTCAGGAAGAAGACTGCTGACTGGACTGTTATCTACCAGACAGTCACTGATGCCCTCCACTGAAAAGCAGGCTTAAAGAAGCTAGTTGTTCAGAGATTAATAGAAAGATGAGTGGAAGTAAAAACATGGTGGTGCTTCATAAGCCACCCCTTAAAGATACACACATGACATGGACTACAACCATCACGTTCCTTCTTTTAACCTGAGACATCAGCAGCATCCTACCCGGTTTAAGGGGAAAATGGGCTGGGCTCAGTGGTTTATAGTCCTCTTGCTGATTTCCTCCTGTGCTTTAGTGATCATAGCTTCATTGTGCTTTATTGGCCAGCAAATGGGCCCCTAACTAAACCCCATAGAGAATCTTTACAGTATTGTGAAAGGGAAGATGAGACCCTAGACCAGGGGTTCTCAAAGTCAGTCTTCAAGGGCTGCTATTCTGCATATTTTACTTCTTTCCCTGGTCCATAACACCTGAATCAACTGATTGCTCTTTAGCAGGCCTCTACAAAACTTTGCCATACTGAGGCGGTAGTTGGAACATCCGAATCGGCTCTATTGGAGCAGAGACCTGGCAGGACGCCGGCCCTTGGAGTTGAGCTGGACACTTCAGGCCTAGACCCCCTTAGCTGTAGAAACCCTCGACTCTATGAGCTTCTCTGTTCGAATAGAATTACTAAAATAAATTACCCTTTGGGCTATCTGGTCATTTGTGATGAGCCTGTACACTAAATACGTCTCACTGATGGACTTCTAAGCTGTCTTTATGCACCTTGAATTGCTTTGTGTTAAAAGTGTGCTATATAAGTAAAATTCCATTGCCTTATTCTAAATTAGTCTTACATAGTTTGTAATTTGGGGGTTCCTTTAGGAACTGTGCAGATGTCAAATTTTTTAAAAGCTCAATTGTCATTTTTGTAACCTTCTTTCAGATTTAAATGGGATGTGCAAAACTACCAGTATTCCTTCATCATCACCTGAAGTGGCAGATTATTTATTGTGAGTATTATGTAGATTACTAAATGCATACCAAATATTGAATTTGGCTATTCCCAGTCTCCTAGTCTCATTTGAAGTCATTTTTGAAAACCATGGGATGTTTCCCAGCTTTAGAAACTTGCCACTTTGCTTTGATTGTCTTTAATGTCTTCCAATAAACTTCAATGTCTAGTGTTTCAGCTGCTTTCTTTTCCCTGACAAAACCATTTTTCTGACAATATCTGAGTATAGTAGCAGAGCATGTTAGACAAGTACTGCTGTAGTCTGTTTTACTGCAAAAGTCATTGCAAAGGTTGGATAGTTCAAATTGTTTTTGTACAACAATTTTCAATTGATTTATTCATTGGTTGGATTTAGAGGCTTTGCAGGTGGAAAGATTTCTTGCTCTTACTTTTCTATTTCCGACCATGTCAACAAGGTTACCAAGTTTAACAACTGGGAGCTGTTGATTAGCATCTCAAAAGCTCAAATGATACCTAAACTTTGACCTCAGAACCCAATGCTTTTAAAAAGGAGCGTGGCCATACCACCAGACAGAGGTTTAGAGGAACAACAAAAGAAAACTTATGGTTTCATCCAGAACGTGTTACTGTGGACCATCTCTGCTACACTGACATTGGACTCTTTGCAGGCTTGAAAGTCATGACTGTCATACAGCAACAGTCTTTGGTCAAAGGCCTCAATAGATTTAAAGCAAGACTGACTGCTACTGGAGATCCTTCCTGTCCAATTAATCAACATGCACACCTATTTGCTATTTGAAAATACCCGGATAAGTTACAAAACAAAACATTGAATTTACCTTTTGGATAAATAAAGCGAGTTTAGTTAAACATGGTCACTTCTGGTTTTACTCTACATTGGACTTTAGAAGGTAACAGTTGATAAGAGTGGAACAATATTTTTACAGCTTAAAGTGCAGGCCTTCAACAATGAATTGAACTTTGTAAATTACAGTTTCATTGCTTGCTGAGTACAGCGGTGATGGGGTAATACAGTCCAGCATCAGGAGTTTAAAGAACGACTCTGATACAATGCAGTTAAATTGCATGGACTGGACCCTAAGTCAGTACTTGGGGACCAGATCAGGACATCTCTAGCAAAATAGAACTTGTTTTTTCACAGGTTGAAGAGCAGCTCTGTTGATGACACAGAGGAGACAAAGAAGTAGGAAAGGGAGGTGTTACAGAGTGCTGAAAATGGGTTTACCCGCTATCATTTTGGCATGTTCCATTTATTTTCATTTTTTTATAACTTTACATTTTATAAGTAAGTGTTTTGTATTACAGCAGATTTGAAAAAGAGAACCTATGTAAAGCTACTGCAAGGTGCTGGAAAGAGTTCCTGTGTTGGTCCTTGCTGCAGAAATACAGTTTCAGCACAAAACAGCTGGATGCATTTCTAACATTTGCATAACATTAATCCAGTGCTTTTTTTTTTCTCTACGGAAACTTTTAAAAATACTTTTGGATTTGTTGAAGTTTCTTGCTCATATTTTGTTGTATTTTCAATCCTAGGAAGTACACGGTGATCACCTCCCCGGAGCAGCGGCAAAGGTATAAAAACGATTTCAATGCAGAGTACAGTGAGTACCGGGGTCTGCATGCTCGAATAGAGGGCATCACCCGGCAGTTCACCATCCTCGACAACGAGCTGAAACAGCTTCAACAAGGCACAGACAAGTACAAGGTACACATGCAAAGAAACGCACAGCAATGTTCACAAGGATGGCTGACTGTGAGACTGGAAAGTATTAAAAACAGTTTCTACAGGGTACAAAAACCTCAAATGTGTCAAGTTTAGTGGTGTTTATTTAAGGCCATAAAAAGTTTGATAGTCAGATTTCCCACAATAGATCTTGAATTAGATTTATTTGTGCTCTATGTTTGTACGGACCATTCATTCATTGCTGTTTCCACCAAATAAAATTTTATGAACACATCAATAACTGTTTGAAATATTCTGCATACTGTTTGAAGACCTTCAAGATTGATAAACAAGTTGTAAAGGGACTTGAGTCACATGCCAGAGCTGGAAAATCAGCAATTTATGTAGGGTTTTATTTAACTGAAGTTATAAACAAAGTTATTCATAAGTTAAGTAAGTTATTAGTCGTATAGATTTTAGGAAATCTTAAATATAACTTACAAAAACATGCAGAAACCTTGTAAAATTGAGGAAATTGTTTGTTCAGTTGTGTTTATTTAATATGATCTTTATTTTTATTTCCCTAACAGTCAATCCACAATCAAATACTTCAAGAGTATCATAAAATAAAAAAGGTAATGTTTTCTTGCTATGATTTTCGGCAAAAAAAAAAAAAAAGGGGGGGATTTTAGCGGTTGACCAGGTTATGACTTTGTGCTTCTGTCTTCACAGACTAATCCAAACTACAGCCAGGAGAAGAACCGCTGTGAATATCTACACAACAAACTGGCTCATATAAAGAAGCTTATCGCAGAGTACGACCATCAGCAACTGTAAATGTAGTCGCTACAGACTGTTTTCCTGTTATCCCTGGAAACCAGACAGATGAAAGGAAAACTCTGGATTCCTCTTCCACCAAAAGAAACGTCTCGGAGGAACAAATCCCGTTTGATGGGGCTTTGCAGGACTCATGATCTCTCCTCCTTTACCTCTCCTTTTTTTTCTCTTCTTTTTTTTTCTTTAAGATTGTGGCCCAGGTGTGTGAGCTTAGATAAAAGTGAATCCAGAGAAATATCTTCTCAGCAGCCTTCCCTGCATTTAGTGCACAAAGAAAGTGTCGGGATTCATCGTGAAATATTCCTACTTTCTTGGGAGTTTCCAAATAATCTTTCCTGCTTTTCAAACGGATGAAATTGAACTCCGAGATGGAAACTGCAGATTGTACACCAAAAGCATCTTATTTGTTTTGGAGTATTTAAAAAAAAGTATATAGTGAATAGCTCATGAGTTTTCTCCACCTAATTGTTTGTCCACAAAGATGAATCTTTTTAGTTTCCTATTTATTGTTTATCAATTAACTTTACTTGAGGAGGGGGGGTGAAATTATTCTTACACTCCTTAAAAAAACAAAACTATAAAAAACAAATCAGTGTTTAAATACTGTCTCTTACTTTGTGTCCTCACATCATGAATGTCTGCCAGTATTTTATCATTCAGAAGCTGCCTTTCCCGTCTAATTGTCAGTGTTGGCAATAGTATTCTTTCTCTTTGTAGAGATGCAAAAATTTGTCTTTGAATCAAAAAGAAATGCAGAGTCAGATACTGATTTTTGTGTTTGGCTTTTCTAAAATCATGGAGATGTCTTAACAGAGGGGGCAGAAGTTCTCGGTCACCCTTGGAATATAGATTTTTTTTTTTTTTTTCTCCCGGTCATGTCGATCTGTGGTGCTTCTTACAGCAGTGTTTGCTACGAGTCCACGCGTTGGCTCCTAATTGGTACTCTTTCAGGCTTTTGTAGCAACATAAGATTTAAAATTATTGCAAAGAAGTTATTTTTCAGATCTGATCTCATATCTTATAAACTTATTTGATAATTTTTGTGTGAAGTTTACTGTATCTAAAAAGAGAAAACTACTTTTTTTTGTCTGCTGTGTGACCCTCTTTCTAGTCTGAATAAGATGACTGTTAAGACAAAGCCATCGTTTTTTATCCTCCCAATCTTTCACGTAGAAGGATCTGAGTGTTTTGTCTTTTCAAAACGCGATGTCGTAAATGATTGGTCCCTGAATGTCTTGCCTGAACCCCGCTTCCTCTTCGAGAAGCAGAAGGGCGTTTCAGCTTCAGTCGCTGAATTCGTTTCTTATATTGGTCTTTTTATGTGAATATCTCAAATCAGCACTTTCTCTCCCAACCTTGCTGTTACTGGGGGGTGTGACACTTTTTCTGTCTATCAGATGCATGCTAAGTGAATGTTATAATGAGCAGTCTTTTATCTTTACATGGTTGAGGGAAAGAAAAAAAAACTGCCCACAGACATCAAAATCTAAGCGAAGGCATGATCCGGCTGAATTGGTGTGTAATCTGTTAGTCGTGGCTCAGACCAGCATGTATACCAAAGTGCTCATGGAGCGAGATGGCAGAAAACGCTTCACCAAATGTTTGCAAAGAAGGACGTTGCAGTATTCTTTACTTGCTGTTATTTCTTCACTGTAATTTATCACTCGGCACAAAGTTTCTGTGTTTTCTCAAGAGGAAGTCAGAAAAAGTTCACTTAATTTTTTTTATTTTTATTTTTTTCTGGTAACACTAAATCTACTTTATCCAAATTGTGTTCGTTTGTGGGCTGCTGGATCTGGGTTTTGTATTGGATGACATCTGGATAAGAGATGTGAGCAGTCAACACTTCACTTTAATCCAGAACCACAGCTGCTTAGCAAGGCAGGCCTCTGCCCTCATCGGTGCTGGGTTTAGTTTTGCAGCACATCTGTTTCGGTTTCTAATCCATTGTGGATGAGCCGATGGAAGTGAGATGTTTTGAGCCAGTGGAGAGCAAACTGTCAGCAAAGACATGCTAGCAGAGTGCCACTGTATGAGCCGATTGTGCCAAAATAACCTGTTGTATAGTTCTCTTTTTGATTATACACATACTGCTGTGAAAGCAAGGAGGGCTTTGAAGATTAGTCATGCAATGTCAGCGCTAAAATCCAAAGTATGTTACTTTTTTTTTCTTTTGGAAACCATAAGGGACTGGGACTTAAAGTGATTTTTGTTTCAATAAAACTCTTTAAAACCCTGATGTGGGAAAATCATAACCAGTTGTTGTATTTATTTTTACTATACAAAATAAGATTTTCAATTTTTGACTTTTATTTTTAAAAAGGTGCCTTGTAAAAAGTATTCATTCCCCTTGATTATTTTCTCACATCTTGACCACAAAATTCAATGCAATTTATTATTTCATTGGATAAACTAATACAAGGGAATGTATTGTTGTGCCATTTCTAAATGGATAAAAATAATATTTCCCACAAGTTCAGTCAGAATAGATGGAGAGCATCTGTGAACTGCATTTTTTTATGAATCGCCACAATTTGTTTTTATTAAGTTTTCAGTTTTGTTCATATAGTTTATTCCCAGTAACGGGGGGGGGGGGACTTCTATGGTTAATAATTAACTGTGTCCCTGTTTGTTTCAGAGTGAAAGGTCATTCAAACATGGTTGATAAAACAATACTTTGTCGAATTAAACATTTCCTTATTAAGAAGGGCTTAATTTGCTGAAAGCACAAAACTCTAGCTTTCTTGAACTGCAGCTAGGAGGCCTCAAATTAATTCAGAGGATTCCATATGGCCCCTGGGCCTCACTTTGGACGCTCCTGTTGTAAGCCATTACATAGTAGTTCGGTCTGCTGAGGATCTTTGTCCTGCTCCAAGGCGAATATCTGTCCTCTCAACCCTGTTGCAGCATTTAACAGGTTGTCCTCCAGGGCTCCTATCAACTTTGTCCATCTTCCATGTCTTAGTTGAAGAGAAGTCTCCTCACAGTATAATTCTGCTTCCACCATGTTTCATCATGTAGGATATTTGTTTATAATGATGTCCTGGTTCAATTTGCTGACATTTGGTCCTATGACCAGAGCGCTTTCTTCCAGATGTTGGCTGCGTTTCCTACATGGCTTGTGACAAACCAACAGATAAATCTGCAACTAATGTCTTTATTTTAAACCCTTTATTTCTATAGTTTTATAAAGTCTATCCTTAATAATTCTCCTTTCTGAAGTCTCCCACCTAAGCTGTAAAACTATGTCTCTCTCTCCAATGAGTCCCATCTTTGAGCTGTATTTGGGGCATGGCTTTGGTCTAAATGGGTTTGCATTTGAGCCATAATCTATAATCTTTAGTCACACTTCTCCACATCTTCATCCCTGTCCTGGCTGGTGTGTTTAGCCTATTTTACAGTTTGTTCACTGTTGTTTTTAAATATTAATGGAGAAGGTGCATTTATATTGACAATAGATTGCAACCAGGTGGACTCAGTTCTTTAGTTAGGTGAGTTTATTTGCATGAAAATGCAAGCTACACCTTTCAGCCTTTAATTTTAAAAGACATGTTTATCACTATACATCATTTTCTTTGTGTTTGGCTACTTAAATTCTCAACTGATAAGTTTAAGTTTGTGGACAAAACCTAAAAATTCAAAGGGTATCAATACATTTGCAACGCTCTGTATCTGAACATTCTGTCTGCAAAGAAGTTAATGCAGCTTAAGTTTTATTTCTTGAAAGTTGTGGACTTGGATGCCATTTAATTTTCAAGCTTTCAAGTTTGTTTGTTTTCTTCTAAATTCCTAAAAAGTATTTCACCCTTTGCTTTCACCGCTGCTTCACACTGGTTAAAATTGTGAGGAGACCGTTGTTACAGCTAATTTCCTGGGGATGGCAGTAGTTTCACATTGTACCCCCTTTCAAATAATTCTTTGTTCATGCAAATATTAGATTATATCTAAACCCTAAAAAAATGTGCTGTCCCCAACACTGCTGCAGCTGGAGTGGAATGGTAAACTGTACAAGTTATTGAGCACGCCCATAGAGGGCTGATTTAAGATTTTTAAAGCCCTTCTGTTCTTCGTGTTCTTATATATGGATTTATTGCTTCTGAGCAGCATCATTTACACACCTCATAAAAATGTGTTTTTAAAAGACAAACATGACATCGCAGAGGACCCGGCCTCGCTGTAATCCGACACGGATCCCAGAAATCTTCATAGCAACTTGTGCTGCAATTGGCTGAGCTGTGCCTGAGCCTTGCTACTCTGGCTCCCATCCCTACGTTGGCCTCCAAGCAGCTTGGGGAGCTGAAGGGGGCCTGGTCAGTGAGTTCACCGTGGCAGGCTGCCATCTTTTTCTCCACAACATACAGCACAATGTATGCTGGCATGTTTACACAAAAAACACAGCATTCCAAAAGGTTTAGTTGTCAGATGGGTTTTATTTTTGTTTGGATTTCTGTGCTAAATATAGATGAATTTGCTTGTATAACTGCATTTATCTGTAAATGTAGGGTTGTTCTTTTAAAGTGACTGCATTAGATTATGGGTACTCTGCAGAAGATTTAAAGGAAACTTAACAGCTTCATGGATTTCTACCCAGCAAATAATTACTAATAAAAAACCTTCTCTCTTCAGAATCATGTCTTTGATCCTCTGCACCTCATGGACAGCAAGAACATTTTTATCTCACATTTTAAAGCATTGCTATAAGTCCATGCATTTACATGTGACTGCAAGTAGAAGGGTAAGGCTCTGGCACACCATTGTGAAATTTCTCAACTCTTAGACACGGGCCAGCATAAATGATTCGTTTCAAAAGGTCCTAATACCGCATGGCAAATTGATTTCTTTTTTTTTTTTACTTTTATGAAAGAGCCAGTGGCAGTGCTTCTCTGAGCTTTGAACACAAAGCAATACATTGCATCAGTGAGACTCCAAACTGGCAGGGTTTCGCTGCTTGTAATTTTATTGGGAATTAATCTATCTGCTTCAGTGATTTGCAGCCAAGCTTTCTGAGTGTATGGGAGATCTACACATGACCACCCTTTTTTCTCTTTGGATTTTTTTTTTCCAGCTTTGAGTCCTGTTTGTCTGCAAGGATTATATTTGAATAAACTTTAGTGATCATGACCTTGGGCAACATTTCACTGGTGGTTTCTGTGCAGAGGTTCATGTCTTATTTGAACTCATGCGAAAGTTAAACAATAATAGCTAGATGATGCTTAGTGTATCTGTTTAGAATTGTTTGAGTAAATCACGTATTTCATAGACCTTTGGTGTTTATATGATGAACTATAATTTGAGTACACATCCGAGCTGCACATGACTGAACCCACTAAACAAAGCCATCTTTGTTCAAGATTAGCAGCCTGAAGGTTCTTTGAAAGAGTTTAACTTATTTCTCCCCAGTGTCTAATCCTTATTTATATTCATTCTTTAAATCCTGGCATTTTGCTTCAAAAACCATGATTGGGCAAAAGATTAGATTTTTAGAGAACCGATTATTGTAGATAATCCCCTTATTGTAGATATTTTACGGTTGTGCAGAGAACTTTCAATTAAATAATATAGCATCCAATAATATGCACCGCTGAGCACAGTTTGTTCAGTCCCAATAATTTGCTAAACAGATATAAGAGTGATCAATTTCTTGAGATCGACAGAGGTCTTTATTATATGAAGGAGCTACAAAGGGCTGTTAATACTTTTTATTTTGATCATCTTACAAAACTGGAGAGCTGCACCTTTTTTACTCTGTATTGTCTGAATTGGTTACAAAAAGACATGGCAGAAATCTGCCGTCACATTATCCAGAATGGATTACCATTGACCTAATTTGTATTTTAACTTTTATATAGGCTATATATGATTTAATTGATCAAATTACAGCTTTTGTATTACATGTCATCACTGAAGGATAACTATTGCAACTCTGAAAATCGTCAGAATCGACGACGTAGGTATTTGCTTTTTGCAGAGTTTAACTTTTTTTTGGTAAATATGCCCGATGGTTCCCTGCTGTAACCTTTCCTGCAAATTGATCCACACTCTGCTTGTGTTTGTATTTTCCAAAGGTCATTCATGTACACACTACCAAAGTACTTAAGGTTAAAGCGCAGATTCTTTGTTGGATTTCTTTTTTTTTGATTTTCATTTTAAAAACTGTCAAATGTGAGAGATATAAACAAAGGCTTTCCCCCCATTTTATTCTACCTACTTCCCGTTAACTTTCTTAAAATCAGATTAAACTTCACAGACTGATAGTCTTATACAGTTCTGTGCTTTCATACACATATGTCTCTTCTATGGGTTCCTAAACGGGTTTACTCTGGAACTTCCAGGAGCCTTTCGTGCCTCCACATTCTGCGTTTCTACCTTCCTGGGTGGCTTCTCGTCCTCCAGAAGTGCTGCTGTGATTTCCACCTACTGCAACAGCCGAGTCCAGAATGCGATTAAAAACAAAGGGATCAGATTAAAACAGCATTGGTTTGAAGATTTTTTTTTTAATCGTGTTTACATTTCAAAGGCCACACATGTCGATCCAACCTGTATGAAAGTGAGAAGGCAGAATGCATTTAACATTAACTGTGCCAATTCTATGACACAAAAAAGTAGCTAATTTCCTGATCATAATCATCTATGTAAAGGGGATATTTATGACCATTTTTACAGATGTTAATTTCTCAAACGCAAATAAAAGCATATGACGTTGATAATTCACATATTTTTTCAAACAAGCTTAGTGACAACACATGCCAGCAGGACCTGCATCTGAAGTACTAGAGTTCCTGTTCATTTAAATTTTAAATAAATGAATTAACACTCCTGGGCAGTTGAGATTGTTTTAATCTTCATCTCGGAATATAACTGCAGAACATTATCGCTTTACGAGCTAAAAACTCTTTAAAAGGATTTGAGAGCATTACTTACTCTCCATCTTCCTGTAAAAGTGGAAGTCTGTACTTCCTTCAGTTAAGTATTTTCAATTCAACTTATTAGCATAAACTGGGAAATGACTGGAATAAGATACTGGGAAAATTCAACCAGAAAGAAAGACTTTGCATCCTCCAACCAAAAAGCTCTACCTTTAGTTCAGCTCAGAATCCATTCAAGAAGTTGTAGCCTTCTACCAGGGACTTTTTTTCAGGCTCCCTCTTCTCTTATCTTATTTTTGATATGTTCCTGGTTTCTGCAATAGAAAGGCAGGGAGTGTAACACCCCAAGACACTACTTTGGGTCATGGGTGATAATGTAAATATAAATGAATCTCACAGAATACATTTATTATTCGACAGTTGGTGGTAGTATTTTGGTTTGACATGCAAGAAAGAATACTTTCAGTATTTTGCCATTGAGAAGACTGTAAGCTTTAAAAGGTAAAATAAAGGGAAGTTCTATGTGCAACAATATGTTTTTTATTGTTTATACATTTTTCTTAACTTTTTTTAACCCTCGATTAATCATGAAGTCCTTTGAAATAAAAATATATTTAAAGAATGCCTGCTGTCGAAGGCATACTGTTTCACAGATATCTACACAGATTAGAAGGAGTGATGCTGAAAACTAGTCCATGCCTTTGTTACTTTAAGGTTGGATTACTGTAACTCTTTATTATCAGGTAGTCCGCATAATACAATTAAGTCTTCAGTTAGTCCAAAATGCTGCTGCAAGGGTTCTAATGAATAAAAGAAGAAGAGATCACATTTCCCCTGTTTTAGCTTCTCTTCACTGGCTCCCAGTAAAATCTAGAATAGAATTCAAGATCCTCCTTCTGACATATAAAGCTCTTAATAATCAAGCTCCATCATACATAAGAGACCTGATTGTTCCATATGTTCCTAACAGAGCCCTTTGCTCTCAGACTGCAGGTTTACTGGTAGTTCCTAGGATTTATAAAAGTAGAATGGGTGGCAGATCTTTCAGATATCAGGCTCCCCTCCTATGGAACCAGCTCCCAGGGTTGGTTCGTGAAGCAGACAATTTGTCGGTCTCGGCAGATGACCGCTTATGCTGAGCCTGGTTCTGCTGGAGGTTTCTTCTTGTTAAAAGGGAGTTTTTTCTTTCCACTGTCGCTTCATGCTTGCTCAGTGTGAGGGATTGCTGAGAAGTCACGATGCAATCTTCTGTGGTTCACTAATTCCTAGATAATAACTTTTCTCGTAAAGTGCCTTGAGATGACATTTGTTGTGAAATGGCGCTATATAAATAAACTGAATTGAATTGAATCTATGTGCTGGATCCAACCTTCCAATTTATAGATTTGTGGCTAACATCTTGCTGCAAAAAACACACCTTCTGGAGTCAATTGGGGTCTACATCTGTATGGATCATGGCTGTT
The DNA here is from genome assembly GCA_028564705.1 of Apricaphanius iberus. Classification (NCBI taxonomy): domain Eukaryota; kingdom Metazoa; phylum Chordata; class Actinopteri; order Cyprinodontiformes; family Aphaniidae; genus Apricaphanius; species Apricaphanius iberus. Next base: position 2,656,140 of record JAPXFQ010000804.1, on the reverse strand, counting down.
GTGGCAGCTAAAGAGGGACCAGCACATCTTTTAGCAGGTCATCAAAAATTTGCACTATTTGGTGAAGTTTAAGATTAAAACTATATCTGAAACACATCAAAATGTACATAACCGAAGTAAAAGGTCTAGCTTGTGATGAGAGGTTGCACTCCTCAGTTAAATAACTTTGACTTTTATAATCTTACAGAGAAACAAGAACAGTCTCACTGTGTTCCGATGAAATTCTTGCTACTAAGAGAGGCCAACTCAATGACAGCAAATTATAGCGAGAGTTTGATTCTATTAAGAGTGTACTCAAGGAGGTTTATCCAGAATAGCGTTTTTGCATAAAGCAAGCCAGCACTGTTGACTTTCTATATAATGAAGGCCAAAAGTCACATCAAAGTACACAAAGAATGGTTATGAACTGCACATTGCTCTCAGTGGTCCAATAAATTGATGCAGCCTGAACAGGTTTTTCCTGAATGATAAATTAAGATTGGGCTTATTTTGACAACAAAAGCCCAGTCCAACTGTAAGATTTTTTTGCTACACTCAGCTTTCACTTTGAATGGACAACCATTAAGCCAAATACACAGAATAATACTTTCTCGATAAGGTCTCCCCCTCATGAAGAAACATACTCACAGATTGAATGAATGAATTAAAGAAAAGAAATCCATTTAGATTTTTTGGATTAACAATTACCTTTAAGGCATATGGGAATATCTGCAGCAACTGAAAGAGCTATGAAACAATGTAGCTCAGAGTATTGTCGATTGAGTGAAGCATTGCGTCATCTACATAAAAAAGCAGTTTACCTATAGATATTTTCTTCAAACGGTTATATATAGAGTGAAAAGTTGAAGAGGGTCAAAGATTGAGTCTTTGGTTTAAAAAAAAGCTATACTTCTATCAATTTGCGGAAGCACAATGTGTTCTGGCCGAAAAGCAGCTTCTAAACCAGTCTAAAGACCCCATTTCCTATACCAACATGACTGAACAGTAATGTGTGATGCCGAAAATCAAAAGTCGTGAACAGATCAAAAAAGGAGGAAAAACGCTGTGTACTCGCCTTAGGATTTATGACCAACATCATATTATCTGTAAACTAGTAACACACATTCTTTATAACTTGTGATATCATTATTGTATCAATATATGATATACAATTTTGAAAAATACACTTTAAAAAAATGAATGTTGAGTATTTTACAACGTTTTGATAAGAATTCTGCTTCATTGCCAACTAACAGTGTATGAAAGGGTGAACGACTGAATGTAGTGTAAAGAGTTTGAAGTCCTCTGACTTGAAAAAGCACCTTAGAAATTTAGGTCATTTACATTAATATGTTTTAATTAATGCTTATTGTTTTGTTATGCTTTCAGAAATATCTTATTTCTTGAATCTTCACTGGCACCACATGCTTGCTAAGAAGCAGAGTTTGTGGCAAAGTACTATGACTGGCTCCCTATAGGTAGCTTTTTAACAAAATGTCAACTAAATTTATCTGTATTGTTTTAAGAATATGATCAAGTTGGACTATATGTAACTAAAGCAGAATATACGGTTGTTTGGATTGGTGGCAATTAGATTGATTTGATAAAGACATATGAACAGGGGTATTATATAAACAAATTCAATGGATCAGCAAATGGATGAGTGAGTGTGTTATATGTTGGCCTAATGTAATGTATGACATATTTCCTCTACTTTAGTTGTATTTTCTGTCTTGGTCATTTTTTTGTGTAGCCTAGAGTCACTTTATCCTTTAAGTAGGTTGCTTTATATTAGGAAAAATATGCTTCTTGATTTTCAATCTTTGTAAATTTCTGGGACACACATTCACAACTAAAATATATATTTTATTATTCATGTATATTATCTAGATTTGAAATATATAAAAAGGCTAAGAAGGATAATGAGTAAAGAAACCAACTCAATGGAGACATTTGCTGATGTTTTTGAGTTTAATGCAGTATTATTTTATTTGTCACATTTATTACTTTTAGTGAATGAAAATTACACATTGTGTGATAATCCAGAAACGTGTAAATAACCTATTTGGTCATTTTTCTGGAAAATAATCGTGATGTCACGTCTCTCACGCGGCTCGGAAACAGTTGTATGGCGCTTGTACTCGTTGCTATGGCCCACGCGTAGTCGTCACAGTTCTACTCTCGTGCCAGTGGCCCCCTGCCATATTATTCATGCCGGGCAAGATGGCGGCGACACGGACGAGATGTTCCTGCCAGTGAAAACATAATAGGCGTTTTACAATTGATATTAAAACAAGCCGGATTCCTGTACACGCTTGACTATATATCGTGTGTGTTTTCGCGTAGCGAGTATCGAAGTCGTTTTTATTTATCACGTTTTTGCTGTTTTTTCCCCCCCTTTAGAAAATGTTCCCGTTGTAAGTCGCTCGCTTATCGAGCTGCTGGCTAACAGAGCAGGCAAGAGCTAGTTAGCTCTCTATCAGAGTGGAGAATGGGCGAAAAGCTGGAGCTGAAGCTCAAATCGCCCGTTGGAGCGGAGCCCGCTGGTTATCCATGGCCGTTACCAGTATACGTAAGTCATCTCCTTCACCGCCTAGTTGAGACAAATGCATGTTTAGACTGGTGAATGATGTTGTCTTTGTTAGCTATTAGCCCTTGGCTAACCCTGGGTAACAGAAGAAGATATGGCTCGTCCGGGGAATTGGGTCACACCGCGCTGACAGTTGCGGATAGCTTTGCTGCTCTTTACCATTACACTTTTTTTTAAATAAAATAAACATGTTTTATATTCTATCCTGTAATTATAGTTTATATGACGAAACGAGATTATTTGGGTGTAACCGGCGACATCCAGTTAATTACTGTCAACTCAAAATGTCGTTTAAAATGGAAGAACCGGTCGGTTTATCTCTGCCCAAGATCATCTGTTTTTCTTTACGGAAATGTATTTTAACCCGTAACCTGAACGGACACAGGCATCCTAACATTGATCGCACCTTTCATTTTGTTTCGTTTCTAAAACCGACATAGAGCTTTTACATTGTGTGGAGAAATTGAATTTTAACCCCTGCTTTCTGGTTTTGGGTCAGACCAGCCCCCTGCCCAGTCAGCAAAACACCAATTGAATGAACGTTGTTTTGATTAGTCTGTACTTTTCTACATTTCTTATGTCATTGCTATTGTTAAATTCTTTTGATTCCATCTAGTAGCATCCCTACAACTAAGAGCTGCTAATTTGTTTGTATTTTAAACTCAATGAACAGCGGGTGTCTTATCAAGCTGTTCTCATGCAGCACTAGGTGTCTGCATGGCAGGAGCTGATCGCAGTTCACTCTTTCAGTGGAAGCGGAAATAAAGCTGGCAACAGTTGTGGTGTTTTTAGCAGCATGAATTCACATTTATAGTAACTATGATGAGACAGCAGCCGTCTCTCTTTGTAGTTTGTTTCTCTCTACCCACAGCGTAGTCTATCTAGTCAGTCTAGTTCTTTCAGTTTCGTCAGTCAGTCCGTTTATTTCCTTATCAAAATAAGTACCAAATGAGTGTTTTTAGTTTACTGAGTCTCTCACATTGGCTGCCTCCACTTTAGCCAACTTGCATGGTCTCATGTCTTATGGATAAACTCAAACTCAAGAATTTTAGGAATTTGCTATCGTTCCGATCGGCGTGAAAGCTGTTTATATGGAGCCTGGCTGCCTCCGGTTAAATTAGAAACAGCTGATGTATGTGAAATCCTGGAATATGGAGTGGATTCACACGGTGACGGCCTCCTGTTTTTAGAGGAGGACACTTCCTCTCTCTTTCCCCTGCTGGTATGTCCATATGGTCAGGTCTGTGCCGTATTATTAGCATGCAAATGCTTGTCCCAGTCAACGGCCGCTTGCCGCTCTGCTTTGTGACCGCATACCATGAAGGCCGCCATTGCTCCTCTCCGCTGTAGTACCTCCATTTGGCCGCTAGGCCCCCATTGAAAAGCATTGGACTTTAGACACGTTAAAAACAACTTTAATGCTTGGTGCCCATTTTTAAAAAACGTTTTATGGCTACATATTCCTCCTGAGATAACGCTGTGCTCATCAAAAAAAAAAGGCACCAGGCTGGTTTTCGTAAGATAATTTTTTGAAATCTTGCATAATTAATGAGGGGGCCGGACTTTGATTGACAGGCTGTTTCGTTGTACTTTAATTATAGTAACACTAGATTTTAATAATTATTTCAAGTTACTAGTTCTTACCTTTTGAGGTTTGAGAAATAGGAGAAGCGTCGGAGGAGCGCAGATACGGCAGCAGTCGGGCATGGGGCTATTAGCCTTTAGCTTAGTTAGCCAAGTTTAGCATCAGAGCTAAAGATGCTGGAGCAGAATGGGCGCGATTAGGACCAAACTACACGCCCATACACGCCCCGCGAGGGCAGAGTCTACAGTGAAGATCCCGCCCCTATGCCCTTTTTAGGAACATGCTTCGTCAGAGCTGGGGAGGAGGAGTCTGTGAATCCGCCATAAATTCCCCCATGAAAGTGTGTCATTCTGGTAAACGGGGAGGAGTGAGGGGGCGCTGTCTATTCTTTTTTACAGTCTATGATCCCAGTATGTGTTCTGTAGCATCTGCACCAATCAAATGTACTTGTCAGGTTTTGTCTGATTAAATGTACTGCTGTTAACTAAAGAGTGTCTGCAGTAAAAGCATGTTCCACACCCACATAATTTAAGACTGGTTGTCTCACCCACAGACAACACACACACACACACACACACATTGCTGACTGGCTCATGCACAGGTTGTAGGTAAATAGGTTGCATGGTTAGAAGCAAATCCAATTAAACGTACGTTTAAGTTGCATATCTGGTTCATCCGGTTAAACCCTGGTGTGTTCACCTAATCTTCCCATGTTTGCATTTGTAAACGCTTCCACATGAAATGCACCGCCTCTGAAGTCTTGCAGATCCTGCTCCATCTGGTTTTGGCGAGAGGCTTTAGGAGGACCCAAGCAGCATCTAAAAGAGACACTAGTGTCTCAGTGCTGTTGAAAACACATTGTGCATTGTTTGATGGCTGCCGGAATATTTATGCAGATTTTTGAACTACTGTTATTCTATATTAAAATATAAAAACCGAGATCAGTTTAGTTCCTCGTTGTTGTAAGCTTGTCGCTGCATACGTTTATCTCTGTAGAGGTACGAAAAAGGGGCTTATTTGCGCTAGTTTGTACAAAATCGCAGTACTGTTTGGTTGTTGTGGTAGTCCGGTGTAAGCTTGCTGTAGTTATTTGTTCTTATGGGCTGCTGAGATGCAAAGGGAAGTAGTGTGTGGCATGAAGCCCCTATGCCCTGTGTGCTTCACTCTGATTTGACAGGAGATCGACTGAAGAGCTTGCGTGCACGGAAGGAGTTGTGCATGCATCAGTCAGCACCACAGCTGGGAGGGAGAGGGGAGGGTCCTCTGGTCTTTTTGTCTCTCTCTCTCTCTCTCTCTCTCTGGCTTGTCAGGCAGGCTGTGTTTATTTTTAGCTGCAGCCCGCTGCCGGTGTTGCTGTGTGCTGTCTTCGTTTAAGCAGTTGACCTCCCCCCACTGCTTCTCTGTCTTTTGCACACAGTAGTTTTCATGCCTTTGCATACCTCTCTGAGCTTCTGAACTACAGGGTTTAACCCGTTCTATGCAAAGCAATTTTTCGAGAAAGCTTTTAGTAAGTGCTGCACCGCTTACGCCTAGCTTGGTACTGCAAGTGTAAATGCGGTGTGCTGTAGGATGCATATGGTTCCGCCGATGTCGTTAGTAGCTGTATAATTTTTTGTGTGCATGCTGGTTGCATGTTTGCCGGTAGTTTACGTAGTGGAGGCGCGCAGTGTTGAGCGGGAAGTTGGGAACTCCAAGCTGTTAGCTCTCAGCTGTAGCTGCTGTGCCAGGCCTCCAAACGTAGCTAACACCCCACTTTCCATCCTTTGTGTTCCCCTTCTGTTTTGCCACTTTGTAGCTTTTCTGACCACTGCAGTAGTTTATATATTTTTTTGCATGTCTTTTTGTACTTTTCATCTCTTCTTTCTCTCCCTGGCAATGTTCTGGAAAAAGAAATTGGGTCAGTGGGTCAGCACGAGCGACGGGCTTAGTGCAGCTGCACTCTGGATGAAACCTGAACTCCGTTCCTCCTCCTCCATAAAAGCTCAGACCCTGCACGTATTTCTAACTTTAGATTTCTTGGGTGCAACAAAAATAGTACTGAAAATAATACTTTTTGCCTCTATAGCAACAATTTTTGTGAAAAAAAAAAAAAAGATTATTTAAAAAATGAGCGGAAAGCTGGAGGTCTTAGTGCTTCTTGCTTACACTGGGAGAACTGAAGCACTGAACTGAGCTTTGGGTCAACCCTTTTAATAGAGCAGTGAACTGAAGAAGACAGAAATATTTTATTGAAGTTGCACTATTAAGGTTAAGAGAGGAAATCTGTGCCATTTGGAAAGTTGGATTAAGAAAAATAGAGAAATGACTGAAACAGTTTCTGTCAAAGCCATACTTGATTTTGATAAAAGGCTATAATTGTGGATGAGTAAAATCTAGTAACATTTTTACTGTACTATACATTTTTACACTTGACGTTTTTAATAGCAACATGACAAATGCCCCCCCCCCCAAAAAAAAAATCGCAATTTAAAACAGTCTTTTGGCCAATTAATCTGTCCCTGTAGACGGCGTAAAGTCTGACAAACACAAATATCACCATGAGAATAAGATCGAGTACATCGGTTTATAGTAAAACCTGTGTAGCGTCTGCAGTCTTTTTCTTTTCATTACACAAGATAGAATCTGTTACTACGACTGGCAGCTCAGACCAGGAGTCCAAGCAATGTCTTCAAAGCACAAATCTAAGTTTAGTCTGAAGTCTTTTATTTTAATGACTCAATTCAAAGTCTCATTCTTGAGTCATCATGTCTGTTATGAGTTGAGCCGCCTTATGCACCACCAGAAGTAGCACAACTGTGGTGGTAAACAACACTTGGTCGAGATTTAAGTAAATCATATTTTTAAGTACAAATTGTTCATCCTTCTATTAGTTTGATTATAGTTATCACAAACTGAAGTGGTCATTCTCTAAATTTTACTATCAGTTTTTATAAATCTGTATTAAAACAGGCAGCATATTAGATCATATTTGGATCAAATGTATCGATTTGAATTCTGTAAAAACCCAATCTGAACTGGACTGAATGGAATTGGATCGTGCAGTAAATGGAGTTGCTCTATATGCTGATTACTCGTAGGTTATTGTAGTAATTATTTTCAGAGGCATATACATTTTTTTTTGCAGGCCGCATTTAAAACTACGATCCACACAAGCGGGTCCATTCATTGCCAGAGTTAACAAATTATTCCAAAGTCTGGACTTCCTCCGTTTGAGCAGATTCTGATTTCTCTTCACCATCCAGTGGCGACCCCCAAACATGCACTGGATACACAACAGCAAATGGATCCATACATATAAACAAAAAAAGTTCAAATCTTAACTTCTGCACTTATGTTTTTATAAGGCATGTTTTGTTGAAAGCGTCAACACAGCTTGAGGTAAGATGGCGGGCGCGCTACTTACTGTGTCAATACAATGCAGATGGAGCCTTGAAATGGCCAAACTCAGCCTAATTGGCTCCATGGTGGCAAACGGCGTACACCCGCATCTTCCTATAAGCCTTTAAAATTTGAGCCCTAAACTTCTGTTCTGAACCTGAAATGTCATGTTTTCAAGTTTATTAATATAGTCTAGAATTTATTTATATTATCTCTGCTTGTTGAAACACAACTGCCCTACATGGTGTATGAATTGTGTGTTTGTGCTGCTGATAGTCATCAAATGTAGAAGTAACTCTTCCTTAATAAACATAAGCGGTGAATTTTTACTTTTTATCACATTCTGAAAAAAAGCGCTGGAAATGACATACAGAGGGAAGTAAACAGAAAGTGTTTTTTGATCAGTAAATTTAGCCAAAACTTTTATAACTCACTTACCAGCGCTTTCACTTACAAAACAGAATTGTTTGGAGAACCACGGAGAAATAATGACACATTTTTTTGGGAAAAACGTTCTCATTCTATAAAAAATGAATTCCTTGGTTATGCATCCTTTCACTATGTATTTTATTTTTTATATTGGTTATGTGTTGCAATTATTAGATGATCAATTAAAAACTTATAGGAATGGTTTAAACCCAAAACCTGTGGGATATTTTAGTAAATGTATTTTATATTCAATTTCTGTATTTTATTTATTTTTTGCTAGTTTGACAGTAAAAAGTTAGAAAGAAGACTATCACTAGTTTAGTGGTAATTGGATACCAACACATTTCCTTCTGGTTCAGGTTAAAGGGCAAGTACAGTTTTTTCCCAACCTGGAGCTTATTTGCATTAAGCTCATTTACTCACACAGACAAGTTTTGTGCTACTTTAAGTACTTTGGCAGGTATTTATATCCATTCGAGATCAGCATAGAACAAAGCAATAGGAATTGTTGGGGTAGCCATAGTGCAGCCTATAAATAAGACATTATCTGCCACAAAACTCCTTCATTTCAACAATGTTTAGTTATGAATTGCTACCACTTTTCCCCTATGAGTTTGGAGCGTCTCAGAGGTGCTCACATAAACGCGAACCATGTGGACGTTTTCAAGTCGTGTGTAACCGACCGCTGTTGTACATAGGGATGCACCGATACTGCGTAATGTACTGGTATCGGTATCAGATAAACTTAACCGATACCATGAACTGATACTCAAAATGGGGAAAATCTGCAACAAATTCACCCAAAAAGATTAATTTTTCACTTGAAATTTTATTTTTGTGATAATTTTATATTTTACATCTGTTGTCTCAGTTATGTTTAGTTTGTAAAATCTGGTGCCTTTAGTCTCTTCAAGAAAGGCACCAGAAGTTATACAGTTGATTAATTCAACAATATGTGGTAAGGTACACAACGAGGGCCCAGGCGGGATTCGACTCCACGACTCTCAGGTAAAGGTCATGTGCGCTAACCAGTCAGCCAAAGGGATATCCCAGTGGCCAAGCAGCCAAGGCACATGATCTATCGGAGCCATAGTGACAGGACCTCCACACTGTCACAAATAGTATCTGATCGGTATTGGGTATCGACAGATACACAAAATCCAGCAATCGGTATCGGGACTGAAAAAGTCGGATTGGTGCATCCGTAGTTGTAGAGCGAAGGCCCTGCTCAGACTACGCCTGCAGTGGGACACGGCCGTGACATCAGTGATACAAATAAGGCCCAGGTTGCAAAAAACGGTACTTCCCCTTTAGTCATACAAAGGAAAAAAAGTACAGAATAAACTCTTCCTGTTTCATAAAGTTAGCCCCTTGCTTTGATCGGCATAATTTTAAAATGACTAGTGAGCTTTCAAAACAGCACACGACATAGATGGTTGTGTTATATTGTTTGAAGAAGACCTGCAATTTAGTGTTAATAGACACTGGGAGATGCAACTAGCTGCCAAACACTCCTAATTTCTGATGCTGTTTGACTTTTATGGTAAACAGTTTTTCTAGTATAAACTGAGATTTGTTAGACTAAAGAAGCTCTGTGCAAACCTAAGATAGAAGCTGCACGTTTCAAATTAGGTTATATTTATTTATAAAATTGAGTGCAGCACACGACTTCTTGGCAGGCTAACTTTTAATGTCCGTGATTACAAGCAACTAACTTAGTTTTTTATTTTATTTTATATTCTATGCTTTCTGTTTATTTCTAACCTGTTTGTTTCCATTTGCCTTGAAAGAGAGTTCTCTTGCCTTTGTGGGATTTCTAAGTAGCTGCCTGCATGTCTGTAGCTGGAGCAGTTCACTCATTCACTAGAAGCGGAAAGCGAAGCTGCCAGCAGTGTTGTGGTATTTTTAGTGGTGTGAGTGCACATTTATAGTAACTACGGTGAGACACTCGGTGTTGACTGAAAGCGCTGAACTTCTCCGAATGCCTGAGAAGGGTCTCTTTGAAGTTCCTTCCTCTCCACCCACGCTCTAGTCTACCTCGTCAAGCCAGCTCTTTCAGTTTCTTCTGTTGGTCCGTTTATTTCGTTAACAAAATATGTACCTAATTTGTTGTTTTGGGTTACTGAGTCACTCGCTGTTGGTGCCTCCACAGTAACTGCAGGCACGCTCCTCCGTTCTATGGATGAAGCCAAGAATGTGAGGAATTTAATAGATTCCTGATCTGTTTTATATCGGGACTAGCTGTCATGAGTTGAATTAGAAGCAGCTGATTCATGTGGAGTTCTGAGGCCGTACGACGCTTCTCTTCTGCTTTCAAACGGAAAAGCTTCCTATGTTCTCCTTCTCAGTCGTCCATATGGTCAGAACTGTGAGGAGGAGGAGGATGTTCAGCTACTCATGTTCTGCTGTATTCATAGACTAAAAAGCTTTGCACCAATATCTGTATTGAAAGTGGTTCAGGTTTTGTCTCGTTGATTTTGTTGCAGCTAACTAAAGACGTTTCTCTTTTAGAGCACGCTCCACCCACACCCACAGTAGTTAAGATTAGGTATCTCACCAACAGAGCATGAACACGTTGCTGCCTGTGTTCTGAAATGCATGGCTTTTTCTCGGACTGTTGATGAATAAGACTTGACCTCTGAACCAAGTCCACGTAAATACGCTTACCTTCAATTATTCCTCTTTCTCCTCCTCAGTAGAGCTGCTTAATATTAAAAAAACATAGCCTTGCAATAATATTGCTGAACACTGAGATAATTCACTTTAACCAGGTCCTTCTGACTGACCCCGTGTTTTCAGAAAAAGATTTATTGACCAAGTATGCTTGCATACACAAGAGATTTGACGAGAGAGTGTATGTGATGATGATCTCTGCCCTTTTCTGGTGCTGCCAGAGTGCAGGTCCTGGACTGCTGGGAGACCCCGGTGACCTTTACATTTCCATAATGTCTCCGTCTCTCTTCCTCCGCTTCTCAAAGTTATTCTACGCTGTAAATGTGGAGAGGCGCAAATCCTTTGTTGGAACTTGTTAGTATCGTTTAAACAGGAATTTGTTTCCTTCCCGATGATGCTGGGGATCTGTGTGTGAAGCAGCTCAGAGCCATGAGAATCAGGAACAGCCTGTTTGGGTCACAGTCCACTGAATTAATATATGAAACTGAAATTAAAAACTACTGGAAATAAAAACTGGGTAATCCAGGCATTTTGGTTATCATGTTGAGCCAACTCTGTTACTAGATGTGTGTTAACACTCCTCTCTCCGCTAAGTGTGGCATTCAATGTATGACCTGTAAAATACTGCGTGATCTTTTGAATCACAGTAAACATGGAAACTATCGTAAAGTGCTGCTTGGGTGTGATGTTTTGGAGGATATTATAGTGCAGTCATTGCATTCAGACGCTGCTGCATTCTGGTGACGTATTTGGCGTCTGGATGTATATTTTTAGTGGCTGAAATTGTAAAGCTTACAGGGTTTGATGGGGGGTGGTACAGAAAGAATACTCATTCGTAATAATAGTTCTGACCGCTTCTCTCTGACCTGAGAGCAAACTTTGCTTTTCTCTCCACCGGAGTGATTTCCTAGCTGGAGTCACCGCCTCTCTAAGGCTTTGTCCACATGAAGCCGATAAGGTTATACGGGGAGTTAGACGCCTACTGTTATCCACTCAACACTTCCCCTCATTAAACGTTCCGGAAGTTGTCTGAGCCATTCACTGATATAGCGGTATGTTAAAAATTCATATCATAACGAAAATAAACAGCGGTTTTCGGTATGAACTGGTATACCGCCCAGTAGGGCTGCACAATTAATCGGATTTTGATCGTGATCACGATTTTGGTGGCCACAATTAAATGAACCTGATCGTGAACGATATTTACATTCAAAATGCGAGCTTCACTTCGTGCCTCTTCATCATACACTGCCTCAACCAATAGTCTGCCAACCACCAGGGGGCAAACTCACGGCTAACGCTTCATTAAGCTGACCAAATAAACACCACCCACACGACACTCAGCACTCATAATGGCTGCACAGGTGAAAAGGGGTATTTGAGCGATGTAGTAGATCCAAATCTCCATTATGGATCTGACTAGTAAGCAGAAAGTTCCCGAAAGTGTATTACCGCCACAGTAAGCAGCCGGTGGATGCTACGCTATCCCACAATGCAACGGACGCCCCGAAATCATAGAAGAAGAAGGACCTAGCTAAAAATGGCTACAGACGAACTGTTAACCATTGACACCGCCCCAGTTTCGGCAGATAAATGTACGTGAAGCGATGTTACTGATTACTGTAATTGTTTTTTGACTGATTAAACATTTAACCAGACAAAATAACGGCTAGAGGAGGCGGGACCACAGGTGAATGTAACGTAAACATCTGGGTCAACAGAAGTCATACGGGTCAAAGGACATGCAAAATGGTGGAGCAGTACGTCTGATATCATGCCTTTTACGCCATCGTTTGCTATTTAGCGTTTAATACATTAACCGGCGAGTAATAGTTGCTACATAGCATATAGTAAATACTAAGGATTTGGATGCAGGGAATGTCAAAGGCCTTTTCTGTATAAGCTGTAATTGTTTCCCATAAATTGCACTTGAGATTGCACTCTGCAATAACATATTTTTTTTTTTTTCATTATTAATCGTCAAATCTAAAGTTTTATTTTTCACCAAAAAATTCTAAAAGTTGATAATTGGTGCAATAAAAATAGATATTTTACAGGACTGGATGAATGATCGTGATTAATAATCGTGATTACAATATTGATCCAAATAATCGTGATTATTTTTTTGGACAGAATCGTGCAGCCCTACCGCCCAGGCCTAAGTACAGCCCCATTTTAACTATCCGTCAATGGAGAGTGTATCCCTGTGATTGGTCAGCTCAACAACAGCTAGAGATCGCTTCACCAGAACGGTGCTGTATAGTCGCTGTAATCAGTAGTTAAATCAGCATTTGGCCACTACATGCTTTATACTAAAAGGATAATGTGTCTAATCTGGTCTTTTGGCAATTTTGAACACAAGGAAGTGTAGGAAAACAACAAAAAATGCTGCTGTGTTTTGTTTCAATGTATTTCTAGAGTATTCTATGAGCTGCACTTCTAGTAAAAAGCTTTACAGCTTAATCAAAACTTACTTTCTGTCGTTCAATGCTCCTTGAGGAAGAAATGCATTCACAGACTGAAGAAAAAAACTGAAACGATGCTGCGATAGTAGGAAAAGCTGCTATGAAAAGTTAGCACCCCCTGCTGTCTTGGTTGAGAATTGCTTTGCAACACGGAAAAATCAACAGAGAACGAAGAGAAAGAAATGGAGAACCATAAATAAAACATTTCTCTGCCAACACGTCTGCGTGCAAATTCACCGTCAGAGTAGTGTAAACTAGACTTAAATGGCAACCTGAATAAACGGCCAACGTTAACCGTTTGGTGCTTCCCTTTGAGTGGAGTTCTTAACATCTCAATGATTAGCCAAGTCTTTTCTGAGTAAAACTTTGTACACCGAAGAGTGTTTATGTTACGGGAGGCATCAGTTGATCAGAACGAAGATAAACTAGTTCAGTTTAAAAATTTGACCCCCAATCAATCCGTACCCATTTGTTATCGGATCAGCCGATAGACATCAACCTTCCAACAACCTTTCTAATGATAATTTATGTAATTTTTCTATTTTTTTGTGATGCACATTCCTATGTGCATACAGGGATGCACATGAGCGTTTTCGGTTGGAGAATGTACGGGTTTGTTTTTTTTGTGGGTTTTTTTTATGAGTCACTTTTTATGCAGCTTTAGGTTTTGTTTTATTCTGTCACGCAGGATTTATAACTAAGAACCCTTGTTTCAGTAAATCAGAGTTTCTGAGAAATCAGCTCAATCTTCTGTGACTTTATAGTTCTGTCTGAGGTGGCTCTGTTTTCTGTTAAGAGTTTCTGTAATGAGAGGATGAATCATATATAATGTATGTTGTGGGCATTTCGCTCTAGCTGCGAAATACCATAATCAGCTTCCCATGTTTTGTATAATTAATGCCCTTATTTTTGCTCAGACTCGTTTCCTGATCTTTTAATTATTTTTCTGCTCATTTCAACGTTGATAATTTGTGATCCATTTAAATTTAAAGCTTCAAGTCGAGTGATGTGTCATGTTCAGGGTTTCATCACGCTTGTCGTTGCCTCTCTTTTCAGGATAAACACCATGATGCTGCTCACGAAATCATCGAGACCATTCGGTAAGTGACATCAGCAGCAGCTGTCCCCCCCCGCACCCTACCACAGAATACTCCCACATTATTCTGATCAAGTCAAGCATCATGATCAATTTGGTGATAATCTTGTGTGGGGGTGTGTGTTCTTTTTCTTTTCTTCTAGATGGGTGTGTGAGGAAATCCCTGACCTCAAACTTGCAATGGAAAATTACGTTCTCATTGATTACGACACCAAGAGGTTAGTCTGACTTTGCATCACATTCAAAGGTGTATGTTGCTGTGAAAAATGCACATTAAATACCATAGTCATTCTAACAAGGGAGAGGAGAATCTGAATGAACTTTGTAATAATGTGAGGACCATTTCATGGACGTTGTCTGTCTTACAGCTTTGAGAGTATGCAGAGACTTTGTGACAAGTACAACAGGGCCATTGACAGCATCCACCAGCTGGTGAGTCCACACATGGGAACTTTCTCACTGCTCTGTAGGTGGAGTGGAAGTAATAGTCACAAGCAGGTGGGGACTATTGCGTCTGTGTGTTACTGCTATACATGTGTATCACCTGATTCATACCCAAGCCTCAAGAGTCATTGCTTGCAGTCTTTTTTTTTTTTTTGTTAACCTTTAGTTTTTTTGTATAAATCATCCAAATTTGCTGTTTTGTAGTTATTTCTTGTTGGTTTCAGTAGTAAAAATGTTGTTTAAAGTGATGACTGGCAAATCAAATGCAATAATTGTTTTAAAAAAAAAATCTAATTGCAGTGGAAAGGGACTACCCAGCCCATGAAGCTAAACAAGCGTCCATCCAATGGGCTGCTGAGACATATCCTGCAGCAGGTGTACAACCACTCAGTGACCGACCCCGAGAAGCTGAACAACTATGAACCCTTCTCCCCTGAGGTTTATGGAGAGACCTCGTTTGACCTGGTGGCTCAGATCATTGATGAGATGGAAATGATGAAAGAAGACACGTTCGTCGACCTTGGCAGTGGTGGGTTATCGGCTTTTGATGATATGTCATTACTGATGAGTACACAGATTTTAAGTCAAACCTTTGACTGAATATTGAATTGCGCTGTTTACAGGAGTGGGGCAGGTGGTGCTGCAGGTTGCAGCCGCAACAAACTGTAAACACTACTATGGAGTAGAGAAAGCAGACACTCCATCTACCTATGCGGAGGTACCGGTCTTTAGCACTCTGTTCATGTAACCTTTCCTTTCAGTTAGAAAAAGAATGAAAATTACTCACAAAATACATATTTACCTCCTGCTATATAGATTCTTAACTCACAAACGGATGTTTCAAGTGTCAATTTATTTCATTTTCGATAATTATAGCTTACAGCTAATAAAATATTGAAGTTCGCAGTCTCAGACCATTTTAATATTTCAGTAGATCAATAAGAAATACATTTTTACTAGAGAAGTAAAAGTATGTGGTTACACGACATAGGGGAGAGTTGAGCTAACTCTGGGCTGGAAAGAACACAGTGGACCAACAATGGATGACCTGATCGCCCACAGCGTCAATAACTTCACAATGGACCTCAAGTAGTCTGTGCATCTCTACTCTTCCCCCAGACTCGGGGGCTGTGAGGCCCAAATAAGAAAACAGCTTTCATCTAAAAACAGGAGTTTGGTACTTAGAACAATAGTCCAGTCCCTTTTTCCTTAACCCGAGTAAGACACTTCTCGTATTTTTGGTTAAGCTGTCGCCTAATTGTAGGAATGAGAGTGGTAGTCCAGGTGGTGGCTGTTGAAACAGACTTGAACCTCAGTCTAAACTCTCTAAGCCTCCCCCAAACTCTGAATGTGCTTTACATCGTAGTACCCTCAAGGCTGTTGCTTGTGCCCTTTTTTTGCAACCAGACTTTTTCCTTCCACTCAATTTTCCATTGATATGCTTGGATATAGCACTTTAGCTCCTTTTGCTTAGCTAGCACAGGTGCTTGCTTAATATAAAGAGGAGAACGAAGCATTGAATCATTCAGAATAACAAAAGATTACAGTCTCTAATCTTACCACAGTTTATTTTGTTTTTTTGCTGTTTTGAATCTAATATATTAGTTATGCCTTTATCACGAACCAACTCAGTCTCTGCGTGAACCCAAACATGCCGTACCATCTTTCTCCTCCTAATACTGCTTCGTCTTTATCGCTCGTAGTAACATCCAGTTGTTGCTCATGTGACTCGTGAGGCGAAATAGGTGTTTCCATTGTTGTTTTGTGAAATATATTAATTTTGTTGCGCTCGAAAAACCACCTCATCCAACCGCCAAAAATTGTTATAGAAAAAGTCACGTTTTTTAACTTTGGCATGTTTCCATTAGGCAGATTTATTTTTGCAACTTCAATTTGCAATGGAAACGCACCTAGAGCCTGTCTTCTCCCTCAGCAGATGGTGTTAATAAATCTTGCTATAAACTAGTTGATTGAAGCTTTCACAAACATCACTTAATCACCAATTAAAGTGGCGATATTAGGGTAACTTTTTGCAGCAGTACTTTGAAAACATTAATTTGGGTTGTCCATTTCTCATCAACAAGACAAAAAAACAGGGAGAAGATCAGACATTTACCAAATGAAACCCTGGTTGTGACTCTGCACTCTTTTGTGTTGGAGGTGTTTTCCTGGGCGTTTCTATAGAGGTCCATCTCCTCATGCGTTTAGGGAACTTGAAAACTGCTCATCACGCTTCAAATTCTGCTTAAATGATTGTAAACGTTGACAAGCCAACTTCTCTTTAAAAGCAACTTTAACGTTTACAGAATAAGAATAAAATAATGTAATTTATCTGTCATTTATAAATCAGGTTGGGTTTTTTTATAATTAGGAGATTAAGAATCTGATTCTAAATGTTTTGTTTCTTTCTCAGACAATGGATAAAGAGTTTAAAAAGTGGATGAGATGGTATGGGAAGAAACATGGGGAGTACACAGTAAGTTCAATTCTGTCCGTCGTTTTATCTTTTTACTTCAGATCTAGATTTAGTTTGTTTATGCTAAACTTTACATTGTATTCAGTCTTTTGGTGTTTTTTGTTTTTTTTTAGCTGGAGAGAGGTGATTTTCTATCTGAAGAATGGAAAGAAAGGATAGCCAACACAAGGTAAAACTAAAGGGCTCCGACACACTTTTTGTTTTGCGTTTACTAACTTTATTATTTCAGCAAAGTTGGCCTGTAGACATCTTAAGGCTATTTTCACACTGCAGGTCTTAATGCTGAATTCCAATTTGATTAAATCGATATAGGTGTGTGTGGTTGTTCACACTATCACTGAAATGCAACGGCAAACACGTTCTAGTGTGACCAACTCATGACCCTAAAGCAGCCCCCAAGCGCTCTCCATTTATGGAAGTAACATTGGAGTTACAGATGTCAGTGTTTGTACAATCCATTAAGTTTGGCTTGAACAGAAAGGTCACCCAATATACTAATATAGTCCAAAACCTCACTTTCTGTCCATTGACTGGTTCCGTCTCCAGTATCTGCCATGTTTGCAGTAGTGTGTCTCTCCAGATGCAGATTATTGACATTTATCTGTGTCTGACTTAAAGGACGGCTTTAATGCAACATGACGGTTCAGACTGAGGTCATTTTCAAAAACATCATCTAGATCAACATCATAACAGTTATGTATCGGATTTGTGCTGTTCAGATGATCATTAAAACAAAACAAAAATCTAATATGGGTCACGTGGGGAAAAAAATCAGATCTCATGCATTTTTGCCTGCAGTGTGAGGTACTGTAACTGATTCCTTTTGAGCTATGAAAAGTACAACTTTCCTTCCTCCCCCCCTCCAAGATAGGATCATTGAGATAGATTTAGATGCTGATTATTGTGTAATTGAATAAAGGTTAAACCTCATGAATAGTCTGTTTACACATACATGTAGACTGTTGCAGGAGGGCAGAAAATATGAAATGGGAATGAAAATGATTCGTATTTGAGTTTCTTGGTATTAACATGTAAGCTTCTCATTTCTTGTTCTGTTTTTTTGTGTTTAATTAGAACCCGTCAACAATGTGACAATTAGACGGATTTAACCGTGGCTATAGAAGTCTGGGGAAATCAACGCTGTTTTTCATTCACTGTTATCTGTATACAAAATGATGCACAAGAATGATGATCATTGTTTCCTAAAATCTCTTCCATGAGTGACTATATGTGCTTTGTATTTTTTGTGTTTTTTTTAACAAAAATTCTAAAACATGCACCTCTCTGTCTATTTTCCAGTATTATTTTTGTGAATAACTTTGCCTTTGGTCCAGAAGTAGATCACCAACTGAAGGAGCGCTTTGCTAACATGAAGGAAGGTAAGTACTAACTTTACTCTTTGAGGACAATGATGAGCCAGGGCTTCCCAAACCAACTTTTTTCTACATTTATTTCAAAAAAATTGCGCAATTTTACTAAAAATATCGACTGAATGCGCAGAAGATATTACCCGACTCCAATAAATCAACAGCCTCTATATTTGCGATCAAGTCTTCGAAAATATCAGAAATCAGACTAAATAAGGCGTAGCGGCTACGGTAATGGGTCGCTTTCTTTAGGTTTTATTCGAGAAACATCAGTGACTTTTGTTAAAAATGCGGGCAAACAAGAGAAAGACGAAGTAACTCTGGTGGATTCTGGTGGATCCAGTCTTTCAGTTCTTGCGATGAAAAGGATTTGACAGCAGATAAGAGCGATTTGAAGAAGGGTAAGTTAATTTATTTTACAAAGAGTGGTATTGAAGTCCCCTGCCGTGTGTAGCGCTGCCCCGGCTGACTTTTGCGTTTACGTAGAAGACATGCAAGAGATTTATGTATTAGTAGACACTGAATTGATATTCTGTGACCACAATGTCATATTTTTGCATGGAAATAATATCTATATATATATTTTATATATCTTCCATGTTCTTTGTGATTTCATTATACAAAATATATTGAATATAGATTTTTTTTAAATGTCAAATGTAGAGTGTACCGCTATAAACTGAGAGAGCGTCTCTAATACTTGGTGAAAAGCCTGATAAGTCTTCTTAGAAAACAGTATAACTACTTTCCATTTATGGCTTATATGTTACTTCTATCTGCTAAATTGTTCAAATGTTGCACTTCTTTGCAAATCTGTGACTCGTCTGAACCTGTTTACAGCACCAAAACAATTCACTAACTTGAATGTTTTTACTAACTAACTAACTAAGCTCTGTTTTCGTAATGCTGAAAATGTGCTAAACAAGAAATCATCGCCGTCCAGCAAAAACCTGAAATCTTTATTTTTATTCCTCTTTGTTTTCTTGTGCGCATCAACTCCATTGACCATAAATATCAACAAGACAATGCCAATTTAACGACTGAATTTAAATTGAGCATTTTACCTTTTTGTGATTTTTTTTTTTTAACTGTCATTTCCTGAAGAATTTGACGTTAGGCGACACAAGATTTCTGACCAATTATGACAATATGTATCAGCGCATGTACTCCATATTGTGACACATTAGTTCCTTAAAAAAGGAATGAAGAATTGTGTTTCATAAAACAGTAATCAGTAGGTCTGCTGTTGGCTATTTAAATTAGGACATCACCAACGGATGGCAACTATTTTTCTTCTTAACCAAATACTTTAATTCACTAAACCGTTCGGTTTATATGATGTTAAAATGCTACCTGAAATCTGTATACTATACGTATTTCTATTTTGTGTCTCCGCTGTTGCAAACAGGTTATTTATTTAATTAAATCCGTGTATTTGTTATAGTTGCAATTCTTTTTTTTCTTTCCAGGGGGCAAAATTGTGTCCTCCAAACCCTTTGCACCTTTAAATTTTCGAATCAACAGTCGAAACTTGAGTGGTAAGATTACTGCTTGGAACCCTTCATACAGTGATTTATTTTTATTATTTTTCTTGTTTGGTTAACATTTTTTGTTTCTGTCATGCAGATATTGGCACAATAATGCGTGTGGTGGAACTCTCTCCATTGAGAGGCTCTGTGTCATGGACTGGAAAGCCCGTTTCCTACTACCTTCATACCATAGACCGCACTATAGTAAGCACCCAAAAAATGTCTCCCCCCACCCCACCTTTAATTGCAGTGCAGCAAAAAAGCTATTGAACACTTCATACTGAAGCAGTGCATTATACATTGGGGCCAATGAATTGAATGAACCAAACACAGAGCCAGCATAAGAACATCTTGTAGTTAATTCCATTCTGAGAAAAAAAACACAAGGACACAATGGCTTTCACAGGTTATTGTTGACCAGACAGCCCTTTCTTAAAACCTAGTAGGGGTGAAAAAGCTGTTAGTGGCATTTTAACTTAGATTTAATACCTGTATAAGTAATGACATCTGCATCTAATATCTGCTTCTGCCCTGTGTTTCAGCTTGAAAACTATTTTGCCAGTCTAAAAAATCCTAAACTCAGGGTAAGTTACACACGTATATTGCTTTTGTCTTTGTATTTGCCGTGTTTCTATATACAATTGTAAACTTCTTACTTTTATTTAATTTTAGGAGGAGCAAGAGGCAGCTAGACGACGTCAACAAAAGGACACAAAGGACAGCAAAAGCAATAACACCACGCCTACAAAAACTAAGGAGCAAAACAAGGTAGAATCAAAGAGGAGAGTTAGCTCTGTATTCATGCTGCTATAGGCTTAAGCATAATTTATACTTCTCCGTCAAAAAAGTTTTTACCCACAATCACACGTATTGACTGAGACGTTTTCCTTTTATACTTCTCCGTTGTTTAAAAGTAGTTCCCCAACAAGACAGCAGGGGTGCTGACCTTTTCTGAAGGTTCTGCCTACAATTCTAGTGACATCTCTGATTGACAACAAGTTTATTTACTTCAGCTTGTAAATGCACATCCACTCGAGCAATAGCCGACAGAGAGTGAGATTTGATTGGGCTTTAAAGCTTTTTACTAGAAGTGCAGTTCATTGGATAATCTAAAATGCATGTAAACAAATACAGTGGTTTGTTTTATTGTTCTCTATACCTCCTGGTAACCAAAATCCCCAAAAGACCAAATTAGATAAATGGCCTTGCAAATTAAAGCATCTAGTGCCCAAACGCTGCATTGACTACTAATTTCATTGACTACAGTGCACCATTAGGGCATACGCTCTCTGTTGCATTTGACGAATAGCTAAGAAATTGGACTCTACTCCGTACACTATTGTATCAGTGACGACGGATAATGACATGGTGTGTCTCTGCATCTACGGAGAAGTATAATATTAGCCATAAGACTGCTGGAGGATAGACTGACCACTTTTTCCTCACTGTTAGTTTTTAATCCTTCAACCACTTTGTCATTTCCACTGTTAACTTTATGTTTTCTCTCAGTGTTTTTCTCTCTATAGAAGCTACACCTGGTCTGGCATTCTGCTCAGCTGCGAGATCTTGTTGGAGGGGGGCATCGGCTAGGATGATGCTCCCGGCAACAAAACCTTCTCCTGCTATTAACTTTTTCCTTTCTTGAACATAGAAAGTACTCCGACATCAGTTCTTTCTGCGTCTCTTCTCTGTCTTCTCAGACCCCCAGACGGTCGTGGCAGATGGCCGCTCGTACTGAGCCAGGTTCTGCTGGAGGTTCCTTCCTGTTAAAGGGGAGTTTTTCCTCTCCGCTGTCACTACATGTTTGCTCAGTATGAGGGATTGCTGTAAAGTCAACGACAGAAGTTAGGCGACTGTCTACTGTCTTTACACGAGGAGGAGGGGTGAATGCTGCCAGTCAATGACTCGATGCAATCTGCTGGGTTTTCCTAGATAGAAAACTTTGAAACTGATTGGAATAATGAAATTAACTCGATGCACAGCTTAATAAACAGGATCAATTGGAATATATGCAAGATTGAAATTGAAATAAATTTTCTTGAAAGTTCCTTGTTATGACGTGTTGAGAATTGGCACTTTATAAATATATTGAATTGAATGAAAAATGATCAAACATTCCCTTTAATCCATTCCTGAGCCTTATGGAAACCTTAGAAGAGCTGAAGCTTTTATTGTAGTTAAATGGTTGGCCAAAGATATATTAAATCCTATACATTGTGTATTAAGGCATACAGCCAGTAGAGTATATCTTAAATACACAAATTTGTGGGATAGATCTAAACACATTTTATGCGTAAATCTTTGATGGGTTTAGCATCACTAACACGAATCGTTGTCTCTGTACAGCAGCAGGACTCCTGTGGAGAGGAGGAGCGTCCTAGCTTGGTGACCGTGGTCAAACCCCCTCCCAAGTCCAGAAGAACTCAGCTGTTGGCCAAAGGTCGCAAGCTAAACAACAAGAAACGCGGTCGCCCCAAGAAAGCCACCCCTGCTGCTGAGAAGAATAAGAAAAATCAGAGCGCATTAGATTTGCTGCATGCAAAGACCCTTTCTGCAGCACCAGCTCAGGGTCAGTGGGCTCACACGTGTTTAGCTCATTATACATATTGGCTTTAAAAAAAAAGTTTATGAAAGTTTTAATAACAATAAAATATTTGGCTAAATGCAAATATTCTTTGTGTGTAGATGCATACAGGCCACCTCAGGCTTCCCTTTACCAGCTACCTTCTAAGGTCCAGCACTATAATCCCAGTCAGCTGCTGCTGAGCCCAACCCCTCCTGGTCTGCAACAACTACTTGGTGAGCTACTGAAGAGCGACACATGATTTGATTTGTTTGTCTTAGGGATATAATGATAAAAATAAATAGAGCTGAAGGGTTCATTTGCAATATCTGTTCTTCAATCTTCATATTTCGGTCAGAATGGATAGAATTGGACTGTTTCTGTATAAAATTGTAAACTTTTGACTGTCCACCATCTTAAACTTTCATTTGAACAATTCGCACAAGAATTTTCTTCTGATATTATACTTTTTTTCCTCTTGACTTATTTATATTGGTCACTTTTCTTCCCGTTCTGTTTTGCTTTGTAGATGGTTTCTCACAATATCTAATATATAAAAGCGAGTAGCTGAGTAGCTGTCCAAAAAGAGTGATATTCCTGTACTAATGTGCAAAACTACTATTGTTTTTATCCTTTTTCTTGCTCCCCTTTTCCAGATAACATCAAAGTCCAGTACCTCCAGTTTATGGCTCACATGAAGACTCCTCAGTATCACTCCAATCTGCAGCAGCTTTTGGAGCAGGAGAAGGTGATTGGACATGTTTGGATCCGTTTTGCATGTTTTCCCCCCCTGTCAGCATTATTCTCCCCCTACTCGTAAGCGTTAATGTGAAGGTCAGTATTTCATTTGACCTGAATCTTGTTTCTGTCTTCCACACTTTGTGCAGGAAAAACACAGGGATTTGTCAGGACAAGCAGAGCAGCTCCATCATGTCTGTCAGTCTCACAAAGACAAGATTAAAGGACTATTCCAAACCAAACTAGATGAGGTATGAGCATTTTTGAACTTGTCATATTTTGATGCACACAGTAATAATCAATTTTTACTTTATTTCAGACATTTATTTGTTTTTGTCTGAGACCTGTCTTTAGGAACATCCTTTAACTCTTCTAGAAAATCCCTTTAAAACCTTATTTGTTTTTCCCCTGTGTGGGAGAGATTAAACATCATTTATTTTAATTCATAAGGAGGACAAGATTCTGAGTTAATAGATAATTTGTATTTGTAGTTGTTTGGACTAGTGGACTCAAAGCATTTGATTTCAGATGGGGTTCCCCTCTTTTTTTTCCACCTGTTTAAGGAGGAAGTCTTGTGCTTTAAACTAATGCAAAACCTAAATAATAGTTTAAAAATCTGTTTGTGAACAGCTTGGAGTAAAAGCTTTGACTTTGGAGGACCTCATTCAGGCTCAGAAGGAGATAACAGCCCACAACCACCAGCTGAAAGAGCAGACTAAGGAGTTGGAAAGAGAAATGGTTTATCTGAGGGACCACAGTCTTCTTCTGGTGAGACCTGCTACAGTTGTTTTTACACCCCCCCCCCCCTCCCAATAAGTATTAAAGGAGTTGGCTGTCGATATATCAGAGGAATAATCTGTCCTACTTATTTTCCAGCTGAAGTCTCGATGCGAGGAGCTGAAACTAGATTGGGCCTCTCTGTGTTTGGAAAGCTTGTTGAAGGAGAAGCAGGCGCTGCGCAGACAGATCTCTGAGAAAGAGAAGCACTGCTTGGAGTTGCAGGTAAACGTCACACCTCAGTATGTTGGATTTATTTTCAGATAATAGAATCAGTCCCCCCTCCCCCTCTTTTGTGCTACCCTGCAGATGGCCAGATATCTAATCTTTTTTCTTATTCCTATCTTGGTCCTTTCATTTTGTTCCTTTATTTCAGAAAACAATTACTTTAAGCGGTTTGTCATGTTCAAAAACAACCTAAACAAATATATTGGTAGTCAGACTTTGTTAAACGACAACTTTTATAAAGACAACATTTTGAGCACATTTACATACAAGTAAATAATGTCAGGCTTTTTATCTTTAGCATTTCCTCATTTACCCATTTGGGTAAAAACCTTATTTATTTATACATTCATATATTCATATTTATGTGATGAGGGCACAAAGCAATCATTGAATTCTGCACTGCAAAGATATAAAAAAGACTACACAACAAAAACAAAAAAAACAGCATCTAAATTAGTATGATAAAAAATACAAAAAAAAGCTATTT
The DNA here is from genome assembly GCA_028564705.1 of Apricaphanius iberus. Lineage (NCBI taxonomy): Eukaryota > Metazoa > Chordata > Actinopteri > Cyprinodontiformes > Aphaniidae > Apricaphanius > Apricaphanius iberus. Next base: position 2,631,336 of record JAPXFQ010000804.1, on the reverse strand, counting down.
ACTTTTAAAAATTATAACAACTCGTTAAAAGGCAAACAAGGAAATAAATGACCATTTCATAACTGAAATGATAGCTTTAGCTTTGTAGTATATATTTTTTATATATTTATTTTTTTGCTCTGCTCTATTGAAAGAAAATACTTTTCACCAGAACTGTAATTCCTAAGTGGAAAGCTGTTGATGAATCCCTTTTTTTCTCCTTTCAAATGGTTCCCCCTGGTGTCTGTTTATAGATTAGCATCGTGGAGCTGGAAAAAAGTCAAAGGCAACAGGAGCTGCTTCATCTCACATCCTACAGCCCTCGGGATCGCTCTCCCTTCAGGAAGAGTCTGGAGTCGCGTAGCTCAGCGGACATTGACTCTTCTAAGTTCGGCCTGTCATCGGCCCCAGCACTAAACGGCATCGGCCCGGAGCTTTCAGTCAACGGGACAGGCTCGCCGTGTTTTGACCGGGCTAACGCAAAAGTAGAGCATTCTCGCTACCTCCCCATCTCTCCAGAACACGAGGTGGTGGCCGCCACCCCTGAGGCACGACAGAGGCAACAGAGCTCCTCCCAACCTGACTATACTCGGCTCTCACCTGCCAAGATTGCCCTACGGAGGCATCTTAACCAAGACCCCACTGCCTCTGCTCACTTTAAAGGGTCGGGCTTAATGACGCACAGGTGGGTTTCTCCTAAAAGGTGATTCATAGATGGATAAATAGATAGATAGATTGATGGCTTCTGAATTAATCTGTTTTTTTTTTAGGGAACCAGGAAACGTTAACTCTACAAAGCAAAACTGTCCCTCTCCCAATGCATCAGATGTTCAGTGTAACGGGAAAATCTCTGACAGGGTAAATTGTTAGTTTCTTTGTTGTTGTTGCTTTTCAGTATTTGACTATTTCACTCTTTGTTGCTTAATGTATCTGAGTTATAAAATATCTTGAAACCGAGTAATACTCTCCCTGTCGTAATGTCAGACACCGTTTATTATTCAGTGCCATCCCCGCATTGTTCCTCAGTCCTCAGAGCTACCATCCTGCTTTACTTCTCCAGCACCTGAATTAAGGTTATTCAGCTGTGCAGAGGCCTGGTAATGAGTCATTAATTTGAGTCAGGTGTTGGAGAAGAGGTGCATCTAAAAGCTGCAGGGTAGCGGCCTGTCGAGGACTGGCTTTAGGCATCCCTGATTTTTAACCTTCAATAGAACCCTTATAACATTACTTATTTGTTACATTTTCTATAAAAGGATCAGAAATGGCCAAATGGGCCTATATCCCACCTGTACCTTTAATTTCCAAACTCAAAACCTAGCTTGGAAATTAATTGTTGTGGCAGTAAATATTTCTCCTTTAAATTTTGCCATCTCTCTATTAAATAAAACTTTTTTGCTTCGTTTGGTTGAAGTTGGCTATTACTCAAGAAAACATCTTGATAGTAATATGTCTCCAGCTTTGAAGCCAGTCTTTACTTGTGTGTAGAGGATAAATTCAGATCATTCTGTCTGCTTTTAAAAGTGTTGTTTTAGTAAAAGCCTAAAGCAGTCTAGTCTGTTGTTTTGCAGGGCGGTAAGGAGAGGAGTCCATCTGTTCAGGGTGACAGTATCACAAGCCTTCCCATCAGCATCCCTCTGAGTACTGTCCATCCTAGCAAACTACCAGTCAGCATCCCTCTGGCCAGTGTGGTGCTGCCCAGTCGGGCTGAGAGACTTGTAAGTTTTCTCATTACGACTCTGACATTAGAGTACCTTTGCATCACTACCCTACTTTAATTATGAATTATTGTTTACTTGTCAATAGGGCTGAACGATTTTGGAAAATAATGTAATTGCGATTTTTTTCTTCGATATTGCTATTGCGATTTAATTTGCAATTATTTTTGTGGGGCTTTTCTCAAGCATTTTTTAATTAATGCAAGCAAAAATATGTATTATAAACAGATTTTTTTATACATCATTTATTCAATACCATAGGCTAGACTTATTTTAAGACAAAGGCAAATGAAGCCTGGCTGAATATAAACAACTTTATCTAATTAAATCATCGCACTCGATGGGGATCGCCGTTGTTATGCAATCAAGGTTTTCTTCCTTTTGATCCCAGCTGGTAAACCCCTCTCAGGCTGGCTGCAGTGTTTTCCTCCGTGAGGTTATCCGGGAGGTAGGATGCTTGAAGCAACAAGCTCTGATTTTTAATTCTCCATCGATCTAATGCATTTTCAGAGTCTGGTATGACTCCGTAGTGCGGTTCGATCACAGGTCAGCTGTTACAAAATACTCCGCTTTTTTCGGTGCGGCTTTAACTTTCTTTCAGCATTTTTTTATACAGAGCAGGTTAAATGTGGCTAAAATGTTGTCGTGAGATTAAATCCTAGGTTATTCCTTAGCCTTAGTTATGAACCCCGTTATAGCATGAATTATTTCGGTGTGCCGTTTTTTTTATATTCGTAAGGAGCCTGACGGCTGGAACTTTGTTTACTGGAAATTGAAACACTGGTGGCGGCCATTTTAGCCGTGCAACTCTCGTATATGGTGGTGTGATGTTCTTAGTTGTTGATAAAGGTTTGCAGTGTATCTCGTGAGGCAGCAAGGCGTGTTCTGCTTTACCTGCCGTTGCGCAGCATCAACGTTTTCATAGCCGATATAATTTCCCACAACTGATGTACTGTTCCTCTTTGGTACCAAATATTGTGCAGCATTGGATTCTGTTAAGCTTTAGGCCATTTTATAACAGGTTAAAGTGCAATGTTTCCTTCTCCCCCTGCATTGTTTGAGCTGTTTGCAAGTCATGTGACTTTACCAGATATGTTTACATCAAGTCAAATGGCAGCCTTTGCGATTAGAAAATCTAATTTTGTCACATTGCGATTTAATTGCATATGCAATTAATCGTTCAGCCCTACTTGTCAATAATTATAAACGCGTTGGGAATTTGGGTGTTTATGATTATTGTTTAAAAAATATATATATCTTTATTTTCTGCCTTTATATTTTCAGAGAAATACTCCCAGCCCTGTGTCTCAATCAGGCCAAACCAACGGTAAGGATTATTCATTAATGAATCAAAATTGCAGACAAATGAAGATGGAGCAATCAGTTTGGTTACAGATTTCAGGTCAACAGTTATTTGTACAGCTCAAATAATCTAAATCAGGAGCAAAGGCAGCGTCACCCTGTATGTGTGAAAGCAAAGTCATGTTTTAACTATTTTAAACGATAAGATGTAAAGAAGTTAAGATGATAAATATTTTTAAAATATGCTCTGCATTAATAATCAAGCCGTTGTTGTTATCCTCTACCATTTGGTTCATGATACGACTGTGTTTTTACAGAGATGAGGCATGAAAAAAGGTTTTAGTTGTTAAAATCCACCATCAGTGACGACTATATAGTGAACACTAAAGGTGTTGATGGTGGGAAATCTCTGGTCACAAAGCAGGAATTTAATTTAACGACTATATTTAAGTAAGTTAGTTATTTTGAGGTTTTTCATAATAAATGTGTTTGTCTCCAAAAAGCCTTGGATTTAACTCATTAAAATGTGTTTAAACGTTGTTTTTAAATAGCTTCTCGCAGTTTTTTTTTGTGCTTAATATTAAAGACCTCATAGACACAGAAAATTGCAACATTAAGCGGTCTTCACTCAGTAATAACTTCTATAAAAAAGAGTGCTATCGGTGAAGGTTTTGAACGGTTCCGCTCCAATTTCATTTATATTCATCAACTTGCATCTAATGTGGCTTATTTGATTTTTAATCAAAATGTCTGTTGCATCTCTCCAGGATATTCGTGTAGCTCAGGGCTAATGAATGGGATGAATGGAGGTCCCCATCCTGAGGACCACAATGGTGCTTCTTTATCACCTCTTCCAGACAGCAACAGTCCTTCGACTGGACCAGTGGGTCGAGGTGGTCCCATCCAGAGCCCGTCACTGAGCACCGGAGGCGTGCTTCACTATGCCGACGGGCCTCCGAGGATCCATCCCGAAGATGGAGCGGACCGTCAGGGTGAGGCATCAGACACAGAGCTGCAAGAGAGAGAGATATTCTTGTCCTCTTCCCCCTCTTCATCTTCGTCTTCCTGTTCATCAGCCAACGGGCACTGCGCGGCTGGAGGATCACGTCTTCACCATCACGCTAGCTCAACCAAACAGGGATATCACAGTAACCATGGACACCACCAGTCTCCGAGCACGCAGCATGCACACACGCCAACACACACCTCACCCTCCTCCCACAGTTTCGGCTCTCAGGAGGGCCGTAGGCGAGGGAGGAGGAAGCGCAGCTCGATGGGACCCGCTGTGGGCAGTGGGTCCCCGAAGAGACGCTCGTTCCCTGGGGTCGGCTCCAGCAGCCACTCGTCAGGATCCCCACTCAACATTAACTCCATGGTGAGTCACTGAAGCTCCTGGTAACATAAAGTTGTAATCCTTATATTGTGGTTGCGACTATAGGATACCTGCTCTCATCTGGATGATTTGAGGAAACTTTTTGGACTAAAGCTTCATTCCCTAATTTACCTGAACAGGTGAACAACATCAACCAGCCTCTGGAAATCTCGGCCATCTCTTCTCCCGAACAATCAAGCTGCAGCCCCCTCGGTGCTGATCTGGACCAGCCCCCCATCTTGAAGAGAGAGCGCCCTCTGGAGGTCAATGGTACCGGCCGATATTCGACCACTCCCAGCTCTGACGACGAGGACTCAGGATATCCTCCTGACAGCTCTAGTTCTCGGTAAAGTAGAACATCAGAACCAACCCCAATTGCTACCTGAACTGTATTTGCTGCAGGATGACTCTCCTGGTCCTTAGGTTATTTGCAGATTTTATTTTTCCCCCATTGTTTCTCCAGTTTGTTGCTTTTACTTAGAAAAGATTTATTTTTTGTTTTTTTTGTTGTTGAAAATGATTCCGTTTTAATTAAAAGTATTGCACTAGAACAATTTGCAAATAGTCCTAATATTAATATTGACATTTTACTCTGGTCAGATGAGGTGTTTTGAGGTCATATGGATCTACATTGTTGATTATAGACAATTTCTGAAATTTTCTATTCCTAGCCTCCTTCACAAGTTTATCACTGTAAGGAATGCATTAGCCCCTTTTCTTTTTATCCATGCTCGCGACTCAGGTGTGCTTCTTCAATTTCGGATCTTTCAGTAGACCTACTGTAGCTTTCCCTAGCAACGTGAGACGCTGACATTCAAGATGGCGTCAGGGGGTAGTGGTTGCTAGGCAGGTCACGTGTCTGACAAAGACTGAATTCCTTGGCTTTGTGTTTGGGACATTTTAAATCTTCAAATCCTTATCCACAATTTGTGGGTTGGTTCTCCATTCATTCTTCTTCATATGTTGTAAAATGGCCCACACCCTGATATTCCCACCTCCAGACTGTAGCATGGTGTTTTTGGGGTGATAAGCCTTTATCTGACCAGTGTTTTACCCATATTTCAAACCAGTTTTTTCTTTTGCAGTGAAGATGGTGAGTGTGCAGAGAGGCCGTGGAGGATGAATGCTTTGGTTATTGTTTTCAGCTCTATGTGAAGCTGAGTCCAAGCGCTCCTTCACTCTTGAACAACTCTCTTTTGATAATCTTTTGAATCATTCTTCCAAGGAAAGAAGTCAAATTTCAGGCCAGAACATGATGGTGGTGCTCTCTGGGGGACACTTAAATAAACATTTGCTGATATACTACTGTGTTACTCTTTCATTATAGTGGATCGAGAAAATCCAACTTTTCACCCAATGGTTGTATTTGAATTTCATTTAAGTTGTTTATTGTGTTAGGATTTTACCCAGGACATGATTAAAACTAAACTACCATCACTTATAAGTTTACGGAAACTTTTCTGTATAGCTTATATTTATTTTCTCTTGTCTTTGTCTTTAGCATTGAAAGAAAGATAGCCACTATATCACTGGACAGCAGAGATGGGCTTAGTAGACTGGTTGATGGTGAACGAGGTAAGAAGAGAAAAGTGCACATTTTGGGAAACATTTTAATCCTGTAGCTTTTTACTAGTCAGGAAATCGTCTGTTTTCTTTCCAACCAGGAAGGAAATCTGGTAGCAGCAGCGGTAACAGCACAGGCAGCGATGCTTCCTCATCCTCCTTTTGTTCAAACAGCAAGTGGAAGTCAACTTTTTCACCCATATCAGACCCCAAGCAACCCAACTGTGAGCTCAGACAGGGGGGCTCCCCGTTCAGCTCGGGGTCAAGCCGGAGCACAGACTCCGATTCAGACTACAAGCAACAGAACGGGAGAAAAGGGGGCGATGGGGATTCCTCCAGCTACATGACCCCCAACCCTTTCTTCAGCCAGGAGACGGGAACGTGGGGTGTAGCCAGTAATGGCTGTGGCGTCCAGGGAGGAACTGCTTTAGACCAGCGGCAGCTCCTCCAGAAGCAGAAGGCTCCCCGTGACTGGGAGCTGAAGTGCAGCAGCAGCATGGCCAGTCAGAACCTCTTCATCGCTGCTGCTGCCGCCAGCAGCGGAGGGGGCATCCTGAACGGGAAGGTTGGGGGCAGTCCTGTTGCAGTTTCCTCAACCACTGGGTCATCTATGGGGCAGTACCTGGGCTCCCAGTTCCCCCTCGGAGGAACCTCGGTCCTTCAGTCCTTGTTCGGGGCCCAGACGGGTGTTTCCACTGTGAACGGGACCTCCAGGCTGGTCAACGGACATTTCTCCAGTGTGGGGTTGGCAGGGGGCGCTGCAGCAGGAGGTGAGAATGACTGATTATCTGGCTGTTTATGATCTAGTTCAGGAGTGAGGTCAGAGTGAGGTCTTATTCTGGGGGGGGGGACTCAGGATTGCTCTGCTTCTGTCCGAACAGCCAACTTTGTGCTGCTTTGCTGCTGACACGGACCGGCTGCTTGAGTGATTTAATTAGAAACACCCCTGGACAATGTTATGTACGATTTACTGAATGAATTCTGGAACAAAGCTGAGTAGAAAACAATGAAACAATTGATAGAACTATCCATGAGAGATCTTACTTAATCCTTGCTCATTTTCCCGGGGTGTGTGTGTATATATGTATGTATGTATGTATGTGTATGTATGCATGTATGTATATATATATATATATATATATATATATATATATATATAAATAATCCAGTTTTGAATCAGATTCATTTCACTAAACTCTGTTAATCCATAATTTGAATAATTCTTTGTGCAGCTTACAGTGGACTGACTCTGTTTGCTTGTCTCAGATCTGCTTGGCGCTTTTGCATAACCCGGCTCAGTCCTTGCTTCTCTCTTTGTCCCCCTGTCCTCGCTCACTCTCTCTCCGCTGATGTCATCTGCTCTCTCTCTCTCCTTCCACTCTCCACTCTCTCGCCCTCCCCCACTCGCCCGTTTCTGCTGTATGATTTGCAGGTATTTTTCACCATGTGGTCCCCCCAGTGTCCTCCCATCAGTTTGGGGTGACACTGTCCACCTCTGGAGGCCTCAGCTCTCTGCTCAGTCTCTCCTCCTCTTCCTCTGCCTCCTCCCAAACCCAACAACACACCACTCCTCCGCCTGCCCCCACGCGCCTGACCTCTGGGTCTTCGTCTCTCCCCCTCTCGCTGTCCCAGGTCCAACAGAGCCGCACACAGTCAGTCCTGCACAGCCCCACTCCTCCCACAATCTCCTTGCCCCCTCCACCACCCCTTCAAAGTGTCCCTTCCTCCTCCTCCACACACTCTGATGTCTCAGCACCTTCTAGATTAGACTCCCTCCACCCCTCACGTCTGCCTCAGACGTCTCTCCATCACCAGAGAATGCAGTTACCTCTTTCGCTTTCCATCACCGCCTCCTCCCCTGCTTCAGCTGCTTTTTGCACCACTGTCGCTGCTTCCTCCTCCCTCCCCTCCTCCACCTCCTCCACCATGTGTCGTCCATTCGCAGTGCCCTACTCTCCCCGGGTTCCTCTGCCCGCACCAGCCAGCAACTCAGGTGGCGGTGGGAGCATGTGGAGGACTCGCGGCATGCATGGTCCCCTCACCAACACCATCACCCAGATTCCCGGCTCCAGACCTAGATAGTGTATGGGCAAAGGGGGAGGAGGGGATGAAGAGGGGAAGGGCGGAGGGCAATCAGAGGGTGGATAGACAAAGATAGGGAGAGGGCGAGAAAGAGACAGGATACCTTTTTACCCTGTTTTTCTCCGAGCTGTTGTTCAGAATGAACAAGGTAAGACTAACAAATGTCAATTTAGTCATTTTACAGCAACAACAATCTATATCTATCATCTGTTTTAGGGATTAGACTGAAACAAAGTGTTGTATAACTTCAGTTTAAAGAAAATAATTCACATAAGCTGTGAAAAAAACTTATTAAGCATTTATTTTCTGCCCTTCGCAGTCAATATTTAGTAAAAAATATGTATTTTGCTGCAATAATGCCTGCAACTTTTTAGAGTGTCTTCCTAGCGGGTTTCCACATCTTGTTTAAGTTCATTTAGGGGATGATGCATTAGAGTGGTGAACATATCTGCCGCAAGAGACCTTAACTCATGATCTAAGACTAATAGAAATCCCTCTGAAAAATAAGACCACTAAAACACAGACACCCACTGAAACGTGGACACCCTTTGTGTGAAAAATCACACGCTGCAGGCTGGAAACAGCATAGTATGATTTGACCAGAAACTGTTAAATTATACTTATTCATAGTGTGTTTGTGGTGGTGTGCGCATACTGACACAAACAGCAGCACAAAGATGAGATTAAAAGTTCATAAAAACTGAACGGGGGGAAATAAATCCCAACAGCTCACAGATTTATAGAGCAGATGCGATCTCTATGGAAACTCGTATAGGTAAGAAGTTCAACGCAGGGGATGTTTTGTAACCCATGCTTGTCCTGTCTGCTGCGGTTGTTGATCTCCATGTTCCTGTCCATTTGCTAAATTTCATATTGAAGCCAGTTGAGTTCCTAGATTTACTTTGGCAGGTAAAAGGTGATAAATATAAATGCACTCTACACTTCTCTCATTTTTTGTCGTTAAAATATTTGAAAACTGTTAAGATCCTTTTGCTCCAGTTATGCATAACGTTGCATTGATTTTATCACATAAAATTGTAATAAGCTTTATTGAATTAGTGTTTGTAACATAATGCAAATACTCTCCCAAAGTACTGGAAAGTGGTGCATTGTTGTTCCGTCAAATGTGTGCACCGAGTGATTGACCCTACCGCTCTGTCTGTTTCAGGTAACTGATGAGAACTACCTCAACAACAAACAAACTATGCAAATGCCCAGGCGTGGACCAAGGCACACTCCTCATTTACCGGTGCTTCTAACCGTCTGCACTACCCAACCGCCTCCAAGACCGGCTTCTTATGGGGACATCGCGCACACACTCACACTAAGGACCGCTGTGGTCATCTGGAGCAGAATCTGTAGTTAAAAGTCGTGCTCAGGTTTGAGGAATGATGATTTCAAATCTGGATGTCAACCCTTGGGGAGACAAAAATTATTGTATCAGTTTAATCTTAATCCTTAAAGATTAAACTGATACTGAACTGAAGCGCACATCCTTAAATAACGACAACTAAATAACTGAAGCACACATCCGGTCAGCCGAATCAGGTGCTGAAATCCTTCCAAAGCTTCCCTTCCTGTCTGTGTGTGCGTCACAGAGCCGGTCGACTGAACTGGGCTCAGATATCGTGCAGCTTCGCCTCTCTGCATGCATGTTCTCCAATCCATGTTTCGCTTCATATCAAGTTGATATTCAAAGTTGTTGGATATTCAAAGAGCATAAAGCAAGGTGAGGATCATTGGGTTTAACTTGACACTGGATATTAGGATGCAGATTTCCCTTCTTGGGCAGGTAATTTGTCACCCCATTACGTGTTTTAAAAACCAAAAACTATATTATGAACTAAAAATTCAGCTGAAGTCAAATTATACATGGAAATGTGGTATAAATGACGGTATTTTCATCTAATATCGTGCATTTAGTCATCAAGTAATTTTGTGATGATTATCACAGTTCAAACATTTCTTTTTTTAATTTAACTAATGAATGAAATATATGGAACACATCTGTAGATGTTGCAACAACGTTCTGATTTATAGTCCATTTTGGAGCAAGAAAAAGGGGTTCACATCACCAGCCGACGATGTTTCAATCTAAAAAAGACTAGATGAAATTCACTTACTGAGATTGTGCTCGGTGTAGACGTAGCAGCGGCTGGTCGTCGTCAGAGTTTAGTTGTAGTTCAGGAAAAAGCTTAAAAGCAGGTGTACAGAATTAGAGAATAAAAACTAGTTTATTTATTAAGAATTCTGTTTCTAAGTCAGTTTGGTTAAGTCACACTACTACTTGGGTTCATTTCTGCAGCTGTTTTTTTTGTTTGTTTCAGACAGAAAAAACTGATAGTAAGCTAAATTTTGCCCAGTTTATCTTTGCCGCACTCGAATGAAAACAACCACGCACACACACACGCACGGGCAGACATGCAGAGCCTCACACACTGGGAATAACAACCAGCATTTACAGCGACCACAAAACTACTGGACTCCCTTCACACATTTTATGTTTATGCTTGTTATGCCTTTATTTTATTTTCTTTGGTTTCTTTTTAAACAATGTTTGTACTGTGAATGTGATTCATTCTCCGTCTGTATAGTTGTGAATAATTTAGAAGATGATTATTTAAGCTGTCCGTCTATCCCTTTTGCCTTGGTGTTTGTTTCTGACTTTGAATTGTGTTGACAAAGTAGAATGCAATAGCGTGTGTGTGTGTGTGTGTGTGTGTGTACTTGACTAAGTCTGAAAACAATGGTGCTAATTTTGGACTGTGCCTGATCTTATTTATTGTAAATTGAAATCAGAAAAAAACAACAACAATTTAAATACTTGGTGCTCCACACAGGGACATTCGTTAGGTTGTATTTTTTGCCGTTTTTTTCTTTCTCTTCTCATATTTAATATGCTGTTGTCTCTGTTTTTAACCTAGTGTAAAATAATACAGCCCGTAAAAATGATAAAGCTCTAGTAGCTGCCTCGGATTAAATAGTTTTTGGTGTTTCTCCTGCAGAGGTTTGTCACATATTAGTCGGATTGCTTTTTCTCAGAAGTTATCTTATCTCTCAGTGAATAAAACACAGTTTTTGTATTTCATTTTGTTGTAAGTCTCCATCAAAGTTTTATAAAGTGTATCTATTTACATTACATCGATATAAATAAATAAACATATATGTATATAGCTATATATATATATATATATAGAAAAGTAATGAGGGATGTTTGGTGCTCACATTCTGACCCTTATTTTCAGCCTGTTAAACAGGAGGCTTGAAGCTTAGCTGAGCAAAGCATTACCACCTCGGGACCTTAACATGGCAGCACAGCACCACCTGAATCCTTGTGATGTAAACAGACCTGGACTACATGCTTAAAAAGGCGTGTGTTCCTATTGAAACACACACACCGGTGCTGTAGCCTGGACACACGCGCTGAGTCCAGCACTAGAACTGTTATCACTTCAATCAGGTATTTTGAACTTCCATTTGTTTACTTTGGTTTTGGACCCAGATTCTGCTGAAGAAAAGAAAAAGAAATGGTGCTTTCTGTTTCAATGCAGCGACAGTTCGACTTTTACAAACTAGATCTTTACTGGTGCATGAAACGCCACGTCGGCGTCCCCATCCCCCCTCCCCAACTCGTCCCTTAACCTCTTCCTGATGAGGCCGAACTCTGTCAAGTGATCGTGTTGTGTAACCGCTACCAGATATGCTCATGTAAACTACTGTGTGTTAAGGATCGAGAGAAGCAATGCTTCCTTTTAAGCCCAGTAGAGGAAATACACTTAAACTCAGTTATATGTGTGTGTGTGTGTCCCCCACCCACCCACACACACACACTCACTCCTACCAGTGCATATCTAAGGGAAGATTAGAGTAATATTGAAAGCTTTATAGTCTAACCTGTCCTGTGCACTCCCCGTGTAAACCAACGTTCTCACCTGAGTGTTTAAACGAAGAGAAGGAAGTCATTTTCAGATGTAGTTAGATACTAGTCCATTTGTTACCAGCACTGAGAGGTATTTTGTATATTGTTGATGCTTTTTGGATTCTTCCCCCACCCCCATTATTGGTGTTTGATACAATTGCAATTACATGTAATGCTTTTTATCGTGTTTGCAAATTCCTGTCAGGTTTTATTACTACTTTTCGGACGGACAGCGCTGGGCTCTTCTTCACTTATAATTAAGAGTTGCAGCTTTTGATAGATGACTACCCTTCTCCTGTTGTGCTGCAAGGTTTTATGGTTCAAACTTGTTCAACTCGAGCTGACTTTGTGGCTTTTCTGACGGTCCAGTCCGACTCTTAAGGCTTTCTTTCTCTTGGACGTGTTTTGATGCATGTGCCATTAAGAAAAGTTTGTTCTATTTATAGTCAAATATGTTTATTTCTGCTTTCAATCAGTTTTGTCGTTGCATGCTCAAAATGTTTTTTTTGGGGATGATATTTGGAATTAAAGCATTTTTTGAGACACAACTGGTACGTCTTTGGTAGATCTGCGATTGTTTTGCACTCTCGGCCATTTACTTCAAATCCTGCCAAAGGTCTTAACTCAGGAACCTTCCAACAGTTTTCTATAATTATTTATAAAAGTGGAATGATGGAATCACTCTAAAGACAAAAAGCTCAGGACTAAAATAACTCTGTGAGCATATTTAAAAAAAAATCAGAGAGATTTCCTCAGACTGACTCTTAGTGGCACAGGTGTCCACCCTCCCCAGTGAAGTTGGGTTCTTTGAGTCGCTGTGATCTCAGAAAAGCCATGAAATCTGCTTTGACATCTTCCTCATCTCACAAATGCCTCTGTCTCGAAATGTGTCACCAAGAAGGAGGTTCAGAGTTCTCTGTCCGGATCCCTTTAACTGTGTCGGGACTGGCAGTGAGGCACAGATATATGGTGACTCTGTGATGGGTGAAGCCAGGGCAGGTTTGAGGTGCAATAATGTCAAACCTACTTTCCAAAAAGCCCTGCAGGGTATTCCTGAAACAATTGTTACTGTTTGATGTTGGTGCTTTTATCCTATGATGTTAAGATAAAACGAATGGAATTAGTGTTTTGGTTTTTTTCTGACTCTTACGTTTATTAATAAAAATGTTTCATATGATATTGACATTTTGGTGTACAGTGTATTTAATCCTGACTCGAGTGTGTAATTACTAGGTTTGAGCCACATTTATGTTGAACACAATAAAATATCAAATTACATAAACAAGCAAAGTGCGGTCCGGGGTTCGTTTGTGGCCATTTTTGTAGTTTTATGCAGCCGCTGATCACAGTTTTATATTGGAGCAAATCTAGTCAGCTGATGCAATTTTATTTTGACAGACAAAATCTTATTAAATATTTTACGTTACAGAGTTGGTGGTACAAAACAATTTCACAATTAATAACTAGGTTATTACCTGTAAATAGAACCACAAACATCTGGCTACTTAACTGGCTGATTAAAACTGCATAAGCCTTAAAAGTAAGAGGAATTCTTATTCTCGTTTCTGAGCTTAAAACATTTTTCACCGAGAAACTGAGAGCAACCCAATATACTTTGTATCGCTGTCTTATAATGCAACCAAGCAAGAGCCTTTTAATATCTTGGATGTACAATCATTTATTGATGACTTTTTCCACAAATATCCATTTTGTTTGCTTTGATAAAATGTTGCCTGTGTTTACTATGTAGCAGATGACATAAAACAGGTATTTTGTTTTTAATTTTTGACAGTTGGGAGAAAATTGTGGCCCCTCAAGTGTTTTCAACATGCCAATTTTGGCCCTTAAAGCAAAAGGTTGGGACACCACTGCACAGTATGCATACGTTTTCATAACATTTACTATTCTCAGTTTTTGCCTCTTAAATATTGTAATTGTCTCAACACTATAGGTTTGTTTTTAGAAAGCTCTTTATTTTTATATATAGAATAAAGAGCATGTCAAAGACCTAATGAAATCTAATGAAGGAATTGGAGTGGAAAATTATTTAATCCTTTTAAGGCCTAAAATTAAAGTTGTTACAGAAAACACTTTTAAAGACTCAAAAAGGAACCCATAGTGCCTTGAAAAACAATACCGCTTGAACTCTTTCACATTACAAGAAGCTTTAACCCTCTGATACATGAATTTTGAAAGCCTGAGTTTAAACATTTTTTTTTACTCTAAATTCTTGAGAAGCCATGGAAAAAAAAAAGTTTTACGATAAATCGAGATTTGTATGGTTTGTTACGGCCTGGAAATAGAAAAACAGTCTGAAATTCAAGTATATGCTAATGCTACGTTTCAAATATCTCCACTCTGAAAAATCAATACACTGATATTTCATATTTCTCCTTGGGTGCAGGACTGACATTAGGCTACTATGTAACTGCACTAGTGTAACAGGTTTTCATAAACAGAAAATGTATTGGTCTACGTCTGTTCACAGACATGGTGCTTGCTATGAACACAAGATCAAGGCCATCCTCTCTACACTATTACAACCGTGCCCTGGGATAACAAATGTAGTTCACAACCATGTTGATTGCCAGACTTTCTTTCCTGTTCTAATAAAAATACAAATTGCTGAGCTGAACTGTAATATATTTGGGGAAATGATCTACTGGATCTCTTTCCTTGACATTTATTCTCGAGTCTCTGAAAATGAACCAAGTTTGCATCCAAAGCAATTATTTTGGAATTTCTGGATATTTCTGCTTGTTTGAGTGTGTTCTGGTACACTGCCATAGCGTGAAGAGGAAAGACGTACAATCTGCATATCTTCTAAAGCTCCCATACCGAGCTACTTCTGTATCCTGGCCTTTATCCTCCTGGCTGTCTGCATCCTGAGTGACTATATTTCCTTCATCATCCTCATCTCCTAGTTCTCTGGAAGCTCCTCATTATCACCGGACTGCATATCCTGGACTGTTCCTTATGTTTCCCTATTATGTGGTGTGCTGAGTATTTTAAATAACTACCATATTGAATATAGCAAAAATACACTATTTTTAAAACCAAACATGATGAGCTTAAGCAATCATATGACTGGAACTATACACATAGTTGAGGATGTAGGTGTCTACATGATAAATTCTCAATTACTTCTTTTTTATTTTAACTAGCCAAAGTGTAGTATTACACAGATGTTACTGTATACTATCATATTTTTTTTTAGCGCTAGGGCTCATCTAGAATAGGTCGGACATGATATTCCTGGATGGGTCAACAGGTGTGGCTGATTAACAGCCATCTTGGATTCTGATGAACTTGCAGTTTGAATAGCTGTCCAACACAGTGAGCACAATGCAGCAGAGAGTTCCTAAAGTTTATTAGTAAAATGGAAGAAAAACTGTATTAGAGGTGCATTGGAGAATTCTAGCCATTAGGGGTGATTAGCAAAACCTATTGCTTAAAGAAAATCACAAGTCTGGTTTGCAGTTTGCTATAAGTAATATATGGAAAAGGAAAAACTTTTTGACCTTGTGTGAAATTCTTGATGTGGAGAAAAACATCCTGAACCCACCATCTGAGCAGCAAAACATAGTGGTTGCAGTATAATGCTGTGGGGATGATTTTCTTCAGTGGGGAGGGAGAAGGTCAGAGTGGATGGGAAGATGGCTGGAGATTGATACAGGCCAATCTTGGAAGAAAACCTGTAATACGCTGCATGAATTAAAGTCTGCGGCCATAGATTACATAGAGAATCTCGGACAAATCTTAAAACGTAATTTCCAATGAGAAAGGGCAAACCTTTCAGTTTCTAGATGCGCAAAACTGTGAGTGAGGTGAAAAGAGGTTGGGCAAATTTCTCTCACTGGGGCTTTATTAAAAAAAAACCTCATAAAATAATTTATCACTTTCCTTCCTCTTGACCGAAGTTTGCCCTGAGAAAAAGAAGCTTTCTCTCCTGCCACTCGGTGCTGAAAAAGTAGCAATGTCCATGAATGGGTCATGGCTTTATCTCCTGGGATACAGAAATGCTTGAACAGCCCTGAGACCTTGACTGTCTGCAAAACAAGGCTGCATCTGTGAGAACCTGAAGGGAGAAACAAATCTTTATAAGGAAACTGTTTCCCCTGTCTGCTACATTCCAGAAGATCCCACAAGCTGAAATATTTCATGTGATAACATGAACAGTAGTGTTACATCCACCCTTTATTGCCTTTTTCGGTTACATTTATCCAAAAAATAAAAATTGCAGCCCCATCAGCATTCTTCCTGCATTAAATGAAATAATAGAAATTGTTGCATATAACCAGATTCAAAATTATTTCACCATAAATTGTTTAATTTTCTGTTTCAGCATGCATATCAGGGTGGTTATTCCAGCACACGTCTAACACAGCTAACTGATCATTGCCTGCAACAAATTGATAAACAACTAATAGTTAGCAGAGTATTGTTAGACTTTAGGGCAGAGTTTGATCTTATTCATCATAAGCGTTTGCTCAATAAATTATCTGCATATGTTTTTCACTTGTTGGCTCTTAAGTGGATGGAAAGTTATCTTTCAGACAGACAACAGTGTGTCATATTTAATGGCATTTTTTTCAGATGTTAAACAATTGAAATATGGAATTCTGCAATGACGTTTAGGACTGCTTCTCTGCAATATTTACTAATAAAATACCAAGTTTACTGAAAAAAAGCATCTATAGCATACATGCTGATGATACCTTCATTTACTTATCTACTGGAAATCTACCAGAGTTAAATAGCTTGCTTCAGGAAGAGCTAATACTGGTGTCAAAGTGGGTTGATGAAAGGTAAAATAGGTAAAATTGAATATTGCTAATATTGGCATCCAAGGCAAGGCAAGGCAATTTTATTTATATGGTACACTTTCAACACAAGGCAATTCAAGGCGCTTCACATGATTCAGTGGTAAAGAAACCAAATAGATGATAAAAATTTGAAAATTAAAACAGATCATCACTAAAAAAATGCATTTAGTAATTAAAGTATAAAATAAAATTTATGTGAGAGTATGAAATTAAAAAATTAAAAAACATAAAAACACGAAAATCCATTAATAAAATAAAAGGAGCAAAGTGCGAGGAGCAATTAAAGTAGGGTATAAGAAACAAATGTATGCAAAATAAAGTAGATTGAAACATATAAAACACAATCAGATAAAAAAAAGAATCAAAGAGTGATCAAAAAACGCAATTTAGGACTCAAAGGCAGATCTGAGAAGCAGAGTTTTAATCTTTTTTTTAAAAGAGCCTAACGATTCGGCATTTTTGCATTATTCCTGAAGTTTGGTTTGTTCCAGATTTGTGGAGCATAGTAGCTGAAAGCTGCCTCTCCCTGTTTAGTTCTCATTCTAGGAATGTTTAGTGAGCTATTTGGAGGACCTGAGTGGCCTGCTAGGTTAGTATAGTGACATCATATCTCAAACATACTTTGGTGCTAAACCGTTCAGTGATTTATAAACTAGTAGGAATATTTCAAAGTCTATTCTCTGGGCTACAGGGAGCCAGTGTAAGGACTTAAGAACTGGGGAGATGTGTTCTACTTTCCTGGTTCTAGTAAGAACACGGGCAGCAGCATTCTGGATCAGCTGCAGCTGTCTGATTGAATTTTTAGGTAGGCCTGTGAAGACGCTGTTGCAGTAATCAATCCAACTAAAAATGAATGCATGGCTCTGTTTTTCAAGGTCCTGTTGTGACATTATTCCTGTAATCCTAGAGATGTTCTTCAGGTGATGGAAGGCTGACCTTGTTATTGCCTTTATGTGACCCTGGAGGTTCAGGTCTGAGTCCATCACTACATCTAGATTACGGGCCTGATCAGTTGTTTTTTAGTTGTATTAACTGAAACTGTGTGCTGATTCTGGATCGTTCCTCCTTAGGTCCACAAATAATTACTTCCGTTTTGTTTCTGTTTAGCTGGAGAAAGTTATGGGACATCCAGTCATTGATTTGTTCAATGCATTCATCTAAAGTCTTGATAGAATCAAAGTCACCTGGTGACAATGTAATGTATAGCTGTGTGTCGTCTGTATAGTTATGGTAACTAATCTTATTGGCTGCTATAATCTGGGTTAGTAGGAACATATAAATATTGAACGGGAGGGGTCCTAGGATGGAGCCCTGGGGGACCCCACATGTGATTTCTATTTGTTCTGATGAGAAATTTACGATGGACACAAAGAACTTCCTGTTCTTGGGATAAGACTCAGATATGCTATAAGAACATATCTCTAAAAGGAACAGCTATTGAACAGGTAAAACAAGCCAACTAATTAGGCATATGGCTGGAGGACACTCTCATGGACAACAAATACTTATAAGATGGTATCCAAAATGAGTAAAAGTGTCTCAGTTATTAGAAGATGCAGATATTTAGTAATTTTGAAAAGTGAAAAGACTAGTTATACAAGCTTTAGTTTTAGCTCATTTGTAATATTGTGTGGTGGTATGGTCCTCTGCCTCTAGACAAAATGTTCATAAGATCCAACTGATCTAGAATAGAGCTGATAGACTCGCCTTAAATTGTTCAATGAGGGAAAATGTGGAGGTGATGCATAACAGATTATCATGGCTAACAGTCGAACAGAGAATGGCCAGTAGACTGGCCCAGTTTGTAAGGAAAATATCTGTGACCAGGGAACCAGTCTGCCGGAACACTTACGTGACTCTTTCACCAGAGAGACAAAGGTATAGAACTAGGCACTCATCCTCAATTAACTATACATTGCTTTTACCTAAAACTAATGTAGTAAAGAAATCAGTGATATATTGGGCTGTTTCAATGTGGAATAAACTGCGTTTATATATAAAACAGATACACAAAGAGCATTATTTAAGAATGATAATTCTTCAAGAGAAAATCTTTATTTAATTTGAAATAACTAAATGATATTTGAGTTGACCCTGTATTTGAAATTAGTTCACAAATCTGTTTTATGTACTAATATTTTTTTTTATGACTGCTTGTACTAAAATTGTAACCTTATTATTGTGAATGTTATGTCTATGGTGATATGTTTTATGTGGACCCCAGGAAGAGTAGTAGAACATTTCAAATCATCAAGGACACGTCTGTTTTTTTCGTGTGTTTTTTTTTTTTATCTTTCGGGTGCCTCACTCCTCTGTCAGTGAGAGAGGGAATCTGCCGGAGCTCGACCCAAAATAAGAGGCAGAGAGACGACTGACCACGCAAGTGTTCACACCGACTGTGAAGCATGTTGGTGTTGGTCCTGTTCTGGAGCAGCTTTGCTCCAACAGTAACAGGTCAGGCTGCAACAGCACATAGCAGGATATGTAATTATCAGCTCTTTTGATTGATTTTCTCTGTATTTTAGCTTCCACTGTGCATCAGGATGCCCCCTGTTTCGTGGACGACTTGGTCTCAGCGCTACATGATGCCACGGGGGAAGTTGGTGGACTTGTAAACAGCGGCCCGACTTTGTTTGGAATCTGCAGTGACTCTGATAATTCATCCCGATTAGTGCTTTCAGAACTCAGCGTTGGAATACGAAGAAACAAAAGAAGTGGCGTGGGGGTGTTGGCTCCAGGTGCAGGTACCACTGCTTACAATATCCGATTTTCTTTTCTTTTCTTTTTAAACTGTTTTCAGTAAAAAAACAAAAACAAAAAAAAGCTTTGTCATGCATGATCTCTCTTTTTTTTTTCTTTTAGTGCTTATATCAGAAGAAGGTGACCAGGAAACCATCACAGTAACCATTGATCTCCCTCCATCTCCATTACTGAAGCTAAAACCAGTGCTGGTCTTAGCGTTTGAAAGCCCCCTCACAGACGGAGAGCTGGGCGTCACTTTCTCCAGTCAGTCTCTGCAGCCAAACACGCAGGTACAGACAGAATCCAGTCTGTTGCAGAAATGTATGAAATAGTTGTGTATGCCACATATATTACCTACATCAGGAGGGATCCAAGAGAGTTGGGCAGCTCAAGAAGAATTTAATTCACGGCCCTTCTTTCCAGTTGACCACCAATAATATCTCTTTTAAGCTGTCCAGATTCAGATGCAGAATTATTGAACATGTTCAACAAAAAAAAATCATAACAACACAAAATGACCAATATACAACATGTTCAATGGGAAGGGAAATAAGCTTTACTAGCTTATATAATCCCTCCTATTGTACCCAAAACTTGCAAGTCAAACAAAATTTCCTTATTTCCGAGATCCAAAGCTATGTTCTTATAACATGTTTTAGTTCTCATTCACACGGGCAAATAGTTCACACACTCTGCACATTCCCTGCTTCTTATACATATACAAATATATACTTTTTCACAATTTATATTTCATATTTTTATGCAATTTCAGAGGCACCTTTGTGTTAACATCCCAAATTAAACCCTATGGTGTTCAACAGATCCCCACACCTCTATATTGTGGTATAATAGGTTCTTTGTATATATTTTTTAAATGTGCGGATGTTCGTACAGAATTGAAGCCCCGTGCTCGGTCGATTCCATGATTCTGTCCCACACACCGACACACAAAAGCTCTTCCTTGTGGTACCATCTGTATTTTAAAAGCACTACAACCCATCAGTTTATATCTTCCTTTTCTTACCAAAAACAGTTTCTGTAAATTACAATGTAGGGTATTGTATGTAAGCTGTGCTGTGTGAAAATTTACAAGATCAGATCATTTTAAGATTTTGGACAGCAAAAATAAATCATTTGTATGTACTAGATGTATGAATCTGACAGCAGGTTTTTGAAGTATAAAGAGGGGATGTAGTGAATTCTAGGAATTATGAACCTAGTTTTCAATATAAGTAAAATTTAAAAACTAATGTACAGTATGATAAATATCTACCATTATATTCAAGTATCTCTTTAGTTTTATTGATAATTAAAATGCGTTTAGATACTTTAGTTTGTGTGTGTCCGATGTGTGGTTTCCATCTTAATTTACTGTCTAGAATGATTCCCAAGAATTTAAATTAATCGCCCTCTCAGTTGTAATTTCATTAATTTTAATTACAGACTCTGTATTGATTATATACCTACCAAAGAACATTACTCTTGTTTTGTTCATGTTTGGAAATAATTTGTTATGATCCATCAAATTTTTTTAAACTTATTCAACTCTGTTTTAATCATGTTAATCAAAAAATATATTACTATCATCCACAAATTATACCAACTTCAGTCCAGGTTTGATTGTTAGCATGCTTTTAATTCAAAACAGGGTTTATTAGCAAACCAACGGACATTTTGACTTTGTAACAGAAGGTGATTGACTTGACCATCACCTTATCTAGCAAAAAAAACAACAAATGAACTAAACTCTGAGT
This sequence comes from Apricaphanius iberus, assembly GCA_028564705.1. Classification (NCBI taxonomy): domain Eukaryota; kingdom Metazoa; phylum Chordata; class Actinopteri; order Cyprinodontiformes; family Aphaniidae; genus Apricaphanius; species Apricaphanius iberus. Next base: position 2,610,082 of record JAPXFQ010000804.1, on the reverse strand, counting down.
ATATTGCAGATACTGAATGTTTTTGTCTGTAGTATCCATTTAGTCATGTATGTTGTAGCCACTGCACAGAAATTGTGGCCTTTTAAATCGATGTTCCTTAGAAGCAAAAAAAAAAATCTAAATTTTTTTGTGGCACAACTTCACCAACTTCTGAGGGGCATCGAGAGCATCAAGAGTCAGATGAGAAGAAGACTCCAGCGACACATGAAAGACTTAGAAACAACTTTATTGGTAGAACAACAAGTTTTGGCTTGTGGCCGTCATCACGGTCATCATAAAACACCAGACAGTTTATGTTTAGATAGAAATTATTATACAGAAAAAAAGATCTAATGAACCAATTATAAATTGACACATGAGCTGTCTGATGTTTTATAACAACCCAGATGAAGGCCAAATGTCAAAACACATCGTTTTTTGTAGTCTTTCAAATGTTGTAACCTTCATCTTAAGTACAAAAAAATTTCATTTTGGTTCATTTTTTATAGTAACAACAACAATTTGTATAAAATGATTCAACTAGTGATGTTAAATTCTGGAATAACTATTGAATTAATATTTTTCAGTACATATAGTATATTTGTTATTTCAAATAAAGAAATTAATAAATCCTGTCAAATTTGCTATCCACAGACCTTGAAAGCATTATTTTAATTGGGTCATTTTTAATAAATTTCTAAGAAGTCTGAAGTACTTTGGTTGCAAATGGGGGGACCCTGAACAGCAGAAGCAGAGTTTTGTAATGCGTCAGGCTGGCTAGAGTTTATTTTATTAGTTTCTAAATTTCTCGCCCATGTTTTCCTCAGAGTTGGCGTTTTCACTGTGTGGTAACCACATGTCCCCCCCCAGTCTGCTTGCATTTCAGGGAGGACGTTGTACATCCTGCTAACAGGAAAATCATCTGAGGGAAATACTGAACAGAAATGGAAGATTTTTGTTCAGACCAAATCCCCCGACATGAGTAAGATATATTACTTATTTTTGTTATTCTCGATATGTCTTGAGTCACGTCGAACCTCCTCATGTTTCCTGTCACGCAGAACAAAACCTGAAAGACTTCCTTATTGGTGGAAAATCAGGAAGCGGTGCTCGCCTGTCTCCACTTCTGCTTTTCTCTGAAGAAACAGGAACCGACAAGGGGTTCGTCTGAGTTTCATGTTCCTTCTTTAAAGTGATGATGTCACTGTGGAATCAATTCTCAGTGACATCTCTGTCCCAAATGTTTAAACAGGTTAGGTTCATCAGCGGCTTCTTCCCAGACATCTTTCCCTTCCTTCCTCTGCGAGCTGAGACGCTTCCTTGGTGCCGTCCTGCCCCACCACCACGGCGAGCCCCCTCTGTTGCGACTCGACTCCCTGCAGTCACTTCCTCCGGTGGCTCTCGGCCTTTCCACCAGCGAGGCTCTGCTGGTGGAAATCATTAACTCCTCTGCCCCCACTGTCTTTTCCTTTGCCAGCTGGAGCTCCAGCTACCCGGTGCATCCCGGACAGCTGGCCCTCTCCCCTGCTCTGCAGGAGGAGCTCAGGCAGAGGCTGGAGACGAATGAGCAGCAGATAAGGGAGTTGATAAGGCAGGAAATGGTGCCAAACACAGCATCAGATAAGCTGGAGAGGCTAAGAGAACTCAGTTCTTTTCAGAGGCAGGAACCAGCAGCAGAAGGTGTGTGGAGGAAAGCTTGAGTCTGTACTGTAGATCATAATGTTTGAGCTTGATAGAATAAACCAAAAAAAAAAAAAAACAATATCTGCTTTTCTGTTTCAAATAGGAGAGAGCCAATATTGTGCCTTCCTACTCCTGAAGGCCTTGCAGACGGTGACCCGCTCATTCAGCAGTCAGAGAAAACTGAGAGTCACCAGAGCAGGCACCTCAACCAGGGAACCCATCTGTGGGCTACAGAGTCTCTCTGTGTCCCTCGAAAGGCTCCTCTTGGGTCCCCAGAGTGCCGAACTCAACAACTGCCGTGGCTCTTGTGCTTTCCCTTTAATCAATGGCAACAACCACGCCATCTTTCTCAACCACCACATCGACATGGGCAACGTGAACGAGCGGGGCCCCTGCTGCGTCCCCTTGGCCTATGACTCCCTGGAGGTGATCGACTGGAACGACGAGGGCAGCTTTCTCTCCGTTAAGCCAGATATGGTAGCCAAAGAGTGTGGCTGTCGCTGAAAGCGCTTCAGAATAGCCAAGCCAACTTCAGAGAGAAAAAGTGTTGCCTTTTTTGATTCCATGCAGTATCTATACATTAAAGTTACATTTACATTGTTTTTTTATTAATAGATCTTACTTTCACGTTAATATTAGCATACTAATATGAGCGTCTTTGAGTGTCCAGAAAAGCGCTATATAAGTTTGATGCATTATTATTATTATTTTTATTATTATTATTATTATTATTATTATTATTATTATTACTAAATGAACATAATAATTGTTCTTTCTTTCTTAATATGCACAATCTAAGAAATGAATTGTTGCCAATATTACATTTCTTTCTATCAAATAATACATTAAAATCATCCTCCTCAAAGCCAGTCTGTTCTTTTTTTGTGTAATTTATTCAGAAATGGGATGACTCACTTAAAGAAATCTCTTATTTAGCTTCATATTTATGTTTCACTCTTTAGCTTTTGGTTTCAGGATTGCCGTCTTGCCCATCTGCTTTTTTCTTCTCCGTATTGCTCCGAGTTCTTCGGATCCCCACCAACTTGTGACACTGTCCCATATAGAAAACTGAGGGCACAAAATAGCAAACAACATTGTGTAAATTGTGTGACAACTTCACAATAATGTGTTCATTATTGATCACACCAAAACTACACACTATGACAGAATTAGGTATAAATTTTTATAACTTTTTATCCTTTAAGATGAATCACCTTATGAGTTATGCCCGTTGACCTTTTTCCCATTTTATCACATGGATAGATAGATACAAACTAATCTATAACTCATGAAGTGTTTTTTATGTGACAAACCAAAACGATATGGTGATTACAGCTGCAAGTCTTTTGGGGGTATATCTATATAATCTTTTCACATTAAGGAGCTGACAGTTTGAGAAAATATATCTTTGCAATTCTTATGTGCTCCAGCTAAATCAAATTTGAAGTATGTGTCTGAGTATATTATTTTTTATGCATTACCACATATTCTCAATACGTTTGAGTTCAGGGCAATGAAACGCATCAATAATCTTTAATCTAGACCTGCTGCTGCTGCTGCTGCAGAGGGGCGCTTCGCTGGATCTTCCACGATGGCTCTTGATAACTTTTTTTTACATTTTTTTTTACGAAAACTGATAATTGTTTAAAACATGGGAACAATAACAACAAGCAGGGTTTTGCATTACCTAAAACATTCAATTTTACTTGTTATTAGATTGGGAACAATACTTTTTTTGGGTTGCCTTTTTACATAATTTTGCAGACATTAACATTCCATTGAAGAAAATTATCTTCTTTTTGCAAATGTCTTTCTCTTCTTTTTGTTCTAAAACCCAAGAACAGAAATAAAACGTTTGCTCTTAAAAATACAACAAATTCCCTGCAGTAGATATTCAGCAGAAATGAGAAGTTCTATTTTTTCAGAAGGTCACAAAGCATGTGTGGCTCTAAGTGAAGTTTTTTAGCTGCACTGAGAGAAAAAAAAATGGCTCCTTGAACTGTAGCTCTGGTTGTATGTTTAGGGTTGTTCACTTGCTGGTGACCCTCCACAAGTCTTCATAACTGTTAAATTGTTCTGGGATTCTATTTTACCTCATCTCATTTTTCATTAGCGTGATTAAATTCAATATCCCTGAAAAAGCATTCCCTCAGCATGATGCTGCCACCACTATGTTTCACTATAGTATTTCTCAGAATGTTGTGTTACGTTTTTCACCACACGTATCGTCTTGTGTTGAGGTCAAGCGTTCAATCAGGGACTTGTCGGAACAGCCTGGAACCTATTTACTAAGAGTTTGGATTTTGGTTTAATATTATTGCCTTTGAGGTTCATGTGTTTAAAATCATATTACATTAATTAGAAATTGCACTTTCAGGAGGCTCATTTGTGCGATTAAAAGTACCTTTTGAAAAAAAAACAACCTCTAGGCAGGTGTTCAAACATACTTTTCATTAAGCAAACATGTTTGTATTAAGACTGCTTTTTGTTGGTCTGATGATATTCTGTGTAACATTCTAATATTCTATTTCTAATATTCTGTTTTCATTGGCTCTAAGGAGAAAAAAATCACATTTAGCAGAAATAAAAGCTTGAAATAAAACAACTGTTCAATCTTATTATTTTTATGTTAACATGACTATGTATAAAATTGTTGCAGCTCATTTTAAATAGGACTGCCTGTCAAAAGATCTACTGCATTTCTTTGTTTATCCGGTTGCACTGCATACTAGTCTAGGGATGGTAAAAGGTGCTATAAACATGGGCAGCCCATGCTTTGTGAAAAATGTGAACTAAGATGCATACATTTTCTCACATTTGACAGAAATAAACCCTAATTTTTGTTGATTTCACACAACATAGGCCTATTCAAGTGTGATTTTGTAACGTGAAAAACTGAAAAGGCTCAAGGGGTGTGAATACTTTAGCAAGGAACTGTAACATATAGGCTGTAAGTAAATTACTCTTCAAGTGTTAACCAATATTACGAATCCACAAACAAGTGTGGGCGTTTCATAAATTGTATCTATCAACAGATTTGCTAATGCTAAATATTTTGTTTAAGTAAGAAGTGTTCCTTAAAAAGGATCAATTTGAAGTTTAAAAATATATATATATTACTATCAAATTTTGAGTTACTGCGAGACTATTTATTTGAGTATCTTCAGAGCATGCACATCTCAGTTAATTTCATGATAAGTTTCACATTAAAATATCGGAGAGACAGATCCTACCTGGGGTAGAGAACCTGTCGGGAGTAGGTCAGCTAGGGAGCCGATACTTCTCTCCTCCACAAAATGATCCAGAGCTTCTAAAACATACAAACATAAAACACCCTCAAGTCTGCTGACAAAAATCACTTAATCATGAGACAAAAGCTATCGTGTCTAGTGTTTAAAGTGAAGTAATAAAAAAACTGATTGTAACAGAATTACCTCAATGGTGTGCTGTGTTTGACAACGGATACTGAAATAAGTACAGAAAAACTTTCGGAGATCCTGAGAGAATCAAGGTGTACATAAAGGGCCTGATTTATCAACGGTTTGCACTTGTTAAAACCTGTGCAAACTGCACAGTGTCGCAAAAACATACGGCACGTGATTTACTTAGATGATGCAGAGAGCACTGCGCCTGTTAAACCAAGACGCGAGAAGCACGCAATCCATTTAGCACCTTTCCCTAGTCTGAATATGCAATATAGGTTTTTCTGTAAGAAGGCGCACAATATTGGCAGGAGAATAAGCAAATAACTAGGCGTTACAGGCGCAGTGTGATTTACTAAGCATAAAAATGTTTGCGCCGGCTATTTTTAGCACTTCTGAAAGGCTTAACTATGCGCCACCTCATGAAATTAATACTGAAAAACAAAAAAAAGTCATTCACACAGAACATAACCTAAGATCAATTAACACTCCAATGGCCATAAACCTGACAGTTATGTAAATATTTACCCGTTTTTTCCCCCCAACGAGGCATCATAACTCACTCCGCTCTCATCGCGTCTCCACCTTCTGAAGACACAATGAGCGCATAGTGAAGCCATGTACACACATAGCCGGTCTTTTAAAAAAAAAAAAGATTTTCCTCCGCTTCTTAAAAAAAATCTCCATCCACACATAACCGGATAAATCTCTTTGTCAACACATTCATAGAGGTGAAACAGAAATCCTATCAGTCAAATCCGCTCAGAGTAACTTTCTATCCTCTAACTTTAGCACGAAGCAGTGGTAGAGCTTGTAAAAGCAAGCGAGCTAAACACGCTTTGACAATTGATGATTCCAACACAGCTCTGAGGGCATAAATGCTATTTTTGAGAGTAAACACAAGTTACGCAAAGTGATGTTTGAGCATTTTGTCGCGGATAGTGACATTACGACTCTTAAAACTCTGTTTTCATACGTCCAGATTGCAGATACTGAAAACGGAGAAAATGCAGCTCTCCACTTTGGCTGGAGTTTTTAAAAATATACGTTTTTGGTGCAGAAAATCCTGTGGATGACAGGCCAAACCGTAGAAAAATATCTCAGTTTTGTGAGACACTCAACTACGTGTGGACAAGGCGATCCTTGTGGATTTTCATTAGAGCCTCTAAATTGATAGTATGTCGCCCACAACATGAATCCATGCGCATCTTCCTCCTCTATCTAGCCATGGTGCAGCTCACAGTAGCAGCCGTAATCTCCTCATTTGAATACTACTCCTTGCGCCTTTTATGAATTGCTCATGTAATCTTTGTAGATCACCAGCAAATTCAGGACAACCGACTCATGCAATTTTTAGCGCCACACACAATTTTGCAGTCATTATCAGAATCTTGATAAATCAGGCCCAAAGGGAATAAAATGTAAGTGATTACTCACCATGAACTTCATTTACTCCTGAGCTCACCAGCAGCACAACCAGTGCCACCACTAAACAGCGGTTCATAGTAAATCCTTTCCATGGATTTGGAACATCGTTTAAGTTTTCAATGGACAGAATCCGCTCATAAGACACTACAGAAAGATGAAAACGTGTCACAAAGTTTGCAGTGGTCCCCACACACCCAGATGGTTTAGTCTTACTTCTGATGGTTTTTCTTCGTTGGCTTCAATCCTGTCTGCTGATTCTAAGGATTGTGATGAAAATTTTATCCAAAGTGAAGCTGTTTTACAAACAAAGAATTAGGCTGAGATCAGTTTTGCTGTTTGTCAAGCATAGTTTGATTTGAAAGATCTAGATCAGGGCCAACAGCTAATGCAGTTCTTAAAATGCGTTGTAGAAGCTTGCAGGTCTGTTATATGTCAGCCAACAAAAATAACCTTACCTGAATTGCTCCTCACAAAGATGGAAGAGTCAGGAAAATAGTGATTCCCGTTTAGAGTCCAGTACAGAGGCACTGTCACAAACGCCCTGCAACATGCTCCTGAGCTTCTTGATTGACAGCAACAGATGAGCAGCTCATGAAAAAAAAAGGAAAATGACACTGATAGTGCTCACTGGAGAAAGGGCACCAGAGATGGCAGTACCACAAAGTGCCTTAAAAACTATTCATACCTTTTCCCTTTTTCACATTTATTGATCACAAATGTCAATATTTTTTCATGAGGTTTTATCTAACAGACAAACAACCAATTGCAATTCTCATGTCTCACCATAGATTCTCAGTTGCATTCATTTCAGGCCACACCTAGATTTTGAATGTCCCCAAAGGGCCGGTTGTGGTAAAATGTATTGCTTAAAAAAAAAACAAGTTGTTAAAATATTACAGTTTTACTTGTTAAAATGTTTAACATATTTAAATGCTGTCATTTGGCACTAAATATAGAAAATCTTATCCGATTAAACAGATTAAACATGATGTAACTACACAGTTCTAGTTATGTGACCGCCTGGACTCGAGATTGCCACATAAATGGTTATGGTTGACCAGATTTATTGTACAGGCCTTGAGTTTGAAATCTGTGCTTCAACTATTCCCCTGTAGCTCTAGTTGTATGTTTAAGTTCATTGTCTTTTTGGAAGATGAGCTTCTTCCTCAGTCTCAAGTCTTTAAAAGCCTCTAACAAGTGTTCTTGCAGGTATTCTCTGTATTCATCTTCCCATCAAATTTCATAAACTTCCCTTTACCTGACTGAGAAAAGCATCCCACAGCATGATGCATCCACCACTATTTTGATCAAGTATGCAATGTGTTTGCTAAATTTGTCAATTTTTACTGCACAGGCACAAACTATGGAAACAATATCTTGATATAAGAAAGCAGCCTTATAGTAAATGAGAAAAGGACCCCACAAAAGTGCACAATAGTGGAGGAAGGTATTACTGTTGGAGGAGCGTATGTGTCAGACAGTTGTGCCACCTTGTTGAACGTCCCTCCGTTTATTGATGATTTCTTGAAACTGGAACTTTCCAGACGTGGACATTTTTTGTCCCCAATCAAGAAAGTCCCCGTCTGGATGTAAGTCACCATTTTTGAGTCACATTTCCCATAGGCGTCAGGTTTTCATGATCCTACCTAACAAATCAGAGGAACTTGACCTGTGCTTTCATGTAAAAGTGGATGACTATGATTACATACTGGTCGCAACATCAGCTACCATGAAATGTTTTTCAAGCAAAGAAAAGATGTATCCTGCGTCTGCTAGGAGCTTTTTTCAGGACACTAGAAATATGAAAGACATGGATATAGTCTTTTTTTCCTGATGTTAAGGTTTTCTATAAGTCTGCAAAATGTCATATTGCTAACAAAGTTAAATCTGGTCTAACAAATCAGGAAGTTTAAAGGTTACAGAAACTGTCAGCTAAGATAAAGAAACAGCTCTATTAAGTGCAAGAAACTCTCATTGATTTAAGTGACCAGGTAGATTGAAACAAGGAGTGGTCAGGGAGGGTGTTTTTAGATCATGGGACAACAATGAGTGCAGGAGTGGGAATTTCATTTTCAAAAACTTTTTCTCCAGAATCAGTGAGAGTGGAGACTGTTGTCCAGGGAAGAGCTTTATTGGTGACTGCAATCTTTGTGTGTATATTTCGGCTGTACATGCCAGGAAACCCTCAAACATTCACATCTGAAACAATTCTGCAAAGAGGAGTGGGGCAAACTTTCTTCCGATCGATGTCAGAGACTAGTAAAAGGCTACAAAAGGCGTTTCGCTGAAATTATATGAGCCAAAGGAGGCAACAATAGTTATTAGGGGGTAGGGTGTCCTAACTTTTTCCTCCATTAAACATTTTTGCTTTCATCTTTTTTTTTATGTTTTACAAAATGTTCACTATTGTTGTTTAATTGCAATTATGTAATTTCAAAACAATTATATATTGTCTGACACATATATATATATATATATATAATTGTTTTTTCAGTATACGTCACTATGAGCGGGACACTCCCCCCTGACTGTTAATCGCAGCTCGCAGCCCTAATTCTGGCATCATCAGACGAGGAGAGGGACTGAGCGAACAGCCGTGGCGGACGCTGGCCGGATGGTTAAATCCAACCTACAGACGATTTTGAATAGTCATTGTTTTGTAAGAGAAAAAGAAAGACCCGAAATGCCTGTTATTGAGCAGTCCAGTAATAAACCCGAAAGGTATGTCGGTGTCAGCTGTTATATAAAAATAGCTAAATGCTAAGTTTTAGAGCTGCGGCCTTAGCAAGGTGTACTACGGTCTATTTACTGGAACCATTGGTATAAGTCATCTATGTTCAGAATGACACGATTTAATACGCTAGTTTACCCTCTTAAACAATTTTCACGTGTTTTCTTTATTCATCACTTACTCTTAAAAGAAGTATAAACATTTAATTGACATGTTTGATTAAAAATTGAAGCATATACTGTACATTGGTGACCAGGAATTAGACAGAAGTCACGTAATGTTGTTGACAGTCACGCTCCTATTAGCCAGCTAATGCTAACCAGAAGGCTAATATGTGAAACGCAACTGAAATCTGTTAGCTCGATGCTAACTACTGTGCGTTAGCTGTTTGGGGCAATTTTAGATCTGAATTTTATCTTTAAAAGTCAAATTAAAGGCATTTAGCTGATGAATGGTGAAAATACAGTTTAGTCACTTCGCGGGTAAGGATATAATATTTCGTTTAATGCCAATTTTATCTTAAATCCATTTGGGTTATGTCATCGATGTTGTCTTTCTGTCCCTGCAATGAAAATAACGTTTTCTTAGTTTAGGGGATCTTAGTTGACACAGAATCATCAATATTTCCTTATGTTTTCCATTGTATCGCATGTTGTACTTATGAAAACACTTCGACGATTAATTCTTTGTCTGTGATGTAAGGTTTATACCAACCAACGTCGTGATACATCGTAGGTGTTCGCCTCATTTGGCTCACTCGCTATCAGCACAAAAAAAAAAAAATCAAATTTAAGCCAGATTTATTTTTGGAACTGGCCGGTTACTCTATACTCTAAAGCAACCCGTGTCCCCACCTGAGTCTGTCTTAGTATTGAGTTTTCAAAACACATCTGGTTGTGATGTCACATTAAACAAATAAAAAATATTGATGTAAGGTATGTACTTATCTGGAAGCAAGAGTTATGCTTTTTTTGGGGGTCAATTTTTCCTGTTATAACTTCAGGCGTTTTTACTCAGGTCGTGTTCTGACAAGGTTTTTACTCAGGCGGTCTGTCCAGTTCTGACGTCTTGTAAAGGAAATTTCCACTGCACTGCGAAAGGGGGTGGCATAGAGGACTCTGAGACAACAAATGATACACAGTGTACATTTGCTCTTCCACCATAGAATTATATCCCCATCTTTTGAACCTTGACCAATTTTTCCACTTCAAGTATCGATTTAACATTTCCCGATTTACATCTTGAATAATCTGTAACGTTAAAGTCTCTACAGATGAATATCAAATGAGCAAATATTGTTTATGAAGGAATAAACCCAGATGATAAATTTTGGGGGATTTCATGATCACGTCACCTTTTTTGCGATTATTAATTTTTTTTCATTGCTAAAAGTCATTTGGACTGGAGTGAGATGCGGGTATGCAACCGCTTATAGTACCATAGCAGTACTTTTTTTATTGTTTTTTATTGAAACTAATTAATGGTTGGACATACAGGTATGTCTGTTTGAGCTGATATGCTCTGATAAAAATTCAAAAAAAAAAAATGTTCTGTCTTTGCATGCCTAATACAGATTTTAATTTTTTCGATTCCAACTTAAGAACTATAGTGAGTGCATGGCCCTTTGAATTTAGTCTATTTTTCTCCAAATTTCATTTTCTAAATTTCATGTCTTACAATAATAATAACAACAATATAAACATCAGCTGTTTATTAATAAAAATAACCTAAACATGTTTTAAATTCCTTAAAAGCCGTTGTTCTGAAGCAGAGATGAGAATTGCCTAAGATGGTCACAACAAAAACATAACATTTTTTTGGGCCTCCTAATACCAGCTGCAAACTATAATTTTTTACATACATGAGTGGGTTTTTAATATTCAGACATGACAAGCTTGCTCCTGCATAAAAAGAAGCTAGAAAATCCTTGTTGCTCATGTAGCTATGTTTCTGTAATTCCACTCCTGACCTTTAACTAACAAACACACACACACACACTACCATATGAGAGTTGTAAGATGGTATGAAGAATGATATGGTGAAGAGTGTAACTCGTTTAAAGTATTCATTTTATGAAATAATTTGCTAAAATGTGTTGAAAACATTGTCAATTGTGATGAATGTTTCTTAGCTGGTTTTAACCAGATATTGCACAACAGTGACATTTTCGCTAGAGAGCATCTTTCTAGTCTTTCTAATGGGAACACAGACTAATCTTTATGAAGAGTAGGACACGAATGCAGCGACACGTCCTTGTTGGTGCCAACAAGCTAAGCTCCGTCTTTGAGGAACGTTTAAATTCAGAGAGCTTGGTGGTACTTCTCCCTACGTTGAAAAGGGAGCGGACCGCTTAGACAAAGGATGAAGCAGGCCAATGGTAAGACTAGCTGGGCCTCGTCCCTGACGGTGGAAAAGGGGAATGGACCACAGGAAAACGGATGAAACGCAGGTTGCTTCAGTGGAGTGCCTTTTTTAGTTTTATGTCTGGCCAAATGTGGAACAGTGATTATCTCCTGACTTCATTTTTGTTTCCTAAAGGATAAAGACATTACATGGGGGGAAAGAGCAGTTTGACATAGACTTTTACTTAAATTGTGTCACTTATTTTCGATTTGCCACAATATACATTGCGTTTTAACATTGTTGACAACAGCTTGTTTTTTAAAGTGACTGAGAAGCTGTAGATAAACGTTGATTCTATTAGGAATCAGAGAGCCTGTTTAAACCCTTCTTTTTACGCTTTCAGATGGCTTAAGTCGAGGGTTTTAAACAGGACATGAAGATCCTAAAACTGGTTGCTAAACAAAGCATTAAAACAATTAGTTTAAATATTTTTTTTTGCATACAGCACAGGGAAAAATGCTATAGGATATTTCTATATATTTATGTATGATAATTGGACAAATCTAAGTGACAAAAGCTTATCAAATTTAGCCCAGATGTTAAAAAAACTCAGCACTGCTGGATTTATGGCAAATGCAGATAATAAATCCAGATTTCTTTACACTTGTTTTCTAAGATAAATGTTTTACAGTATATTTCAAAATGGAAATTGTGTAGCAACGCTGAGGTCCTTCTAAACTAAAACTATATGTAGTTTGCAGTTAATATTTCACTGAAAGTTGACTAATTTAATTGGGAATGCTTATTTTTATTTCGTCATCAGAGAAGTGGTAGTTTAACATAAACCAACTTCCTGTCTGGCATGTTAATGTGCTAGTTTCAAATTTCATGAGTCGACATGTATACCAATGTTTGTGTCCTTGAAAAGGACAGTTACTGATTGAACTCTGTGCCCCCCGTGTTAGTTGGTGCTTATTAACCAACTAACACTCTGTTGTCCAATGAACGCCAAAGCTGTGTTTGCTTTCTTGGTTTGTGTTTGGTAGCAAAGCGTTTGGTTCATACTTGACTTAAAATGGCTCCGTCTTTGTGTGTGTTTGCCTCTTCTCCCAGTGTCTCCAGTCCCAGGAGGTGCTCCCGCTGTTGCAGTAACCCGTGTCCGGGGCCTCTGTGGTGCTCCTGATGCCCCTCTCCCACCCCTGAAGATCCCAGGTGGGCGAGGGAATGACCAGCGGGATCGCAATCTTTCAGCTAAGCTATTCTACTCTGTATGTTAATCAGCTTTTAATGTTGTCTTATATCTTACTTTTCAGGTAATCTTTTCTCAGTTGCAACTCACGTCTATTTCTCTCCGTAGGATGCTCATTTGTTGGTTCTTGAAGAGCCTACTCCTGCAAACAGCAGAGTGCGTTTCTTGCTCTTTGAGCCGCGGCGCACCGAAGGCAAACATTGTGTCTGGAGGGCCGCGTTGAAAGGGGGAAACCTTTATGTTGAAATCCTTTCTGGAGCTTTGCCTGAAGGCAGCAAAGACAGGTCAGTAGGAGAAAAAAATCCTTCTTTCTGTGCAGCTTTAAAGCAAATGCTCAGTTACAGATTTTCTTTACTTATGCATGTTTTATATAATTCGAAAGCCAGGAGTCTTGTGATTCTAATATATACAAATCATGGATACAGTTATAACTGTAAACATAGAGAGCACTTATACCAACAAAAACACACACACCTACACTTATCCGCAGAAGATAAAGTGTGCGACTTAACCTGTTGTCGTCCAATAAACGAAACAAAACCGACCCATCTGGAATAAAAACTCTTTTTACACCCATAGGGGTCCAATTGAAGTCCTCCAATAAAGAGGTTTGTTCAACACAATAATAAAGCCCATAAAAAAGCTAATGAACAACTAAAAAGTTTTAGTCCTCATCACATCCTTTGGCTACGTTTCCAAAGACATCTTCATACCATTCTGATGCATCCACTAGAACAGGACTAGATCTAATGTTCCTCGTCCTAGCTGGCATCTGGCTGGATCTGTCTCTGATATTGTACCAGTGATGTGCGGGGCTAGAAGCTAGCGGGAGAGCTAGCGTAAACAGAGAGCTGGTGGTCCTCTGCGTCGGCGGCTCCGCCCACAACACAGAGGTCAATTGTTAATGTGCTGCAGCTGCTTGCAGAATCTAACTCCTACAAAATGGCCTGGGTTTTGTGACTAATTTAAATGCCACTGAGAACATTTTAAAATGGCTCAAAAGATGATTGAAGTTGGTCTTTAAATAAGGAAATAGTGGCTTCACATTCCCTTTGCATCAGTGAATCAATGGTGAGCTGTTGGGGAAGCCAGCATGAAGAACTGTCTCAATACAATAAGATGAAAAAAGCTTTCAGGGGGAATAAAAGCAGAAGGTCCGAACTTGAAGTCTTTCTTGAAGATTTGCTGAACACACACACACAGAGAGAAAGAGAGAGAGAGAGGACGGCCAAGGCGTTTCTATTGTGGTGAAATGTTAATAAAATCGACACTTCCCCAAACACTAATCTCTTTCCTAACAATCCCCTCTGCATGAACTCATACAGAAGTTAATTAAACGTTAAAACAGCTGCGACCTATGATGGGCTGTAGCTTGTATATGTACTCTTTTGTTTTTTCCCCCTAATATAGGCTGTTGTTACCCTGGAAATCCAGGGGCCTGTACCATGAAGCCGGTTTAGGTGGCTAGCCAGCTATGTTTCAGCTTAGTTTCCACCAACCTTGGGTTTTAGGTATTATGAAAGTAGCTCGGCTTTAATCGGTGTTCGTTGCCATGGTTTCTTACGCTGCACGGCTAACCTGCTCCGGGGCAGGTTATGTTCTGGATTTGAGATCTCAGACTGAAGTTTGACCAATCAGCTGTGAGCAAAGAAACATATAGGTGACGTAACTAATTCCCAGCGTCTGTTCTCTGTTGCAATGGCTTCACCTTTTCTCCCAAATCCTGTGGACATCTCCGTGCAAATTGTTAGACGTTGGATGATTATTAATGATACAGATCATTTTGTTTCTCTTGTGTTTTGATTACTTCCAACTTTTGAATCTTTGAATAATTAATTTTTTCTTGGATTCCCTATAGTTTTGCACTGTTGCTGGAATATGCAGAAGAACAGCTGCAGGCTGATCACGTTTTCATCTGCTTTCACAAGAACCGTGACGACAGAGGTAAGATTGTGTGTTCCTCGTGATGGTTTACTTAACAACTGTTGATTGTTAATGAGCCAATATGTTATACAACAGCAGAACCAGTCTGCATTACTTTAACATTTCTTATACCATGGTCTGGGTGAATACTTGATTCTGATTGGCTGGAGAGTGTACTTTAAAAAGTGATAATGTACACCTAGGAAAGGCGTCCCTTCAAATTGTCTGATGACAGTTCTAAATTATTGCGCTGGCTCAAATAGCGACGGAGACTCAACATTATTTCATCGCAAAGTTTTGCATCATCCTCTGGACACATAAGCCGTAAGTAGTGCACTGGCCTTCTGAAATGATACTTTGTATTACGTAGCATAAGGTAAAGCCATCTTCTCACTTCCCATCACTGATAAACTGCTGTGGTCGGCTCGCTGTTTCCACATTGCTTGGCAACGCCTGCATAAGGGAGATATTAAATTGTGAGCTCGACTTGTGAAAATAAAAACCCTAATTATTTTAACTCTAAAACACATTTAAGTATTATTAATCAATTAAATATTTCTTTATTTCATAAGTGACTATGGTATAAGCGGAATAAGGCCTTTCGAGGTGTCTATAATCAGAAAATAATGGACGTTGCGTGGGACGTTCACACCTCCACGTCGTCCGTTATTTTAAATACATTTTGTTTACGTTTCGCTTTGTTTGGTAGATAAAACTGTGTATCTGGTTCTCTTGTTTTTGTTAAAATAATATATAAAAAAAGTAGTAAATTTATTATTTTTCATAATTAAAGTTAGAACAACTCCACTAAATCCAAATCCTTTGATGCTTCCAAAAGCTGGAAGCAAATTAGCTGCTGTTTTAAGTAGGTCATAAGTACTTAAAAACTGTTAAAATGAATGAAATGAGAAGTTTGCTCAATGCTAAATTTACAATAACTAAATCTCTTTTTATTATTAATATTTGTTTCTAAAGTCTTTGATTTAGTTGTAGTGTGCTCAGTTTTGGGGTTTGTGTCTCCTAGCTCTACGTTAACTTCAGATGTTGACTTTTTAGAGCAAGTATTGTAACTGTGCTGAGATCATACTAATGAGCATCTCTTCCCGTGCTTCTCCTCAGCATCCTTGCTACGTACATTCAGTTTCCTGGGCTTTGAGATTGTTAGACCGGGTCATCCTCTCGTCCCCTCCCGACCTGACGCTTTCTTCATGGCTTACAGCATCGAGCGAGACTCCTCCGATGACGAATAAAATGACGCTGAGCAGTTACAAATGTTTGTTCTTATTTCAATCAATGCCAACTCATCAGTTCTCAAAATGAATATATTCTAGTCCTCCAGTTTGTTTGAGGTTTTTGGTGTAAGACTGTTTTTCTTTTTCCTTTTACCTGCTGTGTGTCAGTAAGAGTTGCACTAGAGTTGTTAAAAAAAGCAGAAGCCTGCATGATATCTGGGCATTACATCCTCACCACAGTTTAAAAATGTTCTTGTTCATCCTACACCTGAATCCCGACTATCTTCACAATATATTTAAGATAAATTGAAATCGTACTCATGTAAGTAGATGTTTTCATAGTAATTATCAGTTGATTTTTTTTCCCTGTTAATATTTTTTTAATGTGTGCATGGTTTTAATTTGTTTTGATTCACTCAGTAGAGATCTGCATGTTGTAACTACTAAATAAAAGTGCTCACCTTTATAACGAGTCGTCCTTTGATTCATGGCATTTAAAGCTTGAAATAACAAATGTCAGATGTTGGAAAGCAGTGTATGAGATCAAATTTAGAGATGGGAAAGTTTATAATGTCCATAGTATGCTTTTGTAATGTGGTACAATCTCAATATTTTAACCTGGCTTTATTTAGGCTCTAAAAAACTGATCAGTTAACATACTCTCAGGTTCAGATTCCATCATTTTGAACTTTGAAAAGTTATCTTTTTAATGGTGTAATAATACCATTAATTTTGAACAAAAGTTTTTGTATAATCCAAATGGGGTCTGAATTATAAATCCAGGGTTTTGTATTTGTACACTCCACTTTTTAAAAAAATATTCTTTATCATCTTGCAGTAAAACCACACAATTTCAGGATATTAAAGAAGTTTCTTTTTCCAACTTTTTCCTTTACTCACCCAGACAAGTTTGGAGCCAGTTGAGCCGTTCAGGAGGCGTTTATATCCAGTTGCTATTGGTGTATATCCATGTAATGAGTCCATCAGGGCAGGAGATTTGCTGCATGTAATAAGGCATTATCTGCCACCAAGCTCAATTTAACCAATGATTCATTAATCGTTAGGACTCCCCTTGGATTTCAGAGCGTCTTGGAAGTGCTTGTTCTGTTTCAGGGTGATTTAGAGATTATGATACAACTACAGTATCGCGCGATTACAATTAGTCACTGTGCTGCTCCTTCAATGTGTAGCCTGAGCAGGGCTTTCACTTTTTGCTCTATGGTGGTTGATCAGACAGAACTTGCTACTCCAGACATGTTTTACATTTGCGTGTTTTAAAACTACTAGCAGAATGACCAATTGGACTAAGTTCAGCTTCCACAGACTCCCTTTCCACAACCGTTTGTGACGTCACTGAAATCCCAGGTTATCTTAAGACACAATCGGTTCAATTAGAAGCCTGTTAACAACCACAGAAGCTAATACGTTAGCACCTTCGAGATGTTTCGGAAATACAGGGGGATTATCGCTAACTATTCTTAACAAGACATGGCTAAAGTTTTAATGCAGATAATGCCTCATTACATACGGCAGATCTCCTGCCCTGATTGACTCCCGTTATATGGATCGTGACTGGATATAAACTTCTCCTGAAGAACTCCAAGTGGCTCCAAACCTGTTTGGGTGAGTAAATGAATATATTTGCCAAATATAAGGTCCATGCTAAAAAAATTAACTTTCCCATTAAGTCTTATGGATGGATATTTTCCCAGTCTTCATAACATGAATAGAAGAGGTTGCTTAAAATGACCTGGTTTTTAAAGATTGGTCTATAAAATGTTCAACAGGCTGATTTATCCAGAACTGGATTTGGTTTGAAACTGACAAATTTGAGAGTAGTTGTCCAATATTTCACTCTTTATGTATTAAAGCTAAATAAACCTACAGCATGGTACTACCACCATATTGCTTGAAATGTGCTACATTTGTGCTTTAGCCTCAGTGGTTTTCTCTGTTGCTCTTGAATATTAAAGACAGTTTCATTTAATCAGAGGATAAAAGTTTAGATGGAATGGCTGAAACCTGGACACAAATGTTTACTGTTGTAATGAGCCTGATCCCAAACCTGCTGAATATTTGTGAACTTTCAAAGCCAGGTCTCTTTTAGAGGACCAACCAATTTAAGTATGTGTGAAATCAAATTTGGCATGGTTGGATATTAACAAGGTTCCAATTAGAGCTCAAATATGCAACAAGAAGAAATCGGGGTAAGAAAACATTTTTTTGAGCAAGCAATTTATCAAAAGTTTAGGACTACGTATTCAAAAGACTCTACACATAAATTAAAGTTCCAAATATTAACTTAGTAATGAGTATTTCCATCAGCATTTTGATCTCTTGAAAATTTTGTTGCGGCATGCTTGAAGCAAGCACTTCCATGAGGTGAGTGGGAACAATCTCTGATGGTTATGGAGCTGCAGTCTAGTAACTGTAACATCCAGTGTCTTGACGGAAAGCCAATGCTCAAGCTTAGTGCTGGTGAAATATTTTGGGGTCTTTCACTTGACTTTTTTCATTCCATAACTTTCAGGATAATTTAAGAAATTCGAGATAACTCTCCTATTGCGTCCCACATCAGCAGCGACCCTGCTTATGCAACAACTCGACCATGTTCTAAAGGGGAACTTTTTTATGCCTTGCCATCAGAACATCATAATACTGTGACTACCTGATGGAAAATGTCAATGAATCCACATTTTGCATGGATTTGGCCCTTTAACGGCATGTGGTCTTAAAATTTTGATCAACTGTAAAACTGTTTCAGTTTGCTCAAAAAATTTTCGTCTCACTTCCATTTTTTCGTTGCTCTACTTGGAACCTTAAGATCAAATCATGCAAAATATTACATCTTGAATTTTTGATCTGGACTGTATTTTTAGAGAAGTATGCATACTTTTGAGATTGTGTTAATTAGACAAAATGCACATTAATACAAATGTATTCACCATATAGTTGCTTTTTTGAAAAATGTGTACCACTAACCCTTCAAATACATCAATATAAAACAAATTATCTATGTAAACCTTTGGCTAGCACTGTATAGTTAGCCATCACTTTTGTTTTACTTCAAGGAGATACAACACTTGGTTCAAAAATTTCTATTAAAGTAGTTTCTTATTGTTTTAATAAGTCCAGAACTTTATCAGACCAGTTCATATTAACACGAGGAAAGGAATGACAGGATGAACTTTTCTGGAAGTCTTTGTCCACTGCGGCTGACGCATTCTAAAAGTCACTTAGTAATAAACTCAACTCAGGATGTTGCAAAGCTGCGTGGCTACACCCACTACTGTTTCAGAATCAATAAATGGCAAATATTTCAGACACATAAAGTCCTCCCAGTCCACACCAGTCTGACACTGAATCCGTCCCACTCTTGCCAGTTTCATCACCAGCATGGCTCGCTTGACCGTCAGCCAGTTCTGCACAGTCTGGACTGAGGAGGAGCTTTTGTAGTTGAAGACAGAGACCTCGGGGCCCCACAGGAGCACCTGAAGCATGGCTATTATGTCTATCATCTGGGGGCTGCTTTCACTCTGAAGCAGAGAGGACAAGCGAAGAAGCCCCTTTCGATATACAGACAGAGTCGGATCTTCAGAGCTTTCCTTTGGGCGCAGACAGAACTGAATTAGTCCTCCTATTTGGCACTTAATGGAAGTCAGAGGCTGAGGGGCCATAGAAGCTGCAGACTGTGGTGTTACTAGCACACAAGGAGAGCCATATTTCCTCCATAACTCTTGGACCCAACCTCTTTGACCATTCCCTTCTAGGACATCTCCCCCCTTACATCTGTCCCTGCTGGGCCAAACAAGAAGGATCTCCCTGGGTCTGAGCTCAGCTGCAGCAGCACTCTTGCTGTGCAGATGGTTTGAGCCCATTAAGACCTGCAGCAGCAAAACACACACTTGTCTGTCGTAATCTTGACTATCTGACTTGAAGACGTGCAGCACCAAGCAGCTGTCCTGGACAAAGTCCTCCAGGTTGGCATGTGGAAGATCACGTTCAACGCTCACACTGTGTCCTCTCTGAAGGAGAGACTCAACTGTGAGAGAAGTCAGGCTGGGAAAACAAGAGGCTTTCTCGGCGCTGCCATCATCTGGTCGATTAGGAACCCTGCAGTCAGACTCTCCAGAGGTGGGATGATCTTGCTTTGTGGAGCTATTGCTTTCCTTGTTAATGTTTGGCTGAAAATAAGCGATGACATCTTGCACGTTGGCGTGCAGCTGTTCTTTGCTACGAACCGATGGAGCACGCGTCGTCCCTTTGCATACCTGCACGGAATTAACAGAAAAATGTGCATACATTGCATCAGAATGTTTTGCAATGCTTTGATAAAACACACAAAAGAGGTCTCTATGTGCAGCTGTGGTAACAGTTAAAGGAAGTGATGGTGGTGCAATAAAGAGGGGAACATTTGCAAATGTTGATAAAGATCATAATGGTTTTAAGTGCACTGTGCTTTATATTTCAGACTAAACAAGTGTAGTTCTGTTATGGAAAATGATCAAATAATAAAAGACTGCATATGACATAAGAAAAAATATGTTTTACCCTCAAACCAAGCACCCTCCCAGGAAACTTTGGGCTCTTTAGGCTGTAGTAAATGTTCTCTCCGATCTTTATTGGCTTGCTGCCGTCACACAGCAGGAAATCCTGAGGTCCATATGAGTTGGAATTTCTTTCTTTTCCCTGTAGGATGCTGCGGTCCTCAACGCTCTGAGCCATGCTTCGAAGGAAGAGCAGCTGAAGATACTGAATCCTCTCAGAGACAACACGCTGGTCCTCAAATTTACCAAAGAGGGAGACTAGGTGTTCATCTGGGGCATCAAAGGACAGCTGGCAGAGAGAGGGTAAGGGAGCAGGATTTCTGGTTGGTTTCAAGTCTTCAGTCTCCTCATACAGAAAAGTATCAGGTATGGGTGCCATCATATAGAGAGGGTTATCAAAGTTCTGAGGACGTCTTTGCAGAGGAGAGAGAGGAGAGAGGGAACAAGGGGCTGGTGGTTCGATGCCGGGAAAGGAGAGGGTCCGGGTCAGCTTCTTCCTTGGAACAGGGGGTGGTGTGCCATCAGAGAAAAACCTCATCTGGTGTTTGAACGGATCTGGGGAACACAATGAGAAGGAGTTTTAGATTTAAGCAAGACTTGGAGAGGAAAACAGGCTGGGTAAAGGGTCTAAAATGGTCAAAATAGTTGCACGGTCCTTCAAAAAAAGTAATATGAGAACTCTTGCAGGGAGCACCAGGTTGAGGCTGATTTATGGTGTAATAATGTGTTTTCTTTATTTGCATCATGGCCCCAACAGTGCACAGTGAAACCTTAAGTGGTTTGGATATCATTCTGTAACCAATGACTTCAGTAAGTTTTGCAACAGTAAGGTTATAAAGGTAGAGGCGTCAATTTGGTACGGCAAGGTATGGCAGCTGCCATAATTTGGCTCCAGGATAAAATTCAAGATTTCATTTTTTATATACATTTATGGAATTACTGTGTCCGTTTTTATTGATTATTCTGTTATTTAATACATATAAATTAAGTACAAATGAAAATTAGAACAACACAACTGATATCTCTAGTTATTAACTTCGACACTTGTATCCTCCCTCTACTTTGAAATGTCTCCCAGTCTGGATACCAGAACCCCGTGACAAGACGATGAATCATGGAGGTCAAAATGTGGGATCTATAGTTATCGCAATTTGATATTGAGTTACTGTGGCGACACTCTCCTTGTGTACACGTGATACTGTTGCAATTCCACAGTGAATGAAGTGAACAGAATGGGTTAAATAGTTTGTCAAAAAGGCTGTATTACTGCTCTCTGCGTCCTAGACCTGTTCATGGTGCTAAAATTATGTGGGATGTCTGAGACTGCATTTCAACAAGTTCCTAATTTCCTAACTACACAAATAAGCTGCATGGCACATCTGTCACTTTTGATATGAGTATTTGCTGGACATGTTTTTTACTGGGCCCCCCCTTTGGTTTATATACACCCCCCCAGAAGGTTAATCATTTTAGGTATACCTTTTTTTTAATTTAGCACAATCTGTGCGGACAAGTGGTTTCAAAATGTAAAACATTACAAGAGGACAGAAATAACTAATGTAAATGGTCGCTGTACAAAGCTGAGCATTTCAGTTATCACAGCTTTTCAGTACTCACTGATATCAGTTAATTAGACAGGTGTAAGTGGGTTTGTGCCATGGATATATGAATTTGGCTTCAGTAAAAATACTGGTCTAAGAAAAAATAAATCACTGTAAGCAAGTGTTATAAGAAAGCTTGTTACAGTAAAATGTTTATGCACGATCGCCTTCCTCTTCCTTCGAAAGATGTGGATATTATTTTGCAATGCAAAGAACCAACAGCCGCCCTTCGAAGTCCCTACATGTTAAGGCACATTTCATAAAGGCTCCGTTAGAATTATCCAAGTATTTTCTATATTTGAGGGGTTTTTCAGAATGCTGACACAAAAATCTGAAGGATATCCGTCACTTTGGCAGATTATAATTTATGCCCCCAATCACTTGACGCAGATGCATTTTACGCAGATAGTACAGGAAACTGAATGAAAAAAATAAAAACAAATTAAAAAAGATAATTTCCAGTGAGAGAATTTGAACAAAATCTGAGACCCAGACCCTGTAAGTGACCTACATTTTGCTAACTCGGAGGTTTTGAAGTGCGACTGACAGTTGCAGCTGGGTAGAGATGCTCCAAAGCGCTCGTTGTCGTGCCAACCACCACTGCTTTCTGCAGTATTTTCCCCCTCTAGAGCTTGCGGGTCAGAACACAGCTCGTTTACAGAGTATTTATGACTCCTGATCATTTCATTCAAATTTTCCCTGATTTCCAAACATTGGTTAAACTGCAGCTTAATGCCGGGAGGAGGATGTGAGACTGTTCAATCAAGTCACAGATGAACTGTTTGTATTTTACAAGTATCATTTAATTTCATTTAATATTTAGCTCAGCTTGTTTGGAATGTTCAGCTTGTTTGGAATGAATATTATTTAAAATTAAAAACAAAATCCTATTAAATATATATTATCTTTTTAAAAATCTACTTTTAGGACTAGTATGGGAGAAAATTCCTGCCATTTATCAAGAGAATACAACTACAATTTGGGAGAGGATCATTCTGTCTTCTCCTACAAAACCTGTAATGCATGCGCTCAAAACTTCTGCTTTCTTTCAAATATTTTCTCTTCTCTCTCAAAACCTGTAATGCATGCACTCAAAACCTTTGCTCTTTCTCAGATATTCTCCGTTCTCTCTCAAATTCTATGTTTCTTGCTCACAGATTTTCTCCACGCTTGCAAACTGCATCTCTACGAAGATCAAAACTCTTCTTATGAACCTCTCTTCTCTGCTTGCGGATTCTGTGT
Source organism: Apricaphanius iberus (assembly GCA_028564705.1). NCBI lineage: Eukaryota > Metazoa > Chordata > Actinopteri > Cyprinodontiformes > Aphaniidae > Apricaphanius > Apricaphanius iberus. The sequence goes on along the minus strand of JAPXFQ010000804.1, from coordinate 2,586,702 downwards.
GCTCACTCGCATATCGAGAAGTGTCGTTGCCTAGCAACTGTTCCAGCCAATAAAATGAGAGTTCTCCTAATATGGTTGCAGCCTGCTTTAGGGTGCGTTTGTTTTCTGCTGTGTGTTAGCCTGCACCTACAGGTTACTGTGCTGCCCACTCGATAAACAGAGAAAAAATGAAAATGTATTTGATACATTCCAAATATTCATACAATTTCTATTTGTTTTTCTATTGCACATTTTTTCTATCAAGAGTATAATTAAAAGTTGTAAACTTGTACTATTGTGATATTCTTCAGGGGCCGTATTCACAAAGACTTATCTTACCGCTAGGTGTTACTCCTAACTCGAGCTAAAATGTCTTACGTAGGAGTTGTCGTCTAAAACCTATTCACAAACGCACTAAGAGCTACTTTTATGTAGGAGAAGAGTAGCTAAGAGTGACGTCCTGTTGCTATGGAAAACGTCATTCCTGTGCGCGAGTAAATAGACGGAACGCAGTGTGGTTGGTTGTTCAATGACATGTGTGAAACCAGGAAATGGAAAACTTCATTGTAGATAAAAGCGTGATTAAAACAGCGCAAATAGCAGAAATAATGCATGATGACATCTTTGTGTCGGCCAGGAGACTGACACTTCATACAACTTACACAAAATAGCCTACTTACAGAGAGGATGAAGTTTAAAAACGAAAAAACTTGAAATGCATCATCTTACCCTGCCTAACGCCAGCTGATTGCTGGGATAAGCTCCAGCCCCCAGCCCCCAGCCCCCCCTCCCTCGCGACCCTGAATTGGATGAAAGAGGTATAGATAATGGATGGATGGATGCATCTTATTAAGGGAGTGATTGCAAGTAGGCTGTAAACACTTAGGCTGGCTATTTAGCACATCAGCCACATCTTAAATAGACCCCCCCCCCCCCACTACCGTGAAAAGGATCTTGTGAACTGAAAATCAGTGGTGAGAAAAGAACAAGGAAATCTAACAGGACCAATTATTACTACTGGCACAGTTGGTACTGGTGAGGAGGACGGTCTTCAAAGAACGATTCGGAGCCGGGATTACAAATAAGAAGAAAAGGGAGGCATGGGTGGAAATTAGAAGAAACATAAATGCATCTTATCCAGCGGTGTCTCGAACGGCAGAAGACTATGAGAAGAGATGATATTCTCTACCGTCCCAGTGTCGGCTCGAGATCGCCGCTTATAAAAAGGATGCTGCTACAACAGGCAGGCAATGTCCGTCATATATGCATCCCTACATAGGTTGCATAAATTGGAAGACGTGCACGTTTTCTTCTTTGTTCACCCCCGGCATACCTGCGATCGCCATGAAATTGGCTTTAATTCGATGCAGTTGCTGGATGTCTAATGGGAAACGGATGAATTGTTGGATAATCTGTGGTCGACAGAGCGCTTTAAGAGTTTGGTGGATTGATCTGCTGATAGATGGTTGTGATATACCCAAGTTGTCCGCGTTGCAAAGTTGCCTTTTCCTTGTGGCTAAATATCTTAGTTTCGCTAAACATTAAATTTCTGGACTGATTGGGTTGTTACGTTTAGTTGGAGACATATCGTTTGGTTCATTCCGAATCATCCAGAGTGTCCAACACATTGTGTCTGGCTGCCGACATTTTGGGAGTCTTTGTGAATAGGTCTTAGGGAGTTAGGAGTCCTCTTGACATATTTTAAGGACTCCAAGACTTAGGAGCTACTTTTAGGCCTAAAAGTGGTTGTGAATTACTTTTAACTTAAGAAACTAGGACTCCTAAAAAATGTAAGAGTGACACGCCCACATTTTTTAGGAGTTACTCCTAAATTCGGCAGTTAGGACCTACTTTTAGACCTAAGATTCTTTGTGACTATGGCCCCTGATGTATTAAATATATAATTAAGATGTAAATAGAATGATTAAATGTTTAATAAAGAAAAGGAAGAGGGAAACATCTTCGGCTTGCTGCTCTCACAAGTTTTGGGGAATCACGATATAGCTTAGTACTTTAAAGATAAATACTTTTTTGTTGTTGTTATTTCAATTGTTTTGTGGATTGTCAAAACTCAAACAAAAATATTTTTGACCATCCGGTGTGCGATTAATTACTTTGAATTGGCTGATCTGACAGACAGCAAACTCATGGTTTCTTCCTCATAAATCTCTGCCTAGTAACATGTCAAGCCAACTGGATGTCACCTTTTATTGACCTGAAGCGGGATATTTCTTCACTTGATTCCACAGAATGGCTCTGCGTCAACCACAGTCTCAAGTAAGTCATTTGTGTATATACAAATATAAATTTTTTTCTTTAGTTAATGATTACCCGAGTGCTAGTTCCGAAGGTAAAGCTTTACACCCTAACAATTTAGGACAGAAAATGGGTAACATGCACCGATATAAAACACAGTTTATGTTCATTCGAAAGCTCTGAACAACATTACACTTTCGATGTAGTTGGCAGAGTCCCTAAATTCAAATTGAAGTTTCTAACTACTTTAATATTTAGTTCGGAATTGAAAGGAAGCTACGTGCAGCAACATGTTAGCCATAGCTCTCAACTGGCTGGAAGTTTGAGTGTTCTTGTGAGGTCTCGTTTATTGCTTAAATATGCCTCGCTGTATAAGTTGGCTCTGTTTCACCCCATCTTCTTGCTGAAGGATAAACAGACTGCTCACATCTGTCAACAAAAATACATTAAATAGCGATTATTGTACAATAGTCTGTGAAATGAACTCGTTCATCAGTGTAGATTGCTCTACAGGCGAGAAAAAGTGAGCAATAAAATGTCATACGTTTCCAGCTGACGAAATGTAAGGGTAATGAAGAGAGAGTGGATTATCCATCCTGAGAGCCAAATTCTCATGACACACTCACTTCACTTCATTGGAGATATGATCAAGTTTAAATCAAATATATGGTAAATAATTTCTTAGAAGCTTTTAAATTATTTTAAAAAAACTCACCAGCATCTGTTGCTAGCAAAGTTAGCATAACTGAATAATACATGGAATTGACAGACAAACTTTTATGACCATGAAACTGCTTTGTATAAAAATTTTACACAAATGTAGACTTGTACAAACAAAACAACATAAATATTACTCCATCATTCCCCATGCTTCCTCTTCTGGCAGATTAAACCTATATATAAATATATATAGGGTTGTGCTATTAAAAAGCCTTAAAGTCTTGAAATTCAATATGCAAGTCTGAAAAAATCGTGCTGTATTGAACATCTTGGAATTGCATTTTTCCTCAAAAATTTGATTCGTCAACTGTTATTATTTTGTTTCAACAACATAGCATAAATAAAGTTATGCATTCATCAGATGCAGTAACCTGTAGGCGCAGGCTAACACACAGCAGAAAACAAATGCACCCTAAAACGAGCTGCAACCATATTAGGAGAACTCTCATTCTATTGGCTGGAACAGTTGCTAAGCAACCACACTTCTCGATCTGCGAGTGAGCGCACAGAATCCGCAAGCAGAGAAGAGAGGTTCATAAGCACAGTTTTGATCTTCGTAGAGATGCAGTTTGCAAGCGTGGAGAAAATCTGTGAGCAAGAAACATAGAATTTGAGAGAGAACGGAGAATATCTGAGAAAAAGCAAAAGTTTTGAGCACAAGCATAACAGGTTTTGAGAGAGAAGAGAAAATATTTGAAAGAGAGAAGAAGTTTTGAGTGCATGCATTACAGGTTTTGAGAGAGAAGAGGAAATGTTTGAAAGAAAGAAGAAGTTTTGAGCGCAAGCATTACAGGTTTTGTAGGAGAAGACAGAATGATCCTCTCACAAATTGTAATTGTATTCTCTTGATAAATGGCAGGAATTTTCTCCCATATTCTAGATTTTTTTTAAACCCTGCAAAACTGTCTAGCGGCATTGCTGGAGAGAGAAATAATGGTAGTGTTCTGGCTGCTGTCAGTCATTGTTGGAATCAGGTCCATAGCACAGCATTAAATCCTCTAGAACGGGCTGAGTCTTTTTACACTGTGCCACTCGGCTCCAAACGTTATTTGAGCCCATTTGAAGATTTGCAGATGCTTGATGTAACAAAACCAAAAGCAAGATATGCTTCGTCATATTTTTCAACTGTTTGGCTTGGAATGAAGTTAATGTATAAGTAGGTTTGGTGATTTTTTAATGTTCTGCTTTGCTTTAATGAAGCACTACCCGGGCCCTTGCCATACCTTAGCTTTGGCTGAACTGACGCCCCTGTACAAAGGTGTTAATGGGCCTCACTAGTTTTAAAATGGGATGCTTGTTGTGAAACCTTTAGAAATATACACACTTTATAACAAACTTTCAGCATGGACTAAACTAGCTATGTTAATATAGAATAAGTAGTGATTTCTTTTTTAAATACTAATAGATTTCAGCTGGTCATGACTTCCTGTGCCCTTTTTCTCCTCCTTTTCTTCATGTGTTAAATACTTTTTCCCTAAATCAGTCAATGGTATTTTAGTACTTTTGCTGACATCCATCGATTTATTTTTTTTTTTAATTTTTGGATGTGTTGCCTTGAGGGTTTGCTATTGATATATGATAAAAATGTCATGTTGTTGGCACATTTAGAAAGATATTTACTAAATTGGTGATATGTTTAATAGCCTACTTATTTTACCCACAATAACTGTAGGCATCAGATGCATTTCACTTATTTATTATATATTTTCATGCCTATTATTATTTATTTATTTAGCTAAATAGCTTGATCTTGCTCTAATCTGACTAAAGCTATTGACCTGGTACCCACAGGATGCCCCCGTTTGCTGCAGTTCTTTATCAGCGAATATGTTTAGTCATTTTTGCTCTGACTGCAGACATTGCCCAGGTGAATTATTATCTTCTTGTACTAACCACCTGATTTTACTTACATATGTTCCTACAAAAATTGTGTTCTCTTGTATTTTTCAATTTGAAGAGAGAATGGGAAATGGGGTATCTGTGTGACATCACATATTTCACTCAGTGAAACGGTAAATACTAAAGTTCCAACGTCAGTTTATAAAAGTACAGTAAGCTTTACAGAATCCCTACATTTATTTTCAATATCATATATTGGTGCTAACAACAGAATCAACAGCGACTGTGATAAAAACACAACAGTTTTTTTAACCTTAATTCTTTACCCCCACTGAATAAATGTGACCAAATTAATGTTTTTTTTACGATTCTGAGATAATTAATTTTTAATAAAACATACATTTTTGGAGCTTTATAAACATCTATACTATCTATCTATGTAGATAGTTCGCTTCACTTTAACTTATTTGGGGTCTTCTCATTGTGACAGCGTGATGATGACGCTAATTTCCTGAAAATTATTAAACACTAAAGATCACCTGAATTTTACTGAAAGTAAAGTCTCACAGGGCTACTTCCTCTCATTGGTTCTCATGAACCGAAAGAAGAACTAATGAGAGGAGTGAACCACTCCTCTCATTTGTTACCCTCCTCAGCATTAGGTGCTAACGGATGTCCTTTTTGATTTTTAGCACTGAATTTAAATTATATACAGAATGAGCACTTACGAGCCAGAGATTGGGGATGAGCCATTTGCAAACCTACCGTAGCGCTGGTGGATGGGACACTGGGCTGCATGACAGTCGGTGGGTTCGGAGAAGACGTCACTGTTTCCAAAGCTGTGATGCTGGAGCCCAGAGGGGCTGAAAACAGAGTCGGACTCCACACTGGAACGCCTAAAGGAATGCACAGAATAGTTCATCCATACATCAGCCACACTGTTTTTGCTCAATATTATATTTTTACTTTACATGTGAAATCATGCACTGCAGAATACTATAATATACAATGAAGATTGATCAATGAAAATATCAGAATAATACTGTTTAAAATATTTTTCTCACAGGGAATCTAATAAATGAGAGAATGAAAAATATATTTGTCTTACCTGTGTTGCTTGACAGGCAGTGTTGGAGGCTGATCCTTCTCTCTGCTACCAGAAGCAGATGCCATCAGGAACCTAAGTTTTAACACCTTAAACCTTTCGCTTCACCTCAAGAACATCTCCTTCCTCTAACGAAACTCAATGTGAAGCACAGGAGGCCAACTCACTGTCTCTTTTATATACTTCCTGTCTGCCTCAATTTCTGACTCCTACTACCTCTTTTGAATGGTTGCGTATTTCAAAGCGACATGTCTTTAGAGGTGTTGCTCGACACGTTTTATTGTGATCAGTTTCTGTCAGAGGTTGAGGTTGGCACCGGAAGAGTTGTGTCTGTACTGAGGGCAAAGCTGCTCTCTAAGCTAACCTCATCTTTGGCAGAAAGAGGAAGAGCAGTTACAACAGTGCGCCTTTACGTTGAGCTCATTTCTGTGTTTTTTCTTTCAGGTGCAGCTCAGCTGTGATCATCCAGAGGATACAAAGTGTGAACATTCTTTTGGATGATTCGATTTATGCTAGGATGACCGTATTTTGACTTCCAAAAAAAGAGGAAACTTGACTAATACCTGAAACACTTGAACAAATACTCTGTTTTTTTAAAAATACTTTTGATTTCGACATATTCAGTGTGTTCCTACTTTATGTGCTAAGAAAAAATTATTCCTTGATCTGTAAAAAGAATGTGAAAAGTGGAAATGTCCTCAGAAAAGAGGAAAGTTGGTCATCCTAATTTATGCATTCTCAGATGCAATGGCACATATTTAAGCCCATAAAAAAATGTAAGTTCCACATAGTCACTTTAAATAGGAACAAACTGGTGTAATTCTACATAACTTGTTTTACAGGCTTTTGCATTTATTTCTTGTATGACATTTTTCTACTGTTCAGGTATTAAACCATGGTTGCATGCTGGTGCAGTAAGTAGCACCTTTGCCTTGCAGCAAGCAGTTCCTCGGTTTTAATTCCAATTGTGGTGTTTTTAGTGCATATTTCCAACTGTCAATGGGACACATCACCCTGAACAGGCCACCAGTGCATCACAGGAAAATACAGAGAAACCCAAGACGAATAAAAAATTTTAAATGACCAGGCTCCCCTGGAAAAAGCCTACAGGAAGGAAATGTAAACTAGCAGAAATAGCTATGGCCATTATTCAAACAAAATGGGCGTTCCTGTTGCAAGACACCAGTGGTACGAAATGCTCCACCGTGTAGTCTATTTTAAACTAACAGCTAAAAATGTTAATGCTCCTAAATATGAGGTGCCTTGCATTTGTATTCAGACCACTTAACCCGGATACTCCTAAATACAATCCAGAAGAAATGTTGCCTAATTAGTAAATTGAGTTCAGCTGTTTTGAAGTAATCTTATAATAAATTCAGCAATTCTGTGAAGGGTTGCACCATGACAATTGTGGTAGCATTGTGGCCTTGCAGCACGAAGTCAGAGAGGTCAACCAGCGTAAAAAAAAGAAAAAGCTATAAGATATTTCAGTGGCACTGCAGTAAGCCATGTAGAAGACAGAATTTTACCCTGGAGATGAGACCATTACTTACCTTTTATGATTACAAGCTAAATGGTACGTATAGTGTTGTGGAAGGGGGGGATCTAAAATAAGGGCAATCCTAAAACTTGAGATTGCAAAAGACTTGAGATGCATGTAAAGATTAATCTTCTAGCCAGACAATGCCCCTAAATATGCAGCTTCCACTGCTCAGCATATTTATAATATGCTGAAAACAAATGCATTCCAAACTTTTCAGATTTTTATTCATAAAGCCTGACAATTCCTTTCACTATCACATAAAATCTAAACCCAATTCAGAACTTTGTGGTTGTAAATTGAGAGAGAATGAAAAAGTTCAAGTGATATGAATACTTTTTGTGAATCACTGTCCTTTAAAATAAGATAAAATGTATAATTCTCAGTAACACACATTCACAAACAGTGTGAGACTGAAACCTTCCTTTAAACAGCTGATTTCACAGTCCGTGTGTAGACATCCTGACAGGGCATGACACTTGTATCCTGTCAGCGTCACAAAACTTCTTGGCACTTTTTAAACTATGTTACTCTCTCAAAGTACAGCGTGAAAAGACAACACGTTAGCACACAGGAAATTCACTTCCTGAATAATAATAAAATAAGAAACCAAATAACATGTTTAAGGGCTGCTTAGCAGTTGCTAGCACTGTTGCTTTGCAGCAAGAAGGCCTGCGTTCAAATCCCGGCCTGGGGTCTTCCTGCATAGAGTTTGCATGTTCTCCCTGTGCATGTGTGGGCTCCCTCCGTCTTCCTCCCACAGTATACAGTAGGTAATTTCGTCTCTCTAAATTGCCCTTAGGTCTGAGTGTGTGCATGCATGGTCATTTGTCCTGTGTGTCACTGTGTTGCCCAGCAATGGACTGGCAACCTGTCTAGGGTGTACCCTACCTCTCGCCCAATGACTACTGGAGATAGGCACCAGCCTCCATGATAGAGGATAGATAATGGATGGATAACTTGTTTAAATGGCTCTGTTACACCATTTGCAACTTTTAATTCAAAACGTTCACCATAGATAAATGGTGAATTGAAACCATTTTAGCAGGCATCAGCACAAGTTGTGCAAAAAATATATATTCCCATATCCTGACAAGTCTTATCTGAAGGCAACAGATGTCCTAATGTTGAATAACATAACTATCACCTACAGCAAGAATTCTTGCCCACACAGATCTGTTACTTCTTCTTTAAGAAGCTGGTCTGTCCTGTTACCTGTACTAATGACACCTGTTTGAACTCATTATCTGTACAAAAGACACCTGTAAACAACTTCAAACAGTCCAACCTTCACCACAGTCAAGACCAGAGTGCTCTCTAAGGACACCAGGGACAAAATTGTACACCTGCACAAGACTAGGATGAGCCAATCTACAATAGACAAGTACATTGGTGAAAAGAGATCAACTGTTGCAGCAATTATTAGAAAATGTAATAAATACTAGATCACTGACTATCTCTCTCGACCTGGGGCTCCATGCAAGATCTCATCTTGTGGGGTACACATGATCTTGAGAACGGTGAGGAAACAGCTCAGAACTAAACAGGGAAAACTGGTCAATGACCTAAAGAGAGCTGGGACCACAGTAACAAAGGTTAATATTAGTAACACTATGTTGCCATGGATTAAAATCCTGCAGTACTCAAACAGTCCCCTCGCTTTAGCTAGCGCATGTCCAGATCCATCTAAAGCTCTGATCTGATCTCAGATCTGAATGATCCAGAGGTGGACTGGGAAAATGTCATGCAATCAGATGAAAATAGAATTTTAGTCATAAATGCCACTCACTGTGTGGGGAAAAATGCAGTGTTGCATCACAAGAACATCACACCTACTGCGAAGCACATGGGTGGAAACATTATGCTTTGGAGCTGCTTTTCTGCAAATGGGACAGAACAACTGATCCAGAAAGGATGAATGGGGCCACGTATCATGAGATTCTGGGCAAAAACTTCCTTCCATCAGTAAGAGCACTGAAGATGAAACGTGGCTGGATCTTTGAGCATGACAATGATCCCAAACACACCGCCCAGGTAATGAAGGAGTCGCTACGTAGCATTTCAAGGTTCTGCCATGGCCTAGCTAGTTTCCAGACCTCAGGTTTGACTTCTGTTATTGCCAACCAACGCTACATTACAAAGTATTGAGCTGAACTTTTATCGACCAAATAATTTTCTGCCTCATTAAACAAATAAATTATTCAAAAATCATACGATGTGATTTCCTGGATTTTTACATTCTCTCTCACAGTTGAAGTTTAAGTGTACCTATGATGAAAATTAGAGACGTTATTTTCTTAAGTTGGACAACCTCCCCAGTCAGTGGCTAACAAAAACTTTTTGCCCCATTGTAAGTGCCTGCTCACAGTGGGACCAAAAATAAATGGGATAAAATGGATATTTTTTTTATTTCTTAGGAGAAACACGCTTCCTTCACCCTGCTCACCCCACCCTGCTTCATCTTCACCAGAACCCAGGAGAAGCTTCATAGCCGGTCCTCATATGTTGTACGCTCTCACTGATACCTTGAGGGCACTGCAACCCACAGACAGCCTTGAAAAAAAGACTAAACACATTTTTTTTAAGTAAAACATTTTAATTTTTTTTAGTCAGTTACCATTTTAACTTTAACAGTCATTGTTTTTTAAAATGAGATTTTCTAACAGCAGTACAAATAACATGTATTTTGTTTTTTAGTTGAAAATGAATCAAAATGACTTGTGTTTACTAGTTTTTGATGTAGCTATGATCATCTTTGCGTTGTTTATTTTGTGTAGACTTCTATTATCTTGAAGGTTCTTTTTTTTTTACCTATTTAGAGTCTGAGGTAAAAACCAACTCGTTATTGGTGTACAACAATAAGAACATTCAAGATAGTAGCTGTCATTAGTTTCTATTTAGAGGGTAAACCACTAATATTTTGTCCCCCCCCCACACACACACACAGTTCATTTTCATTCCTAATTTTCACTTCCATGTGAGAGCAGAAACAAAGATAGAGACATGGTTCACAAATTTTAGAATCACTCTCAGACACGTGTTTATTCATCAGGCATCACACTGCATTGTTCTTGCTCACCAGAAGCCTTTGAGGTTACCGTCTATTCCTGTTTCCACTAAAATCCTGATCAGGTTACTTCTTTCCTGCTCTTTTGATTAAACTTTAATGGTTTTGAGCGTCAGACTGACATCATTAAACACCCATCAGATATGGAAAATGGATTCACCTGAACGATAAACTGGACTGGAGTGTTGATGCAGGGTCCAAGGCATATCAGGCAGATTACAGGAGTCTGGTCTAAGTGATCCGGATGGTCAGTTCTGTCCTGGGCAGTACATGTGATTTAAATGAGGAAAAATCATGCTAAACACAGTGTTATCAGTCCTGGGCACAGTTTCTGTCGCCATGCATGACACTATGAATGCAATAGAAGGCTCCCTCAATTATAGACACACAATGGAAAGAGAATTGTTGCTGGAGCTATTTTCTCCACCATCCATTAGACTCTATAACCAACATGGCTTCCACCAAACCGCATAAAACAGGAAGAGATCTGCACAGCACAATATGTATATTAAATTGATCATCGTGTTCAGTTTGTGGGCAATACATGCTGGATCCCAACACCGGACAACAGGATCGACTTTTTTTATTTGCACAGAAACATGCTTTGCCACTTAGCAAATAGAATAGTAATCCTGTGAGTCCAAAACCATGAAGGTTTAGTCTTATCTAATGTCAGACGGCCTGGAAAAAGGTAATCTGTATTTATACAAAAAATAGCAGGTTTCAACTTAATATAATAATGGCACAAATAAGTCCCCAAATCTAAATGAGATTTGGATGGAAAATCCATGTATGAGAAAATGACTTACCAAAGCAGAGAAAAAATAAAATGCTTTCTATTGTTGACTCTTATTAATCTCTTTTCATATCTTTTTATAAAAAAATATATTTTAAACACAAATATCACGCTGCAGAAAAGTATGTGCAATTTTATGTAGGCTACTCAATACTGGTTGAGCCTCCTTTTGCATGAATTATTGCATTAATGCGACTTGGCATGAAGGCAATTAGTCTGTGGTTCTCCTGATGTGTAATGGAAGCCAAGGTTGCTGTAACAGTGACACGGACAGTGTTATCCATGGTATCACTGGAGAGTCATGCAGAGTCCCAACTTAAATCTGACAGGGAATCTGTGAACGGAGAAAAATATTAGAGTGATGGCAGAAGAAAGAAAGAAAGAAAGAAAGAAAGAAGGAAAGATTTCTGTTGATTGTTTAAGAGTACATTTAACCCTTTCAAAACTGACAGAAAAATGTGAAAAATAAAATTATTGTTGACATAAAAAAATAAGATAAGCTCAAATATATTAAGATGATTACAATCAATGTTAAGAATTTACTCGACTTATCCAGTCACAGCAGGTGATATTATTTTTTCCTCATCGCAGTATTACCAGCACCTTGTCCCCCCTCTCAGACCCACAACTCTGCATATTTTTCGACGGGGGAAATAGTCCACCTCTGGACCAGACGAATCCAGTTGAGATCATATGGAGAAATACTTTTCAGGTGTAAGCATCACTACCCTCTGTTTATTAAACCTTGTGCATGGATTTGGGGTCCTGTGGGAAAGTATAGATATTTGAGTCATTTTAGCCAGGGATATGTCTCAGGCATTTTTTATAAATTACTGTTTTGTCCCCACCACTTAAAATCCTGATGTTTTTTGTTATTTTTTATCAGTGCATCAACCAGCACAATTTTCATATAATCAGTATCCAAACTGACTGGTATTCCACTATCTTATACAGTTTGTCTATGTGCAAATCCTATAGTCTTCTTTGTAGAAATTGATGTTCCATTCAATAAAGACTTGCATTCAGAAGTGGGTAGTTTCAACAGCTAACTTATTAACTCCTATCTCTTTTATGCAACGTGTTCTAATTATGCTGAGCAACCAGCTCCATGCATCCCAGAGGCAAGACGGACATACACTATGCAGTTTCTGGACCATTTCCTCAAATTTTGCGATCGGTTTGTCTTCAAAGCCGGATAAAAATAAATAAAGCATTTTTATACAAACCTTGATCTATTAGTGAATTAAAACTTTGTTTTTACCTACTTGTCCTTACATTGTTGTATTGTCTTGATTATTCTCTTATTGTAATTGCGTTATTGTATTTTAATCATCAAATTGATTTATGCATTGTTCCAATTTTAATCATGTAAAGCACCTTGAATTGCCTTAGTTGTTGAAAGTGTGCTATACAAATAAAATTGCCTTGCCTCATTACAAGTTAAAAGAATAATTCCTTTTTTTTAGTTCAAATCTCTGAAAAGGTCCAGCACCATGCCCAAATCCGCACACATATAAAATGTGTGGAAATCCATCCGCACGTTTACTGATGGTACATATTCGTACACCCCAAAATTATTTCTGCACCTGACCCCCACCGGGCTCCATGCAGAAATGAAGGGATTGCTGAATGTTTTTAATCATTCTATTCCTCTCGTCTGTCAAAAGTGCGTTGATTGCGCTGAATCCCCTCTCACACTCTGCTGTTGAGACGGAACATGCAGCCATCAGTTTTTGAACGTGTTCGCCTAAGTTGTTTAAGTCCTTCAGCAGAATTACAGAGGTTGCAGAATACATGTGAAGGCAAATATTACTCTGTTGAACCAGCAGGAGGAAAAAAAAACAAAAACATATCCCCCCAGAGATAAGAAATGAACGACCAGAGGGGGGGGGGGGCATCATCCCCCCATCCCCCCCAGCAAATCCCACCCTGGTTAAACTCCACAATTTCACTGTTGACAATTTAGTGTAGATCTAGAATTGTTTTGTTACATACTGAATATGTTTTCTGAATTTTCCCTACTTCATTACTAGAATGATCTCAAAATTACACACCCATTATTTTTTCATCCATTCATCACTGCCTACTCCTGCTTTTGTAAATGCTTTAGGGACTGAATTTCATTAAAGCTGAAACCCTTAATCTATTCAAGCATTCAGGAGAAACCTTTTACGTCATGCAAATAAACAAACCACATAGTAGCATGATTTTAAATTTAAATTCACCTGCTCCCGATGTTCAAGCACTCGACTTGTTTGCGACCAGTTTGCGTCATAATCCTATTTGGCCTCCACATTTCAGTGTGTGGGTGACAGATGGATGCACCAGGTGACCAACATTAAGACCCTCTTGATATGTTAAACGAGTAGGACTGGTTTCTCTGAACAAGCATACTTTGGAGACTGGACATGAAATTAATAATGAGGCAAACTGAAGCTGGTAGCCTGAAGACTGGCCATTTAAAATCAGGACATTAAACTACAGCTCTAGTCAGAAGCTTAAATACATCCAGCATCCTAATGAGTACTGTACTGATTTTTAAAATGTTTATTTATGCATTTGAATTGCTATTTTACAAGAGGGGTAGTTATGTAACATACATTTTCAACGATTTTACAAAACAATAAATGGGTTCACAGGCTGGAATTTACAGCAAACCTCTTGTTCAACCAGGGTCAAAATTATACATATGGGTTAAATTAGACACTTACAATCCTAAAACTAATTAACTATTTTTCTGAAAGACAGAGGTCTGGGGAGAGCATTCTACACGTATTGTTAGCCTGATTCAGCCATTTCAAAGCCAGCTTTGATGAGTGTTTTTTTCTGCTAGAACAATCATTTGGATTCACGGACACATTTTCGACCCAAACTTTAATTTAATGTTGAAAGCTAATTGGTAAATATTGTCAGAAAAAAACAGAAGAAGATTTGGAAGTGTAAACATGATGTTTTCCGAAAAACTCTATACCAACTCTAACGTGTGGCAGTGTGAAAGCATCATGTTGAGGGCGTTTTTCACTGCCAGGGGTGCTGATGCATTGCATATTATTGAAGAAAGGTCAAATGAAGGATGATCTCTAAAATAAAAAATAAAAAAACGGGAAAAAAAAAACACTACAGCATTTATTTAAAACTTGGACTCATTTAGTATTATAACCGGAAAATGATCCAGCCTTGCATTAAAAGTAGTTTCTGAATGAATAAAGCAGGCTAACATCCAGCATTAGTTAAACATGTAAATATCTGACCAGAAACATTTGTAAGACTCAATTATTATTCAAACAATATTATACATTTTGCTGGAACATTTTTACAGGTGCAGATATCAATAACCGTTCTAAATAGGTAAGAAAATACTTCAGCCAGCTTACACGGTTTGGTTGAAATACATGAAAGTCACAAACTTTATTTATAACTTTTTTACATGAAATGTTTCCTTATAATGTGATAGAAGCGTCGTGTTCTCTGGGTGTTTATCTGGGTGCTTCGGTGTAGAGAAAGCAGAACCCGAGGCACAGAGGAAAGCTTGCGGCTCTCCTCTCAGGGACCCCTCTCCACACAGTGAGTCAGGCAGATCTTTGGACAGCTTCTTCTTGGCTCCTGACATGTGGGAACAGTGGCCTTTGATGACCTCTGTATCACACCCTGAAGCATGAACAGAGTTCGAAGTTTTGTTGTCGCTGTTTAGGCGGTGCAGTCCAGCCTGACAGAGCAGCGCATCCTCACTCGCCATCTGAGGACTCTGGCTTAAGGTAACAAAGCCGTACGGTGTGGTTACTTTGGTGAGGTGTGGCAAGGAGAGGGCGGCCTTACTTGTTGGGTCCAGGCAGTGAAGGTTGTTTTTGCTGGAGTGGGGAACCGGTACATCCCACTGAAGGAGAGATCTCCTCTTGGCTAAAGGGTCAGAAAGACACCGTTCAGCTTTGGGTCCCGACGGCAGCAAACTGGAGCAGGAGGAGGATGAAGATGAAGAGATGTCCCCCCCACAGCTCCTCAGTTCTCCCTCTGATCCTGCTTCATTATCCTCTGTCTCCTTGTCCAGTGATCTTAAACTGGTCTGTAACGACAGACTTGGTATAGTAAACTGTGGGATGCTGTCAGGTGTCAGGACGTTGGCAAAGATGTTTTCACGGCTTGTTTGCGAGTCTGTAGAGCATCCAAAGGACTTTGCGCTGGTGGCCCACAGCAGGGCCCGGATCCCTGCACTGCTGTGCCTCCTGGTTGTGGACAAATCACCTGAGGCTTTATTTACACTGCCCAGAGCACCAAAGCTGAATGTTCTCGTCACTGGTTGCTTATCCATTTCTGTTAGAGTCTGCCACTGCACACAGGCTTGGTTGTTGTTTGAAAAGAGGGTGGGGGGCAAATGGAGGCTTTTATACTCATCAGCACCTAATTGCTTTTTTTTTCTTCAGAGACATAAAAGGAAACAGGACATGACAGAAACCCAAGTCGGAAATGGTTACCATTTATGGAGCTGCTCTTGTATGGAAGAGCAGTTAAGGACTTGTCTCTCAAAGCTCTTCAGATGCAAAGTATAGCAACAAGAGCAGGAACAGCATCTGCCTCTCCCTCTTGAGGTCTGAAGGAGCACCACTGAATAGTAATCTAATGTTAAACTGACAGTAAAATGTACCTGTCCTGATTAAAACGTTTCAGAGTTAGTGTCCATATAGGGATTACCGTAAAACAGAGTTTTAAAATGTTATTTTGGTTGAGTTGGTGTAACTAGAAAACATATTTTCACTCATTATTTTATAGGTACCAAACAAATAGGCATTTAAAATATATCTTCCGAGTGTAGAGGAATAAAATACTCTACCAAAGGCAAAAGATGTTTACTTTAAATATATGTTGGCACAATATAAGTTAAGGGTTTGGGTGGATAGAGATACGAAGGTATTTAAATGTTCATTGATTGTGAAATAGAATACATGAACAGCAGTTGCAAAATTCTTGTAAAAATTTCCCCCCCTAATCTATATATCTACTTCACTTCCTTTTGTTTGTAAACTACCCTAATAGTTGCATGCATTTTGGAGAGAAGAAAAGGACATGCATATACTGGGCAATCACACTAATGCCACAATGTCTGAGTGTTGGCATGATGTTTCTTGTCTGAAATGCTATCTTAGTTTTAAATCAGATGTGACAGCCTGGAGATATTTATAAAAGTATCATATTTTGTCTTAGTGGCCTACAGAATATTTTCCCTATGGTCTTATGGACCACTGTTATGTTTTTATTTTTATTTTTGTGGCAATTGTGAGATGGGCCTTTGCGCTCTTTTTGTGTATGTGCATATGAACTTAATAAGTCCACACATTTTTAAGTCCGACTTATAAAAAAGCATCAAAACGTTTGCTTGATGTTGTTATTCTTTAAATGAAAAATCAACAAATATGAAGGTTAGCATCCTAATGATCTTGAAAGAAAAGTTTAAAAACAAAAAACAATGCTCTTCAGCTGCAGTAGGCCTATATATCTACAAGCCATCTATTTTTAAAACTAAGCTTACCTCATTTGTTCCACACATTTAACCCTCGTTGCTGCCCTCCGCTGTGCGAAGTTTAGCAGGACATGTTGATTGGTTAGTGTTGATTAGGCCAGGTGCGCTTTGTCTGTGGCCATTGGTCACAGAGGCTGATAACTGAGGGATATATTTCGTGTCCCAAACCCTCAGTGACATACCACAGCGTCTCTTCCTCGCTACAGCCCTTCCAGGTCTTGTCGTGCAGTATACCATGACTTGTGAAACCTCTAGAGAAGCTGTGGAGCAGCCTGAGAACTCTGAGGTGAGGACAAACTCTACTGAAACACACCGCAGCCATATTCCTGTCGGTTCTGAGCTTCTCATAGTCTGTGTGTCCACATGCAGGGTGAAGTAGTGAGGAGAGGCGGCTTATTCCGCTCCGTTGTGCGGGGCCTCCTCTGGCCTTTCAGCATCGTGGTAAGTTTTCCTCCCATAATCAACGAGGAGTATTAGACTACTAAAGCGTGGATTAACTCTGCTCACGTTTATAGGTAAGGCCCTTCCGAGGACTCTGGTGGTTGCTTGGCTTTGCCCCGCGTCAGGAGAAAACCCGGTCCAGCCCGGCACGACAAAGCCTTACTGGCCGTAAGCGCCTTTACCGGGTCACCCGGCTGCTGCTGCGCATCCTGCCCTGCTGGGCGCAGGCCGCCCTGGGCTACCCGGTTTCAAGCAGCATTGGGTGTTCCTTGTCCCCAGGTAAGTAGCATGGCTGGGAGTCTTCACGTCAAACCATTAAGCTCAAGCTTCAGTCCTCAAAGACTAAACAAAAATCGATGGGAAACTCTTATCCTCTCAACACTTGTTTCCTGATTATTATTTTTTTTTTAAAGCGGCGTCAGCTTCAACACAGCTGATTAAAACGGTCCAACTACTTCCTCGGATTAATAAATATATTCAGGTATTTTGGGCAGAGATTTAAAACTTGTAGGATACCAGACCTAGATGACAGGCTTGTAACCTATTAAAGCATTTTGGTCTATTTCACCAGTTTCCTAAAAGCCTCAAGGCCTCAGCAACTTTTTAAATTTACCCCATAGACTAGGCTGCTGTTAAAAGCTACACGATCCTTCAAAAATTGTCTACCAGAGGAATTTTAATGGCCACCTTTATTTTAGTTGGCTTTTATAATGTACAAAAATCAAACTTGTAGGTGACTTATTTGGATGTTTTGAAAATGGTACTGCTTAACTTGCAATTTCTGGCCAAAATTATCAAATGCCACTTGTCTATCTGGAGCGGCAGCTTGAAGAACCCTGGTCTAGAACAAACTGGAAAATTGACAATTACCTGCGTGGTGCAGTTTACACAATGTTGCCCAACTATGTAACCGTTCTCAACAGAAGTAAGCATTTCTCCTACTAAACCATGTGGAAAGGGAAGCAAGAGAAAACAGGATGAGCTGGATGAAGAGGACCATCCTTCTTGGGTTGAGGTGCTTTCTAAGGAACTTCCAGATGATGAAGGCCCAGAAGAGGATCCTGATTATGAGGTTTGAAGTGTAAATGATTTCATTCAAATGTCAGGTCTATTGGTATTCAGGGCTTTGAAGTCTAAACCCTTAACTCTTTGTGTGGGTTGAATGGCTAAAATGTCCTGGACACCAGTTCTTGGCCATAGTTGGCCTCTCCTGTTGGCATGTTGTCTTGACTATCCAAAACCTCCTGCCTCTAAAAAAAAAAAAAAAAAAAAAAAAAACCTGACCACATGCTGAAATTTGTCCATTTATGATTTAAGATGTAAATCTGACACTTATTTTTTTCCAGGTCAGCACAGAAGAGACGGACAGTGAGGAATACAATTCAAAAAATGATACAGAAAGTGACCTGGAGCTTTCAGGAAAGGGCATCGTTATTGAGGATGTGAACACGGTGAGACTACGTTCAGCCCAGAGTTGTGACTTTGTGGAATTTCTGCTTATTTAACTTTGTTTATAGGATGTTGCTGTGTCCATGCCAGCTGAAGAGTCTACACCTGCTGTTTGATGTTTCATATATATGCTGTGATTTTTGTATGTTTATATTATATCTTTAGTAATGCAATAAACTTTATTTTGCTCTAACGCCGTCTTTTTGTCACTAGATGGCAGTATTGCCCTATGTTCTGTACAGGTTATGGAAGTGGAGGTGCAACTGCAAATATCTGAGCAACGAAACAATTGTAAATTTAGTGGTACAAATGGCTTGGTCTGAATTTTCCATAAACATGAAACTAGCTGCAAAAATAACAGGTTTAAATTAGATTATGAATCAATCTGAGAAATATTTACAAAATTAAAACATAATTGACCTAAAGGAAAAAATGACTTGGAATAATATCGCAATTGTAAAGTCTGCTTCCTACAGACTAAAACCTATCAATCTGTTTGGCAGGCTGTCTACTGTAGAGTGGATCCCTGAACCTTCCTGACACTTGTGACTTGTTCGAAACATCTCAGTACTCTTCACAGCATGCTTTAGTTAGTGGTGGCTGTTTTTCTTTGCACAAGGCTGGAGTAACGCTGCTGCAGAGGAACTGTGCCAAGGGTCTGTAAAGTGGTATGTAACTGAATTAAAATTCAAAACATTTGTAGAACTGAATTGGCAAGATTCAACTGGGGTTCCCCCACCACCCCTTACAAATTAATACTGGTCTAAAAGACCTGCAAGCTGGAGATCCACATTAAACCCTTCAAAGGGAGAAACTTTTTTTTGAGACCTACAAAAAGCCACCTTAAAACATTTATCCAGTAACTAGTGCCATGCAAAACTTAACTGGTACACGTTTTGCCCAAGAAAGATGCCAAACACAGAAGCCCACCCATAAACTTATTTTGGGAGGGCGTTTCAAAAATGGGAGATGCTATTCTGTAGAACTGGCAATGCCAAAGTTCTATACTCCTAAGTGGCAAGTTAATGTGGGTCCTTATCCAGGTTAGTGGCCAAAAGGTAATAAGGCCACCATCTCACTTATGATCTTCCCGTTTTCCTAGGTTGAGTCATTGACTAAGGTTCTTACATGTCCAAAGTAAACACAATTTATTTGAAGTACAACTTTAATCAGTTTTTTTGTTGAATACGAAATGTAACTAGAGGGTTACGTCTGAAGAATGGCGCAGGGGTGCAAAGAGGCAACATGCTTTGTTTTCATTTGATGCCACATCTGTTACAGGAACTATAAGGAGAAACTGAGAAGAAAACACTGCCAACATCTTTAATCAGTTTCATTTAATTTGACTGCACAGCTGTTCTGCAAGGGTTCACATTAATTTGTTTAACCCATGCATTTCTGAATATCACTTTATATGGGAAAGAATGGGTGTTAATTTGGTAAACATCAAGATCCGGCTGCTTTCAATTAATTCCTGGAAGACTTTGAGCCTGTTTTAACCGTACTTTGTTGCTTCCTGTTTTTTTTTTTTTTTTATATCCCAAAAGAGAGATCTTTTTCACCTCCAGATGCTCGAGTGAAAAAGGGAGGCATTCTAAAAGGGCATTGGTATGAAATAAATGCCTGATGTGTGTGTTGTAGAGAAGAGCAGCTGCAGTGAGAGCAGGATACAGAGGAGGAACTGAAGGTCTCTGGGGGTTTTCATGGTAGTCGGAACGTTTGAAGGGTAGCCTGCTCGGCAGAGGCAGTGGTGGAGAGCATCAACCTCCATCTTCTGTGTTTGTAGTCAGCTGGAGACCATTTTTTAAACCTTTAAGCTTTTTTTTTCTTACTTTGAAAACAAAAATGTGAGGAACAACAATATTTTTAAAGGTTCTGCAGCAAGGGGGAAAACAAAGACTTGCAGAGAATGAAGCAGTGCACAGGGATTTGTTGAGATTATCAATTCAGATGCAGGATGACATTTACTTTTACAGTGCCTTGCAAAAGTATTTATACCCCAAACTGTGTCGTTACATCCACAAACCTCAGTGTATTAATAAGTGGAAGGCAAATGATGCATGGTTGAATTTTGTTTTTTTTTTCTAATCTAAGAAAAGGCCGATTTTGCTGGTATTACAGCTCCAAGTCTTTGGGGGTCTCTACATCAGCTTTCCAAATCTGGGAACAAAATCCAAATTTTTGAAAAACAGATCAAACTTTTTCTATAAATCAAAAATTATCAATCCTATTTCTACTTTAAACCCATTGCATCTCTGGAATTAGGTTCATGGTCATCCTTCTGAATGGTTTACCCTTCAAGACTCCAGAAGCCCAAATAATTTGTGTATTACTACCTTTAAAAAAACAAAACAAAAAACACCGTAATATTGTTCTTTAAACAGTGGTTAAAGCAGGGCTCTTACCTGCAACCTGCTTAATGTCATTGCACAAATAACCCATTTTCCCACTTTTTTCCTTCACTGTACCAAAAAATGAGTCAGTTGAAATTGAACCACAGTATATAGGAAAGTGAGACTTTTGGTGTAACGGTACACCTCTAATGTCACAGGGTTGTATTTTGAACTTCAAAGCTGATCTGTGTGAGCAAGATGAGTGTTGATGGAGCTCAGATGGTTGTAAAACCTTCCTGACACAAACAAATGCACACCTAGAGGCGCATTGTTGCATAGCCACAGCCAGGACATTGTGACATCGGCATTATTGTCACCTCAAATGGATAGCAGCAGTTACCGTCTGCTCCCCTGCCCAGAGTGTGACCTGCAGGCTGCTTTATGTGCTGCATGACAATGCAACCCTGCAATGTTCTGCACTAACGCAGCCCAAACTCACTCCTATTCCTTTGACCTTCTAGCTGTATAACTCTTCACTGTCAGCAACCCCCAAGCACAGTCATGCAGTGTGATCCACTTTACCTGCGACCTATGACTGGCTGTCCCTGTGGATTTCAAGAGCATCTATCACCTTTAGAAAATCAGAGCAGGAAAGCAGGCATGAAAAGTAAAATGGACAGATGAAGCCTTCTTTTAGTCACACACTGATGCATTGGACAGTGATGTCTCAGAAAGTTTCACAAGAGAAGAAAAGTGGGAATTGTGATAATCTAAGTGCTGATACAGGTATTAAAATATAAATATTACTGGATGAGCAGCTGCCACCTTAGGGAACTTACCTTAATGATCAAGTCAAGTTCTAGGAGCAAATGAAAATAATTTTTACTCACTTCTAAACATAATAGGACATGTCATTGATTTCTGTTTCCTTACTGCAGCTTTAAATCCCATCAAAGTGATTCAGTGAGGTCAGATGCAACTCCGCAGCTGGAAAACTGTGCAGCTCTTCTTCAGAAGTGTGTTCAAACAGCTTTACATATTCAAGATTAGAGGGTCTGCAACTCCAGTCCTTCAGTGCCACTGTTCTGCAACTGTTTTTGGATGGATTCTTGCTCCAGCCCACCCTAATTAAAAAACTGAATTACCTGTCTCCAAATGGACAGTGGGTATCCAGGGGTCTCATTTATAAAAACTTGTGTAGAATCCTTACTCAAAAAATACTTAAGCTCAGCAAAAAAATAAAATAAAAATGAAATCAGTAAAGTATTTACACTAAATAGGGTTAGATCTGTTATATTTTTAGTATGCTTTACTCACACTGTCGCTAGAAATATGCTCAGATAATTGTAGATCGTATCCTGCCTCTTATAGACTGATTTTCTTTGATAAACGGTCAGTGGAATATGCCTAGTAAATATTCTGCATAAACTTAAGCCAGTTGATATGGGGCGGTCACAAGTAACTATGGGAACCGAGAGGTGGAGAAATCGCAATTCTACAGAGACTTAAGGAGGCAGGTGGAGGCATAGACCATTTTAGTTCAATCATTCAATCAACGTTCATCAATGTAGAGCTTTACTCAGTCAAAAAGCAATCAAAGTGCTTCACAATAAAAGACAAACATATGATTAGCAATAAGAAAATGTGTAACAAGACAACTGTAAAAGATTAAAATAAAAGAAGCAGCACAAGCGGTAAAACAAATAAGAACAATACATATGAAGTTTGAATTATATGATTACTTCTTGTTGCAACAATAACATTGGAATAAATAAAATTAAAACAAAAAATAAATTAATGCAGAACGTGATAAGTTTAAGTATTCCAAATATTTACAGCCTGCACGAAATGCACGGTTCTAGTGGGCCGGTAGTTCGAACACTGGGCTCAGTTCAGCACGTAAATCTAATAAAACTGCTTGTGGAAACTTCATTGGCTGATCAGCCAGTCATCATCATGGGCCAGGAAATCTCCAAACTCCCTCCATCTAAATGCTGCCAGTCACTTGATGTTCAATGAGCGCCAGCGCATCTATTATACAGCATTATGCAGTACTTATATTACTTTACACAATTAATGCTCCAATGAGTGCTATTGCTGTATAATCTGAAGACATACATATGAACATACTGTGATGTAATTTTTAACAACATATTTTCATTCAGATTCTCATTAATTTTCAGTTCAGAGACGAGGGTGGGAGCAGACTGTTGGTTGTTTGTGTGTGCGAAATTCTACAAGTCTGACAATGCGACATAAATTCACAATATTGCCATCTCACCAGATGCCCTGCTAGTGTCTTCCCTGTCCAAAAAGTGTGTAGGCAAGATCCTTTATGTATCTTAAGTCGCACACATTTTTCCGCTGTATTTTTAAATAAATGCCAAACTTGGCATAGAAATTGACTTGTGCATTTTTCACACCCTTTTTTTTTTTTTTTTTTTTTTTTTTCCGTAAGCAAGATTTATGAATCAAACCCCAGGACTGGTGCTGAAGACCCCAGTTCTGGATGCAATACTGAGCTGCAATCCAGAGGCACGTCAGGACTAGTGAAAGAAAGGAAAGCAGGCATCCCATGGGCTAGTTTTGACAGGTTTGAATCTTTAAGCTCTCCTTCACTGGTGTTTTTATTTATTTTTCAGTGTTCTCTGGTATGAAAGAATGCCGTGAGTCAGTTTCTGTGAAAAAATAAAGAAAACATTTCCCAGTCTATTTCCGTTTATGCCAGTACAGTGAGGGAGTGGGCGTGGAGACTCAACAAGATTTGGGGGCTTGCTAATTAAGATGAATGACATGAAATTTTGTTACCTCTGATTGGCTAAGTGTAACACTATTCTTGCCCCATCTCTGTTTACTAAAATCAGTAACATGAGAGAAAAATGGTGCCAGTATTTATGCTAAGACGGAGTTTACCACCCAGTTTAGGCAACATTACCAAACAAGACCGGACTCAGACGTGCTACTGGCCGCAGCAGGACTCCATCACTGGAGCTACCACAGTTACAGCCTTCAGGACGCCACACGCCGCAGGCAGACAGGTATATGATGCCACCGTCTCCCTCTTTGCTACTGAGTTACTCCTTGATAATTTATTGTCCTCCGCTTAACAATATGCTTAAATCAAACGAGTTGTCTCGACTGATTTGAGCTAATACTCTGTTCGGAACGAGTGCCGCCTTGGAAAAAGCCTTTACACCTCTTAAATTTTCCCATATCTTGTCACATTCCCCTTTCTATTCACTGCAAAGACAGTTATCCTATTTAAAAAGCAGATGAATGTGCTCTTATTCAGACAAGCATTACATCAGAGCTTTATAAGGGTTGCATTTTCTTTGGTGTGTTTTCATTCCTTTTTAATACCCTTTTCATTATTGAACTATTTCTCTGTTTTTATTGCTTGTGTTACTATAAAACATCTTATGATTTTTATATGAAAAAAGTTATATATAAATAAAATTTAGTTACATGATCAACACAGATGTCAATGTATTTCTGTTGAGATTTTATCAGAAAGAAAACAAAGCAGCATTACTGAAGAGCCGGTGACATGAAAGGGATATAGGGGTTTTAGAAAACAGAAATATAAGAAATTATATTAACTGTTATATTCATTAATTTTTACTCTAATGGCCCTAAATGAAAACCAGTGCGACAAGTTGCCATCCTAATGTGAATAGATCCAGCAATGATTGGAGCTCTTCAGGGATGGTTTATTGAAAGCATTGGTGAACAAATATCATCATGATGAAGAGAAACAGCAGGGAGATCAGGCATAAAGTTGAGATGTTTGGTACAGGCATAGGTTACAAATCAACATCCCAAGCTTTGAAGATCTTAGAACAGTCTTACCCATCATCAAAAATCGTAAAAAGTATGAGACAGCAGTAACCCTTCCAATATATGTCTGTTCACCTAATCTAATAGGATGGACAAGACAACAATTTATCAGAACAACAGCTACAATGTCCATTGTTACTCTTGATGAGCAGCAGAGATCCATAGCTCAAATGGGAGATTCTGTTGACAGGACAAAAATTATGTTGCACTACAGGGCCCTCATTTATCAACCATACTTCCCACAGATCTGTGCGTTTTTCCTGCAGAGGAACAGGATGTTGGCATATATCTGTATTTTAAGAAAAATAACAAAAAAAGTTATGGGCGGATTTGCAATACATTTTCAGGTTATTGTTAGAAATTTTCCAAGAAATACATAATAATATTTTGGGGGTGTTCATGCATAAAGATCCTGCCCCTGACAATGGTGGGGTGGAAGTTGTTTTAAGGAGGTCTGCACTCTTTTTGGGCCTTTTTGTATTTGCCATTTCAAAAACTTCAGTGTAGTGGAATGTTTTTACACTTAATAAATGAAAGGTTTGTAAACTGTACTGTGGAAGCTATATCCTTGATCAGTGAAGCAGGTTGTCGCTTTTTCCACGCATACTGATGGCAGCCAAAGCAGTGTCTCTAACTACGCATGGCCAAACCGTGTGAAATATGATGATCTGTGAAACCCCAGTAGAGATCTGGCCTAGTTGTATGCTGAGGAAGGATTTATTGTTTGACATCAAACAAGTTTTCCTTTTTTCCCCAAAAGGAACCTCGACATTCCAAAGCACATTTACAGCCTCTGTCACTTTCTCTCAGGTAGTGTTCCCTTTTCATTGGTTACTGCTGAGCTGATAGAACCAAACAGAAACTTTCAGGACAAATGTAACTAATTTAAGTTGTTCAAAGAACTTAAGTATTTCCACAGAAGTGAATAACAGCAAATTATTCTTTGCCACATTTTTTGCAACGTCTTCAGCAGGAATATAACTGCTGCATGCTGGAGGAGGAAAGTTATGGTGGTGGAGAAACTGCTGATAATAGAGGGCAAAAACTCATTGTTGAAATGAATTTGCTTTAAATATGACAAGTTTTTTAAAAGTCTGTCCATGACTATTTTTTATTGCTTCACTTATGTTGGATTTACCAACTGTTGATGGCGGAGGAGCATGTGCACCAGTGGCCACCGCATATTTGATAAATCTGACTGTTCATACAAACATTATAAATTTAATTCATTGGATAGAATATAGAACAGTTTCTATTAATGTTTGTTAAATGAGGACCTAGAAATCTGGCTTTAAAGTAACCCGCTGTAGTAGTTTATCTTAGGTCAAAGGTCTACTCAAATACAGTGGCATTAATACAAACTGACTTTTAACTTTGTGTTACTATGAGATGGTTTAGTACAAGTGTCAAGGAAGGCGGTACGTAGACAGCAACAACAGAAATTTTGAGTTTCTTCAATGATTTTTTTCAATATTTCTGTTATCTTAAACTCTGTTACCAAATTCCAAGTGGATTTATATAGAACTGAAGCACACCTGAAGTACTGCGCTGGCTCCTCCCATAAACTGTTCTATATTTAGGATCAAAACAAAGAGACAAACAGTGGTCAGTATATGCATGCCAGAAACATTAACAGAAATGTACCCATTATGGAAGGAAACCTCAAATGGTCTGATGATTCAGTAGTGTTTGCTTTTAAACCTTATGCTTGGATGTAAACTATAACAAAAAAGTTACCACACCAACCCTGGGTAGGAAAACTGCAACATTACAACAGCAATGTATAAACGCATACAGTCTGAAACACTTTGTCAGTGATCTTATGCTTTATTAGTGATCAGAATCCTGCTTTCTATTTGATGGTGATTCTTTTTGCATAAAATACAAAAAGGGTGATAGGTCTAATTTCAAATTTCACTCGTTTTTTTTTTTTTAAGGATTTACTTCTGATTCAGTGAATGCTCTGGGGGAGAAACATAATTTTCCTCCAGCTTACTGCAGCAGGAAATATGTAACAACAAACAATGCAATGTTGAAAAAGAGCGAAAGCAAGAAAAATATCCTTGGTTTTTTGCTTTACTTAGATGGATAAAAATACACTTTGATGCACTCTGTGTTCTTTCTGGCAATGTTTTTGCCCATCTCACAACTATTGAAGAAGCTCTTTCACTAAAGGAAGATGAATCAACACAGATGATTCACATTCACCGTCGGCGTCTTCATCATGAATACTGAGCAGCCCTATAAGATTCTTTGCTTAAGAACATCTGGGAAATGTTGCAAATGTAATGGACTTGATGTTTGCATTATTATGGGGTCAATCTAGGCAGGCTTTATTTTTAATAAAGTTGCATATAACTTGCATTTCCCTTCATGTATGTCATGTATTTCTCTACACATAAGAAACTACAGTAGGGCACACTACTAAGTATTTCAAGCAGTTAAAAAGAAGTGTAACAGGTATTCATTGAAAGTCAAAGCTCAAAATGGTTGGTGTCAGCTCTCCAGACCTCACTAACTGTGAGGTTTGCTCTTGAATATATATGCTTTGGCTCCTTCCTCTGTTGGTTATCTACAGCAGAGGTTGTGCCCCTGCAAGCTTGCTCAGCTTCTCAGTTGTTACTCCTGTAAAGCAGCTGTAAAACACAAATAACCACATTTCTTTCTCCAAAGAAAATATCAGGAAACTTACAGGTATTCTGTTTTGAATGTTGGGGAATATGCTGCTATTGTTCAGTAAAGTTAATAACATTCCATGTGTTTGCTAGTAAAACACTACATCCAGCTGCTCACACACTGTGTACAATGTATCCCTTACTTAATGCTTAAAGTATTGTTGGTTTAAATTACAATTATTAGTATTAATTTGCTGACAGCTAGGAATGTCTATCAGTTAACTGTCACTACTGATCCATTTGAAACTTAATTTCATTTTCACTTCTGTGTGGGCTTATTTATGTTTTCATACATTTTCTTGTTTGAAGTTGAAAAAATATGTGGAAAAGCATGACACAAAGAAAACAAGCAAAATGCAGCTGAGAACCGAGCTCAAAGTTGTTGAAGAATTATGTTGCTGATAAACCCAGTTAGTCGGTCTACTATTCATTATTTACTATTGCGTTAGACAAAATTTAGACTTTTGAAATGCATGTATACACCTTAGTCTGGCTTAAGTCAAACTGAACTGGCCTCCTCCTGATCAAGCTAATGTTGGAGGTATAGAAGGATACAGTGATTTATTTATGAATATTTATGAGTAAGATTAATAATTTATGGAAAATTATTATATACAGGGCACCACCTGATATTTGGGACTATATTAAAGGGGAATTCCATGGTTTTTTTCAACATGGACCTCATTTTTAGCAAATTTTATGTTTTCTTAGTCACCCTGAGAATTATGGAGCCAGTCTGAGTCATGCAGAAGTATTTATATCCACTTCCTCCATCCGTAGAACAGGAGTGGTATGGAGTGTCCACATTGTGATTGTAACAAGGTTTAATCTGCCCCAAACACCTTAATTCTACCATGTTTATTATCCGCTTGGACTTACAAACGCCCCGGAAATGCTCCCTATATTTTCTTCCGGGCCGATTTGAACGTAATAAACAATTATGCCACAGCAGGACTGCCAGTCTGTGTTTTACCGTGGCAGATTCGCCAGGCTTTACAGTCCTCCAGCCGATTCGTAAGCTTATTATCATTATTTTATTGTTAAGCCTACAAATTGGCCCAGAAGACAAAAATCACTTCTGAAGCCTTTGTAAGTCAAAGGAGAATGTAAACATGGTAAAATTAAGGCGTTTGGGGCAGATTAAACTTTATTACAAGCGGCATTTGTACTGCCCCCAAGCACTAATGTTCCATGGATGTACGCTGATTTTTGAACAGCTCAAATTGGCTCCAAACTTTTCAAACACAGCTAATAAGATTAGTTTTCTGTGTTTAAACAATCTATTCTAAAACCGATTTAAACCGAAAGTCAATAGCAATCTTTGTTGTTTATGAATTGCAGGCCTAAAAGCAACACACGTGGGTAACCCACATAGAGTGGCTTAAAGCCACTCTGATTCATTTATCAAACATCAGACAGAGAAAATAAACCCCACTTGTCAACCCCCACAGACACGGCCACACCTGGAAACTATGCCCTGTTGTGCACTGACACATGCCATTTGACAGGCTATTCCCATCCGCATTGCAAAGGGAACAGAAAGGCAAAAAGATTACAATAATCTCCACAACACAACAGGCCAATGTCTGTGCACCCAATCTTGGAGGGTTATCTTCCTAAATGAATTTAGAGACCAAAGAGTTCAGAGAATTAAATCAATCCGATGATTGTTCGCCTGGGATAATTAAGAATAAATAATAAATCCTGGGCAAAACTATCATTTTTATTGATGCAACCCTTCCCATAAGTGATATGGGTCTAGTATCTAGATCCTTTTACACTGTTTTAAAATTGGGATGTACTTTTGCTTTGTTAAATCTTTCAGTCTTGGTGAGACATTCATACCTAAATAAGTAATACGTATAATGACTGCAGTTGTGCAGTAATGGAATTCTTCTTGGAAGAACCGCAGATATCGACCAATTTGTAGAATAATCTGAAACTCTTTAGTACATGTTTATTAACCCCGATTACATGATAGACAGAGATATATTTGTGAATGCTGGAGAGAAAGAAATGTATTATCTGCATATAGACTGATTTTATGTTTAATGTTATCAAATTTCATCCCTTTAATAGCGTTTGCCTGCTGCAGTGGTTCAATAAAAAACACAAACGGGGACGGGGGAGAGATCGCTCTCTTCTTCCTGAATACATATATCCTGATAAAGGCTCTTGTTCTGGTTAAGGTATGAGGTTAATTTTTGCTGGAGCTCAATTTAAATATGCATATACAAGCACTAGTGACTACCTGAGAGGTGGTAGCGGTAGTCACTAGTGATAGCAAGTTCTGTAGTTCAAATTAGATTATAATTAAAAATATATATATTTTATATTACTAGTTATGGCCTCAAAAATGTAATATGTTTTTGCTACATATCACTGTCTCAAAAATGTAACTGAGTTACACTAGTTTAAGTTCTTTTCGGCAAAAATAAATATCTAACGAGACTTCTAAACACTAACTTATCAATTTACATTTTACACAATTGTGACACCACAAATACTATATTTTAAACACTATTTTATTCAACTTCAAGTCTTAAGTGTCTATGCATGTTTTCTATCTCATGTTAATGTTTGCTAAATCACATCAAAAGAAGCTGCTGAAAGCATTCATCACAAAGATGGTTGACAAAGATGAAATTTGTAAGGACAGTCGATATTTTCCTCATCCTAAATCTATGATAGTTTGGTTTCAAGCAACAGGAAGTGGACGGTGGATCTTGTTCTATAGTATACTACTGGATTTGCTTCGCTGAGTTAAGTGGGTAGAAAAAACAACTCGAGTTACTGAAATTGTAACGAGTAATATATTGCTGTACATTTTACAAGTAATGCGGTACATTACTCAGTTACTGAAAAAAATTATATATTTCTGCTACTCCTTCATTTTGTAATGCATGACTCCCAATACTGGGTATAAATAGCGAGGTGCAATTCTGGTGAAATGTTGTCTTCATTCAAAAACTAGGAGACCAAGGCACGTTCTGTGACTTCTGTTGGCAAATGATTTTGACTTTAGTTTGACATGATTTCTATTTTATTTCTGACCAGCATGCATGTACTCGTGCCAGAATTCAGTCACTTGGGTGACCCTATGTGACTCATCTCAAGGGTGGTGTCACACTAGAAACTTTCTTAGTCATAAATACAAATATATTAAAGTATTTGTTAGTATTAAA
The DNA here is from genome assembly GCA_028564705.1 of Apricaphanius iberus. NCBI lineage: Eukaryota > Metazoa > Chordata > Actinopteri > Cyprinodontiformes > Aphaniidae > Apricaphanius > Apricaphanius iberus. The sequence goes on along the minus strand of JAPXFQ010000804.1, from coordinate 2,555,968 downwards.
TATTGGTACAAAACCTGTTGTTTGTGCCTTTCCGAAGACTGTATTTGGGTTTGGCTCCACCCCTATTCTGGGGACATTATCTTTGAAACACCTCAAATCCAAGAATATTGGGCTCTAGAGGGCTCTTTTACATTAAAAGTATACAATTAGGTATTTGGAAGTTAAGTTAAAATTCTGAGTTAAAATCTGCCATGCATTTGGCTCAGACAGTGAGAAAAAATGGTAAAACTAATTTTTGTCGGTAAACATGTGAAGGATGATTTTGGAGAAAATATTATTCATTTATTCAATAAAATGATCCAATGTCAACTGACATTTTGTACTGGCTGAAAACACGTGACTATTAAAAGGTTCAACACATTGTCACTTAAATGGTCTGGCTGCTGACTCACTGCTAGAGCTAACTGCTGTCTGAATTGTGCTATGTCCTTGTGTCTCTGCCTTGAGTTTCAGTTGTCTATTTTTTCATAATTGTGGGAAAACAAGTGTAACTAATGTTTAAGAGAAATTGATTATGCGGAGAATCCCATCCTCTTGACCTGTTTACCTTAACTAATCTCACACATGCGGGATAAAGATAGGTTAGTCTCATTCAGTCATTTAATGTGCTGCCAATAAGTGGGTCCATAGCTGTTCAAAGTAGTCCTGTTAGAAAAGCCATTTTGAAATATAAGCTACAGTTTTATTTGAAGCAAATGGCAATTCCAATTTGCAGTTAAAGAAGACATGTTACCCTCCCCTCATATTGCCTGTTTTAGAATGACAAAACTCAAATGTTTTATTTCATGTCCTAAAGGATTGTTATAAAATCAGGTATGTGATTTAGAAATGCTAATGAGGAAGTTTAATTTGTTTATCATTTTATATTTTCAAGATTAGCACGTGTTCTGGCTCTCAAATAGGACATTTTTCCTTTTACATAAATATCTTACAATTGCATTTTAGTTCCTGTTCACTGTCTATAACTAGGGAGAAAACAAAGTTTTTCTCTCATTCTCTAGTAATGAATCAATGAGTGGGCTGTGCATGTAGGGCAGATTGGGTCATCTGTGTAATGATTTAGTGCTTGCTCATCCTCTGTGACCAACCTTTAAATGTCAATTGATGACATTCATATTTTAGCAATTTTTCTAGAATAAGATGCTTACATACATACATACATCGACCTTTCCAAGTCTAACTTTACTGATTTTACAGAATTTATGCAGAAAAGAATCAGAAAACAATGTCTGCAACATACCTGAAAACCAGAACACAGGCAAAAATGAATGTTTTATGAACCCTGTAATTTAAAGATGGTGAAAAACCACAAATAAGAAGGAGCGTATGTGCAAGTCAGTACCATGATGCGTCTTTCTGATCAATGTAAATTTCAGAAAATCTCTGCAGTGAAGGCAGTTCATCCTTGACAGCAGTCGCGGATAGAGCATCGGGAAAGGCGGGACATTTCTCGGTGGCCTTGCCGCTTAACTGGCTTGCCGTCTGACTGCAAATGGTCAAGTTTGGGTGGTGCTTGATTTTTAAATAAACACTACTGGACATTGGCATAACAGACGCAGGGTCTTGTGGGACATATCTCTGGCACTTCCTTTGTCAGTGCCCTCTGTCCCCTGCACTTTTTTTCAGCAGTTTAATCCATTAATATAATGTAGCTTATAATTATAACTTATTTTTTTAACCTGTCTTTAAACATACCTCAAGAGTACACAAGTTAGCAGGCAGCAGTTAATCACAGACAGGTACAGCGCAGCATGTTCAACAAACGATCCAGATCCAGCAAAAAAACTTTTGACGGTTTTCTTCACACAAGCTTTAAGTTGAATTATGTTGTTGCATGCAGATAATGTAGCTAAATGATGACCAGTTAATACATGTCAATGTATCATGTTAAGCTAGTTTTACATCCCTTACTAGTCAGTTCAAAATGGGAATAATCCCAACCATCTTTCATTCATATGCTCACTATTGCTGTCCACATATTTGAAAGAAATATTTACATATAAAAAAAAGACAGCAGTAGGCAGGGCCAAGGGGGGTCTGGTCAGGTGAAAATAGAATATAATCCTATAAGAGAAAATACATTTGGCACAAAGGGTCTTGAGCAAATTATCACAGTAATGTCACTGCTAATCATCCTTATTCTATGGTAAAATTTAGTTTTTCTCCTTTTTATATCTTTATTTTCACAATAGAAAAATCTGAGCCATGGAGGAGATGAGATGGGCATCATCAGAGATGATGAATCAGGTAGGGAGAGAACTACGTGAAATAAAAAGATTAAATGGTGGGAGAATCCAGGCAGGCTGATACTTCAGAATTACTCTCATTCTCACTCCAAAATCCATTTTGTCCTTATTTCAATAGGTAACCCAGGGTCAGTTTGTTATACGTGCTGGCTTTACATTTACCAGTATAGATGTGGATGAACTAAAAGAATACAATTTGAGTATAGGTTATTTCAGCAGAAAATATATATTTTGTTGAGGAAAGAAACCGGAAAAAACTCTGTGTGGGCACATGGGCAGCCTTTGCTTTATCATTTTACAATTTTAAACAAACCTAAATCACTCTAGGCGTTTTGCATTAATTTGGTTGTAGCCTGGAATGGTACCAAATTCCCGGCCTGAATTATTGTCCCAGTCTGACAGCGTAGTATTGTATTTTTTTAAAGATTTGTTTACAGTACAGTGTACAGAGTTATGTTAAGCATCATTACACAGTTAAGTACGTCAGTTGCAATTGGTCAGAATAGTTTCTAAAGATATTGCATACATCTGTAAGGAATTGTGGTTCCTTCATTGAGAATAAACTTGAACTATTATTTAAGTGCTTGCAAGTTGTGTCCTCTGGTCATGACAGTCACTGGACAACTTCAGTCTCTCACTTTTGTTCCCAAGTTTCTGGAAACTGGGATACATACCTCTGGATCTTTGCTGCTTTCTGGGGTACGGCCCAACATCCGTAACTCAGATCAGACACGAAAACATTTTCTCTGCAGAGTAACATGATTTCTCCTTTATATGCACTTACATTTAAAAGCATATGGCCGTAGTCTGAGTGTAGAAACTTTTACCATGGCTGGCGAAGGGAAAAGCACACAAGCTTCTTGGAGAAACTCAGTCCAAGGGACACAAAGACAGCAGACATCTGGTGAATCGCAAACACTAATTAAACAAACCCATTGTTTTACTCTTAAAGCTTGCCGAAACCTTCCCTGACTTACAGATGCTGTGGTGAGAGGGAAAGGAAGCCGATCCCGCATGCAGTAGGACTTGAACCAGCCAGAAGCTACATTCAGTCGCTGCCACACAGTCGATAAGAGGTGAATACCATGCTGGAAAAGAGCCCAAAGGTACTGTATCAGTGAAAGTTGGACCCAATCACTGTGTAGCCAAGCCAGAGAGGATGAAGCCGACGTCCCAGTCAAAGCTTCCTGCGCTACCAGCCAGTGAACAAACGTGAGTCTCCTAGTCCATATTGGCCTATTTTTAGCCTGCTGGTTAATGTCTTTTGAGCCCCCCTCATCATCTGCAAAGAAACCTGGAGAACGTAATCATTCAATAAGGTCTCTCTGGGCAGAGGCCTCTTTAGGCCTGCATTTCATAACCAAAGATTGTTATTGACGGTGTTCAAAATGGAGAGCTGTGTTTGAACCTGCCTTAATGCATCAAAATACTGGAATTGGATTAATTGATCAAATTAGTAAAAACATTTAGCTTTCATTCCAGCATTGCAATATAAGCCTTGGTCCTTTCAGCATCCAGATTCCTATAGAACTTTGACATCAGAATTTATGGTTTCAAATTTTTACATATTTATCCATTCACTGTGTTCTTTATTTTTGCTGTTATTAATTTCTTCTAATTAGTTTGTGTTACTAGTTTGGTTAAATCAAATGTTTGTCTTGTTATTCCTCTTTTGTAAAACAAATTCTTGTATTTTGGAAAATCTGTGTTTCTCATTTATTCCACACACCTGTAGTAATTGCTGTTTAATGAACGTCTAGAGCTCACCTTTCACTTTGTGTTTATTGACTCAGCCTTAACCAGGTAGATATTAAACGAAAACTGAAATATTTGGCTATTAATATAATTATTGTATATCAGGTGGTGCCCTGTATATATAATTTTTTTAAATTAATTATTAATCTAATTTCTAATAAGAAATCATTCATAACCATTCTTAGCCAAATAATTGCATCTGTAGACCCAACATTATGCTGCATATACTAAACTCAGGGCGTGGTTTTATATATGTTAAATGTATAGCGGAGGATTTTTCCGAATTTCAAGAAAATAACTGCCCTCACCAATTTAAAAAACAGAGGAATTAGTGGGGAGCCCGACCTGTGTCTCAGCACATGCCATCATTGGAAAGAATATCTTCTGAGCCCTTTTTCTTATTCTCATACACCTCAAAGACTCTCTTTTGCGACGCACAGCCATTTTCAAATAACCTGGAGAGAAATGTGAGGCAGAATGAATGATGGCATAGAGCTACGGATTAACATGTGAGCATGTGGCACACCCACAGGGTCCCTGGATCCTTTATTTATACCAGCTCAAAGTTCCACTGCAACAAGAATGGAGGTCCACTTCTACTCAGACTCAAGAGTTCCTTTTATTAACAGTCAGCGGATTCCAGCCAGTTTTGTTTCTCCCAAGAGAGTCTGCAGAAAATTTGTTAATCTTTAAAAAGGTGAGGACTTTGTTTTGTGGGAGAGCTCAGCTATCAAGGAGGAAGGAGGGTCCACTCACGATGTTCTGGTGGGGACACCGCCTGCTCGACGTCTCCACTACTGCTGCCGTCCTGCCACTACCAAAAATATCGACAAGCGGTAAGACAATGAGCAGCCCACTCATTCATAATTCTTCGGATGAAGTCGTCCCTTTCCCTCATCTGTTAGTAGGCGGTGGTTCCAGTCTTTCCTCAGCCCGATTGTTTAGAGATTGCACCTGTCCTCGTTGTCCGATCCTCCACTGCTCATATGTTGCTGCATGTATTTGTTCTGGCTCCTGTTACCCAAAATCCTTCCTCTTATCTTAGCGTGTGGTTAGCAGAGTCAGAAAAAGAACACACTGTTGCTTTCCATGAGGGGCTTATATGCACTAGTGTTTGCTACAGTGCACACTCTTAGACTAATTGTGTTCTAGCCAGGCAGGGAGGAGCTGACTGCCAGCTAATACCAATCAGCATCAAAATTGTCCATCAGTCCCAGCCATTTGCCACCACAATCCAAAACAAAACATGCATTAGCAAATATATACCACAATCCAAAACATGCATGACTGATAATTAGGAGGACCAATAGTTTATATGATCAACCCGGAAGAAAAATATCCTCCACCATACCTTTAAGATGTTTTTGAATGCAGATGTTACTTTCAAAGAAGATCTTTTAAGCAACCGAATATATCTGAAAATCCACACTGCGGTATTCCAACTGTACTGTACTTGTTAAAAATGGCAAGCAGTTAATATCTTTGCAGCAACATAGTGAATGTGCAGAAGGTGACTCACTGAAGATCTGAGCGTAGGAAATGGGTCAAAATTAGATCGTTGTAACTATGAATGTTAGTTTGTTGTTGGTGTCAGGTGAGTTGGTTCGTATCTACTTAGATTGGGATGCACAACCACCTCTCTAGTTTAAGGATAAAACCATCCAGAGAGCAGCAGGTGTGTGGAGGAAACTGCCTTGTTAAAGTAACCCCTAAATTCCACTACGTGCTCCGCTCTGCCACACATGCCGCAGCAGTTCACTGCCGGAGGGCGAAACAGCGGCCGGCCCACTGCACCGCTCGGCGGCGGTAGTGGAAATGCTGTTTTTCAATGAAATGGGATTGGTTTGCTGCGGCGTGCGTGGTGGAGCTTATGTAGTGGAATTTAGGGGTTAGAAGTCAGACTAGAATGGAAAAGCTGCTTCAAGAACGCAAAAAAAGCAAAAGCTCAGGATGCCGGATCCTGGTGGCATTTCTCTTAAAATTTGGACAACAATGTTTTAGAGTCTGAATGAGAGTAATTCTAAAATATCTGTGATATCTCTAAAATCCCTGTCCTGATTCCTGCCTCGTGCCTCCCGGCAAATAATTAATTTTTGCTTAGCAAGTTCTAATCCCTCCTTACTTATGAAGACCCTGGATAATGTCCCCTTCTGCTGGCCTCTGGCCTTATGTTTCTAAATTTCTCCTCAGTGGGACAATAACATAGTGCTGCTCTTTATTCTTTTGGGATTAAAGATAAAGCAAACTGAGGAAAGCGAAATTTTAAAATAGAATCACGGTAACAGTGAAATAACTGTGTAAATTAACCTCAGATCCATGTTATGCCATACATAGTTTTATTTCATTGCCACTTATATTATCTTTTCACCTGTGCAGACCCTCCCTAACCCTGCTCTCTCTATTAGGGAAATAAACAATTATTTTAAATATTTGAAAAGCAATAGTGAACACAAGTTCTGCACGGAAAGAATGAGGACTCGGGTTATTCCTAGCATGAACTTTACAGGATGTAAAATACCACAAATTAGTATTAATTAGCTTATCATCACATATCGGCATATGCATGCAACAGCATTACTCGACCTTTAGCTTGTTTGAAACCATCATGTTTTGGGCATGCTTTTAATCAGAGTCTATGTGAAGATGGTGGAGCTAAATACAGAAGAAGAAAACATTTCAGAGGCTGTAAAGCACATGAGACTGGCTCCACTTTTAGCAGTACAGTTATCCATTGTACAGCCATAGCTACCTTTAGATGGTATGGATCAAAACAGATTAATTTGTCAGAAGGGCCTGGTCAAAGTCCAAACCTACAACCAATTAGGAATCACTGGTAAAAACAAAGGCAAGTTTCTAAATGTCTATACCTGTCAGAGACATGACCCTACAGACTTGCTGTGGTAGTTACAGAAAATGTTGAATGGAATAAGTAAAGATTCTGGGATTAAATACAAATGCAAAACACACTTGTTAGATTTATATATGTGAAATGTTTTAAAACTGTCTCATTTGAACAAATATGTCTTTTGTTTTGATTTATGGCATAATATAAGAATTAATTATTGTGCATTATATAGGAATGCATGCAAAGCAATGGTTATTATTATTATTATTATTATTATTATTATTATTATTATTATTATTATTATTGTTATTATTATTATTATTATTATTATTATTATTATTATTATTAATTAATTACATGTCAAAGATGTGGAGGCCAATCCAGGGTGAAGTTGTCTGTGATTCAAGGTCTACTGTTGTTTCGATTATCATAATTTATCTACTTTGTGTTGCCCTGAGCTCTTTGAGGTAGAGAAGATGAATAGCTGGGGTTTCAAAGCACAGTATAAATACTGAGCATCCCATTTCTTACGAGGGCACTTGGCTGGCACCAGGAGTAGCAGAAATTGTCATCCTATTGTAAGAATTTAAACCAGAGTTGTTTGAGATTTTATCAGTATTTGCACTGCTGGCTGCAGCCAGACTAACTGCAGTTTGTCTGGCTGCAGTTATTAATAAAAAAACATGCTGAGTTTGGAAATTTATAAAAATTTTCCCTTTATTTTGCATGTTTTCATATGTCTTGTTTATTGATTCAAATCATCCCTGTGACCTTCAGGCTCTGGATGCTGGTGATTAGTTATGTGATTTGTGATGGAACAGCAAATTGTAACAACTCATCATCGTGATCTCAAGGCTGATGCAGCCTAAAGCATCTGCGGGCTGCAGATGTAATAATTCATGACATGACTGCAGTTTGTTTTTGCGACATATATCTCTGAGAGCTGTCTGGAGACCTCAGCATTTAATAGGTTTCCATTTAACCTCACCATGGCTGTCTGGACTCTAGTTATGGGCAGCATCGAGTTTATGCCTTAAATCTTTTCAAAGGTTTTTCTGATGTATGATTGATCAAACTGTTACGAAGCATGAAGCACAACAGCCTGATTGGGCTCTAATGTAGCTCTGATGGAGCTTTATCAAAGGGTGCCAGGACTGCTGCTGAGTTTTCCAATTGAGTTTAAAAATTTTTTCCAGTAGACATGGGAACAGCACTGATGTGTGAGACAGAAAAATAATACTAAAGCTCCCCCAATGAGCTGCCAATTGTTAATGCTAAGTGTGTGCTTGTAAAAACTGGCTTGCAGAGGGAGAGGAACAGAAAAAAAGTGGTGTAAGCATGCCTTTGTTGCAGCGATAAGACAAGGCAAATGTGGATGCCCCACTTTGTTTCAGTCTCTACAAATAATATAAAGAAATCAAAAAAAGACAGTGTCCAAAGGTAGTGTGAGCACAATGGACATACTGCCAGACCAGAAGCTTTCCTCTACCTAGTGGCACTGAGGGGAATTTCATTTGACAGATTTAAAGGTGAAAACGCGGCAGTGACATCAAGAATGCATGGGAACAATATAGCCCTCACCTGAGATCTGTATGAAATGCACTGCATAGGAGAGGGACAAAACTACAACTAAAATCCAGCTCCTGGTTGACTCATCAAGCTGAGTTTGGTTTCTGTAGCTTGCAGTCATACACCTTTAATGATTACATACCTTTTGATTTATGGTAGTGGGCTTCCAGTCCATTTTCACTCCCATCACCTGCCGTACTACAACCCCCACCTCTCTTTGTGAATTCTCCATCTCTCTCCACTGTTTCTTACATTTGCTGGGGTTTTTGTGTGAGCTGTGCGCATCGCAGAGCTCAGCTTAACTCAACCAGCCACTCGTCTTAATCGGCTTGCAGGGCTTGAGAGCTAACGCGCTTACAGCAAAGCTGGGCAGTGGTCAGCAACAAACATCTGCCTGTTAAAAAATACAGTTTTACCCTGATTACAATTACTACTGCTTTGACATGTTTCTTTGTATGATATCTAAAGGCGTACTCTTATTATTCTATCATCACAGAGAAGAAAAAAGGAAAGTGATTTATATTCGTCCTTTACCTCAAGGTTATATTGCTTTGTATTGATTCATGGCATAAAAATGCTTTTTGGTTCTAATGTGACCAAATGTGAAAACGTTCAAAGGGTATGACTATATTTGCCATGTATATTAGCTGGTGCAGAACAATGTGCAAGACCTAAACGGAGAACATGATCTCTTTTCTCTCAATTTAATCTTTAATATCCAATTTCTGAAATGTGCACTTACTGATAGAAGCTATTTTTCCACTTCGGCAAAAACCCCAAGCATGGAAAATATCTGCTGTTGTCCACACCTAATTGGTTTGTATTATATCTGCTATGCTTCATTCGCTTGTATCATCTGCAGTGATTTAGATCCCCTCATGTCTGAGCGGGTAAAACCGGCTGGAAACCCACAGCAAAAGAGAAACATAACGCCAGAGCTTTTTAATCCACCCACGATCCTCTGCAACACTTCAATCTGCATATGGTGTGGGAGGCAATTGTCTGAACTCACTCATTTGATATGGAGAGTACATACACAACTAACACTCATGCCCACCAATCATTAAAAAAAAACCTATCATGACTTTAATAAAAGCCTGTAAAAAATTTGTTTTGACAGCAGAAACCTCTATTGTTTGCTGCAGGTAGATTTACATTTAAATGTTTGGTGTTAAACAGAAAATGGAAAATACTAAGTTGGATGGGTTCAAGGATAATATTTGATTAGCTTATCTGAGCAAGGACGACTCGTTGGCACACAGATGTCAGAGGAGTCTTCAGTTGTTAGTGCTGCCTTAAGTCTTGTGCCAGCCTAATTGTATTTCCAGCTTTGAATGTGGATTTATACGTCTTTCCTGAACTTTTTTTTATTTAATTAGACAAGAACGAGAAAGAAATACAAGTTTCTTTTGACCTGGCTTCAAAATGATTAATTTTTTACTGGCTTGATACTCATGCTCAGCATGGTTTTCTTGATTAAGATTAGATATCAGTCTACATACATACATATATATATTGCACTAATCTTTTATTAATTTATGTGTCGAATGTATTAAACTGGCTTTGAAATGTAAGAACCTTAACAGCAGCTTGTTTTATCTTTTTCATTATTATGGGATAATTCTCCTGAAACTAAGCTGGCATCAGCCAGATCTATGTGTAGCCCTGCCCAGTGTCGAGCCTACACATTTCGATCTGGAATCTCGCCAGCAGAAACCGTCTGAAAGAGGGAGGGCCAGCTGGTAGAATACTTTGAGCTGATTGGTGGACGCGTAAGGTAGCGCCCGCCTGGCACCGGCTTCTACATGAGTGTCGCAGCCATATTTGTTTCACTTTTCACAAAGTGCTTCCCTTGACTCCCTTTTTAACGAAGAAATAGTATCCAATTCTTCTACAACCGATTCAATAGCTGCTTCTACGCAAGCGTCAACCGGCGCGGCCATGTTTGTTTGTCTTAGCTGGGCAGTTGATACAATCGTCACGACTGAACTCCCGGACCAAAGCAAAATACTGACAAATGATTGGCCCGGTCAAAAATGTGTCGGAGGTCGGACGGTTTTGATTGGAGCGGTACAAGCTGCACTCCCCTGAGTTTGGAAAATTCCAAATCTCACGAGAATACATCTTGCCGAGCAAGATTATGCTAGAACAAAGCAAATCCTAATTTATGCCATCTAGCTGATTTAAGGTGAAATTAAAGAACTTTGAGGTGGCCATATGTCTTCATTATTCCAACCCTTTTTGGTCAATGTGTTAGTACCACCATCAGCAAAACAGACCCTTAACATGATCTAATCACAACCATGCTTGACGTTGGTGAAGTTTTCTTAAGTTTGAAAGCTTCACTTTGACTCTTTGTAATATACTTCTTCTAACCAAACAACTGGATGTCCCAGCAGGGAAGAGATCCTAAAACACATCAAAAGTGGAAACAGTAAGTTCATTATCAAACTTCTAAACTTGCCTTGATCTAAATCGCATTGTGAATTTATAGACAATCCTGAATGTATAGACTACACTGAAGACTCAGATAGAACCCTAATTAATTTAAACGTCTCCTACACATGAAACTCAAAACTTTAAAAAGTTAATGTATTTCAGTTTTCAACATAAAGGGAACATATGAAGATTCAACTTTATTAGCCCTTAAAGACACACTCCATAACTTTGCAGAAATTTCCCCTCTGTTGCCCTCTCATGTCTTGCAGCATAATGTCACTTTAAAAAAACTAAATACGGAGTGCATATGAATGAATGTACTGACGGTTTTACAAACTCTCCAGCTAAAACAACAAAGCATCAAACTAACCGCATGTCAGTTGATAAACCATCAAAAAGTGGAGGAAAGCAGAGACCGCTTTAGTAAGTAGTGCACGCTCCGCATCAGGGGGATACAATTTCTCATAGGGATAACCATCTTGGCACAACACAGCACTGTATCACATTTTCATGAACAAATAATGAGAAGATCTACAGAGCTGCTTCCGCTAATGAGTTAGCACTAATTTAAGTCAGAGAACACCACTTTAACTGAATAATGTGCACTTTAACACAGCTGTAACTCACTACGAATTCTAATAAAAATATAAGGTGAACCAACATGCCTTAACATACATAAATAGACAAATAATTTTAGACTCTTAGCATCGCCACATGTTGGCTGGCTATTAGCAAGACTGAGCGGACAGCCAAAGTGGATGTAGAAATCTCTATGGAGCGCATCTGAAGAAGTGTACTGGTCGTTTAACAAGCTCGCCAGTTGAAACAACATCAAACAGCGTGTCATTTGGTAAACAATCAAACTGTTTTCCCGCGGCTGAATCACATCATCACACCCAAATAACACTGGAGCAAGAATTTATTACTTACCAATCCTGCAGCAAAATGGCAAAGTCTGTATCCATCCTTCTGTATTGCTAACATCTCACTCAAATTGGCTGATAACACAAAACTGAAAAGTTGTAAGTCTGGGTTCTAGAAGCTAATTCTACTTTGAGCTAAACTGAGCAACACTTTGACAGAAAAGATGTTTCACAGCAGTGAGGGGAAGGAAATACTCTCTGACCTGTCTTTTCCCATCTTGCTGCTCCGTTGACATAACACTACAACTTTCCTTACCCCCGACATTCTGAGTGCAGAACAGCGCCCCGGAATAAATCATCATAACGAGCCTTCTCCAGTGAAGAAGCTCTGGCAGCTGCTCTCGCAGCCCAGTTTCTTTTCCTTGCTTATGTGATAGCGTCTTCTTTAGGGATGAGAGGCTGGGTCAGCTTAGCGTAAAGCTCTGGGTGCATTTGTTTGCCCTCTATGAATCAGAGGTTATTATGCTTTCTTCAGTGGTGAAGCTCTGGCAGCTTTCAGCATGGGAACAGTTCCTTTTCCTTGTTTGTTCTGATAAACTTCTTCTTTGGTTTTTTTGGTGGAAACTTTGGCTCAAGTTTCAAAACCGCGGGTTTGTTTATATCATTAAGTAGTACTGCTGTAAAAGTACAGCACTACAACCGGAGAAGTGGTCCTCTGGTGAAAAGTTCTATAGTGCGGTAAACGGCAGCACGATCTTCCCCATGTAGCGACAACTTTGAAAACAAACATAAAAAATGATGTTGTTACACTTACATTTGATGAAAACACATATGTTTATGGTGTAAAAGGTCATTACATCCAGTGTGTTGTGCATTTGGAGCCTGTAGGAATGGAGAAAGGCCTAAACTATTATCCCCAGGTGTTGAAGAGATATTTTTGTGTAGCCTGCTGTTTTGGTCATCTTTGTATGCCCTTTAGTTTTCACTATTATCTATTACGCTTTTTGAACTATTACATCACAGTACTTGCACTGGGACTTTTAAACAAGGTCATAGACTTCTGATTAAAAATTGAGTGAATCTGCCATCTTTATTTCTCGCTGTAAGTTTGTATTTCTAGTTTAGGAATGCCGAAGGCAGAGTGGAACAGTTAATATGTTTGGTTGGTGGAAAGATATTAAAACCCACGCAATTCTTTAGACCACCCCTCAGCACCAGAACCTCTGCTGGTACTGGTGAAGTTGTATTTTTCATGATTGTTTACCTGCATCTTTTGAGAAAGTATTTTTTGTTTGCAGTGATGCCAGTAACACATTACTTAGCAGTGTGTTACTCCTAATATGACCTGCTGTCTTTTTCTTTCGTAATCCGAAACAGCTGATTATCTCCTTTACGGTCGCCATGTTTGTTTTGACCTGAGTCCGTTCTGAGTTCTGTACTCTGTAACTGCCCCCTAGTGGAACTCTTCAGTAGTACGTGCAGTGAGCAAGCAAGTATGTCCCCAAGACGCAGCTTGTTATTTCATAGTTGCTGGTGTAAATTGGAGGTTAAAAAGCAAGTATATCTCTGGCCTTACTGTTGAAATATCCTCCCAATAAAGTGAGTATTGGCAAAACAGTCTATTGTTTTTAAGTTGAGGCAGTGGGAAGTGCAAATGGCAGCTGCTGAAAGTAACTAATAAAGTGACGTGTAATCTAACTTAGTTACTTTAAAATAAAGTAACCAGTAAAGATACTAAGTTACTTTTGAAAGGAGTAATCAGTAGTCAGTAATCATATTAGTTTTTCAAATTAACTGTGGCAACACTCATTGTTTGTGGAAAGGACTAGAGTTTCAGTAACCTCCGCCAGTGTAAATAAGGATTTGCTGAAAAACTAATTGAGAAGTCAGTTCCTTCTGACTATGGAAATGACAGACACAGCAAAGAAGTAAACTACAAACAACACTAAAATGACAACAAACTTCATTCTAGACATTCATTTATTTCCTCTTAGCCATTGCTTTGATAGCTTTACCATCGGACATTATGCTTATGTTAGCACCATGTGCTTGGTATTTTAGCTCTCTGATGACATAACAGTACTATCATAAAAACAGTATTGGATTATTTTTCTGTTTTTAGTCTTGGAGAAGGCATAATCCTCACACATTCAATGACGCTAGCTTGATGCTAGCATTAGCTCTCTTTATAATTTAAGAAAAGCTTCTTTTATACCTTCTAAATTACACAGTATTGTTGTGGGAGTGATGGTGTTTCAGATGCTTTGCTAAACATAGTACATTACTATATTTTTTAAGAGCTTTTGGGCCGTTAAACAGTCGTCTTATGGTTAGTGGGTATGTTAGGTAAGAATTTGTGGCTGGATGGAAAACTCTTCTGACAAAGTTCTTCATGAATAAAATTTGATTACATTCTGCATCCTGGAGGGGGCAGAACCCCCAACTGGATTTAAAGAGACCAAAATACCAAATACCACCAGTATATCTGACTATCTAGTCTGCTCATAATAGGGGTGGAAGAGGAGCCTGTAGAGATGCAGTAATGAGAAATTCTAACCTAAGAATTGCCGTTCCACTTCATATAGACCATAACTAAAGGATTTGGACGTAAAAAAGAAGAATTTAAAAGCATATGTCCACTTTAAAGGGGGAAACTAAGAATCATTACATGCAAAGTAAGATATTTCAAGCCTGGGTGATTATTGTTTACACCATATGAAAACCCTGATTTCATAATCTCAGAAAATTATAGTAAAATATAATAGAACAATCCTTTACATAAAGGCAACAACAAGGTCAGCCTTCTATCACCTGAAGAACATTTCTAGGATTAAAGGACTAATGTCACAACAGGACCTTGAAAAACCTTCCATGCGTTCATCTTTAGTCGGATTGATTACTGCAACAGCGTCCTCACAGGTCTACCTAAAATGTCAATCAGACAGGTGCAGCTGATCCATAATGCTGCTGCCTGTGTTCTCACTAGAACCAGGAAAGTACAACACATCACCCCAGTTCTTAAGTCCTTACACTGTCTCCCTGTAGCTCAGAGAATAGACTTTGAAATACTCCTACTTGTTTATTAATCACTAAACTGTTTAGCACCAAATTATGTTGGAGATCTGTTTTCACTATACCAACCCAGCAGACCACTCAGGTCCTCCAACTCTAGCTTACTAAACATTCCTAGAATTAGAACTAAACAGGGAGAAAAAGCTTTCAGCTACTATGCTCCACAAATATGGAACGAACTTCCAGAAGAATGCAAAAATGCTGAATCGTTAGGCTCTCTTTAAGCAAAGATTAAAACTTTACTATTCAGATCTGCCTTTGAGTCCTAAGTTGCGTTTTTTGATCACTCTTTGATTTTCATGTTGTTGTTTTTTTATCTGATTGTGTTTTATCTGTTTTTAATCTACATTATTTTGCATAAATTTGCAATTTGCATTTTTAAATTATTTTTTTAGTGATGGTCTGTTTTAATTTTCATATTGTGTGTGTGTGTGTATGGCTGATGGGTTGGGTTGGGAGGGGATGTAGTTGAGATGATGATTTTTGATTTTTGAAGGGGGGGTTGTGGGGTCATCTTAAATCTGTAAATCACTTCGAGAAACTGTGAGTGAAAAGCGCTTTATAAATAAAGTTTGAGTTGAGACAGACAGACAGACAGACAGACAGACAGATAGACAGACAGACAGACAGACAGACAGATAGATAGATAGATACACAGTCATGGCCAAACGTTTTGAGAATGACACAAATATTAGTTTTCACTAAGTTTGCTGCTAAACTGCTTTTAAATCTTTGTTTCAGTTTCCTATATGCCTCTCGTACACGTACTTTTTATTTACTCCTGACAGCTTCAAATTGAAACTGTGATCACATTTTCCACACCGCTCCTCAGTCACACTCGGTTTTAGAGCTGGTCAGCTTTGCACTGCAGGGGGGAAGAGAGTTTTTCTTCTCTTGTCTCTCTTTGTGCCCTTCCCTCCTGATATCTCTCATTTTTTTCCTTCTGGCTTAGTAGCACATCCTCAGGGGAGCCATCAATAGCTGACCCTGACATT
The DNA here is from genome assembly GCA_028564705.1 of Apricaphanius iberus. Classification (NCBI taxonomy): domain Eukaryota; kingdom Metazoa; phylum Chordata; class Actinopteri; order Cyprinodontiformes; family Aphaniidae; genus Apricaphanius; species Apricaphanius iberus. The sequence continues at coordinate 2,540,184 of JAPXFQ010000804.1, read as the reverse complement.
GTTTTATTTTCCACGAGTCCTCGAGCCTCCCTCTGTCTCTCAGTGGACTGGGTAGTCCATTAGTTAAGACTGAAGACCCGACAGACAGATGACTTGAGATTGGATTAGCAGAACAGAGGAGATAAGAGGTGGATTAATCACAGAGTGTGTTTCTCTCTGTGGCAGCTATAGACAGTTCTGTCATTACCGTCTGATGAGAAGGGAGCAAAGACCTATGTCTGCTGAGCAAATATCCGCTGTTTGTCTGAAAAATATCACACTTCTGTTGTTCAGTTGCAGACTCAACCAAAGACAGCCTTTAGTAAGTGAGAGTATCACTGGCAAATTACCACGTATTTCAACTGCACAACCAACTCTAGTGTTAAGCATAAGAATAAATGAAATATATGGACTCAAATGTCGGTCAGACTACAAACACACTTAAATGCACTTTTTACTGCACTATCAACTTAAACCAACTCTCCCCCAAAATATAATCAGAAAAAAAAAATCAGTACCTCCTATTTTCTTGTTTACTCACAGCTTAGTTCACAACAGATTGCCTCAGTGCAGTCCAACAGACACACAATCACCACCAAAATGTCACCTGTGGTTGTGTCCTTGTTCGTGAATAGAAAGCAGAACAGTCTCCCCCTCTAAGCCTGGAGCCAAAGAGTGTCTCTGGCAGACCTGCACTTAGCTGCTGTGTCTGGCTTCGTGCCCAGCCTCGGTTGGCTTTGGTAAGGAGAGAGCTTATCCAGAACCTGGATGGACCTTACATTGCCTGTTAGTGGCTCTTGTGGCACAGATGTAAGCCAGCAGGTGTGGAAACAGATAAGAACCCAAGATCAGGTCCAAAGCTAATTTCCCGCACACACACTCTACAAGACATTCCTCCCATGTGACCTTATTTCTTTGAGCAAGAACCCTACCAGGATTTTAATAAGTGGGCTCTTATACGAGCAACAGCATAAAAAGTGGAAGATTATTGGATATCGAACTGTATTCAGAGCTGAAACGAGATAGACATGTATTCTATAGAAAAATACATAACCTTTTTTATCACTCATTTTAGATAAGACAAAACCTTCCCCGCTTTAATTCAGTTAGGGTTATCAAAATTATCTCTATTTCTCATACAGTAATGCTTTTATTGAGGGACATCCTTTTCATGAGGATGTACAACATTTTCACTAGCTTTCATATATTTTCTCACTTTTGGTTTTATTATATTTTAAGCTGTATGAACCAGGATAAATTTATTTTTTCCTCAGTCTTCTACCAGTACTTTGAAAGAGGTTTTATTCTTCTGGACAGAACTGGTGTGGGGACATTAACTCTTCAGATCACCCATTGCAGAGGTGGCTAGAAACATTTACTCAGTTACATTTACCGGGGTAACTTTTCAGAAAGAAATGTTAACTTTTGGAGTAGTTTTACTAGAGCGTACTTTCTACTTTTACTAGAGTAAAATGTCTGGCTACTCTACCCATAGTGAGTAACTTTACGGAATGAAAGTGAATGCTTCTTTTACTCAAAAATGCATTAGACTCACACAGTTTATGTTGAAGGGAGACCTCTTTTTGCTTAGGCTGTTGTACCATTTTTGAGGTCAAGTGGGGATAAACCTTACCCTGCCTATACATTACCTACTCTTAGTATCGGTTTCAAGATTTACTTAGAAAAAAGTTGATTTGGAAAAATTTTTGTTTTTGTCAAATTTGTTATTTTACAATTGTATCATGTAATTCTATTTGTTTGAAGTCTTTAGAATGTGCACATTATATTTCTGTCTAGTTACATAATTTTCAGTTGTTAAATCTTATGCTATAATCCTAGAACAAATACTCAAGTACTCAATGCTTGAGTACCTTTTTTTTACAAAATACTTTTTTATACTTGAGAACTTTTTTGAATGACTGCTTTTCACTTTTACTTGAGTAAAAATATGTTCAGGTAGTGCTACTTTTACTTGAGTGAATGTTTTGGTTACTTTACCCACCTCTGCCCATTTCTGTGGTATTGTGGTGCTAGTTCGATATTCCCGATAAAGGGAATTCACCCAATAACAGTCACATTAATGCAATGATACCCAGATCGGCAGGCAGCTTGGGGTTTAGTGCCTTTTTTTTTTTGCAAAAGAACTCCTCTATCCACTGAGCCACAGTGAACAACATCTTTACCTAATCCATTCAACTGAGTTGAGCAAATGTCAGCAGCAGCTTTGGTTAAGCTTAGTTTGGTGGTAATGCGACATGATAATGCTCTATTTTGACAACAGTGGTTGACAAGGTGACAACCTCAGTGATGATTAAATAATGACTACAGACAATTTGAAAAATATACATGGGATTTAATCAATGCTGCATTCATTTTATCCAGTTGTTTGAGTGAAAGAATGGAGAGTTGAGTGGAAAATTATTGTTGTATATTAGTTACCTATACTTTGATCAGTTGTACTCCCTCAGATTTCCTGCCTTGCTTCCTGTTAAAGCTATTGTGGTGTTTGAGGCCACAGGATGTGTGAACAGACTGTCAAACTTTGAGAAAAACTACAGTTATGAAATTTTTGCCTCATTAGTAAAAGTGGGGTAAACAAGTATTTGATAGACTGCTGATTTTGAAGTTTTCCCACTTACAAAACATGTAGAGGTCTATAATTTGTATATAAGGTACCCTTCAATGGTGAGGGACAGAATCTAAAAGAAACTCATAGTGGATGATTTTTAAATAATTAATTTTCCTTTTATTTTATGACATAAGTATTTGATACATCAGGCAGATATAACTAAATATTTGGTACAGAAACCTTTGTTTGCAATTACAGAGATTAGACGTTTTCTGTAGTTCTTCACCAGGTTTGCACACACTGCAGCAGGGATTTTGGCCCACTCCTCCATACAGAACTTCTCCAGAGCATTCAGGTTTTGAGGCTGTCGCTGGGCAACGCAGATTTTCAGCTCTTTGCGAAGATTTTCTAATGGATTCAGGTCTGAAGATCGGTTAGGCCGCTCCAGGACGTTGCGATACTTCCTACGGAGCCACTCCTTAGTTGCCCTGACTGTGTGTTTTGGGTCGTTGTCATGCTGAAAGACCCAGCCACGACCAATCTTCAATGCTCTTACTTAGGGAAGGAGATTGTTGGCCAAGATCTCACAATGCATGGCCCCCATCCATCCTTCCCTCAATACGTTGCAGTCATCCCATCCCCTTTGCAGAAAAGCATCCCCAAAGAATGATGTTTCCATCTCCATGCTTTACAGTTGGGATGGTGTTCTTAGGGTTGTACTCATCCTTCGTTCTTTAGACCAAAAAACTCCACTTTTGTCTCATCAGACCAGATTACCTTCTCCCATTCATCCTCTGGATCATCCAGATGGTTATTGGAAAACTTCAGACGGGCCTTGACATGCACTGGCTTGAGCAGGGGGACCTTGTATGCACTGCAGGATTCTAATCCATGATGACAGAGTGTGTTAATGATGGTTTTCTTTCAGACTGAGGTCCCAGCTCTATTTAGGTCATTGACCAGGTCCTGCCGTGTAGTTCTAGGCTCATCCCTCACTTTCCTCATGATCGTTGATCCAAGGGAGACCTTCGTCTTGAACGTCCCTTCTTTTCTAATCATTGCACCAACAGTTGTTGCCTTCTCACCAAGCTGCTTGCCTATTATCCTGTAGCCAATTCCATCATTTTGCAGCTCTACAATTTTATCCGTGATGTTCTTGTACAGCTCTCTGGTCTTGGCTATTGTGGAGAGGTTGGAGTTTGTTTGAGTGTAGGGATAGGTGTCTTTTTATACAGGTAACAAGTTCAAACAGGTGAAGTTAATACAGGTAATGAGTGGAGAACAGGAGGGTTTCTTAAAGAATAAATAACATGTTTGTGGGAGTCTAAATTCTTATAGGCGATCAAGTACTTATGTCATGCAATAAAATGAAAATTAACTATATAAAAATCCACTGTGATTTTTTGCATTTTTGTTTTAGTTTCTGTCCCTCACAGTTGAGTACCTTTGATGCAAATTACAGACCTCTACATGCTTTGTAAGTGGGTAAACTTAAAAAAATAAGCAGTGTATCAAATAGTTGTTCTCCCCACTCTACATTAATCACATTTTTGAAACAACAAGGAAAGTTTAATATAACACACATTAGCAGAAAATCTATATAGCTCAAAAATTCTTAAAGAGGAGAAAAGATGTTATTGACTTGAGCTTTGTTTTCATACCTGGAGAGTTAAAGGAGTCAGCGGGAAATGGTTCAAACACAACAGCAGCATATCTCCTAGATTTGCATTTAAAGGAAGCTAGGCATCTCAATTTCACAGAGAAAAAAGCAGAAGTCAACAGACCAAATGTAGAGAAGCTGAACTAAACCCTGCATGTAGGAAATACCACATCTATGAGCAACATCTAATTTATATTCAGAGCTTCTTCTTCCAACTCTAGCCTTTAATATTCAATCTCTAGAGGCGGCCAGATATGGACCACCCCACTCGAGTCCCTTTTAGCTTAATGTCAAGCTTGTTGTTTTAATAAAAGCAGCAGCTTATGTTGCCTCATTTTATATATTCTAAAAATAAAACAAGCCACTTTGAAGCTGATAAGTCAAAATTATACATACCCATGCAAAGTGTGTGCTTTAGTAAGATCCTGAAATTAAAGCTTTTGCAAACAAACAAACAAACAAACAAACAAAAACGTGGATAACATTGAATCCTAGAACAAGATGATGCTTCCATCCTTCTTATCTAGACCTACTTGTCCTTGAAGGGTCACCAGTCCACCCCAGTGCGACAGACAGACAGACACACACACATACACACACACACACAAGGTAGTGAGGACCTTCATTAACATTGTCTAACCCTGAAACTTTTCCTACCCTAATCACTACTGAGCTCTTCCTAAACCTAACCATTCCTAAAACTTCACTCACACGATACCTTTAAAACCAACCAGGAGAGCTGTGTAACATTGTCCAAAAGTGAGGACCAGACGAAATGTCCTCACTTTGTATTAAACAGTACTCATTTTATAGGTGAAAAACCTGAACTTGGGAGCAAAGGTCCTCAGTTTGAAAGCGAGACAGGAGCACACATAAACATTTACCTAAGGGGAAATTTAGGGTACCCAGTTCACCAAGCAGTTTCTAGACTTTGAGAGGACGCCAGGATACCTGGAGGGAGCCAATACATGCTCAGGGAGAAATATCAAACTCCATGCAGAAGCTTCCAGACTAGGATTCCAATCTAGGACATTTCTCGATGCAAGGTGCTACTAACTACTCCAATAATATTCCTGAGCAAAATCTCAAGAAAATGATACAAAGGAAACAAAGCAAAAGGTGAATGTGAAGGAGTTTTTGGAACAGCAAAATAAACTCACTTGACAACAAACTGACTAGACTGGAAAACACAAGGACCTGGCAAAGGTTGAAGGAAACTACCTGCTAATCACTGCTTAGGAGGTGATCAGTGCAGTTGGGAGTTCATATTTTCTTTATCGGAGATAGACATAAATAAACATTAGTGAGTACAAGAGAAAATGCAACAAAGACACAGAAAAAAACAGAACAAAGAATATAATGAAACATTTGAAAATTTTAAATCAAAGAATAAATCAAATATGGAATACCAAAAGTGACAAACGGAAATCCGTTTCAACAAATCTATTTAACGTTGCATTTTACTCAAGCTCCTGTGTTCCTGCAGGTGCTTCATGTTGCGTCGTCCTTTTTCTGTTGCCACCGCTCACTTCATTTCTGCCATCCTCAGCTTCATCCAGGCATGCATCTGTGACCGATTTTCACCTGCAGCTTCATTTGCTGCCTCAGCTCATTCAGGGCTTAAAGCTTTTTTTTGATGAATGATCTCAGAGGTTGCTTGCTGGCCTTCAGCTGTATGTTCTCTCACTTCATTCATGTGCACTCACGTTTGCTTTTTGTCATACTAACAGATTATCAACTTAGGGACTGCTGCCGTTTTGACACTCCAAAGTTTTTCATTAACCTTATTCTCTCCTACATCTGCACACACACCTCAAACCGTTTGATTTACGATTAAAGATTAATTTAACTTTATGACTGTGTTATAAATAACTGCTGGGATTTAATTAGCTAACCTTGCAGGGGACTTAGTCCCATGTAGTGCTGAATTAATTAATGAAGTCAGATACAGCTTTGGTTGGAGTTGTATGCTAGGAGCAGTAGTCTCACGCACACACTCACACACTCACACACACACACACACACCCCAACACGCACACACACACACACACACACACACCCTTTTTATTTTAGCTGGCTCTAATCAATTATTTAACATTTCATTGAAGATGCCTGCTTGGCTTTGGATCTGTCATGCTGGGCCCTCAGTTACTATGTTTGCTGCACAGACCTTTGCGCCTATGCAGAAGAAAGTTAAATGCAATGTTTGTATGTCTGTGAGTTTAATGAGAGATCTGTCATATCCGTCTCTTGGTTGCTCTCCCTGGGTGCTGAAACATCCCATCAGTCCCTGACGTTGACAGGAAACTGCGAGGGTTATTCATGTGACGCAGTGATGTGTGCAGAGATATTTCACATCCCTTTCAGAAGGCACTGACCCTCGACACAAAAAGTCAGGGACTGTGTGTCAAGTAGAGCGCTGGCTTCACATCACATGAGGACCAACGCTGACCCAGAAATACTCAGAGTTTTGTTTCATGACGTTTGTATTTATTGCTATAGTAGAGGTCAGACATCATCCATAGAGATTAGCTAATTTCTTGTTTCCTTGCTTTACATCCCTAAATGTTTGTCAGAGTCTAAAAAAGTGATGGAAGACTAAAGAGAGCCCACCTCAACAGCTAAAGCCTAAGCAACTTTTAAATACAATCCAGAGTTGAAATAAATGATTTTTTTCCCCCCCAGGATGCAATGGTGGCCTTTTATAATGCGTGCAAATTGTTTTTTTGGAAATCTGCTCAACATCTGGTCAAAGTTTGACAAGCATTTCTAGATTTTTATTCGAATCGAATCTAGCATGACTATCAGGTAGTTTTTGTTATTAGGCTTGTCATTTTAGTTGGAAGTAGATCTTTAGAAATAAATCAGAATTATCTGTCCAACATTAAGCATTTCAAGTAATAGAGAAAAATAGAGCCTTTTTAAAAACACCTTGCTTGTCAATTATCACTTTTTAAACTATGCTAAAACAGACTCCAGATATCAAAAACGTTGTTCAGAAAGCAGATGCTTTGTCTTCATAATCTACATATACATCTATGACCTCAGTATACATATGGAAACCTGCACCAGGGTAAAAATATTACTGATCATTTATTTTCTAATGCTCTGTTATGGCTTCAGTCATTTTTTACAATTACAGAAGAGATTGGATAAGCTCATCAGGAAGGCTAGCTCTGTTCTGAGATGCACCCTGGATCCATTGCAGGTGGTGGGAGACAGAAGGACTCTATAACATCTGTGATGGACAGAGTCTCCCACCCCATGCATGGAAATGTTGTTGAACTGCAGAGCTCCTTCAGTGACAGACTGCTGCATCCTGGATGCATGAAGGAGCGTTTCCGCAGGTCCTTCCTCCCTGCAGCTGTTAGACTGCAAAATCAAAACTGCTCCCAACAAACATAGATGTTTACATCTGCGCTGTATATTGCACTAATCAACCTAACAACACCATTACGGTTATAACTCGCACATTATTTTTTCAGACTATATATTCTAATTTATTGGAAGTTATAAAATTACTTTTTAATGAACAGTTCAATGCACAATCCGTACTTTTCAAACTTTCAAAATATTTTAATTACCTCAAAAACTGTACAGTACTCTGTTTTTATAACCATTGTACATGATGTAAAATGTTTTCTATTTTTTCTTTTTTCTTCTGTAAAAAATGTGTGCTTCTGTTCTGTGTCCTCTCCTGTTTGTACATCTGTTTTTTTCGCTGCTGTTAGAACCAAATTTCCCCCTTGCAGGACAATTAAAGCATTATTCTACTCTATTCTATTCATCAAACTAAGAATAAGTTGGCCAAGAACTGAGCCCTTGTATTTTTTTTTAAACAAAAAACTGTCTGGCTATTTTTAATAAAGCATATGAATAAAAATAAGTTAAATATTTTTGTTTTAATCAAGACATACTGTTGCAGGTACTTTACCCTAATCAAATAATTATTGAATATATATAAAGTTGCCAAATGCTAGAATTTTACAGCGAAATAATCACACAACAGTCTAATGTCTCAATCATTTTGGAAGTAAGGTCACAATGTAACAGATTTCCTTCTCAGTAGGCTGTTTGGTTGCACATTTTTATCATATTGAAAAGGGCGCAGAGGGCCGTCATTGTTTACAATCTGTCCCGCCTTCATACTTCCTGGTTCCAGAGCCAATTACATGTGAGCCCGCAAGGTTGCCAAGTCTTCAACACAAACACTGGCATTTGTAATTGGACACTGACTGGACTAAGTACAAATATCTCAAGGTATTTTTTTTCATTCTCAACAACTCTATCTATTGTCTATTTATCAACTTTTTGTGACTCGTCTTGCTTCGTCATCTTAAATCTGGCGGTGATCTGTAACTAGCAGCTCGGCATGAAACTCATGAAGGGGAAGCAATGAGTTGCTGAGGGCAGATTCTTTTTATTTTCTACATGGAACACAAATTTGACTATATTATTTTTACAGATTACACATTTAAAATTGAAGTAATTAGCAACCTCCATTCTACAGTGAAAAGAAAAACCAAACGGGTGTAAGTAGATGCCTATTTTCTTGACAGTTCAAAACCTGATCTAAATCCTATAAAAATGCAGGTAAGATACTTGTTTGCCTACATCTGCCTACCAAATAAGCCACAGATTTAATAATAGTAGAAACCATTTTAAGTGCAAGCTTTAAAAATACAATTCAGAGCTTAAAATTGAAGACCTTGTCTTTCACCCTAACAGAATTAGAAAACACCATTATTTACTTAACTTCCTCAAAAGCAAAAAATTTAAACAAAAACAATCCTTCCATAGAGTTCCCACTCTCTTATAGCTCTAAATCTAGATCATTTATGCCAACATGGACTTCTGTACTGCCTTTTTTAAAAATGAAATTCAACCTATTCATGATCCATTGAAAAAAAATAAATAAAGTATGCAAATTCTGTGGGTAAGCGATAAGATTTGCTTGCCAGAACCGTCATACTTTCTACTTTATCATTCAGTATTATCCCTGGCTTTCCCTGTTGGTCACAAGTAGCAGAAGGCATTTATCAGAACAAAATCTTTGACTACTTGTCTCAACTGACTGAGTTTTTACCTTTTTTTATTGGAGGTTTTGGTGAGCAAGCCGATGTCCATGCCCACTGCCATGCTCCTTAGATTGTAATGAAAATACAACCAGGCCATTCTGTACTGAGCTGACCTGACACGGTCTAGGCCAAATCGACATTACTGGAAAAGGTGCGTAAGGTTCTGAGGTCACAACCTGCTGATGGCTCCCTGAACAGTGTTGGGAAAGTTACAAAGAAACTGTAATATATCTCACATTACCAGTTACAATTTAAACATTTTTACAGCTCCTGTATTTTTTAAAGGGTTTTGTTAATCCTTTTGATACTGGCTGACTTGTTTTCGACTTTCTCACCTTCCATCAGAGACACATTAAACCTCAGCTCTTCTGAAGGTCAAGGTCTCCACAGGGGGCCTTTAAGATGAAGTTTCCCTGCACAGAAATCAGTAAAAGGATAGGCCTTTCATGTAATTACCATTCATTCTCAGAGGAAACTGTTAAGCTCCACACCTTTCAGCTTATTGCTGTATAGTGATATCTTTTATAATATATTTTTAGTTTAGTATCCAAACTGTGTGGTATAATGTGAGAAGAATAAAGATGCTGTAGGCCAATGGCTATTGCAGTCCCCAGTTCCTGTTTATGTAAACTCTGTTGCAAGAAAAGAAACTGTGTAATCACACACCCATCTACACAGAGCCTAACAGTTGTCTCTGTGTTTACTGAGGCATATAGGGTCCCCTGCCCACCACCTGAATAAATTTCTTTGTGTTTGTCTTTAGTCTCCAGAGTTCCCCAGAGGTGTCTCCTCTTCCTCTGTGATGCTTCCTTCATCATCCTCCTGGGTCTGCTTATCCTTCTCTTTTGGCCTCTCAGATAGTTATTTACTTCTTTATCCCTCCCTTACTCCCTATTGCTCCATTCTACCCTATCTTCTCCCCACAAAACTTCTATCTTTTCCTCTGAGCCGCCCCTAATGCAGTCCTGTGTGTTCAGTATATCGCTTTGATTTTCTTTCTGCTGCAGCTGAGGCACGGTGAGTCACCTGCTGCTGTCCAAGCCTACGGCTGTAGGACCATCCAGCCCACGCACGCACACACACACACACACACATATATGCACACACACATTTGCAACCACACGTATACAAACCTGTGCACGCACACACACACACACACACACACACACCTGCACACATCCACACACACACGCACACACACACACACACACACACACACACATTCAACATACAATGAAAAAGTGAAGCACCATCATATTATTCATCCTTCCTGCCTTGCTATGTGGGAACTTTTTTATTCATTCCATCATACTTGAAAATGTGTTGAGACATTTTTGATCATACATCACCTGAATGTTGATTTTCCACCACTAAATTTTGGTCGCATGGTATCATGGGTGCAAGAATTTTCTAAGAGTGACATGTTTTCCTTACATTTCCAAAATCTTTTCAACTTCTCAAAACTATCTCTCCTTCCTACACTTACTTATTCGATGTTCGCCCTCTCACTTCCGTCTGTAGATTAAAAAAATAAATATTTTAAACTAATTGTAATTTTTAATTGTATTGAAATTACTTTTCATGTAAAGTACCTTTAGGTGACATCTATTGTCAGTCGGGGCTATATAAAAAAAACTGAACTGAACTTGATACAGCTTAAAAAAGCTTATAGTACTATTGTCTAAGAAGAAGAGTGCCAATAAAAGAAAAGTTGGGTTTCTTTTAAGTATGTAAACCTAAAATGAAAAAGAAAATCATGAACTTAAGAGATGCAAATTCAAAAGTTGAGACTGACTGTATTTTGGAGTTACTTACTAGCTTACTTCACTATACCCTTCCACTGAACAGAAACTAAACTATAAACCCAAACTGAGCTCTCAACTTTCCATCCTCTCATAAACGCAATCATTTGTGTATCTTATACATCTTATTGATTTAAACCTTGCATTCTGAACATCCATATAATGATACAGGAATAAATGATAACAGTAGAAACAACAGCAACCATACTATAACCTGGTTAAGACTCAGTGTCTTTCTTTTCATTTGGACCGACGGGGTTAAAAAAAATCAAAAAAATCTTGTCAATCTATTTTAGCCTACATTTGTAAAACAAAATTAAACAATTGCAATCAAAATATGTACAGTTTACTTGTTAAAGCCTAAACACAGAGTCTCACACCTTGATGTTTTTCTGTAGGCTGGTAAATGAATATATAAAGTAGATTTGACCCTAGAAATGACGTTTTCTTGAACTTAGAATAGAATAGAATAGAATAGAATAGAATAATCCTTTAATAGTCCCACCAGGGGAAATTCGGTCGTAAACATCAGCCAAAGAAACAACAAATATACAACATATGTAACAGAACAGAAAAATATATATATAAAAAAAAAAAATTACAATAATACACAGAATATGTACATCAACACAAAATAAGAATATGTACATCAGGTTGAAAATAATTTGCAAATTATATCGGTGTGGTTGTTTAGTGCAAATGTAAGATACAGTGCAGGTGTAAAATATTTATATTTGTTGGGAGTAGTTTTGGTTGTACAGTCTGACAGCTGCAGGGAGGAAGGACCTGCGGAAACGCTCGTTTATGCATCTAGGATGCAGCAGTCTGTCACTGAAGGAGCTCTGCAGTACAGCAACATTTCCATGCATGGGGTGGGAGACTCTGTCCATCAGAGATGTTATTTTACCCAGAGTCCTTCTGTCTCCCGCCACCTGCACTGGATCCAGCCTGCATCCTAGAACAGAGCTGGCCTTCCTGATGAGTTTATATAAATAAACTGCTGCTCCAACATACTCTAACCCTAACCCCTAACTTTAAGGATTAGATGATAAACACAAGCAATTATGGGACCTAATCTAATAATAAGGTTGTTAAAGAGAAGTCCGATTCCCAATCGCATTATCTGGATTGCTTATAGTCGGGCTCCTGAAACTCCAGTTCGGTTCGGTTCAAGCCGGACTAAGGTGTGTACGTACATTTTAAAAGTCTGATTTCAGTCTGACTAAGTTAATAATTGGACTTTTCCTTGCTGTAGGTAAACACACTGAGTGTGCATAAGGGAGCAGTCGGAGGGCCCATAATGCAGCACCCCTGCCCTTGTTCCTTCACGGTGTCTAAAGCAGGCAGACAAGAGAGGCAACAACTAATAAAACCTTTTGTAGGCTGAAAATAAGATTTATGGCTATTCAGTTTTATCACAGCAACTGGTGTTTTGCTGACTGCCTGCCCATTCCAACAGCAACTAGTGGCCATATGGGCTCGGCACGACACTTCCTCCTGCAAGGTGTGCATTAAACAGGAAACACTTGTTCTTTTCTCCACTTTCCTTTGTCATACATTAACTCTTTACTGGAGCTGTTGGTGGAATGCGGCGTAAATTTTTTGCTTCCTTTTTTTATTTGCTCCCTTTTGAAAATCTTCAACATTTCGTCTTTTCTTTGTTTTATATTGCGTGGAGACTGATCTGAGTCGCCTGTGATAATTTTTCCTTTCAGTGTTTAAAGTTTGATTCTAGCTTCTTTGCTACTGCTTTTTCCTCTCATCCTCTGTATGTTTGTGTTCACATGTCTTGTTTTTCTCTGTATCCCTACTTTCCCTCTTGGATCCTACTTGTTTGTTTCTGCAGTCAAGGTTATCCAGTTTGTTACCCTCCTGTTAGTGCATTTGGGATTTTCTTACCCAGTATTATTGCTTGTTTTGGACTTTTTTATATTCGAACCAGGTAGTGGTGGAGTTTTGGAGTGGCACAAGAAAAGTGAGAAATTGGGAAACAGTCAGGCAAGAAAGAAAGCCTGCTGAAGGTAAATTAAGCTGTTGAGTGTTTTCAAACTAGCTCATGAGAACTAAGCTGAAATTTCTTTTTGCACAGATTATTCCACCACCAGGTAATCATTTTGTTGAATACAAAAAGCTAACAGACCTAAATGATTAATGAGAAAAATCTTTAACTTGTTTAATTTAATTTCAGCATCCAGCCTACTTAAATTCATAACTCCCAACAGTCCCAGTAAATCAGAAAAAATGAAAATAAAGTTTAAACATCCTCAGAGAATTTTCCTGACATTTACCCGCTCTTTTCTGTTACTAAATATATAATTTACAGAGAGGCCACAAAAATTGAAGGGATCTCTTGTTTTGAAAAGTACCAGTTAGGGAAAGGATATATAGCATGCTGAAGACTTTCAACTGTATTTTGAAAAAAAACATAGGATAACAGGGAAATTATAAAAAATGTGATTGTGATTGAAGAATAGTGAAGTGTTTGTGGATAAAATTAGTTCAAACATACATTCAAATCTTTAAAAGGAATGGTTCCTTCAGAAGAAAATTGCAGTTTTGAATTGCCCTGGCCAGAGTCAAGACTAAATCTAATAGAAAATATCGGGGGTTGCCTGAAGAAGGCTGTGGACAAGAGATCTAAAAGATAGAGTGGGTATTTACTGACAGGCCAATGTATGACATGCTGACATACACCTACCTAAAAGTCAGAATGCTCAAATAAAAACAAAATATGCTTCAACAAAGTATATTATTAAAAGGGGTAATTTAAATTTAAGTCTCCCTTAATTGATACTTTTATAGCCACCTCACAGTAAATGGAATGGGTAACGGAAAGTTTGAAGAGGATTGAGCAAATTTAATATACTTAGACATATTTAGATTTACCTGATCCTTTTTAGTGTATTATGCATACACCTAATCAATGTATGTACCTAATATTCTAACTTATCTCTTCCATTTGAAAATCTAACTCGCTTAAAGGTCGGATCTGTTCTTTGTTGTTATTTGAGTCTGATTTGCTGGTTGTGAGGGGTGGGAGTGATGCTTTCCAGTGAGTGTTGTTGTTGTGTATTATTATAAATAAAGAATTCTAAAAAACAGCATTGGGGAAAAATTGTGCTCCTTTAATCATGGGATATTATGACAGTGCTTTACAGTTCAGCAGGATGCAAATGAACGGGCCCTTAGGGATGCTTGGAATTTTTTTTTGAAAACAAAAAACATTTACTGACTCAATTATTATTAAATTGTGCATAGATGCCATTGCTGAAACTTTTCTGGAGAACAAACTAAAACACGACATACATGAAACGGGAACACAAATGTATATTTGAAAGTAACCATATAAGCATAACTTTGGTATTTTAAAATATACTTAACCTTCTCCATTTTAAATCAAAGCATTGTTTGAATAATGCATCAAAGTCTTTGTGAAATCTTGTCTGTAACAGGAATTGCAGTTCCCAGATGCTCTCCATCCGATATTACTGAGCTTCAGCAATTATGGAAAGAAACAAAATGAGCAAAAAAATAAATAAAAAAATTCTCTGCAGACATGAATACTGGGAGAAAAAACCCCTCAAAAACATGCAGTTGTTATTGCAGCTCTAAGTGATTCAACAAAGTTTTGAATCATGGTGGGCAAAACAGAAATGCACACAATCAATTTTGAAAAGCTAAATCCATGCATCCTTTTCACTTCATAGCTATGCATAACTACATATTGATATATCACAATTAAATCAAAAAATGATCAAACTGAAGCTTGGAATTATAATGCAACAAAATTTATAAACCCTGCATATAACTATTTCAGTAAGTCTCTGTACTTCAAAACTTAATTTGAGGACTGCATTCGCTGCATAACAATGTACCACCATTGTACATGTTTCTGTGGGAGTAACACAGTTTAGATCTCAGGACTATGAGTGAGGGTGAGCAGACCTTTCATTTTGACAAATGAGTGTAAAGTCTGTGTTCTTTTATTTCTTCTCTGCTGGCAGGTATAGTGGCTTCATGTTTTATGTATAACGTATTTACGTCAATGCAGCAGAAAGTATAACAAATATTCAGACAGAAAAGCTCCTGGAACTCAGAAGGATTTGGCGTGACCACAGCAATCATGTATATAGTGTTTACTAGTGTGCTATGATGATGAAAACAGAGCCACAGCTTCACATCAAAGCCTCTAAACCTGCTGTTGAAATGACTCTCATGAAGGTCAACATACTACAGCCCACTGCAGAAGAGCGGTTAGGTCTTAAAAGTGCAGCCACCAGCAGGAATGATGACACTCCTTTATTATTCAGTTTACAGTAAAGACGGCAACACTGTAGCATGCAGAGAGACTGCAGCACAGATGAATCCGACTCAGGAGAACCCCGTTGTGTTTGCCAAGGACCGCGGCTCATTCTGCAGATGGGATGAAACATGGCACAGCTTTCCATTTTTAACATGATATGGCACTGCTGCGCTGTCTCGATTCCACACTCTTTTAAAAGCTCACGGAGTGAAAAGTCTGTGTGGGTGAATAATGCAAATCAACCTGACATGCTTGTCACTATCTGGGCCTATTAAAGAGTAAATATGTTAGTTCAGAATGAATGGAGATGGACTGTGCTTTGCTTGACTAAAATCCTAAAAATTCAACTTTTTTCTTTATTCAGAATGAGTTATCTTATACAAAAATCACAATTTTGATATTTGCAAAGGAGATTTTAAGAAAAAAAAATCTTTTAACATCAAATATTCAGAAACACAGGTTGCACAACGTAGCACAGTTGCACATAAAGCTTCATGTCATCATGTTTTGGCTTCAGCCCTCCTCGGATATAAAGAAACTTTTCCTGTAGTATCCTAGAAATGGGATACAGCTCCAACCTAATGCTGTATTGTATTCGCAGCCACCTGGCACACCATCCCCCTCTGTCTCCATTCTCACTGCGGTACAAGTGCACAGCAGATGTTGTTTGGTTGCTACAGTATGATAGGCTGGAGGTTGGCTGTTAAGATGGTAGTTTCATCTGGACCTCAGATAGTGAAGCAGGGGATTTTTTTATAAGCTAGCCAAGAGGATGTAATAACATTTCAGCACCAGCCAATATACCTATAGGAATTTATTTTCTGTACTTAAACCCTTATCAAGTTTGGTCATTTGGCTAAATCACATGTAATAAGACCTCTCCAAATCAGAATTATTGCTGTTATTGAGCCCTTTGGAGGATAAAAAAGATGTTTGGGCTCTTTGTAAAGGTAACATCCTGTAGTTTCACCCATAGCAGTTCGAATCACTCTTGTTTTTACTGATAAAAAGTTAGTGACATAAGAACTTACAGAAAAAAAGGAATTTCTTTGCCCTCGCCAAAGTTTTCTCTGTGAAAATGAAGGTGTCTGTACCAACACTAGGTAGTTGGGGACTGAAACACACTATGTGCCAACAAAATAATTTGTTGACTAATCACATTTCAAATTTGAAAAGAAAATCTCAAAAATGTAATGTTTTACTCCCGTTTTTATGTGGGTATGTCCAGGTGCTAATTTCATTCATTTGATGAGTATATTGTCGGATTGCATGTTGGAGGGGCATGCACATGCCTGTAATGGTGTCGAAAAGTAGTTATGTCCTGGGACTAGTACGTCTGTATGGTAAGGGGTTTTAAACCCTGGTGATGAGTTATGTACTTTTTACTCCACAGAAATATATACATAATTCTCACATTACATCCACAAACTCCAATGTTCTTTTTGTTGATTGTCCTCAAAAGACCAACATAAAAACATGTAGGTTTTTTTTTTCGGGGTGGGGGGGTGGGGTAAAATGTGACAATTGTGACTTCCATATGCACAGCATTCCCTTATCAGCAGGGGGAATCAACATTGTTTGATCCATTGACTGAAATGGAAAAAAAAATGATGAACCAAACAAGACAAGGTTGTCCAGCTAAATTAGACTAGTCTGGCAAGTATAACACTGATCAGGGAAGCAGCCAAGATGCATATTGTAACTCCCAAGAAGCTACAGAGATCCACTGCTCAGGTGGACAATGACCATAAACATACAGCCGTAGCCTAAACAGAATAGTTTATATTAAAGAATATTTGTTGAAAAGTGAAGGCAATCGGGCATAGGAAGTTGGCTGCGTGGTTTAATGCAGAATTGCGTATTTTAAAACACAATACTAGGAAACTGGAGAAAAAATAAGTCTCGACACACTTAGGGGCTGATTTATCAATGGTTTGCACTTGTTAAAACCCGTGCAAACCACACAGCATCGCAAAAACATGCTCTGGCTGATCTATCAACACGGCGCTGAGCGCATTGCGCCAGTTAAACCAACAGCAAAACGCACACAATCCATTTAGCCCTTTTGCTCTTGATGAATATGCAATCTGGGTGTTTCTCTAAGAAGATGCAAAATATTGGGAGGAGAAGAGGCAGAGAAGTAGGCGTTCCAGGCGTAGTGTGATTTACTAACAATAAAAATGTTTGTGCCGGCTATAATAGCATCTATTTTTAGCTGTTCTGAAAAGCACATCTTAATTTTGCACTCCGACATTCAACATGATTTATTATTGAAAAACAAAATACTTAATTCTCTCACAATATAAACTGAGAGTAATTAACACTTTAATGGCCATAAACCTGACAGTTATCTAAATATTTACCAGTTTTTCCCCCAAAGATGCATCATAACTCACTGCACGCTTATCATGTTTCCACCTGGTAAAGATGGGCTGAGCGCACATGATCCTAGTGGAGACTCATTACTTTCCCCCATAGTGGTTAACCTTCCTGGAGTCCAATTAATCAAATGTAGTAATCATATACAACACCACAATGATAACTGGCATTATATATGACATTTTAAAAACAACATTCGGACATGTTGCAGTTTTAGTCATTCTAACCCTCCAATACGATGTGTGGATGCAGCAGAGAGCAACGCATGTACACCACATGAATTACATTTATTACTGACAAAAGAAAAACAGAATTCACAGTATTTTAGCCTAATTGTTGTGCCAAAGGCGCATTATGGATCCATGCGCATTATTCCTCCTCTCTCTAACCGTGGTGTAGCCCGCATTGGCAGCCGCAAACTCCTCATTTGAATACTGCTCCTTGCGCCCGTTGAGAATTGCTCACGCAATCTTAGTAAATCATCCACAAATTTAGGACAACCCACTCACGCAAACTTTTAGCGCCGCACGCAATTTTGTGGTCATTATTAGGAATCTTGATAAATCAGCCCCTTATTTAACCTGGAAAAATAGTCTACAGCAGTATAAAATACCCCTCAATAAGCTGGAACAGCATTTTTTTCATTATTAATAGAGGTAAATAGGGAACTGTAGAACCACTTTTATGTCTGTACTGTTTTGATTCATTTGAACTTTCGGAATTATCACAAATATTAGCCTCTTTTAAACATTCAACTTGTATGTTAGACCCAATACCAACCAAATTATTTAAGAAACTGTTCCCTCTGCTTATATTTTAGATAAAATGAATCTATCCCTAATAAATGGATATGTACCAAAGGAATTTAAGGTTGCTGTAATTAAACCTTTACTTAAGAAACCCTCCCTCGATTAAGATGACTTAGCTAATTATAGACCTTTATCTAACATTACTTTCTTTTTAAAAATTATTGAGAAAATAGTTGCCAATCAAGTATGTGAGCATCTAAACAGCAACAACCTGTTTAAAGAATTTTAGTCAGGTTTTAGAGCTCATCATAGCACTTAAGCAGTACAGGTGAAAGCTAATAATTATATTCTAATGGTCTCAGATAATGGATTTGTTACTGTTCTGGTCCTTTTGGTTTTCAGTGCTGCTTTTAATACAGTCGATCATAAGATTCTCTAAGAAAGGCTTGAACATGTTGTAGGGATCAAGGGAACAGCACTAGGCTAGTTTTAATCATATCTGTCCAACAGATTCCTGTTTGTTCATGTTAATGATAAATCTTTCACAAAAGACATAAGTTGTTGTCTTTGGACCAGAAGCTTTACAAAGGAAACTGCTCAGTCAATCACTTCATCTGGGTGGCATTAATTTGGCCTCTGGTAATAATGTAAAGAACCTCACTGTAATTTTTGACCAAGACATGACATTTAAATCATATATTAAACAGGTTTCCAATATTTCTTTCTTTCACCTTTGGAATAGCAAGAGTTCTGATGAATATTAAAAAAGAGAGATCACATTTCTCATTTTTTAGCTTCTCTCCATTGGCTTCCAGTTAAATCCAGAATAGAGTTTAAGGTCCCCTTTCTTACGTGTACAGCCCTTGATAATCATACTCAATCATACATCAGAGATCTGATTGTTCTATATGTTCCTATCAGTACACTCTTTCTCAGACTGCAGTTAAACTGGTAGTTCCTAGGATTTCTAAAATTAAAATGGAAGGCAGATCTTTTAGGTATCAGGCTCCTCTCCTGTGGAACCAGCTCCCAGTTGTAGTCCATGAGGCAGACACTTTGTCTATTTCCAAGACTAGGCTTAAAAGTGAAGAGTAATAGGTGACTGCCCATGCAATTGCATATAAATAAACTGAATTAAATTCTTTGTTAGAATTGCTCAATAACATTTCTATCTATATTCAATGGATAATATTCAGGTCATATAGGTACACAACATGGATATGGAAAAATGTTCCCTACTCAGAAAAGAACAAAATGGGGCCCTTTTCTGTTTCATCAAACTGCTATGTGTTATGAAAAAATTAACACTACAATTCACCCTAAGCACACCATTCCTGCAGTCAACATGATGATGAGAGCATCATGCTGTGAAATTATATTTTTCTAGCAGAAAAAAAGTCACGTCAATGCCCAGACCTTTTTCTAATTGAGTATCTGCTGGATGATGTGAAGATAGCTTTTCACAGATGGTCTCCATTCAGTCTGACTGAGCTTGAGCTGTGTTAGAAAGATCAATTGACAAAATGTTAGTGTTTTGATGTTGGAGGCTGTAAGATATAACCCACAGAATACTTACAGCTGAAAATGAAGCAAAAAATTGTTCTTCAGAGTTGACTCAGGGTGACTAAATTCAAAATGCTGTCAACTACTTAATATTTTATTAGTAGAAATAATGCAAAACAATATTACATTTTACACACATTGACGTTTCCCAATACACAGTGAAAAAAGTAAAAATTTTTGCAAGGGTTATAAAAAGTTTTCCAAGCCAATTTAAAAGTACTAGTGCAGGTTGTTTTGGATGCTCTGCTCTGCAGCCAGGTCAAATCCACCAAGTTGTTAAATTCAGAAACACTTGTTTGTTGTAGACAGTGGGAGGGAGCTGAAGTGTCCAGAAAATTACTGCCACAACAATCCCACACAGACACAAAGAGAGCACTGCAACTCCACATAGAAAGGTCTATATACCTGAGGCTTCAATTTCCTCCCTCTTGCTCTACTTTAAAAGCTGGACCAGAATTGTACATGTAGATTTTCACCAATGAATTTTTGAAAGAGGTGTTTAAAATCTAACATTAAGGCTAACAATGCACTATGACTTTTAAAGGCTGTCTTTCAGTCTTATAAAGCATGATAACTGATCACTGATTTACATTCTTCACAATAAAAACAAACAAACAAAAAAATTTGTCGGTCAATATAAATCTTTCTCAAACTCTAAATCTGCCGGGGATAAGAATAATTTTGGGTTTAACTGTAAACATGTATTAGTGTTATATCAAATTTGGACCTGGCTTATGTTTTATACTCTAAAATGAAATAAAATTGAACTTTTATGCCAAAACTGTAACATAACCTGTAACAAATTATAAAATAAAATAGAAATAAAACTGTTAGCAAAATAACTCAAAGTCATTGACTGCATTTCTATGAGCAGTGACTGTCCAAACATTATATTAGATGCATGTGCTAATATTAAAGCCAAGGTGCTTCTGAATAGCTAAGTGACTGGAGGCCAATTAACATTATATCTCCTACTGTGTGTGCGCGCATCTGTTAAAATGTACAAAACATTAAAATATATTTTGCCTGGCCAAGTAGCACTCTAAGTGCTCAGCACCCTTAAACCTCTGATCATATACTTACAATTTCCCAGCAGTCATGTTTTTGGTCTATAGGAGGAAGCCAAAGTACCCAGAGGGAATCCATGCATGTACATGGAGAACATGCAAATTCCACTCAGAAAGACCCCGTCTGGGATTTGAATCCAGGACCTTCTGGCTGCAAGGCGACAGTGTTACCAACTGTTCCCATTTGCAGCACATTTGCAAGCCATTTATTTAGATACATTTTTATATGGAATAATTTAAAAACAAACACGTATAAATCTATAGCTGTGGTTCATAGTTTTCATACCATATGGTTGTACATTTAAAGATATAAACATCAGTGTCTCACAATCAAAATTGAAACACAAGTGAATTTAAAAGGAAAGATAATGGAAGCTGCCATCTTGCCCAAAGACGAGAACTCCACAATCACTGAAGAAAAGGCTCTTCCTCCTTTTGTTTTTAAGCTTAGCATAGAGAACTGTCTGATACTGATCAGACCTGCTGAGGGCATATGGAGGGTATATGGATGCAAGAGTCCTCTGACGTAACCCCAAGCCTGCCTGTGAAGAGCTTTCTAAGTCAGAACAAGAAACTTGAAAGGCTCTCTAAAACACACCGGGAGCAAGTTTAGCTGCATTAGCAGGGGAGTCAGTTGTGAGCATTTTGAATAATTTTGTCAGAAGCATGGCAGCAGTATTCTGAGCAACCTGTAATCAGTTTAGTGTTTTGGTTGGACAGATGTAAAGTGCATTAGATTTATCCAAACATGACGAAACATAGGCGTGAATTATCTTTTCCAGCTCAGGATGTAAATCAGTGGAGCTGAGGTTGGCAATATTTATCAAATGATGAAGGCAGGACTGAACCAGAAATTTGGCACCATTTTCCAAAGTAAATCCTTTCAATGCTGCAGTTATTGTGTGTGCAAACTTTCTACTACAGTTTTTCCATTAATATATTTGGTTACAGCACTATGTGAACTGCCAGTTTCTTTTCACAATCTGCGGCACAGATCAGTTGTTCTCCTCACGATCGCTTTGGCCACAGCATACCCATAATGCAACATTTCTATATTATCCATCCAGTTTTATTAATTTTACATGATATTATAATTTCCAAAACTGTTAATTTTGTGTTGTTATCATCTGTAAGCCATTATCAACAAAACTAACATAAATAAAAGTTTTAAATATGATCACTGGATCTAAGTTAAACTTTTTAAATTTATGAGGTAGGATCCACCTGTAGATGAAAAGAGACAGCCTTTATACAGTCACATCTTTAAATTAAGTTGCTACATTTGTTTCCTTATTCTCCCTAAGATGTTATTTCACAATATTAGGGGAGAAACTGGATGTACGACATACTGTATTTTCCAGATTAATCTTTAATGTTTTGTTTGTTTTGATTCATTTCTTTTCAGCTGTTTTTATTCAGTTGGTTGTCTTCGTCCCACATGTAGGCAAATCCATGTAATTTTTTTCTTTCCAGAATAGAGCTCTGAGTACATCCACCCACTAACAAAAATGAAGCTGGCTGAATTTGTAAGTATGCCACACATTTTGCATTTATCCCACAGGAAAAGAATGCCAGCATAAAGCATTTAGAAAACGGGATGCAGAGAGCGAGGGAGAGAGAGGCATCAGCACAGATGAGCCCCGATGAACAGCAACCGGCTTCTCTTTCAAACACAAAGAACCATGCTCTGTATCACTCACACACACATATGACAGCAGCACACTCACACAGAGGCAACCCAAGAACCCTAGCAGAATCAGCCCGTGCTGCCCGCCACTGCTGCTGGCAGCCCTCGCTCCTTCTCCACACTGTGAAGCCGTAAGAGGAGTTCCTGCTGCTCTCGGAGACAACAGAGGAGACCCCTGGATCTCTGTTTAAGACGGCAGACGACTGATCAGCGGAGCGGGAAAGAACAGAGAGAGAAAGTGGGGGAAGGTGAGTGAATACACTCCAGTCCAGCTACTGCTCCTGCTGGAGAAAGAGGAAGAGGAGGAGGACGACGAGGAGGAGGGAGAGGAGGAGGAAGCTGTGAGCTTGGAGAGGCTGGAGCGGCACCGTTATCCTGCACAGGCAGCAGTAACGGCCACAAGTGATCAGACCATCTTCAGCCCTATAGATGTACAAGCAGCACAGTGCAGTTTCCAGTCCTGGGTGAGTCAACTTCCCATCTTTTTCTGGCACACACCGCACTCATCTGTGTGTACTCCATGTGCTGTCTGCAACTGTCTGCATCCATCTTCACAAATAGAAACTGTACACACGTGGTATGTGCATTCTGTTTTTCCTCTGCTTTGCTGCTGATGAGCAGGAGATGGTACTAGTAATTGTTGGGGCACTATGTTATCCCTCCATCTCCTTATGTTGCAACCCCCAAGCCTGATCGATTTGGTCCTTAACTTAGATGGACATCAGCTCTCATTATCTCACACTGTATTCATCTCTATTGTCACCGCAGAGACAGTGTGTTTGTGCATCCGTGCACAACTCATCTCCATCGGTATGTGTGCCTGTGCAAGTCCTTTGGTGATCAGATTTCAATTAGGATTTAATTATGTA
Organism: Apricaphanius iberus; assembly: GCA_028564705.1. Lineage (NCBI taxonomy): Eukaryota > Metazoa > Chordata > Actinopteri > Cyprinodontiformes > Aphaniidae > Apricaphanius > Apricaphanius iberus. The sequence goes on along the minus strand of JAPXFQ010000804.1, from coordinate 2,516,479 downwards.
AACGGTGGACAGGAAGGGTAAGGATCGATCCTGCAGTCATAACAGTGTGACCAGATGACATATCTAATCCTTATTTTTGATGACCCCATTTCCTGCTCTGCTTTTGTGTCTTTCATCGGTGTGTGATTAGTGTTAGTAGAGCGACTACAAATCAGATAATTATTCCAAGGAATGCGATTGTCCTTCAATCTGATGGTTTCGGCGTTCACCTCTCCCACAGCAGTTCATTCATGAGTTACAGAGAAGTAAGAGAGAAGATAAGGGTGTCAAACAGCTCGAACTTGTGGGTCAAGCCCATAAGTCAGCAACTGTACTCTTGTTTTCCCATACTTCTAGCTTTTCAACTGCTTTGATATGTTGATAGATGGAATAACCCCATTCAAGGTCTCTGCACTGCAATGCCTACTCTAATAATTGGCTAACATTCAATAAACATTGACATTGAAGGTCTTACACATTTTTCAAGAACTGACCAAACTATCAAAGCTCACAGCACCCAACATGAACCCTGCATTCTTGTGTGCCATGACAGAATACTTAAGAAAATACTACAGAAAATCTAGGTCTCATTCCAGGTCATACATGCTGGATTTTCTTATAAGTGACAGATTAGATGGCTACTGTTCACTCACTGGTTCATTTTGTCCTGTTGGACAACTGTTTGTGACATGAAATGACATTTCAGTAGACTTGTTTTATTTTTCTGGACAATACAGACCATAAAGAAGCACAATAAAATAGTATAGTTTTCAAGAAGTCACTAAGGACTTCTAAACTTCCTCAAATTCCCTTGCCCATCATGTAGTTATATAGGTCGGTCTTTCTGACACAGTGCACAATATTCTATCTCTTTTTTACTCGCACTCCAAAATCCTTCCATAGTTTTTGCAATTTATGCAAGTAAACAGGGTTATCATAAGTTATTTACACTGCAGTGACATCATTCATAAATATTGTTTTGAGCAATGAAGATTTTGTCCTAATCAACTTATTGTGTTGTGCTTTTAATTTGCAGTTCCTATATCGTTAATCTGTTAAAGGTATATTCCATCCCTAAGTGAAATTTTGTGTTGACATATTCCCCGTAGTTAGATAAATGAGAAAAAAAAAAAAATTTTTAGCCAATCCAGTCATTCTCCTCATCTGGTAGGAGTTCATTTGCTTTAGCTTAGCATAAACAATGTAAGTAAATGGTAACAGCCAGAATTTTGTGTGCAAAAAGTGATGAAAATTATTCAGTAATGCTCCTAATCATTCTTGATGACCTCAATTATCATATTGATTGCAAATGAAAATAATAAGTAAGATGAAGGAATTAAGTGAGTTGATTTAGACTTGGGACTACAACAAAGCTCTGCTGTAAGACACTGCTACCACACACAAGGAAATGACAAAGCACCCACAAAAGCTCCCAAAAAGAAATTTCCTTTACACAACTCGCTGTTTACAGTCATAAGGGTGAAATGTTACAAGTGTTATTCAGTAAATCTGGAGGTGTCAATAGCTAAATTAACATGGACACAAGTAATCATATTAAAATCCTTCATGTAAACACACCATTCAAATTACTCTGACCCAATTACACTCATTCTGATCAAAATGTAATTCTGATTGAGAGGGGTGGGGTATGCAGATAGTTAATCCAATTGCGGTGCATGTAAACCCTTATTCCGAATGTAGGTCATAATATGTCTGTTAAGTCATACATTGACGTACAATACATCATCTTAAAAAAAAGAGATTTGGTTTATAATTTGAATGTGTACATAACAATAAAGGCTTGTAGGTATAAAACGGTGATGACAAAAAATAATATATAAATAATCTGAAGAACATCATACTGATCCATTTTAGATACATGCAGCCATATTTGTTTACAATGAAAGTCGGATTATTTTTCTACGGCCATTTCTGGTATTTTCGTTAGTTCTGTGCGATTCTGTAGATGTCAAAATAATTTAGTCCGAACAATGATTGGATTAAAGACATTCTGAACATGTAACATAGCTAACGTCCGCCAGATGTCACAGTTATAGTAATTCTAAATAGCCCAGCATCACCCAAGGAAATATAATAAATAGAACATTAAAAAGTCATTAATGATGCACTTTCATTCAGCATCTGGTGCCAGACTAGGAGAATGACAGGGTTGGTTATAAAATACTTTTTTCCCACCTATCTATAATGTGGCAACAGAGTTAGGGGTGGAATATCCCTTTAAGGACATCATCGTCATCATACACTGAAAAACAGAAAAAAATGCACAAGACTTTAAAAACTCATACTTGATAGTAATTCATGCCACATTATGTGATAAATATTCCAGACTGTGTGAATTGTTTGCTATAGAACAACCATGCCAGACAAGTCAGACAGAAAATTCAATCCAAAAATGGATGGACATCAGTTTTAAAGGTGTTAATGTTCCATTAATATCAGAGTAGGACTCTGAAAAGAAGGAGAGCAGGATGATGAAGAGGAAGGCGGTAAAAGCACTAATGGCTGGGCTGCAGTGGTCAGATTCCATTAGGTAGGGCCAAGTTACAGTTGTCAAAGTGAAACTTTTGAAAGTAAAGGTTTCAAAACCAGCTAAATTTGGCCATATCGATCCAATGGTTTGTCCCTTTTATAAGATTCCTGAGAAAGTGCTTACGGTTGTTCCAGATGTATCATGGATAGAGTAGCCTAGTACTACGCAGATCTTCCCTTGCCTTTTTGTTGCATACTGCTGGTCAGCTGAAAGAAGAAGGATTAATATGTTTTCTCACATTTATAAAAAAGTTTAATTTGTCATTTTCCAAATATATCTACCTGTAAAAAACACAGAAGTGTGGAAATTAAAGGAACCTTTTCACAACACTACAGCTGAGTAGCGAACAACCGATGAGTGGTATTTAGGTGACAACTATCAGACCATATTGTACATTTTTATGGAACTTATACATTTGTCCATAACATAGGGTACTGTTTTTGCATAACTCTTAAACTACAAAACGTATCATGTCAAACATCATACAGTATGTAATTGTAAAGTAAAACAAAGAAATCGCATGGTTCAATAAGTTCCTATTTACTGCCTGGACCATGACGCACCACAAGGATAGATATTTGGGACTGGTTTATTAAGCTGCCATGTTATTATCTGCTTACTTGTGTATGATGATGCTAAAATCATAATGTCTGCTGATGACATAGTCATAAATACAAATACAGTTCAATGGCGTGAACCAGTTTGTAGCAGAATTATCACACAGACTGGACAAAACCTGTCTTTCAGATAATTTGTCATGTCTTATATTGGTCATTGAGAAAATGCTTACATTGTGTTTTACAAGAAACTAAATATTTTTTCCAAATGCTTATGTTAAAGGTAATAACATTAAAAAATAATATGTCATTTTGAATTAAACTCTTGGGCAAGCAAATCAAGAAAATGACTGACAAAAAAATAAATAAATAAATAAAAATAAAATTCCAACCCATTTCAGACTCATCTGCAATTTACTTGATCTTGCATATAATAATATTTTCTTAAATTAACATAGCATTACCTGCTGGCCAAGTCACACAACTATAAATAAAAAAGCCTCCATTTTCTCATAAATCCCTACTTGATCTGCAAACACAGTGTCATGATTGTTATATTCCTTATTAATTGTAATACAGGTTTTATTACAAATTTTTTGATATTTTGAGCAATATAGGTAATCGTATTTAATGAAAATAATAAAAGAGCCCCATGGGAAGAATTTTAAGAGATTTTATGCCTCATTTGACTTGTATGTGTTTTTTATGCGTTTTGTCTAACTGTTCAGTTTGTGGCTTTGTCTTTGGTTTTGCAAATTTAACACCTTCAACAAATCCTTCACACATCTCACTACAATGGGATCTTCCATGCAGTTTCAAATCAGTAAACTAAAACAGAAGATATTATTATTTTTATCATCTAAAAATCTTTTCAGTATGTTTCTTACTGCACTTGCATAGATATAAAATTTATTTAGGAGGAATTGAACTGACTACTGGAAGCCCAAGAAAACATTACTGTAGAACTGTGCATCAGATTGGTGGAAATTGAGTTACATCTTGGCTTAGTTTGGTTGCAAAAACTTTCAGTATGACTGGGCAGACTCCAAAGTTGTGATCCACTGTTTTGCTGTAAATAATATCTGCTAAAATATGCCCATCACATTAGAGTCTAGTCTAAATACACATTTGTGCTTTCTCACATAGAGTAAGGTATTTAAATTAAATGCAAAGAATTTGGATAAACTATATATTTAGCACCATATTATAGGACAGTGTGTAATTTTGATCTCTATGCTGCTTAGAAATCAAAACATTTCTTTTTAAATCTTACAGTATTTCTGATTGTATTGCTTTGCATGTCTTTGGATGTGTCTTCTCTTATTGCATCTCCCATCTCATGGATTTCTATACGTACTTGTCAAGAGCAGTGATGGTCCAAAATAAAAAAGGAAAAACAAGGAATGAAGCAAAAACAATTATGCAAAAGCAATTTAGTGTTACCCAAAGTGCCACTTAGCCTCCTTCTTTGACAGATTTATGCATCAGTAATGAAATGTGCACCGACAGGTCTATGTCCCTTTAGAGTGCATTGTTGAATCAAGCCTGTTAGTCTTGTCCATTATGACACCCACACTTACCTTCCTGTTTCGAGCCTTTCTGATGTGCATAAAGATGTAATCTGTGCTCAGTAGTGGCATTACAGCATCTTAACAGTGTCAATACCCAGACAACCTCATCGTTTTCAATTTTGCGGTATTTATGAGAGCAGTAAAGCAAAGAGGCATCCTCTGTCAGCTATTCGGGAGCACTGCCACTCTCCAGGGAAGGATAGTGCAAAGGGAGGACGAGGAATGAGGGATACAGCGGTGGAGCTGTGCAGGTGGTACTTGCAGGCATGCTGGCATGTCATCTGTCGCTGTTAAGAAGCCCAACTGGAACAGTGGTGGCCCCATGTGTGTGCTGGCTGTCCTTCCACTCACTGATTGGTGTAATGCTATTATAAATGGGGCTGTAACCTAAATGCAGAGCTTAGAGAGCATCTGGACCTTACAAGTATTTTATTCCCCAAAGATGATGCTTTATTTGACCATTGTTCTGACAAATGTGGTTGGCTGACCTTGCAGGTGCCATGCACATTTATCAGACCTATTACAAAATCTTAGTACCTCTCTACTCTCCACTTTAAATTCTAATGGAATTCTACTAATGATACTGCTGGATCGATTTACATTTTCTCAAATAAAACCACAGACTAAAATCAATTTATTGGGATTTTATATCAAAGACAAAAAACTAGAACCTAATTGTAAAGTGGAAGGAAAATAACACATGGGTGCAAATATTTTTAAATAAACATCTGAAAAATGTACCCTGTGTTCTGTATGCAGCCGCAAAATCAATACTTAATTCAACACTTATTGCACACCATGTTTTGCCACCTGTACATCATCTGGAAGTCTTGCTTGGTATGCTTCTACCAGCTTTGCACATGAAAAGACTGAAGCTTTTATTGTATTTTACAAAATACAATAACTTAAGCTCAGTTAGGTTGGATAGATGACGTCTTTTGATATTATTTTTCTAGCTTTGCCATAGATTCTCAGTTGGAATTAGAGCTGCACTTCGACAAGGGCATTTTAGCACACTACTACGCTTTGGTCTGAACCGATTCTTTGTAGTTTTTGCTGCGTGTTTAGGGTCGTTTTCCCACTGGAAGATGACCATCAACCAAAAGTAAGCCTTTTAAAAGCACTTTTTTTAAACTCTTAGTCTGACCTGTATTTAGCTCAGTCCTTGACCAGTCTTCCTTTCTGTACTGAGAAAGAGTATCCCCACAGCATGATGCTGCCACCACCATGTTTCATTTTTGGGACTGCGTGTTCAGGATTACTGCCTAATCTCTTGTTTATTTAGTACTTTATAAGAAACACTGAAAAATGATTTGATTGAGTTCTAAATTTTTTTTCAAACAATGGGGTTTTTATTTTTCATTTGCTACACTAAGCATACTTTTCATAGGAACCTGTGTAAACGTTTGTACTTTGTCATTTACTGACAACACTCTCCCAGTTACAGTTACCAGATTCACCACATTCTTTTCACCAACTTCTTGACAGGAACTGAAACTTCATTGTTCCTGGGTGGCAATACCTTAAGAATTTCTTTTAATTAGTGACCTCAGTGAGTTAATACTTAAAGTGCATCTCTAAGTGACATTTTGTCAAATACGACTCATGTGAATTTGAGCCTAATTGAGGCCGAATTTAAGAATTTTGATTTAAGTTTCTGTTAAACTATCTCTCCAGTGAAAATTGAGGTGAAGCTCCTGCCAAATTAGTCAGGCAGTGTAGCGATAAAGTGCTTTATTCCTCATTTTCTCACCAGGCTGCTCTGCTGCTTATTAATGTGACTTTAATTGAGCTATAAAAAACAAGCTTTTGTTGTAACTTTTGAAACAAACATAATCAAAGCAAAAACATCAAGCAGCGTGGAACAGATGCAGATGCTGACAGTGAAACCGTCAGTAGATGCTTGTGACCTAAATTTTTATGTGATACAGCACTAACGCAAAGCCTTCAATCATTTCTTTATATTTTGCTTTCAAAAAGTCAGATTTGTTTGTATTCTTGTAAAATGATCGTGACATACATTCTTTCTCCCAGCTGTTTAACCCTATGCTGACTACTAGATCGCATATGGGATTGACCTTCTTTTCACAATTTTATTAATTTATTCATGGATTCTAACTTCTATGAACCTATACATATTTTATATCATTAGCAAGTTTAAGGTCTTCAGATTACATTTATACCAGCCAAGAAAGGATAAAATCATAACATAACAATCGTTTCTCTATACGTGTGAGTACCCGAACCAGTCGCAGTGCACAATTCTGAGTATTGACACATCAAAAAGCCAAAAAATGCTGTAAATGTAGATATATAACATGCCTAGGTTATGTACATTTTTTCCAGTCTATGTAACTTGTATGCGTAAAAACGGTGTATCCACAAAGTCACAGGAGAAGTTTGCACACAGGGCAAAATACAACTTAGATTGAAGCTGTGGATGTTTATCTGAAAAGAGAGAGTAATGATTCTGATGATTTTTTTCATGCAGTGAAGACTAACACATGTAAACAGGCAGGGCGCAAAGGGCATAAGTTTGGGTACCTTTGAGATGTACTTTGAAAAATATGTGCAGAATATACATTTTTTGGTAATTGCCGTCAAATTTGGTGTAGATAAAGATAAGAATTCAGGCTGTTGACCCACAATACGTTTTAAGTCACCACCTTAATGTAAACCAAATTTAAAGCATGCGTTCTTAAACAATAGACGGCCATAAAATTGTTTTTTTCAGTGTATTAAAAATCATATTGCTTGGTAACAACAGCACTCAGACATATTATCACACTTCTGGAAAATCAGAGTTCAGAGTGTTTTCCTTCCATGTTTCTATTGAATATGGTTCAAGAATAGCTTTAATTTTAATTTGGGTATTCTTTTTTTTTTAAATGTAGGGCGGTAAATGCAGTAGTGTTAAGGGATATTTCATAGCTTGATTTGATGCTATTGTGGTCAGTGACATGGACAGGACAGAAATTGATTGAATTCTTTTAAAAAGCTCAGACGTATGAGAGGGCTCCCAAATGATCTGAAGACCACTTTAACAGATTATAAGTGAATCTGATTCCCAAACTGTAAAGAAATTATGCTTTATTTATTTATTCCGTACATTGTCTCTTCTTTTGCACAACCTATTTACATTCGGACAGCATCACGCTGTAAAAATACTTTTTTAAGCTAACCCCTTTACTTATCAGTTCAGTAAATGAAAATCAATCTCTTAAACCATTCACGCTATATATGTTTCTCTCAACCTTCTACTATGTCAATTAGCAAAACTTGTTCATTTTACCACGATAGGTCCTATGAAACTGCTGGTCTGGCTAAGGAGCAGCAGAGCTCAGACACAGAGGAATTCTAGAGAGGAAATGCTGGAGTGAGAAAGCTGGCTTTTTTTTCTTGATCTTTGGATGTTGCACATTTCATGTTTTTTAGGTCTCTGGATGAAAGGATGTGTGAAGAGATAGTGGTGCTGTTACATAAGTTAAGGGGAAGCAGAGCAATCTAAGTGTAGGTGCATGCACATTCTAGAGGAGTTCTGAGATCAGCTTTTGCATTTTGCTGGCTTACAGCTTCACAGGATATGATAGTACAATAACCTGTAAATCTTTAACTTTGTGCCAGCTTGAATTACAGATGAAGCAGTGTTAGACAGGACAGCCTTGTAAATGTAAGGGTGCTAAAAGGCTGTAAATTTACCATTTTGTTGATGCTTGAAGCTGTGAGTCTTACAGAGTGCCATGTGCCTCAAAAGATTGAGTTGAATCGTGAGACAAGGAGCCGGTTATCTCGGAGTTTATATACTTGTCAAGCTTTCCGCCTCATTTATTTTTATGTATACTTACTGCTGCTGGCAGCCTAAAGTACAGATACAGGACAGCCATAAAAAATACTCTTCAATGCAGGTCAACCACCACGGCTTATATTCCTGTAGAAAAGAGAGATTGGGTCTTCTGCCAATGTTGAATGATATCATTTAAGGATTGTGTGTAAAGAATAATCCTTTAATTTTACTACTCATAAAAAATGTGTACCCAGACAATAAATAAATTAAACTGTGGTTTAGTGAATTAACTTGGCTGTTTTCAGCTTCACACATGAACATATTTTTGCACATAGCTGTAAGCCTTGTGTGACTTCCAAGAAATAAAAGGTACACAGACTGCACAGCTTCATTTGAACACTTTTAACAGGATGTGGCAAAGTTGGCATTAAAACCCAAAAGAACTAATGTTGCATGTTTTTCACCGTATCTAAATAAAAATATCAGTCTGTTTTTCCATTCTTTTGCTACTTCCTTTATAAAATTGGAATTTAACAGAGAGAAAGCCAGGCTTACAACAAACACATTGCCTTGCTTTAGGTTTCACAAAGTACAACATTAAAAGTTAACTATTTCGGTTTTTACTCAATTTTTGGTTCTCTGATGGGTTTTTAGGTGGTCTGAGAATCTGCGAAAAGTGCCCAAAGTCATATTTGAGAACTCTCCATACATTTCTGGATAATTCAGCAACAAAAAACATATAAAAGCAGTTCATGCTGAGATTTTATTTAAAGTTAGCAACTATATATCCTGCCAAAATCAGCTAAACTGCCATATAACTTTTGTACAGTTTCTAAGAATGATTGCCAATCTTGCAAGCTTGGTCCACTCAACCTAATTAGCTCTATAGAGCATACATGAAACATGATCCCGAGTACACCACCTTGTTGCAAAGTCAGGACTCAAAAGTCAGGCTGCAAAATTAAGTACTGTCCTGGGTTTATTCACTTTGTAGAGTGAGTTATGTATATATCGGATCTGTACGACTGCTGTGCTGGTGTGTCATATAACTGAACCAGCTACAGCTGAAAACGAGTGGCAAACAGGTGCAGAAATCAATCAAAGGGATAATTTTGTGAAAGGAATATGAATAAATTTGCATAGAGGATTATTGTTCTCATCAGCACTTGTTCCTGTATCTTTCAGGAAAAAGGTAGTTAGGTTGGATAAAAATGTTTCAGAATTCAGATCTGTGCTTAGTTCCTCATCGTGTTTAACAAAGCTAACAAACTAACCTGATAATAACCCTACAACAGTTGTTCCAGCCATCTACTACCAGGCCTTACAGACCATCCTCTTATTCTGTTATTATGATTTTTTTCTTTTACAGTTAAATGGACTATATCATGCTATTTTACAGCTTTTAACTTCTGGGATAGAAATATATATGATACAATGTTAACGTTGGTGTTATACAGTATTAATTTGTCCTGAAATTGAACTGATATCCTGTAGTTAATGTTAGACCATTACGTGAAATGGGTCGTTTCTCTATAAACCCGCCTCCTGCACCCCCTGCTATGCTCCGCTGCTCTGGAGAGCCGGGAGCAGATCACACTGAGACTAACTGTGCTAAGCTTAATCACGAACAGTATTCTCACAAATAATTTGAAAAGCACAGAGTACCACAATGAAACTCTGTTATATTAAGGGCTCAGATGTTTGGTTTTATTTTTTTGTAAAAAACGGAGTCAATAAAGCCTAATTAATTTGCTAAATCTCCAGGCTTTAGACACAGCCCAAACCAACTAAGCTGCATCCACTAAGCAAATCTTTCCAGCCCAGTATATAAAAAATCCGTAGGTGTCGTTTGCATCCGTTTACTGAACATTCTGAGATGCTACAGATCAATTAATTAACCACACAATGCTGTTATGAGATTACATAAGCAGCTTGATAAATGGCTATCACATATTAGCATGAAGCCACTTACTTCTCTGTCCATCAGGTGTCTTTGTTCTTTGATCCAGCTGCTGTTCTTTAGGAATGTAGAATAAAATTCTGTGATCCATGCAGCCAAACAGACGTTTTAACAGAGAAAGTAAAAAATCCAACAAAAAAGTTTTGTAAGCTGCCGAAAACCAAAGCAGCCATTAGCTGCGAGAAGGACGAGGGTGTGTTTGAAAATCTACCAGGGGTAAACCGCTCTGCCTGCAGGGGCGGTGCAGACACCTCTAGCACTCTATTGTTTTCAACCAGTGATGTCACTAGTTGAACACTCATCCATTTTCTATTAGAGGGAGGGGCAGCTGCTCAGAGAGCAGAATTCAGGAGGATTACTCAGACATGCCTGAATTAAGCCAAAAAACCACTCTGGTGGGGGCTTTATGAGAAAATTGCACTACCATATAGTTGAAAACTCAAAAAACTTGATTTTGCATGATATAGACCCTTTAATGAAAAGGAAGTATGTCTATATCCTTTTACTTTAGACTTGGATTTAAACAGGCAGCAAATAACATTGTGACTACTAAGGTTGCAAGCATACCAGTTTTTTCAAACTGATACGATACGATACGATACGTACGATTTGTTACAACAAATGATGGTGAATTAAAAACAATAAAATAATAATAAAAAGGACTACAAAACAAAAATTTCAAGTTAAAAATAAACATTTTCTGTGACTTTGTTGCAGAGCTTCAACATTTTAAGTATCAGTTTGTGGTATTGATTAACTAGCCAATACTGATACAAGCACATTAGAGTGGTATTGGCCCCAATACAGGTATTGTATCGTTGGATTCAGAGTTACTGCTGAACAATTTAATTGTTTCTCGAGCTGACAGTTTCCACAGAAAAAAACAACAGGGAAATATAAAGTTTTATTTGTATTTCATACATGAACAGATCTTTTCCAGATAATTTTAAGCCTTGTTTGGTTTCTTCTATATAAAAAGCCCCCACTAAGACTGTGTCAATGTTAATTCAAAACTTTTAGCAAATACATTTTTTTTCTTAGTCTTTCCATTATTGTCGCTTCACTGACATTTTGTTATTCATCATTTTAAGTCCCTCAGTGGAACAACTGTGGAAAACAGCTTAATCACACTTTCTGCTTTGTAAAAACCAAGTGACAGATTCCAGAGACAATATCCGTTCATTCTTACAGGCATATCAGCCCCTTCATTTGTTATGAAGCACATTTTGCAGTAGCTGAGCCCCAAAGTCGTGACATACTTTACTGTGTCAAGCCAGCTGTGTCCCTGCGCACTGACTCGGGTTACACACTCCTTTCATATAGCGTACCCTGAACATCAGATAGCTTTGTAATCAGCTCTCTTCAATTATGCAACTATGAGCAGCAAGATGAGATTAACACATGTGACAGTGTATTACGAGGGTTTTTATGCTGGAAGACTGCTTCGATCAGTAGATCGATCAGTAAAGCAGACTGTTACAATTATTCTTAAATTCTGTATATGTCGTTTAGAAGATTTTTCCATGCTGTCTCCTCCGTCTTGAACCACCTGATGATCTTTTTGTTGCGGTCAGACACAATTAACACCATTCAAGGGTACTGAGCACACAATTAATTAATCACTCCTCAAACAATTCCTGTCGCTGACAACAGCTAATATCGTGTTAGACTCTTCTGAACTCTGAATCACAAAGCCGGCCATTTATTCCAGAACTGATTTGGTCTTTAAATGAAGTCCTGCTTCTCTTTCAGTTTTCTAAAGCTCCTTCTTCTCTTTTCCACCCTGTTGTTCTTGGTATAATTTGTGAGTGTTGTCTTGCTCTTTTTCTCCATGATTTTGTGGTTGTGTGTCTTCTGTTAGATTTGAAATGATTATATTTCTGTCCCTTGGTCTGTTTGTTTCACTGATCCTGACTTTTAAATCTTGTTAGCTGCATTATGTCAGTAAATATCCACCCTTGTATGAATATACCTTGCTTTCTTTTGCTCCTTGTCAGGTCTTTCTTGGTTTCCTTTTTGTAAACCAAGGATTCTTCAGCATTATTTTGACTTTCTGTCCCACTTGAAGTTGTTTTTTTCTTTTAATAAAGTGTCATAAATCCTCTGCTTGTCTCTGGATTTAAGATTAAAGCCCCGTTCCTCTTTGAGTTCTGGCATTAGTTCACAACCTTCAGTGCTTCTTTCAGTCTCACACTTAAACTCGAAAAACTAAAGAGACTTTTCTCTCCTTCTCAGTCACTGAACATGAATCAGATAATCAGTTGATCTCATTGCTTTCTTGGAGTAGAGATCAGTGGAACAGGGAGATGAGGTTTAACTACTCTGTCACTCTGCTCTTTCTATTTTAGTTTCACTTGACTTGGTTGTTCTTTTTTTTTGCTGTTGTTTAGATTTTATTTCTGAAGTAGATAATTAAACTAATGTAAAAGTAAATTCTCTTCTTCAATGTTTGAGTCCTTTCATCTACTCCACATCCAGCATTAGCCGGATGAGACTTTTTAGGACCAAATGACACAAGGGAACTAATTCTAGAAAGATTTATAGAGTCTGAGTGAAATTACTGATGTCTTTGAAATAAAGTTTTAACAGCCACTGTACTGTGGCTTAGTTGAACCCTTAAAAACTGAACAAAGGCTCGTTATGTTTTAAAGAGGGAGACTTAAAATCGATCAATTAATCAAATCCTTGAGCGCTTCACGTAATAAAATCAGTACAGTGTTGAAAACCAAAATAAGAAGAGATTTTAAAAAACAAAACACATTTTAAACAAATTAAATCATACACAACCAGTTAAACTGCTCAATCTGTTCCTATCTCTTCAAGTGAACATGCAATAAAGATAAACATCTAGAATGGTACTATGGTGAAAACCCCCCAACAATATTTAGGTGATCTATCCACTGTAGAAGCCACCAAAGGGCGGCCATGATCAGGACAAGCAGGTATCCGCTGCATGACCACAACAAAATCAGACCCAGTGGCGAGACATCCATGGCTAAACTGACCGGGCTCCCGGCACAAAGGATCCTCTACACTAGAGCTGGACTATATAAAACAAACTAACGAACTTAAGTAAAACATAATAATAATAATAATAATAATAATAATAATAATAATAATAATAATAATAATAATAATAATTAATAATACATTGATAAAAAAAACTAAATCACAGCTAAGAAGGTAGGTCTTGAGTCTCCTGCACAATCAGTCCTTGGCTCTCTAATATAAACTATTTTTCCAGCAGTGGCTTGGAATAATGCGATGATTGAAACCTTTGGGTCTAAGACCAACAATATTGGTCAGAAGTGGAGCAGAAATTACAACATTTACCTGAGTCCTCACAGAGGTTTAGTGATTTGAATTACAGTTTTTGTCACATGGAGCCATGGTGAAATAGAGGCAGACTGTGTTTACCACAGAGTGGTTTTAAATCCCTGAGCACAGAGATAGTTTTCTTGACTTCCTTTTCCAGACTAAATAAATCAGCCTATTAATCTTAACTTTTTAAATCCAGTTTTGACTACCTAATTTTGTCTTGAATGATTAAGGTAGGAGCACCAAATACTGCAGTTTGGTGCTCCAAGTATAACATCAATATACTCTTTTTGCTGCCTTGTGTTTTTTATACCTTTTTGGTTATCTTATAATTATATTTTCTACTTCTATGTGTTTAAAGACAGATTTGAGATTTCATTATATTATTGTTATCAGGAGCAGATGAGTACTTGCTGATCTCACAACGCTCATCACTATCTGCATAAGTATTGCTGCTTTGAATAGATGCAGAATGTCTAATATAAGTGCCAAGCTGATGAATAATTTCTCTGTACATGCTCTGAAGAAAAAGTGGTCATGCAGCTCCAGAAATGTTATTTCTCACTCATCTGTCTGTCATTTGAGAATTTGTCAAAGCTTGTAAGAACATCTCTTCCTGCTTTTGTTTCTGCCTGACTCGATCAAATAAAACTGCAGCTGTATGTGTCAATGTGTAACCATGACAGATGAGAGTGATAGGATTGCACATAGCAGACTTCTTCCTCTTTTCCTCTCCCTTTCTTTCCTTTTTCTTCATTACATCTTCCTCTATGGGAGCATGCGGATTTGGTTTGCCTGTCAGAACTGCTTGATCAGAAGTAATCTTTGCTTTGAACTGACTCACAGCTGTGCTGACCCCCCCCCACTCTGTTGTTTGGACCAATGCTATGTAGAGGCTGCTCATAGAATAGCATTGAGCACTCAGTGTGCCATGCTCGCTCCATTTGTACTTGTGGAGGAGGATTGCTTATACTCCTTAGAAGTATGGGGTTACATTTGTCTGAGTAGATCACCTTTAGATCTGTGTGGCAATAAATACACATACGCACATGTGTACACAATCATTTGATCCTCCTCCTGCTACATATTCTTGGTCTGACAGGTGAACCCTCTTGTCTGTGCTGTTTGCTGCACTTTGAGGTGAGGAGGACGAGCCACTTCTGGACATCAGGGGGAGTTTATGAATCTATAATGAGAGCCAGAAGAGTCTCAGGGAGACAGCTTTGCATGAAGCTAGTTGTCACCACTGTGGGATGATTTTTTTCATTTTTCTTTTTCTTTTCTGCCATCTTAGAAGAAAAAAAAAAACACTGATCACACACTCTTGGATCAATCCGCCTATGTGACAGCCTACTGTCAGCTCACCTCATCTCTTAAAACAACCCCGCCTGGTTTCCTTTCTCTCTGCCCCATATACTTTTAAATAAACACACTGAGCAGCTCTCTTTCAAACAATATTCTCATCACCCTTGTGTTTGCATTTGGGTTTTGCTCTCCCAGTCAAGCGCCTCATCAGAACCACTTTAAGAAGATTTCTCTGCTCTCTGAGCGAGGAAGGGCAATGCGCACATCAGAGTAAACACAGTGAAAAGAGCCTGTAAATAATTTGTTTGTCAGACTCTATCTGTGGTTCTGCTCGCATGGGCAAAGGTTCTTTTCTTATAAATTTTGGTGTGATGCAGTCTATCTCCATCCCGCATGCTGTTTCATCCCCCTAAATCCAATGCTGAGCTTCTATGTGATGTCAGGACATATTTATGTTTAATACACAGACATGGCCCAGTTACTTGGTTGCTGAAACCAGAGACTTAAGAAAGGCCCCTTAACGAGCAAGGAAAAAAAGAAGAGAGTGTTGTAATCTGCCTTAGGGTGTATTTTTGTGATGCTGTGGCTTGGTGATCCCCCTTTAGGAGCACTGATTGCTCATCTTCTATGTTTGCTCTGTGGACGTTTCTTCCTTTAGGCAGAGTTCTGTTTTTTTTTGCTTTTATCCTATTTTCCACCCTTAGGATTTGAGATGACTGTCAACTGTAAGGGAAGCACGGGCTATCCTCCTCTTTGGTTTCTGTTTGTCCGCCTCTTTGGTCTCCTCCCTTAAGAAGTCTTCAGGGAGAAAAGCTTAGTCTCTCTCCTCTTATGCTCAGTCTGCTCCTGCTCCTCCTCCTACAATCTGAATCCTGTTTACTGTTACAGAACTATAACAACTACCTTTGACAGTTCAGGTTACTTGTCACCTTTACAGGACTCTGCAAAAAACAATTATAACATTCTGAGCTTTATTTTTATATTCTGTCTCATTAAAACCACTGGCATTTATTAGATAAATGAACTTGAAGTAGAACATATTTTTTTGACATTCACAAATCTGCACTTTAGGGAAGAGTGGCAAGGAAAGAAAAAGTACTGTTACAGGAAAGCTGTTTATGTTGGAGAACTCTTGGATTTCACCCTGAAAACACCTTCCCCAGGATAAAGCATGGTGGTGGTAGAACAATGATGTGGGGACACAGAAGTATCTTAAGCCTTTTTTCAATAGACAAACTGTAGCAATGTATAGGGTAATTTTTCTGGCATGGTGTCTCCTTTGATTGTGCTGTGGTGGCATGGAGAGTCGAGAATATTGCGGGTAGCTTGCTGGCAATATTTCTGCAATATTGGTGCAATGCTGGACTTATGAATGAAGATCATACCTTGGCACAATAGTGGGTGATGTCATGACAATGTGTGAGATGTGCGCTGGCTCTGGCAACAGTATTTAAAATGTAAGTAAACAATGCAAGTTCATTTAGCAATTTTAAGCTATATCGGCTGAAATGGCAAACTGGAGTGATGCAGAGGTCTGAGAGTTTCTGGACTTTAGAGCTGAAGATTAGATCATCAGGACAGCCACCTTTTGGAGTGACTCGCAAAAATGAGCAGGGCTTCAATTGGGATAAAAAACAAGTTATGTCCCAGTTATTTTGTCTTTTTACCACTGACTTTTCTGTCTCATAGTTTGTAAGCAACCCTGGAAGCAGCCCAGAAGCCACCCCCATACCCCCCTTTAGCCCACCATCGGATAGTCTCTTGTGAAACACCTGATGATGGCACATTGCCGCCACAGGCAGACCACTTATGAATGACCCAAGACTCACGGATGCCAGGATTGATCCTGGCATTGATGTAAGGCAATGCAATTTAATTTGTATAGCACACTTTCAACATCAAGGTAATTCCAGGGTCCTCATTTATCAACCATAATTACGCTCATATCAGTGCTTATTTCATGCATAGGAACAACTCTACGCATTGTGTGGTATTTATCAATTTCTACTTGTGCGTAGAAACGTTCCTAAATATAAGTACAGTTCTGAATGTTCTTACACACAGCGTCTACTGTTTGAACGGAGGAACTGCAACACTGAAACAGTTTTACTTTAACAGAATATTTCTCTCAGCAGTTTATTGTCTTTGCCAAGGAGCTCATGTTGGTGTCTTTCAGCAAAATAACTTAAAGTTATGGATGGATTTTCAATAAACTCTCAGGAAATGTTAGAAATTCATCAAGAAACACATAATTTAATTTTGGGGGTGATTAAGCATGGAGATACTGTCACTCGCAATCTGTAAGTGAAGCAGGTTGTTGCTTTTGCCCCACTTATATTTCAGCTTGATCTCTGTGTCATTTATATCCCTTTCTTCGCTTTCTTGGAGATTACTTTGGGGAACAATGCAAAGACTTGACATCTGTCAGAGGATGTGGTGTTACCAAATATGGTTAATGGGGGGTGTTTCTGTGTGAAATGACTGTGAATGGCCATGAGCATCTAGGTGCCCAAATGTGGGATTTATCAACACATCATTGCGTAGGAACATGTGTAGCAGTGGCCACTGTACATTTTTAATATCTGACTTTTGACTGTTTGTATGAACATTCTAAATTTCATTAGTAGGATAAAACATAGGACAGTTTCTACGAACGTTTGATAAATGAGGGCCCAGGTGCTTCTGTGATTAGGGCATAAAGACAGCAATAAAGAAAAGAAAAAAACACAGGAAAGGTATGATATATTGAAAAATTACTGAAAGGCAGCTCTAAACAGATGGGTTTTTAGCCTTGATTTGGGAACATTGCAGGGATTTAACTTCCAGCAAGACAACATCCAGGACACAAAATGGAACAATAGAATGGTTAATATCAATATGGGGCGCCAAGTGCAAAATCTTCTTGCAAAAGATTTAGCAGACAGTTTTTTAATATTTAGCATACTTTAATTAGGTGTTGCTCTGCAGTTGTGAAGTTGTGTTACAAGTATAGCTTTATAGATGAGCAGAGCTGGCATAGCTGGCATTTGTGTTTCTGTGTGTGACAAAAATCCAGTAAATTCACATGGTCACAAAACCTATAATAATTCTGTGCAAAGTTAGAGTTAATCTATACTGTAAATTGACTGAGGAGGATGGGGATGAACACTAAAGACAAGAGTAGGCATTACTACCTTTTGAAAAATTGCTTCTTTTTTACTTGAATTACATTCAAAGGAAAAATAATTATTGCCTTCTCAGAATTGTATTTATAACTTTTGTTTCTTTTTTGTCCATTATGACTTAAAAAGTGAACTATTACTGTTTTACCGATAAAATTTATAATTTGCAAGAGTAATTGTTTCTATTAATAATTCATTTGAAGATAGTCTTGGCAACCTTGGCTTGCAACAGCCCACGAGAGAGGAGAGTTTGTTCTACTGGTAGAAGAAACCAATAGCAACTCCACAACATAACGGAACACGTTTGGGCTTGTGGTATTTGTGGAGATAAAACATCAGGGTTGCATCTTTTACCTAAGAAAGTGGAGGTCAGAAAGAAACAGTAGGATTTTGTTTTAGAACACTACCAGTATAACAGTCACATCACTTTAAGCTAGTCAGCAGAGAGACATTAGCTAATGAATGTTGCGTTCACACCGCATGCTTTGTCAGTGTCAAACAATGCTCACAAAGCGACTAGTTTGATGCCTATACATTTTTAGGTTGAAATTTGCAAAGTGCCTTTCTCTGGAAGATGTTTTAAACACTAGAGGATCGTGGTTGGCTAGATAACGTTGATGTCGGGCAACTTCGCTACAGTGAGACGCTCTGATTGGCTGCATCTAGAGCCTTAAGAGTGTAAAAAGTTTAGCTAGCTGAACTTCTGCATTGCTGACTTTTGGCGCTTTGAAGCTTGAAACGCAGAAAAAGTGATACGGCCAACGCACACAAAGCGCTGAAGAGACTCTGACGCCCCGCCTCAAACATAGACTTTACATTGAATCTTGCCGCTCTTGACATTGACGTTTGGGGCAGTGTGAATGTGCCATTAAACTCCTAATGCTGTCGTTTCCCTCCACCTACTCCTCCAACAAATTACAACTTCCTTATGCAGGAGTACAGTAGCGTTTTATTCACAAGGCATTCAATCAAACTTGAGACTACTACAAATGTACGGAAAACACGCGTGAATAGGAGGTTAAAAATATTTTGTTTCCAGATGCTCTCCTTTTAAGTCTGTACAATGCTGGCTGTGGCACACCCCATATGACTTGCAGCTGTGACAAAAGAAAAAAATATTTTTTTTTAATGTAAAATGATAATTTTGTTTCTTACATTTTGCTATGTGACAAACTCCGGATAAAGTACAGAACTATTTGGTTCCAAAATGAAAAACTACAAAAACATTCAAAGGTCACGAATATTTTTTTTTCAAGGTACTTTCCCAATAACAAAGTTTTTACATTTTTCTGCAAACATGCTTGAATAAAATCTGTTTCACTGTTAATATGCATGATAACAGTGAAAAAGATTTTATAGGCACTTACATTAGTCAGGGCTGTTGCAGCTGCAGTAGCGCCTTCGATGATGGAAACCCTCTTTATGCCTGAGAGACAATAGTGTTGCTGTCAACTATCTCAGCCCATCTCACATAACTCTCATGGTTACAGTCCATGTTCCTCTCAAGCGCCTAACTTTTGACAAATCCTTTTCTAAAGCTCTGCTTTCTTCACTGGCTATGTCAGGGTGAATAATCCCTCAACAGCTTCCAAAAACAATCTGAAATCTATTCTTTGTCTTCAACTATCTTTCAAATGCTGTTTATAATCAGATCTTGCATTCTTGTGCTGAATAAAGGCTCTCCTGTTGTCCTTTCTTATGTTGGCTCACTTTGTTAACTCCTCTGTATTTCATTAACATGGCCAGCACTTTCATTTTTGTTACTCTTTCCTGCCCCTCTTCCTGTTTTCAAATGCTTGATTTATTGCCTTCCTTTAACATGAGGCTTGTTGTTGTCTCATTAACGAATCTCTCGGAAGACGTGGCACAGATTTATTTTTTACTTTTTTTGCTTCAGCTCAAAGCCATAAACAGTATCTGCTTTCCAGACAAAACATCTTGTTACTATTCAAGCAGCACAAATAGGGGGGAATGAAAGAGAGAATGAGTCAATTTGGGAACAAGCACATGACAGATTTTCTCCGCAAATTCTGTAAAATCATTATTGTGAATGTGTTGTTTGAAGATTAATTAATAGTTAGTTGCAGTGAAACTCTTTTTGGTATTCTGTGTTGTCTGAGAGGTAGATTAACCAGCGTTGTTGCATGAGATCCTATAATTGCCTCAGAAATCTTCCTGTAATTAACACTGTCGGATAATTACAGCAGAGTCCCAAACCACGCTGCTCTCACATTATTAGGCTCAGTATGCATTTGGCTAAATTAGACCTTGGTGAGTTATTAACAAATAAGGATATTTCAAGCTGATTTAATTTCAGCATCATTATTGCATTTGGATGGTTCGGACTTTCTTTACTAGCCACTGTCAATGCATTCGCTGTGCTGTCTTGGCTGCAGAGAGATTAAAGCCAAGCGGAGAAGAGACTGAAAGTGGACTGGGCAGTGGAGCATTTCCCAAAGGCATGTTCCCAGAGTCACATGCAGGATTAGCGGGTGGGACACTGAAGTAGGCCAGTCAAACAGGCTGAGCTGATGTATGGACATCAGACTGGAATGTTGACATAGCTGGATTGCCCAGTACATTTAATCACCATGTCATTATGCAGTAATCCTAGCCCAGCCACTATCCCGACTGGATTTGTGTCAGACAGGGATCATTACTAGTCACAAACACTTGTGGATATTGCTATTTCAACTCTACGCACAAGAATCCGATGTCTGATGTGGCCTATTTTTCCTTTTAATAATTTTTTTGTGCAACCTTGCTTTCATTCTTGTTACACCTCAATGTGTCAGAAATTATGTTGAAACAGGAACTTTGACCTGATGTTAAATTATATGGAGTTAAATGTTTTGCACTAAGAAAGCCTCCTGGTCAGAATCCACCATAAGTGAATTCTCTCGATGCAGACCAGCATTGGTGACGCTCCATACCCTGTCGTTAAGGTTGAACCTTACCATCCTTATTTCAGCTGCTGCTGTCAAGGATCTTGTCTTCTCAGTCATGATCCAAATCTCATGTCTAAATCTGAGGTCTTGAACATAGGCTGATCAATATTGCAGACTGGAGCATCACTTCCTTATTATAGCAGTTAAGAACCCAATACATTTATCCACATCACAAGCATGTGTGAACAGTGTACCCATATTCTTAAACTCCTCTTCTTTAGGCAAGGACTGACCTCCAACCTGACGGGATCAATAATTTTTTTTCTGATCAAGAACCACATCCTCAGGCTTAACCCCTTCTAGGTCCTGCTTTCTTTCACCGATTTACTGGTCTTTATACCTCATGATTAATTGAAAGGTCCCAATTCAAATGAGTGATTGAAGTCATCCCATCAATTTTACATCACTGATCTACTTCAGGAATATAGTCACAAGCCTGTAACCAGTCAGGTGGGAACCGCTCTGGTGAATGCTAAAGGGTACTTTAATTTTAAAGGGTAAAATGCTAACAAATTCCCCAACATCTGCAAAAAGGTTCTCAGACTAGACATTCTCCTATTCATGACCACACTTCAAAATCCTGTACATTAAATAAGTTATTATGTAAATTTTTGTTATGTTTTATATAAATATATATTATTTTTTTTCAAATGTTAAGATATTTTGTTTTTAGTGAAGGGAATCTTGGTCTTTGGTTGGTTTATGTTGGTTTATGTTACCTTTAGTGCAGGAATGTAAAAAAAAAAAGCAGAAACAAAACATCCACACAGGTGACATTTTATGAGAATAATTTATAATTGATCACATAAAAATCTGGGGAAAAACAGGAGACTTAACTTTTTGTTTGTTATATTCTGACACAGAAGACTGAAAATAGAAAATGAAAACAGGAGAACTCATTTGAACCTCTCGAACTTTCTAACTTTCCCCAAGTTTAATTGGATGTTCTATAAGGGTTATAAAGGGTATAAAGTTTTCTGTTCCTCACAGTTTCACCATTTGATTATTCTGGTGATTCCCCACAATGTTTCTTTGAAAACCAGCTTACAATTTAAACTCTAAATAACAGGATTTATTTTAAATGCCAGTATCTGAGATCATTGGTGATGAGTCAGTCCTCAAGGGATCTAGTGGGACTTTCAAAAAGAAGTGAGACTGCATAAAAGAACAACACATCATTGCTGTTTCCTTCTCCCCTAAAGACAAGGATGCAGTTCAAAGTCACTCAAGGGAGCAGAAAATCGTGAGTGAGGAAGAGGTCAAAAATGCCTTCCAGCTTTTGGTTACAGGGCAAAAAGCAGGGAAAACAGCCTGCCTCATGTTTCACATTTCTGCTCATGATGGGCCATAATGCCTTATTTCACATTAGTTATTTTAGCCTGGTGACACACAATGCAATTAGCCTTTCCAAAGACATGCTCCAAGGATCTGACAAAGTACATGTTGCAGTGAGTGCTTACAGTAGGTATTATACTGCATCTGCATGTTTACTGCCTCTTTAAAAGTAAAAAAATAAGTTTGCCTGTTAATTATATATGTGGCTTTACATTTTAATTTTAGTGCAGTTTTTGCTATGCTAAATATTAGGCTAATATCAGTAGCTTAGCTACTTTACCTTAGAGTTGCATAAACATAGGTAAAATCAACTAAAAATGTCAAGGTTTAGTCACAGACAACCCTTTGTAGTCACCGTCAGGTTTGAGTTTCATGTGAAAGATTTGAATTAGAAATCATGAAAAGAAACGGTGAAGATGATCAAAAAAAGCCATTTCACTTATTCTCAGATGGTCAATCCTGACTTATAGATGTAAATTGATTTCTCCAAGACTTTCTAAATCTTTTGCATTTCATGTCTGATATGATGCAAACGATTTCAGCCTAATACACGTTAAAGTTAAATGCTTGGCTCACCAGTTAATGTCCAAGATATGCCAGTGGACAGTAACGCCTAAAGATAATACTGTGATATTACCAAACGTTGAGTATTTGTTTCTAATTTGCATTAACAGATATGTCTACCATTTCAAGTAACACACAAAGCAGTATAAAAATAACATTCCGGCTACTCCCTTCTACACATTTAACACTGTAGTTTAGTTAGTTAGTCTGCAACAAAATCCAAGGTGTCGCAAATTTGTTTGACACATTCGGCTGCGTAAGTGCCGCAACTCTCACACACCATGCACACCACACATATGCATTGTTCTTACAGAACATACGTATATGTGACTCAAATATGGTAGAAATGACCCAATAATATTAATTTATTTAATCTTGTACTCGAGAGACACTTCACTCACCTCAGCATGTGGGAAGCATGACATAGAAACCAATGGCTTGCTCTAGATAAAGACGAAGTTGTTACAGAATTATTTCACCACTTTGGGGCCACTCATCTGTTCAAAGGTAGTTTTCAGATAGTCAGTGGATCCTTTGATTGAAAATCAACGCAAAGTAATTTACCTGTTATGGGTGTAGGTGAATACTTTGAATTTAACACCATTAATCCCAATAAATATATACTACACAGAACGAGATCACACGCAACAGACACAATTCATAGAGCTGAATATGCCAGCACACATGGTAAGAAAGTAAACAGTATATCAGCTTATCAGACATACTGGTGAAAAATGTTCTAACAGAAATAAACATATCAGAACACTTTTTTTATTCTTTACACTAATTTTATTAAATCGAATGGAGAGTTTTGAAGAGTTTTAACGCTAACACCAATGGGACTTTTCAAGATATTTTTATGTAATACTTGATGTGGTTTATTGCTTGGGATTTGTTTTGCCACATCCCTCCTGTTTACTGTTTCCTCCCTTGCTCAAGGTGAGTGTAATGTCCCAACATTAGGTGAGCAGGCTTTTGCGTGACTGGCCAAGATCCCTGACAACTACAGTCCCCTCCCAATAAAAAGTTAGTGGACAAGGCGTGCGTTCCTCTGCATTACGGCATTTCACTGAATGTTCAAGGTGATGCTGCACAGTTTGTCCTTTAGATAGTTGGTGTATAAGTTTCAATTGAAGGAGTCACTTTTTTGTCTATTTTTGTCAAGCAACCCTGAATAGCATAGAATAACATAGGTCTGTGAGCTGTCTATATGTCAGTGTCAATTATCTTGAATTGCTGTGGCTGTCATCTTACAATGTCAGCTTCAAGTGGCTGAGGGTCTTCTACAGAAAAAAAGTTTTAAAGCATGAGTTGGCTTTTCCTCTCCGGTCATGCTGAGGAACTGGGTTTAATTTTGGGTATGGTGAATACATCAATTTCTTTAACAGTTTGTTACAAGCTCTGAAAAACAAGGCAATTTTCGGAATGCTCTGAAAAATTGTTTTTCAAGCTAAATTTGCAGTTCTAAAAGTGACAAAGTGGATTTAACACTTTTTTTTTTACTGCTGCACAGGACCAAGTGAGCAATAAGACTCAAAGTTGAAAAAAAGAAAATAAAGCTATTAGAGACACATCTTATAATATCCTCTGAGCATGATAAAGCTTCTTTTCTATCAATGTCCATAAAACAGCAGAAATACTGGTTTAGTGTCTTTTGAAGAGACTTTGTTTTGTGGCAAAAGGTGACATATTGTTTTAAATCAAAGTTGGGACAAGACAAAGCATAGGAATATAAAACTTGCCAAATTCAAATCAAGAGTATTCTATTTGAACATAAGATGTTCTAAAACAGCCACTCAGCAAAAACAAACATTTTACTTTGCAGAACCCAATTGTTACTGGCACACCACTGCCTTATTGATCTGAAATGACTGATGAAAACACCAGCATGTAAAAGAAACTATCTAACCAATGGAAGAAGCACCAGAGTCATATATCCGGTGTTTACCAGGAATGTCTAGTGGCTTTAAGAGAACAATATAATTTTAGGTCCTGATGAGAAAGGGCTGCTTGATAGCAGCACTGAGCAGTAAAAAAACTAATCTCATTCTGAATGTTAACTGGCATTGATCTCCTTTCATTTGCCCCCTCGGATCCTTTGTAGCTTTTTATTAGATGCCTCAACAGCACTTAACTACACTTTATATTTTGTTGATGCTGCACTCTGAGGATCCATCCATCCATCCATCCATCCATCCATCCATCCATCCATCTATACATCCATCCATCCAACTCTTCTCCACTTGATCCTGTAGAATATTGAGTGGAACTTATTGCTATCTTCACTGATTATTCGGGGAGAGGAGGTATGTGGAAAGCCGTTTGAGCATTTATTACATATCTTTGATATCAAACTTTAGGTCCATGTACTAGTACACACTTTGTCCTCACTAGTAAGACAATTTGGCACACTAGTATAACGACTGTGTCTTACATGTAAAAATTTTTCCACTACTACTGCCACTTTTGGCCTACTAGTATGCAATCAACCCTTACTAGTAAACTGCTGTGCAGCACTAGTGACACTACTAGACCTAACTAGTAGTAATGTGTCACGCACTAGTAGCCTCCCGGACCCTACTAGTATCGCCAAAATGCCCACTAGTAGCACTAGTACGGCATTTTTGACCTCACTATTGCTACTTGTAAGATACAAAATGTCCACTAGTACTACTAGTGGGGTGTGTTTCCCTTACTAGTACTACTAGTAACAGTGAGAATGCACACTAGTAGTACTAGTGATTACAAGTAGTACTAGTGAGGATGTGTTTTACTTTACTAGTACAACCTGTAACAGCCAAACACTCTACTAGTTGCACTAGTGAGACTTTTATCATATTAAAAGTATTACAAGAAAAGGGAAACATGTCAACTAGTGAGACATGTTTTACTTTACTAGTGCAACTAGTCAGGGCCAAATGTGCACTAGTAGCACTAGTATGTTGCAAAATTTCCACTCGTAGTACAAGTAGGGGACTTTTACACCTTACTAGTAGTACTAGTGATGTCAACAATGCTCACTAGTGTTACTAGTGGTATGGTTTTGTTTTTTACTAGTGTAACTAGTTAAAGAAAGTTTGTCTCACTACTGAGCATCTGAACGTCACATGTAAAGGCTTTGGCTGTACTAGTGCACAAATGCACAGCTCTAGTTTGAAAATAGCATGCCACTAGTATGCAATACTAGTAGGACATTTGTACAACATGTAAGGCATTTCTGCACACTAGTAGGACAACTTTAGTATACTAGTAAGACAGTTACATCTTACAAATGAGGCACAATTCTGTACCAGTAGTCGTACTAGTGACATCACAAATTTCTACTAGTTAGCATTTAGTGTTTCATTAGTTATATGTTAACTAGTGCACACTACTACCTCACTAGTACGATGTAGCTTTCCTACTAGTATGCCAAAGTTGTCCTACTAGTGTGCAGAAATGCTTAACATGTTACAGAAATTTCCTTCTAGTTGTGTGTAGTCAAGCACTTGTAGTGTGTAAGTGCATACTAGTTGTGTGCTAGTTGCGAACTAGTGATGCACAGATGCGCACTAGTACAGCCATAGCCTTTACATGGGATGCTCAGAAGCTCACTAGTGAGACACATTTTCTTCTACTAGTTACACTAGTAAAACACAAAACCGTGGCACTAGTCACACTAGTGAGCATTTTTGAGGCAAAAGTCCTCCACTAGTGCTACTAGTGAATATCTTGCCACCTACTAGTTCTACTGGTGCACATTTTTGCCCTTACTAGTGGTACTAGTAGACATGTTGCCATCTACTAGTGGTACTAGTAAGATCAAAAAAGTATCACTAGTGCTACTAGTAGACCTGTTTGTTTTTACTAGTGGTACTAGTGGCTTCACCATGCCTACTAGTGCTACTAGTGGCCTTTAAATGCCTACTAGTGCTACTAGTGGCCTCAACATGCCTACTAATGGTACTAGTGGCCTCAACATGCCTACTAGTGCTACTAGTGGCCTCAACATGCCTACTAGTGGGCTTTAAATGCCCACTAGTGCTACTAGTGGGCTTTAAATGCACACTAGTGCTACTAGTGGGCTTTAAATGCACACTAGTGCTACTAGTGGCCTCACCATGCCTACTAGTGCTACTAGTCGCCTCAACATGTCTACTAGTGCTACTAGTGGCCTTTAAATGCCCACTAGTGCTACTAGTGGCCTTTAAATGCCCACTAGTGCTACTAGTGCCCTATAAATGCCCACTAGTGCTACTAGTGGTCTATAAATGCCCACTAGTGCTACTAGTGGCCTTTAACTGCCCACTAGTGCTACTAGTGGCTTATAAATGCCCGCTAGTGCTACTAGTGGCCTCAACATGCCCACTAGTGCTACTAGTGGCCACTATGTTCGCACTAGTGCTACTAGTGGCCTCAACATGCCCACTAGTGCTACTAGTGGCCTTTAACTGCCCACTAGTGCTACTAGTGGGCTTTACATGCACACTTGTGCTACTAGTGGCCTCACCATGCTTACTAGTGCTACTAGTGGCCTATAAATGCCCACTAGTTCTACTAGTGGCCTCAACATGCCTACTAGTGCTACTAGTGGCCTCAACATGTCTACTAGTGCTACTAGTGGCCTTTAAATGCCCACTAGTGCTACTAGTGGCCTTTAAATGCCCACTAGTGCTACTAGTGGCCTATAAATGCCCACTAGTGCCACTAGTGGCCTATAAATGCCCACTAGTGCCACTAGTGGCCTCAACATGCCCACTAGTGCTACTAGTGGCTTATAAATGCCCGCTAGTGCTACTAGTGGCCTCAACATGCCCACTAGTGCTACTAGTGGCCACTATGTTTGCACTAGTGCTACTAGTGGCCTCAACATGCCCACTAGTGCTACTAGTGGCCTTTAACTGCCCACTAGTGCTACTAGTGGGCTTTACATGCACACTTGTGCTACTAGTGGCCTCACCATGCTTACTAGTGCTACTAGTGGCCTATAAATGCCCACTAGTTCTACTAGTGGCCTCAACATGCCTACTAGTGCTACTAGTGGCCTCAACATGCCCACTAGTGCTACTAGTGGCCTTTAACTGCCCACTAGTGCTACTAGTGGGCTTTACATGCACACTAGTGCTACTAGTGGCCTCACCATGCTTACTAGTGCTACTAGTGGCCTATAAATGCCCACTAGTTCTACTAGTGGACTAAACATGCATACTAGTGGCCTTTAAATGCCCACTAGTGCTACTAGTAGCCTCCAAGGTTAGTGCCACTAGTGCTACTAGTGGTCTTTAACTGCCCACTAGTGCTACTAGTGGGCTTTAAATGCAAACTAGTGCTACTAGTGGCCTCACCATGCCTACTAGTGCTACTAGTGGCCTCACCATGCCTACTATTGCTACTAGTGGCCTTTAAATGCCTACTAGTGCTACTAGTGGCCTCAACATGCCTACTAGTGCTACTAGTGGCCTCAACATGCCTACTAGTGCTACTAGTGGCCTTTAAATGCCCACTAGTGCTACTAATGGCCTCACCATGCCTACTAGTGCTACTAGTGGCCTCACCATGCCTACTAGTGCTACTAGTTTCCTCAACATGCCTACTAGTGCTACTAGTGGCATCAACATGCCTACTAGTGCTACTAGTGGCCTTTAACTGCCCACTAGTGCTACTAGTGGGCTTTAAATGCTCACTAGTTCTACTAGTGGCCTCACCATGCCTACTAGTGCTACTAGTGGCCTCACCATGCCTTCTAGTGCTAATAGTCGCCTCAACATGTCTACTAGTGCTACTAGTGGCCTTTAAATGCCCACTAGTGCTACTAATGGCCTTTAAATGCCCACTAGTGCTACTAGTACCGAAAGTTTTCAAAGGATTGTTTTAACCCTTTAGGACAGTGAATAATTATGAAATATAGGCGTACACCTGAACCTGAATGTCAAATTCATTGTATAATCTACAAATAACCATTGTAGGTTATGTAAAAAAGTAAGACTGCCAGTTGTTATTTCATTTTTCTCTTTCCCAAACCGCACTGGCTGATATTTGATGTAGCAACCTGAACTTCCCCATGATGAGAAAGTGATGCCTGTGACATAAACATTAATTGTATTCCACTCTGAGATATATTAGATTGACTTAATTATCTTTATAATATATGTATAATAGTTATTTTTAATGATATTATTAATTATCAATGTTGTTATTACTAACAACAACAGTGAAAGTTGATCAGGTTTCATAGGGTTAAATCTTGTCTGGGTGTTCATTCTTTCTGAAGAGCCAATAGGAAGAAGCTTCAGTGCATGTTTTCCACACCCCCTCATTAGCATTTTTTCAAATGAAATCCACTAGTGCTACTAGTGGACACTTTAGCCCTCACTAGTAGCACTCGTAAGATCCTAAATACGCTACTAGTGCTACTAGTGGTTTCTCTTGCCCTTACAAGTAGTACCAGTAGTATCAAAAGTACACTTGTAGTACTAGTGGGTTGTGTTTAAGCTTACAAGTACTACTAGTAAGGCCCAAAATGTTCACTAGTACTACTTGTGTTCGCATGTGTAGGCATGTACTACTAGTGTGCATTCTCACTGTTACTAGTAGTACTAGTAAGGGAAACACACCCCACTAGTAGTACTAGTGGACATTTTGTATCTTACACGTAGCACTAGTGAGGTCAAAAATGCCTTACTAGTGCTACTAGTGGGTATTTTGGCGATACTAGTAGGGTCGGGGAGGCTAGTAGTGCGTGACACATGCCTACTAGTTAGGTCTAGTAGTGTCACTAGTGCTGCACAGCAGTTTACGAGTAAGGGTTGATTGCATACTAGTAGGCCAAAAGTGGCACTAGTAGTGGAAATGTTTTTACAAGTAAGACACAGTCGTTATACTAGTGCACCTTAGTCGTGATACTAGTGTGCCAAATTATCTTACTAGTGAGAACAAAGTGTGTACTAGTACATGGACCTAAAGTTTGAAATCAAAGATATGTAATAAATGCTCAAACGGCATTACTATAGAGGTATACATCCTGGACAAGTCAGCAAAACATTTTGCATGAACATATGTTATGTGGTTCTTCTTGATTTGTAGAAATGAATAAAGTCTATTTTCCTTGGTTGAAGCTTTAGCAGTTTTGCAGTAAGGTTGAAAGAAAGACAGCAACCTCAAATATATTTACACTTCAATATATTGGTTGCTACTGAATCTTTCTAAACTACATCTTGTTATTTTTTTCTATATTGACCAATCAAACTGAAACTAACACAAAACGCATGACTTATCTTTCTGTCAAGTTAACCACAGTGTTTTCTCTTTCTAAAAAGCTTGTTTGCTGATGTTTAGAAATTATGGCACCATCCTTTGCGCAGATAGCCTACAATAAAAATGTTAAAGTTGTATCCAGATAAATATGGATATGCGAAATAGGATCCTACAATATTCCGTAAAAACAACAGAAAGAAAAGATTTGATGAAGGTCAGGATGTATTTTAGGGTCTTATATATTTGGAAGCATAGATTTCTAAGTATGAGGGAGTAACTTCAGTGTGCAATCTTCTGTACAATTAAGCAATCTATCTGGTTACATAAAGTATTCCCTATACTGGGTAATGTTTGTTGGCAAAGTCCTCTTCTTAATATTGTTCTTACGGTTGGCTCCATTCTCACCAAGTCCATTTATTCTGGGCTTTCTGTGCTCTTTCTTTAACCAAAGCAGCTTAAACATTCTCAAAAGTTTTAACTTTCAAGCCTTAGCAACTTTCACACTTTTCTATGTGTAACAATCCAGGCTCATTATACATGATTCCACACCCAGAGAACCCTCAACTATTGGTCCTCATCAGTTTATTACATTAAACATTAAAAGAACAAATAAAACAACACATGTTGCACTTTAAAAGTTAGCGGATTAGGGTTTTGGAAGTTCACATTAGACTGATCGCAGTTGATAGCTCCAATTGTACAATCTGAAACAATGTGAACTCATCACGCTTAGAGCTACAGGTATCTGCATATAAGTCTTATAACAAGCTCCATTCTCGCCTCCGACCCTCAGTGGAGTTGCAACAGATTTTACCTCAATTCCTCCATCCCTTTTTAAATATGTCTCTCCTTACTTTATAACACACAGAATGTTCTACCGCTCCTGGCTGGTGAGTGATGAATTATGAATAGATTTGAATTTACAGGCTCCGCAGGCCAGGCCTGAAGATTACTTTCAATTTGCACACTGCCTCGCTTGTTCCCTTGCCGACCCACACTGCTAGTCAGACCTCTTTCTCAAGGGACCTTCATGACAGTATTAGATTACCACATGAAACTCTAACCCTGACAGTCATGTAAAAAGTTTAGAAAATGAGGCCTCCATGCACACTCCTTCTGCAACAATAATTTAATCCCCTGTTATACATAGCAAATTTCTTAATTTGCATCTTAAATGAAAGGGCAGCTGTAATGTAAATGTGATACCCGTCTTTTTGACTCATGCTAACTTCCTGTAATTGGACCACTTGATGAGCTTGCAGCGGGCAGTGAAAGAGAAGTAGAAAAGACAGAGTCCTTAACAAGCAGGACATGGAAAGCCTGCTGTTTTTGAGAAGGGTTAGGTCAGAATCCATCAAATTTTAGCTTCCATTTGTTCTCCAAATATATGACAACAAATGATCTTTCCTCTAAATACAAAATAAGAGACTGGACATTTTAGAATTGTAACCCCTATGGTTCCCAAAAGTAAATATGTTTGTTATTTTGAAAAAAATAACAGAGTACATGTATCAGAATTTATGTTTTATTTCTTGTTTTTGAAAAAAATAAACAACACAAAATTAATCGGTAGGAGATAATATTTTGTTTTGGGAAAATAAAATGACCACACAGGTTTTTTTTATATGTGTGTGTAAAGAGTGAATAACAAAACAGCATAATAGGTAATAGCTGCATGTTTAAAGCATTGTGTTCTGTTACCTTAAAGACCCCCTCCGTAACTTTCACACCATAAAAGCACGTGTTTTTGAAACTTTTATGAGACACAGCACAATTTTTTAACGTTTGTTTTCGGTCTGTTTTAAGTTAAAAAACTAAACAGTCCATACACTTTTTTGTGAAAAAGCTTTTGTGAAAAGTTGCAATGTTTTTGTGATTTTATTTTTATTTTTTTGCCAGTCACTTAAATTGTTTAAAAAGAAAGCAGACTTTAAGGCTACAATGTCAGATAAACCTTAGCATAACAAAATGACTTTTTTAATGTTCTTTTAACAGTTGAACACTCTAAAATGTGACCAGTTCAGATTGGGTCCCCACTGGAAGAACATATCTGCTTTTATTTTGGTGCTACAGTCCCAGACCCACCCGGCCCCGTCAAGCCCCTCTTTATTCACCTTCTGGATACGCCCCTGCTCAGCACCGCTGAACGTTTAGGAACAGTCAGTTATTAATCATTCTAAACACTCACAGGAGTCTTTGTGTCAGGAGAGAGTGCAGTGCAGCATTAAGTTATTTTTGGTGCTGTAACTGTGATATTGGAGCATTTTTTGTTGAATATAGTGGCGTTACGGAACTTAAAACTCTGTTTTCATCCGTCCACATATAGATACTGAATACAGAGAAAACGCAGATCTCCACTTTGGCCAAGTATTTTTTGTTAGTTGTGCCGAAAATCTGCATTTACGTGTGGATGACAGGCCAAAACGTGGAAAAATATCTTTGTTTTGTGAGATACCCGGCTATGTGTGGACAAAGCTCTCTTGCAATTGAAATAAAAAATTAGTTCAAAATTAGGATTTGAAACCTGACAGCTTCCAATTTAAGCAAAAAATAAATATTTGTCCTGAACATGGAGTTTAGTTATGGAAAATAAGTTCCAAAGGAGTACTTTTAAACTACTTTAGGTTAATTGACTAACTAAGGAAAGTTCACTTAGTATGATATTTGGTCAAATGAGCAATGTTTTGTGTCTGGAAGCAAAAGATTGTCTCTGCAAAAATTACAACCTGCCAGCTTTATCTGAGCTCACTAATGAAGTGAGAAACCAGATATTCAGATTCAGATGTTCAGAGTTTCTTTGGGCCCAGCTTTCTTTTGCATTATACTAACTACTAATTACTTCAAGTTAGGGATCACTGTAAATTGTTCTACTAATTTGTAATAAAAATTAATCTCATAAACCTTTTACTTTGTGTTTTATGGTGTGTTTCATTTATACTCAGAAGTCATATTTTCTGAATTCCAAGTCACAAATAAAACTATAACAACTACTGGAGATGATAAAACTCAGACTGGGACATTCAGGGGTTCCCAAAAAGTTCCATGTGTTTTTTAATCCAAAATTTCTCGAGGTAGGGTTGCACAGTGTAAGGAAAACATTTAATGTTGGTGAATAGACATCAGTCGTACCAGCAACTAAAAAAAGACAAACCATTGTTTTCATCTCAAAATCTGAAAAATTACATCTGGTTTAATCTGGTGTTTTTGGCAATTAAATGACTTACCAGTCGTCAAATGTATTGCTGACAGGGAGAGTTTGGTTGCATTCCAATCATTCAGCTATTTTGTATTTGTGACACCCAAACAGTTCATTGAGACTTTAATGGCGCAATAATGATAGATTTGCAATATATTTTCTAGCTCGAACAGTTAGCCAGATAAAATGTTGTAAAAGTTGCAGGATTAAAATATGTTCCATTAGTGTAATTTTACCATAATTCAATGCTAATAGTCCGTAGCTCCACAGTTTTAGAAAACAAAAACAAAAAACAAACAAAAACAGGCGTGAAACGTTGCAAGTTTTTCAACTGGCAATTATAATGTATTCTGGTGGGTTGGGATGTTATTCCCATCAGACCTTCCACTCCTGAGATAAACTGAGCAAAGCATTATCCATAGAAAATGATTTGCAAAGGAGTTGTTTCAAATTAGGTCTTCAGAATGATGTAAGACAGTTCACTTACTTCTTTATGGTATAATTGCTCAAATTATTTGTGTATTTCTCTGTAAGCAATAAAGCCAGAAAATGAATTGTTGGTGCACAAATTACAACCAGCCTGTTTCGTCTGAGCTCACTGATAAAGTGGGAAACCAGAAATTGGGTTATTACTTATATTGGTTCCAGCTTTCTATTAGACCAGGATAATAGGAATGGAAGAGAGTGTTGTACAGTGATATGTTGAGCAGGTGCCATGCATACTGAGCAATCAAAGCACAGGGGATGGCTGTCAGCCATTTGCTTTGAAGACAGAGCCATAGAGCAATGGATGTTTCTATCCATTATATTTTATATTTGATCAGTAGTCACAGGGACATGGAGCTCCTTCAAGCTGGTTTGTCTTGTTCTACTTTTGTTCCCAGTATGAGAAAAACAAAGTCAGGGTTTTTAATAAATTATTTCTTTTTAAGCGAACAGCTCCGGCTGATTTGAACAAGGACAAATGAACCTTTTTTCTTTCATTTTACTTAGCGTGAACAGTTGCCTGCTCTTCCTGTGCCTGCAATTATGTCCTCAGTATCCTCGTAGGATGTCACTTTCCATCCCTGTTAAAGTTGTGCTTGTAGCCTAAAAATGAGACTTGAGGAAGAGAACTGCCGGGTGACTGACAAATGCAGGACATGGGGCTTAAAGGGAGCTATTGACTGGGACAGTTGCCAGTAGAGGACAGCTGGTCCTCACTGTAAACTGGATTAAAACAGACAGTTGTGGTGGGTTCTTCTGTGACATCTATGTTGTTCCAGGGCTTCATCCACTTATTTAATTGTTTTTCTACCTTCAGTACCAAAAGGACAAGGCTTCCAATTAAAGGAATGACACTAGCTTTTTTGTGACATTGAAAAGCAGCATTAAAAATGAAGGAACAGTTTGACATCTTAGCAAATGCACTTATTTTTCTTGCTTGCTTGGTCAGAAATGTCTAATGTCAGTCCAGCAAATGTGAGACCAGAGCCAGAGGGCCAATTAGCCCATCACTGCACAAAGACTCTAACTTTTCTTCTGGAGCTTTTCAGCCAGCATTTCTTCAGTTAATGCCTGCCGTGTTATGTCTAGATTGGTCATGTGGCTTTGTGTGGAGAAACAGTCATTTTCTCCTCTTAAACCTAGTGCTGTCTTAGTTTTTACCATTTATAATAGCTTCATCGGTATTGAAAAATTCAGCCTTTTAAAAAGTAATTTCAATTTAATGAATTAATCTGGAGTGTCCTCAAATAATTAAAAGGAACAACTGTGAGATCAGGAAATAACTGGTTCCATCAATGTTTCCTATCTGGAGTTTCAGTCATCAGTAGTGTATTTAGTGTAAGCTTTCAACTCACATGAAACCATGAAATAAACAAGCAGAGGATAAATAGGTCTGCCACCCGTATAATTGGCCGAAACTAATGGAGCACGGTAATGAATCACTGTTAAAGAAAATTGCCAATAAAATTGTGCAAGGTTGTGTGTCACAGCACTAACACTGTTGATTGTTCAATAAGCCTCAAAAGAGTGTGTGAACATGTTTGTAGGAGGACACCTCACCCTCCATTATAGTGATTGCCTGTGGCCCCTTAGTGTGGCATCAGATTCGATATTCTTTGGAGCCACAGATCTCTTTGTATTAACTCAAACTGACTGCGCTTGGAGGGCCCAGATCGCGTGGGAGTGTTTTTGTAAGACGCTTTTTTTTAACCTTTAGTTTGGAACATGCATCGATACATCAGACTTCACCAAATCAAGTTAAAAAAAATAACTATGGGCCTATTTTTTATTAATATTTCCTCTTAACCAGCTTGTACTTGTGCTCTATACAGCTGGGGGAAAAACCTGAGATGAATAGATATTTTTTAATAGATCTGTTTACGAATAGATCTTGAAGACTTTGAACTTTCGGTATCCTTGGTCAGATTAATGTAACCCAACAGTTTCCTCTTTGCCTCACAACTGATCCACTACATAAACTTATGAATTCATAAAAGTACATCTTTACAATCAACATTCAAAGCAGCTGGGTGCTACTAACACAGTATTTCCAATAGAAAAAAATGTTTTCCCCTTGAGTTGTTAAATCAATACAGACTTTGAGTAATGTGCTGCTGTTAATTTGATGGTGCACTGGCCTCATTTTAAATCATTTTATAGATTGGATGATTTTTTCTTACTATGTCCAAGGATTCAATACCTTACAAATTAAGCAAGCTGTAATCATTTATTCTTACACCTGCACAATATGTTTGTATGCAAAACTTTTTATTATATGTATCTATAAAGCAGTTATTCAAATGTTCACTGGTTGGGCGAACTCCCATACAACCTAAGGGACTCTGCTGAGGGTGTAAAGCTGGTCCAGTGCTGGTCCGTCTGACCCTCCTGACCAGAACCTGTGAATAGACCTTACCAGGGAGTCTCAGAAGTGTGATCCCCTTGTAGTTGGAAAACACTCGGTGGCCCCCTTTTTAAACAGGGAGACCACCACCCTGGTCTGCCAATCCAAGGGAACTCCCCCTGATGTCCTCATAATATTGCAGAGCCACATTAACCAATACAGCCCCACAACATCTAGAGCAGGGGTCCCCAACTCCAGGCCTCAAGGCCCAGTGCTCCAACACAGCTGATTCAAATTGTCCAACTTCCTCCTCAGCATGGCATAGTTCTGCAGAGGCCTGCTAGCGAGCCATCATTTGATTCTGGTGTGTCGAACCAGGGAAAGAACTAAAACCTGCAGGATACTGGCCCTCGAGGAGTTGGGGACCCCTGATCTAGAGCCTTGAGAAACTCTGGGGCAATTTCATCCTTCCCCGGAGCCTTGCCACCAAGGAGGTTTTTAACAACCTCAGTGGTCACAGCCCTAGAGATTGGAGATCTCGACCCAAAGTCCCCAGACTCTGCTACCAAATTAGAAAGTGTGCTGGTGGGATTAAAAAAGGCAAAGCTCTCAATTTACTTGTCGATCTATGTTTCTACCATCATCTATGATCACAAACTCTGAGTGGTAACCGAAAGAACAAGATCACGGGATGGCTGGGCTCTCCCTTAGAGACAGGGTGAGAAGCTCAGTAATCCAGAGGAGGCTCAGAGTAGAGCCGCTTTTTCTCCACATCGAGAGGAGTCAATTGAGGTGGGTCACCCCTCTGGTCAGGATGACATCTGGATGTGTCTCTGGTGAGGTGTGCATGTTCCAGTGGGAGGAGGCCCAGAGGAAAAGCCAGGAAATGCTGGAGGGACTATGTCTCTCAGGTGGGCTGGGAACGCCTCGCCTTCCCGAGGAGCTGGCCCAAGCAGCTTGGGTGAAGGAATTCTGGGTCTCTCTACTCAAACTGTTGCCCCCGTGACCCAACCCTGGATAATTGGAAGAAGAAGATGGATGAATGGACTCTTCCCAGTTGTGTATTGCCAAACCACTGTGCATATATGTATTATAAAAACAAGCATTATGTCGAACGGTGAAGAAACACCTTCACAGAGCAGACGTAGGTTTAGCAAGGGGAACAGACATTCGGATGAAAGACTGAATCAAATGCAGCAAAGGCTAAACAAACAATACCATAACTGCTCAAATATTATCCCTATTTACATGGTGGGCTGTAGGTCCAACATGAGATCATTCTAATGAACCCAGTGCTTGGTTTGCAAAACGCTTTATCTAAACAGCAGCTGCATGTATGGTTACAGCTAATGCTACTGCACTTTAGGTCATATAATTTTCATATCAAGCTCTAAATACAAAATATAGAGCCTGACTTATCAAGATTCCTGATAATGGCCGCAAAATTGCATGCAGTGCTAAAAAATTGTGCAAGTGGGTTGTCCTTAATTTGTGGGTGATTTACTAAGATTGCTTGAGCAATTCATATCAGGCACAAGTAGCACTTTTCAAATGAGGAGTTAATATGAGCTGCACCACGGCTAGAGAGAGGAAGAATATGCACATGGATTCATGATGCATCTTTAGAACAAAAAAAGAGGGGGAGGGAACATACAGTATGTATCAATTCGTTGGCTGTTACAGCATGAATTACTATTAGGCTAGAATGTTGTGAATTCTGTTTTTTGTTTGTCAGTAATAAATTTATTTCTTGTGGTGTAGATGTGCTGCTCTCTGCTGCATGCACACATCGTATTGCACAGTTAGACTGATTAAAACTGCAGCATGTCCAGAACTAGGTCGGTAAATGTCCTTATTCTACTAATGTTGTTATAATGCATCACACTTTAACGTGGCCTCTATTGAATGCCAAGTTGCAGAAGAAAGAAATGTAATCTTGAACACATGTCAGCTGAAATGTCTGAATTTTGTTTTTAAAATGTCATATATAATGCCAATTATCATTGTGGTATTATATATGATTACTACATTTTATTTATTGGACTGCAGGAAGGTTTACCAATAGGGGGGAAACTAATGAGGATCCATGAGGATCATAACTCACTGTGTGTTCAGCATGTCTCCATCAGGAGGAGACGTGATGAGAACGCAGTGAGTTATGATGCATCTTTGGGGGGAAAACGGGTTAATATTTACATAACTGTAAGGTTTAAGGCCATTAGAGTGTTAATTACTCTTATACTACATTGTGTGTGAATTACATTTTTCGTTTGTCAGCAATAAACGTATGTTGAATATGGCAGCACAAAGTTAAGACATGCTTTTCAGAAGTGCTAGAAATAGATGCTAAAATAGCCGGCACAAACATTTTTATGCTTAGTAAATCACACTGCGCCTGGAATGCCTACTTATTTGCCTATTCTCCTCCTAATATTTTGCATCTTCTTACAGAGATGCCCAGATTGCATATTCATCAAGGGCAAAAGCACTAAAAATGGGTTACATGCATCTTGCTGCGGGTTTAACAGGCGCAATGCTCTCTGTGCCGTGTTGATAGCCTGATGATCCACCTGTTTTTGCGACGCTGTGTGGTTTGCATGGGTTTTAACAAGCGCAAACCATTGATAAATCTAGCCCATAATGTTTCTTACCTGGTCCCTAGGAAAGGAGCCATGTCAGCATTTCTTTTCAGTCTCATATCTACTTGAATCCGCCGTTTATCAGATATACATATTCAGGTGCCTGCCCGACTTTTATCATATCATAGTTTGTTTTTGACTCGCAAGGTACTGCTGATAAAATCTTCTTCATGACACCTTTTACTGTGATTTGAGTGGTGCTTGGTCTTTTGTCGGTTGCAGGGGAAACCATTCCCACAGTTGAATCAGCCGTGATTATCTTCTTCCTGTTTTAAAACTGTTGAGAACACGCAATCAGTGCTGGCTCCTGTCACACCAGTAGGACAGCTTGCGACATTTGGGCCCGAACTGCAGCACATTTTGCAGCACACAGCCTGTTCAAGAAAATGGAACCATATGTGTGTGGACTAATTTTCTTTTTTGTTTATAACACTTCATCACCCAATAGCATTGTAAAACTGGACATTCTGGTTTATTTTTATTTTTTTTTAGGAATCCTGCCCCAAGTTCCTTTAATATTGCAAAAAGCTGAAATAAGACCACAACTGAAGCCACAAATCCCTGATGAATTGAGAAGGAGGAGAAGTAGATGCAGAGCAGGAGCAAGAAGGAGACAGAGAAGGAGGAAGTTCAAACCATCTCTTGGATTAATGGGCAATGTAAGATCACTGGCTAACAAGATGGATAAACTCCAAGTGCTTACAAGGACTCAGCCAGAGTATTGGGAATGCAGTATTATATGTTTCACTGAGACGTGGCAGCAGGAACATATCTCTGACCCTAACATCTTTCTGCCAGGATTCCTGAAATTACGAGAACACAGAGATCTGAAGAGGAGCAGTAAAAGAAAAGTAGGCGGATTAGCAGTTCTTGTCAACTAGGGGGTTGCAAAGCAGCCGGTATTTGTATCTATATTTTTATTTGTTAAGAGGGGTAAAATATTTGTATTTGAGTAAAATTTAAAATAGGCATACAAGTCTTTTTTTCACATTACACTGCTAATTTAAGTTATTATCAGTTTAATAATTATGGGTATGCAATATTGGTTGATATTTCATTGAACCTTAGTTATCCTTTGAGTTATGTTGTTGTCAGTGTTTGGTGGTTATTGTCCGCGCACCATCATAGAGATGGTGCTTCACGAGAGTCAAGTGTCCGCCTGGTGTAAAGATGCCAGGAGTACAAGTGAACTTTTCTCTCCAGTGACTAATTTCCTGGTGGCGTCACATTACAAATTTTCCTTGCTCCCGAACATAAATATTTCATTTAATATTTATTTGGCATAAATATTTGTATAGAACATGTTATTTGTGTCTTTCTGAATACTGTATTTGGGTTTGGGTCCACCCCTATTGTCAACAACAGATGATGTCATTCAGCAGATTCTACAGTGCAGTGTTGCCTCTGCCGCTCAGATATTGCCCTCTTAGAGATAAGCTTTTGTTCTTAATCTTTAGAGTTCACCAGTATTATTATGGCAACTTTATTTTTCACCTTTAGCCGTTGCCAATAATGCATGTGATCTCATCAGTTTCATTGTTGCAAGGCTACGGATGCATTAGTGGTAATAACTGGGGATTTTATTCATGCCTAACTCTCCATTACACTTCCAACATTTCAACAGTTTGCCAGATACTCTACAACAGAAAGCAAGACGTTGGATTTGTTTTATTTAAATGCAAATGATTCTTACATGTCCAAAACAAGACCTCCTCTGGGACAATCAGATCACATTGTTTGATTTTTTTGATTGTTTTTCACTGCTCTGAATATAAACCACTTTTTCAAAGGCAAACTGTGACAAAGAGAGCTGTGACAAAATGATCACAGGAAGCTGAAAAAGCTCTGCAGATTATTCTGAGACACCAAGGTGAATGACTATTTGCCAAGCACATGGAGAGGACATCAATGCCATGACTGAGCTGTGACTGACTAGATAAACTTCTGTGTGGACAGTCAAGCACTGGTTCCTTTATGGGAGAAGATGTAGAGGTGGTTGAGTAGTATAAATACCTCAAAGTTAAACTGGACAACAGATTAAATTGGAAACCAAAGAGTGAAGCCGTTTACAAGGAGGGACAGAGCAGATTGTACTATTAGATTTCTCAAATAGGTGGGGTCCTTCAAGGTTTGCACAAAGATGCTACAGATCTTCATGTCTGTTGTGGGGAGTGTAATCTCTTCAACCATCATCTGTTAGTGTAGCAGCATCAGAGCCAGGGACTTATTAGGCTAAACAAACTGATAAAAAAGGTTAGGTTCTTGGTACTACTGTGAAACCACTGGAGATGATGATGCAAATAAGGATTCTTTATGACATATGTTGTTGTAGGTGATTCTGGTGTGCATTGTTTGTTTTTGTTTCTCTGTGCTTATTTTTTTTCCATTTTTTTTTTTTTTTACAATTACTGCTCAAGGTGTTGGCAAAC
This sequence comes from Apricaphanius iberus, assembly GCA_028564705.1. Classification (NCBI taxonomy): domain Eukaryota; kingdom Metazoa; phylum Chordata; class Actinopteri; order Cyprinodontiformes; family Aphaniidae; genus Apricaphanius; species Apricaphanius iberus. The sequence goes on along the minus strand of JAPXFQ010000804.1, from coordinate 2,475,119 downwards.
CCAGCATGCTAGCAGGTCATGACCATGTAGCAAAACGTTGTCAATTATTTAGCTTCTGCTCATGAACCTCAGCAAGATTGCGCCGAGGATGGCAGCCGTGGTGCTTTCGTGCGCTCTGTTTTGTTTGTTCTTGTGCGTTAACTGTTTGTCTGCGTGCTCTTATACCCGCATGGAGCTTCTGGACATTAGAACTACCACCCCTACGGACTTATTACCAGTTTTTTTAGCATCAGCTGCGGACCTGGTCCATTTTTTGACCAAAAGAGGGAAACGGCGCCGTGGAAAGCGAGCTGGTTCACTCGTCCGCCTGCGCAGACGGGGCGCGCGCACGCCTTTACCTGGCATCTTTCTCTCAAACGTCCGCTCACTTCCCAACAAGATGGACGAACTAGCGCTGCTGATGAGAAGTAACAAGGACTTTTCCTCGTTTTGTGTTTTGTGCTTCACGGAGACGTGGCTAAGCGCGAGTGTCCCGGACAGCGCGCTTCACCTGGAAGGCTTCCATCTCCTCCGCGCGGATCGCAACGCGGAGCTCTCCAACAAAACAAAAGGCGGTGGCGTTTGCTTCTACATCAACAGCAGCTGGTGCACGGATGTGACTGTGATCTCTCAACACTGCGCTCCTTATGTGGAATATCTTTTCATTCACTGTAAGCCTTTTTATTCACCGCGTGAGATCGCTTCATTCATTCTGGTGGCTGCCTACATTCCGCCGAGCGCGGACGTGCACGAGGCTCAGCGCACGCTTGCAGGCCAGATATTACATGCGGAGCGGTCTTTTCCGGACTCTCTTGTTATCGTGCTTGGTGACTTTAACAAGGGAAACCTGAGCCAGGAATTACCAAAGTATAGACAGTTCATTAAATGCCCGACCAGAGAGGAGAACACGTTGGATCACTGCTACACTACAGTCAGCAGAGCATATCATGCTGTGCCGCGCGCTGCCCTCGGACTATCAGATCACGTGATGGTGCACCTAATTCCCTCATACCGACAGAGACTGAAATTGGCCAAGCCTGCGGTGATAACAACAAGGAAATACACCTCTGAAGCTGTGGAGGAGCTGCGCTCATGTTGGGAGACGACAGACTGGGGAGCGTTTGGAGCAGCCACGGACAATCTGGACGAGTATACGGACACTGTGACCTCATTCATTCAGTTCAATGAGACGCGCATCATCCCAACGCGCACCAGGATTTGTTATAACAATGACAAGCCCTGGTTCACACCCAAGCTCCGGCGCCTACGTGAGGAGAAGGAAGTAGCGCGGCGGAGCGAGGACTGGAGTACATACAGACGAGCAAAGTACCACTTCAGCAGTGAAGTGAGAAGAGCAAAATCTTTGTACTCCAACCGTATACAGGAACATTTTAGCTCCAATGACTCTGCAGCCGTGTGGAGGGGGTTGAGGGCTCTCACAAACTACAAGCCCAAAGCCCCCCAGGCCCTGAACGACCGGACTCTCGCCCAGGGCCTGAATACACACTACTGCCGCTTTGAACAGCCGTCTGCTCCTCACACCTCTGCTCCCCCCACCATCACCCCAACCATCAACAACCCCAGCACTTCATCAAAGGACTCCTCAGACCCCCCCTCCTCCCCCCCTGCCCTCTCCATCCTGGAGGAGGATGTGCGCCGACAGTTCTTGAGGCTGAACAGGAGGAAGGCCCCCGGGCCGGACGGTGTCTCCCCCTCCACCCTGAGACACTGCGCGGATCAGCTGGCCCCCGTGTTCACGGACATTTTCATCACCTCCCTGGCGCTCTGTCGCGTGCCGTCCTGCTTCAAAACCTCCACCATCGTCCCTGTCCCCAAAAAGCCACGGATCACAGGACTTAATGACTACATGCCGGTGGCGCTGACGTCTGTGGTCATGAAGTCATTTGAGCGCTTGGTTCTGCCCCACCTCAAGGACATCACCGCCCCCCTCCTGGACCCACTGCAGTTCGCCTACAGAGCCAACAGGTCTGTGGATGATGCAGTGAACCTGGCCCTCAATTTCATCCTGGAGCATCTGGACTCCCCAGGAACCTACGCCAGGATCCTGTTTGTGGACTTCAGCTCTGCCTTCAACACCATCCTCCCTGGACTGCTACGAGACAAGCTCTACCAGCTCAGCGTGCCCGACTCCCTCTGCAGGTGGATCACTGACTTCCTGTCGGACCCGAGACAGCACGTGCGGTTGGGGAAGATTGTCTCGGACAATCGGACTACAAACACTGGGACTCCTCAGGGCTGTGTACTCTCCCCCTGGCTCTTCTCGCTGTATACAAACTGCTGCACCTCCAGTCACCAGTCCGTAAAGCTGATCAAGTTTGCGGACGACACCACCCTCATCGGACTTATCTCAGACGGTGATGAGTCCGCCTACAGGAGAGAGGTGGACCGGCTGGCTTCCTGGTGCAGTCACAACAACCTGGAGCTGAACGCCCAGACGACAGTGGAGATGATCATGGACTTCAGGAAAGTCACAGCCCCACCGTATCCCCTCACCCTGATGGACTCTCCCACCCCCATCTCCATCGTGTACTCCTTCCGTTTCCTGGGCACCACCATCACCCAGGACCTCAAGTGGGAGCCAACCATCAGCTCCCTCATCAAGAAGGCCCAGCAGAGGATGTACTTCCTGCGGCAGCTGAGGAAACTCAAGGTAGCGACCGAGATGCTGGTGCAGTTCTACACGGCCATCATCGAGTCCATCCTCACCTCCTCCATCACCGTGTGGTTCCCCGGCGCCGCAGACCGGGACAAACACCGACTGCAGCGCATCGTGCGTGTTGCTGAGAAGGTGATTGGCTGCAGGCTTCCATCCCTCCGGGACCTGTTCTCCTCCAGGACCCGGAGGCGTGTGGGTCGGATCACAGCTGACTCTTCTCACCCTGGACACCGACTATTCTCCCTCCTCCCCTCAGGCAGGAGGCTACGGTCCATCCAGACCCAAACCTCCCGCCACCTGAACAGTTTCTTCCCCTCCGCCATCAGACTCATGAACAATAACAAGACCCGATAGTTCAGTTAAAGACCCATGTAGGATAGAACCATCTGCACTACGTAACTTTATTTTACTGCACTGTGTGGTCTAATCACACTTAGATCTGCTGCTGTCATTCACCTGCACATCTGTGAATGGAACCCTGCTGCTGTTCTCATGTTAAAAAGGATGTTTATCTTTTCATAGTTCTTTTATATACATACAGATTATAATATTTATAAAGACTTTAGCCTAATGGCTCATTCTTTTTATTTTATTTTTTTATTTTATTTTATCTTTACTTATGTTAAATGTTTTATGTGCACAACTGTACCGAAAAAAATTCCTAGTTTGTGAACTTGTTCTCAAACAATGGCAATAAAACCGATTCTGATTCTGATTCTGATTCTGATTCTGATTGAAGCCTTTCTCCTGTGAACCCTGAAATAGTTTTCTTTCATTAAAGATTCACGGCACATAGCAAGGCATGTTCTTAATCACCTCTGGGTGCCCTTTGGTTTCACTGTTTATGATTTCCATAGAACAAAACTGCAGTTACAAACCTCTGCATATTGACTCATTGTGGTAAGCATCCACACCAACCTGCTGTTTTATATTATTCAGGTGTTATGAGGTTTTCTAAAAGTATTAAATATATCTGTCGGAAATAAAACATTTTTTACTGGATTGTTTGCACATAATATCAATCATTCATCTTATCCTTACATTTACTGGGTTTTTATTTGATAGATCAAAGCAAAAAAGGCATAATTGTGACATTAAAGGAAAATTGTTTTAAAAAAACCCAAAATAAACTTTCAAGAAATAACTAATTGAAAATTGCTATGCATTCCTATTTATCCTACCTACTGGGGAAATTCTGCTGGAGGATGAGCCTCTCTGCACCAGTCCCAAGGGTTGGCATCTTCTTAACATGCTGTCTTAAAAGACACCATGTTTAAAGGCTCCATCCATCTTCTAATCTACTCTAAGCAGCCTTCCTTTTCCTGTAAGAAATAACATGGATCTCCATTGTATTATGCCACCATTACCATGTTTTACAGTGGGAAAAAAAAATAATTTTGTAGAATTTAAGCCAAAAAGTCACATTTTGTTCTTATTTGGGCACAACACACTTTTAAGTTTGTTTTCTGTGTCTTATACATACTACACACTGTATACACAACTTCTTGTGATTTTCTTTAAAAAATATACATTTTTAGCTGCTGTTCAATAGTGGGTAGATTAGTGAAATACACAGCTTATCTCTACATTTTCTCCACAGTTACCATGGGCCTTTTTGCCTCTTTTCATATTAAAGGGACCATATCATGCTATTTTACAGCTTTCAACTTCTGCGATAGACATATATATGATAAAATGTTACCGTTGGTGTTATACAGTATTAATTTGTCTGGAAATTGTACTTGTTTCTCTATAAACCCGCCTCCTGCACCCCAACGCTACGCTCCGCTCCGCCACGCTGCACAGCCGGGAGCAGATCAAACTGAAACAAACAGTGCTAAGCTTCATCACAAACAGTATTCTCACAAATGCACAGAGTACGACAATGAAACTCTGCTATATTAAGGGCTCAGCCGTTTGGTTTATTTGATTTTTTTTGTTAAAAACAGAGTAAATAAAGCCTTGTTCATTTGCTAAATCTCCAGGCTTTAGACAGAGCCCAAACAAACACAGCTGCGTCCACTAAGCAAATCTTAATTAACCACACAATGTTGTTATTAGATCACATAAGCAGCTTGATATATTGCTAACCCACATTAGCATTAGCATGTAGCCACTTACTTCTCTGTCCATCAGGCTTCTTTGTTCCTTGATCCAGCTGCTGTTCTTTAGGAATGTAGAATAAAATAATGTGATCCATGTAGCCAACCAGGCGTTTTCACAGAGAAAGTAAAACATCCAACAAAAAAGTGTTTTAAGCTGCCAAAAACCGAAGCAGCCATTAGCTGTGAGAAGGACATGTTTTAAACTCATGGGCGGTGGAGACACCTCTAGCTGTCAACTTTCAAGCAGTGATATCACTAGTTGAACACTCAGTCGATTTCTAGGAGAGGGAAGGGCAGCTGCTCAGAATTGCAATGAATTTAGCCAAAAACTACTCTGGTGTGGGGTTTTTTATGAGAAAATTGCACTACCATATGATTGAAAACTTGATTTTGCATGATATAGCCCCTTTAATATTCTCCTTAGCTGGTCTGGCTGTTTAGGTGGATGGTTATGTCTTGGTAGATTTGCAATTTTCCCATATGAATTGAACTGTGCTGCATGCAATGTTCAAAGTATAGGGCATTGATCTAGAACCTAACCCTGCTTTGCTCATAATGTTCTCTAAACAAGGCCTTTACAGATCCGCTACATTTATAGAGGTTAAATTACATACCAGATGACTCTATTAAATAATAAAGCAACTTCTGAAGGTAATTAGTTGCACTGGATTTTATGTATTTTAGGATTTTATGTGGCAATTTTATTTGTATTGCACACATACAACAACAAGGTAATTCAAGGTGCTTTACATGAAAGTAAAAACAGTGATAGCTGTTAAACACACAGAACATGACACGTACCGTAAAAATAGCAATAAAGCATGAAACACATACAAAACGTGATATAAGAAAAACATTCCTAAAAGGTAGCTCTAAAAAGATTGTTTTATAGCCTTGATTTATAAGAATTCAGAATTCAACAGCTTTGCAGATGTTTCTTCCGGCACTTAGGACAGACACTTTTTTATTTTTTCCCCTCCCTAGTGTGTCGTAATTCACAGCTCTTTGTCTTTCTGCTGCTATGCAGCCTCTTTCTGCATTCTCCTCCGAAAGAGTCAATGTTGGCTCTGGATATGGACTAATCAGATGGTCTCTATTAAATACTTTTTCACCCAGATAAGGCAATAAGGGAGTGCAGAGCTGTCCTGATGGATTACTGTAGAGTATCTCTCCCTTTGACCATCGAGGCACTAGAAATATCTGGACAATTAGATTCATGATTACTGGATATCTGCTGGTTATTGCATGCTGGATTTTTTGAGGTATCGTAAACTTATGGCTTTAAAGACATAGAAAATGGCAGGCTGCCTGGGTTACAGGAAGCTTCTGGCTGTGGTAATGCTCAGACTCTCGCGATTTTTGAGCAGAATTTGACTCATTTCAGTCTGGAGAAGTTTTCAGTTCGGCTGGAAGGAAAATGACCGCTAATTTGGCTATTTGATGGGAGACCACTAGATAAAGTCTAAGGCAAGTCGAAAAGTAAATATTTGCCTGTGCTCATTTCTTATCAGTTGGAATTTGGCTTAGACCAAACATACTCCCTTGGGTGTGAATGTAGAAGGATACTCCATCCCCACCCTACCCCCACCCTTCATCAAGTATGAGTTACCTTATGCTCTCTAACCACACATATATCATCATAGGTGACAGACTATGTGATTGAGCTGTGAGGAGTTCATGGACTCTGACTACTGACGCACACACATGCACAGACACACGCACACCCTTAAACATGCACATATTTTCCTTGTTATCACTGTCCTGGGTGTTTCATTTAATCCTAGATATGTTCTTAAGGTGATAGAAGACTGATCTTTATATTACCTTCATTTGACCCTGAAGATCAGGTTTGACTCTATTACTACACTTAGATTTCGTGTCTAGTCATTCGTTTCTAGCTGTATTAACTTAAACTATGTGCTGACTCTTGATCTTAATGTAAGGATTATGGGGTCTGAACAGTGTGCCAAACTTTTTATTTGTAAAAATAATTCAATACTTGTGCCAGTTGGATGATATGGACTCCATTATGTTGGTCAATCACACAAAATCCCAGCAAAATAAATTCAAGTTCGTGGTTGTGACATTAAATGTGATAAAGTTCAAGGGAGATGATTATCTGTGCAAGGCATTGTACATAGACATTCACTGATGTAAGTACTAATTCCTCTTTGCCACCAACCAACAGTTTGATTAAAATCTGCATAAAACGTAGATGGCTATCACCCCTAGCTTCTTCTGCTTCCTCATTCAGTGACTGGCTGTCCTTGCCTGCGGTGGGTGGCATGACCCTGCTAGAAACAACAATCCATCACTACACTGCAAGGTGGAAGGGACATTACAGAGAACAAGCATCCCAGTCACTTTTAGCCCTGGGCTCTTTCTCTCATACAATGTGATTTTGAATGTTCGTAATGTTCCCTGAGTATGTGTGTGTTTGAGCTGCCTGGAGCTTCGAGGTTTCCCTGTGGACACTGACAATGGCTTCCCTCAGTGTGAATGACTAATGTTCTTTTCAGTAAGGGACGCTTGAGTGGAGCACACACATACACACACACACACACCCACACACAGAAGCTCTAACACAAACAGAATAGGGTTTATATAAAGTGTAATGAGTGGGCAGGGTAGAAATAAGTGAGCGCAGCCATTTCAGGAGCCTGTTTGGATGTTGTACTTCAGCCTCTGCTTTTTCTGGCAACACCTACACATTTTACAACATTCTTGCTGCTCATTTGTGAGTTGTGTCTAACACCTGCAGCATGTTTGTCTCTCTGGTAAACTAATTTCATATTCTGTTTTAAATTCATGGATGTATGGATGGATGGGTTTATTTTGAACTAATTTTACAGTGGTCTGCTTCTAGAAATAGTCCTTAAGAGAAGCTTGTAGGTATCCAGTGTTATTTTTGGCCCTGATAAATTTAGTTTTCTTTCACATAATGATTTTATGCTGTGATGGACTGGCGACCTGTCCAGGGTGTACCCCGCCTCTCGCCTGTTGACAGCTGGAGATAGGCACCAGCCCCCCGCGACCCCTGGAGGACTAAGTGATTTTATGACATTTACCCACACTACTTTACACAAATGTTGTGTTTATGGAGGTTTAATTTAATATAAGGATTTTTTTCTTTTTCTCTCTCTTTGATATCATTGATAGGAGCATTTAACGTAATCTGTCTTACTCCATTCAATAACCTGTATCATCAAGCATTAGCTGGACTCGCAAACTGCTATTTTAAGTTTATTTATCAGTCCTTCAGCTAATTTTGCTGTCTAATCAGTAAGACAAATGAAGCAGGGGTTTGCATAAGAGAAAAGAATCAGACCATGTCACAGAGTGTGCTGCTGTTACAGCCCACTGCTTGGTCTAAATCTGTCTCTTTTTGCTAAATCTAACCTGCATTAATACTTTTTCAGCCTCCTGCTCCATCTTCTTCTCTCACTAACAATATGCAGTTTTTAAGTGGTAATTGGGCTGTAGTCAAAGAGCAGAACAGTTGCAGATCACCTACTTAACCATCTGTGCAAAGAGATTGAAAAGGGACCCACATTTGCTTTAGCTGCAAAGGGAACAGCAGTCAAAACCAGGGTTATTTACCAATTTACATGTTCAAACAGGTATTGAATAATTAAAGATTCCTTGAATTATGTAGGATGAATATCCTAAATTAAATCCATGTTCATACTTAAATTAGTCATGCCTGAGTGTGGAAATCCTTCCGTAATGCCTGCTTCTTTCTTTAACTTGAGTATCTCAAAAGCAGTTTTAAATGATCTCACGAAGTGAACTCACCATTTTATATTTGTAAAAATGTTTATTCTTTATTGTTTAAGGTATTTAGGTTAAGGTTTTATTTATTCTTATTCATTGTTTTATCTGATTTTCTTCTGTATTGTGATTGGTATTCATCAATTTGCTATAATGGCCTTAAGTAAAATTACCAAGGTTTCACGGTATTTACACAAAATTTCAAATAATACAGTTGATTTATTTAAAACAGAGAAGTATGGATACTCCTGCAAAAAATGTGACATGGTATGATGCATATATCATGATACGTAGTCTAAAGTGAAAATATAAAATAAAAAAAGGCTGAATCTAGCAATCACAACTGACATTCCTCTTGCAGAGAATACTATGTAAATGGTGGATGGTGTGTCTTTAATTCCATCCATCCATCCCTCCATCCATCCATCCAATCCATCCATCCATCCATCCATCCATCCATCCATCTATCCATCAATCCATTGTGCAGGATCTGGATCTGGTGCCTACTTCTTATAGTCATTGTGTGATAGCTGGGGTAGACCCTGGACACACCAGTCCATCCTACATAGAAAATAGAGTCACACAAAACAAACAATCATACCTTGACACACTCAAACTAAAGTGCAATTTTGTGAGACTGGAGAGAATGCAGGCATCTACAAAGAGAAATTTAAAAATCTAATAATCCCTGTTTAGGATATGGACCCTGAGCTTCTTGCCAAAAGGCAATTGTGCTAACAGTCTTTGAAATTTAAGCTGTGCAGACCTGAAAACAGGTCTACAGCCATGCTAATGGGTTTGTAAAGCTGTGAAAGGAAGTTATTAATTCTGTAATACGATATATTTAAAAAGATATTTACATCCTATAATAAAAACTAATACGATTTACATTATCATCATTTTAGACACAGCTGTTTACACATACAATACAATAAGGCGAGGAAAGGCAACTTTATTTGTATAGAAAATTATCAAAAGGAAGGCAATTCTAAGTGCTTTGGTGATTATGCGATGAAAACAAAGCAGAACTAGAACCGTAAAAGTATAAAATACATTAGAGAAAAAAAGCATGTGACACATAAAAAAAACATATGACATTCTAGCTATTATTATAAGGTGATCACCGAACAAAAAAAATGATTTATTATTAAAAAGTTAGGCACCTGGTCAAGTCTCTTAAACAAATAAAATAAGCGCATAACTCTAATAACAATTGACCTCAGAAATTAAATATGAAATAACAATGAGCCCATCTTTTTGCATCAGCTGTTCTAATCGGTTGTGCATTTATTTGTTGTGTGTCAGATCATGAAACTAAAAACTTTTTTAATAAAAATTTTACAGCATCACATTGTTTTTGTTTGCTCCAGACTAAAAACTCTTCTCTGCTGATGCGTTGCAATCAAACAGACATGTACTAAATATTGTAATGTGACTTTTAGGAGGCCGTGGTTTATTCATGCTCATTAACATTTAGAGAAAGGCTAATATGCATTTGAGATATTCATTTGAATTTTAATAGCCCTTGCTATATTCACGCTTTTAAATGTCAGGTTTAAATTAAGTCTTTTCATGCTTTATCTTGGTAGGTAAATAGTTGAGCCATGGTCCAGCATGGCTCAGTTGGAAAAAAGGAAACATTTTTAAAGTACTTAAATGGTTTCAGGCAGAATTAGGTTTGTACAGCTTGACAAGAACCAGGCAAGTGTGATCTCCAGTCTCAAGTACTGCAAGAGGACTAGACAACGGACTTTAAAATAGATTTTCACATGCAGCCTGTCTTTTAATTTGAATATACTGAAGTCTGACTCTCTGTAACACCTTGTGCTCAAGCAGAGACCTTCAACATTATGTGCCGCAGACAGTCGCTATCCAACAGTTTTCACATTTAAAACATTTGAAAATTTTAGATCACCCTTACTTATTCACACTTAATGTCTAATGTATATAATCTGTCATCCATCTATTTTCTAGCTTTGCAATTTTCAGAAGTTAAACCCCCCCCCCTCAATTTATGTTTCAACAAAGCTCTTTAATATCTACCAGATTTTTTTATTAGATTTAATTTACAACAAAAGTTAACACCGCTTTTCTATGAAAGGGAACAAATAAGACATTTTTTTCAAATAATACTTTTTATGACATAATAAAATTCAAATGCAATGTAATCTGTATTTAGTCCACAGTAGTGTTGTAAATGGCTTTCAACAGACTCACTCACCAATAAAGACATCCATGATATTGTTTTTTTCCTTCTTTTTCAGCAATTCATATTTTCCTTCAAAATTTTCTGGACTGTCTTGTCAGTTCTTTTCTTGAAGAAAACCTTAATTTAAGCATATCCTTCTTTGCAGTGGGTCATTGCATAGGAAACTTTTTGCAATGGTGCTTGCTAATACTACCCTCCCCTCTTTTTTGATAAAAAAGTACTCAGCATGTTCTTTATTTGTTCATCGAGGTAATTTGTGGACAAAATTTACAGAAAGAGCTGTTCATGTTTCATAAATTGTAAACATTGCTTTGAACGCCGCTATAGGGCTAGGGATTACACTTTGCATTCTGGGACGTGGCCGCCATGTTGTTTGCTTCACATGTGTAAACAAACTGTAATTCACTATAGAAACACACACTCTATCATACAGAAGAAACAGAGTTGGGAGAAAGAAAGTAATATGCAACATATTAAAATCCCATATAGGATGTGAAACATACAGGGACACGCTTAAAAGAGAAGCTAAGATCAGTATATGAACAAAATCGGCTTCATATCAATCAATCAAACAATCTTTATTTATAAAGCACTTTTCATACAAAAAGAAATGGAGTTCAAAGTGCTTTACATAATAAAAATGATCCGACATATACCCCCCCACCCAATATACACACACAGGTTTAAACATTTATATCCCCCTCGCCCCAATCCTATCCCCATGTGCGACACACCCAGGAGCAACATTAAAATGACATTAAATTAGATGATAAAATGGATAATAAAATGGACACTGGGCTGAGTACAGATGAGTCAAATTAGATAAGGAAACGGTTTGGATCCATATGAAACACCTAATAAAGACCTGAGCAGTGACGACAACTTGCCACAGCTCTGCATAACAGACATTTTCGGCTTCCTTGTTGGGAGTGTGAGCGCTTACACTTCAACAGTTCCAAAGCTACTAGTGTTGGAGTCTCATGTGCTGTTTTCAGATGAATGGGTTCAGGAGCAGACTGTGAGCACAAACTAAGCTGCGCTCCATCTATCATAGTAACCTTTAGCACTCACAAAATTCACACATGTGCTTTTATGAATGTGTTTCAAAAGTGTTTAGATGTTACATGCTACTGTCGTATATATACATTTTATTTATATACAGAGAGGTGGGAGGTGTGGCCAACCTGTCAAAAATGACAGGTCTCTCATATTGTGCAGTCACTGTGGCATTAATCTCAGTGTGACCCAAGACTAGCAATGGTGCCCAATCTGGATGAGAGGTACAGTATTAATTTCATGTGCTGATTTTCTCAATAACAATCAAAATTTCCATCCCATAGAGGAAGTGTATCATAAGTTCTGTTGTGTTTCAGTGTGCCCGCATTAGCCTTCTGGTGCATGTCAATGTATGTTTACGGAAAGAAACAATCTATAAAAAATGAAGAGAACACACTCATCGAAACCAGAATACTTTGGAAGGATATGTTTGGTCGTGTAAGATAGCTAAGATCCAAGCGAGCAGACGACACTTTGTGATTTTGGATAGTACAAGGTAATGCCTCCAAGCAGGAAATCTTTTTCCATGGCGATCATGAATTGCGCTATTGCACGCCACAACACAACAACAATTTACCATGGCTGAGTAATGATAATAACAGATCCAATGAATAATGGCTGAAATTAAGCCGCAACAAAGAGATTGGGTAGGTCTGTAAACAGCACACTGTTTTTGCAAGGCCGCTGCCAACATGGCGGCCATGTCAGGTGATGACGACACGATCCAAAGGGATGTTGGTAACTTTTTTTGTAGCAGCCTGTCATGTGTGGCAGAAAAATTATGCCAGGATAAAATGAAACTGAAAAGAAATATTGGCACTGCCATTTGAAAATCAATGTTAGGATTGGAAAAATAACTGTAACTGGAAATAATAAAAATGACACTGAAATAAAGTGATATATTTTGTATTGAAAGTAAAAACAAAAATTGACAATGAAAAAACTTTAAAAGGTTTAATTTACCAGTGTTTTAATTAATTTTCAGCTTTTTCTGGTATTAAAGAATGTCGTTCCTCTGTTTGTGTGAAAAAAATGTGCCCCCTCACTATTTTTAGTGTACTGTATTACAGTTCAGTGCAACAGTGGGGCGGGAGAATCAGCACAATTTAGAGGCTTGCTCAGTAAGATTAATGACATGCAAGTTTCTGTCCTCTGCTTGGCTAACTGCAACAAAACTCTTACGCTATCTCCGTTTACTAAAATCAGAGAAGTGTAATGTGAAACAAAAACCATGCCAGTATTTACCCTTAGATGGAGTTTACCAATAATCTGACTTATGTGGTTGTTTGGTTGATTAAGTTGCATCATCCGTATGTCAAAGTTTAAGGGTACAAATCCACCTTGGAGCCTTTTTAGTCTTTTTTGGCCTAGTACACAGGTTCATTTTTGTTTTCTTCCTTATATCATTATACTAAGATAATGCCTTCATTCTGTTATATTTTATATTTGTGTAAATATACATATAAACATTTGCAGTGAGACAATACACTTTTTTATCAACGGTTCACAGTGTTAAATCAACATTTTGTCTGTATATTCAAAACCCTGCAAACCATTTTAAAAACTGCAAGTAAGTATGGTTATTTGAAAGCAATCTTAAGAAACTGGGCTAGTTACAACATTTCCATCATTCAATATTTTAAATATTGTTCAGGAAAAATAGCAGCAATGGTTGAACTGAACGTAAGTCAGAAAAAACATTGAAAATTTGTTATTCTGATACAATGGGTAAGACTATTGCCTGGCAATGATAATAAAAAAATCATGTAAAAACTAACTTTCCTGATTTCACTGGATGTACATCTTTAATGCACTGATAATATCTTCATGTTTGCTCTTTTTCTCCGACAGTGACTGACAGTCACCATCTGTCTATCAGTTTTGGCACCATTTAACAAGAAACAGGACGTAAGTCTTGCCACAAAGCCTACCAGGCAGAAATGCATTGACAGGCTGGAAATTACATGCAGGAGTGAGAGATAGAGAAGAAAAGGTCTAAAATACCTCCATTACTAGGCAACATATGAGATAAGAGCAAATAAGCATCATCTGTGCAGGGGGATGAGTGATGATCCAGACATTCAGGAGAGGTCAGCAGACAGACGCAATAACCCTGCCGAGGGATGCTGGACAGCTGCATCCCCGCTTGTTATGAAAAATAGGAAATTAAGAAGCGTGCTTGAAGCTTGACAAAGGAAGGGTGAAAAGAAATGGAACATGTGGAATTGTGACAATATTAATTCCTTATTTTTCTTTGTCCAGTCTCCGGGTTTTGAATCGGAGCACAAACCTTCTTGCTAGTCATTAATGTTTTGGAAATCGCTCATCTTGTTGGATGGATTTTTCCACCCGGTGTTATGCTAAATCACAATTCATAGTGTAGCTGCAGGTTTTATTTGATCAACCTTACTATAAATAAAAATGAAACAGCAATTTTAGTAATTCTCCTCTCCAAAATTATTTTTTTTTGTTTTACTTTAGAGCCCCTTGAGATTTCATTGAAGGTAATGTTTTCTTTTTTAGTAATATTCAACATCTTACATCAGTACAACTGAGATGAGAGCTGGATCCCTTTCCTCTGACTGCATATCCCTTTTTCATTACCTTAAAGTTACAAACAGCAGCATTTAAAATATTGAGCTGTGCATTGGGAACTAATGCAGAGAAGGTAATATATTTTTAACTGTCACAGTTGACACTTTTTATGCAAACAAATGGAACATTGGTCTTTTCATGTTAGAAAATAAAATTACTCATCAAGCATGCAACACATTTTTCTCCTTGTCAGCCAGAAAACCAGCAATAATATCAAATGTAGTTAGAATATGGTAAATTTTTATTTAAATAATGTCTTAAGATGTTTTACCAGTGGAAATTAAAATTTTTCTGAGTTTAAAAGGGTCTTGCAAAAGCTTCATATCACTTAGGTTATTTCAAATTTGTTCTTTTTACAACAACTAAATTAATTTACTTTAAAGAAAAAAAAAGGGCGTGGGAGAAGTTTGTAGTGACCATGGCTTCGAAGCGATTCTGGTCCACCATCCGGTGTCTCGCAGGGGGAAGCAGTCTGCCACCAACACTGTTTACAGTGGGGGCAGTGTGCTGCTGACCTCGACACGGGTCGTTTTGGGTTGGTGGATGGAATACTTAGAAGACCTCCTTAATCCCACCGACACGCCTTCCTGTTTGGAAGCAGAGTCTGGGGACTTTGTGACGGGCTCTCCAATCTCGGGTGCTGAGATTCGACCGGAGTTCCTCAAGGCTCTGGATGCTGTAGGGTTGTGTTGGTTAGCGCGGCTCTGCAATATTGCGTGGACATCGGGGCAGTTACCTTGGATTGGCAGACCGGGGTGGTGGTCCCCCTCTTTAAAAAGGGGGACCACAGAGTGTGTTCCAACTACAGGGGGATCACACTTCTGAGCCTCCCTGGTAAGGTCTATTCAGGGGTTCTGGAGAGGAGGGTCCGGCGGATAGTCGAACCTCGGATTCAGGAGGAACAATGCGGGTTTCGTCCTGGCCGTGGAACACTGGACCAGCTCTGCACCCTCAGCAGGGTCCTGGAGGGTTTGTGGGAGTTCGCCCAACATGTGTTTTGTGGACTTGGAGAAGGCGTTCGACCGTGTCCCTCGGGGAGTCCTGTGGGGGGTACTTCGGGGAGTATGGGGTACCAGGCCCTTTGATACGGGCTGTTAGGTCCCTGTATGACCGGTGTCAGAGTTTGGTTTGCATTGCCGGCAGTAAGTCGGACTCGTTCCCGGTGAGAGTTGGACTCAGCCAAGGTTGCCCTCTGTCACCGATCCTGTTCATTACATTTATGGACAGGATTTCTAGGCGCAGCCAAGACGTGAAGGGGATCCGTTTCGGTGACCTGAGGATCGGGTCTGCTTTTCGCAGATGATGTGGTCTTGTTGGCTTCATCTGAACGGGATCTACAGCTCTCGCTGGAGCGGTTTGCGGCCGCTTGTGAAGCGGCTGGGATGAGGATCAGCACCTCCAAATCCGTGACCATGGTCTTGAGCCGGAAAAGGGTAGAGTGCCTTCTCCGGGTCGGGGATGGAGTCCTTCCTCAAGTGGAGGAGTTCAAGTATCTGGGGGTCTTGTTCACGACTGAGGGAAAAATGGACCGGGAGATCGATTGGTGGATTGGTAAGGCGTCTGCAGTTATGCGGGCGCTGTACCGGTCTGTCGTGGTGAAGAGAGAGCCTTTTGACTCAGCTCTCAATTTACCGGTCGATCTACGTTCCTACCCTCATCTATGGTCACGAACTCTGGGTGGTGACCGAAAGAACGAGATCGCGGATACAGGCGGCTGAATGAGTTTCCTCCATAGGGTGGCTGGGCTCTCCCTTAGAGATAGGGTGAGAAGCTCGGTCATCCGGAGGGAGCTCAGAGTAGAGCCGCTGCTCCTCCACATCGAGAGGAGCCAGTTGAGGTGGCTCGGGCATCTGGTCAGGATGCCTCCTGGGCGCCTCCCTGGTGAGGTGTTCCGGGCATGTCACACCGGGAGGAAACCCAGGACTCGCTGGAGGGATTATGTCTCCCAACTGGCCTGGGAACGCCTCGGGATTCCTCCCAAGGAGCTGGCCCTAGTGGCCGGGGAGAGGGAAGTCTGGGTCTCTTTGCTTAAGCCACTGCCCCCGCGACCCGACTCTGGATAAGTGGAAGAAGATGGATGGATGGAAAAAAAACAAAAAAAACTTGAAGGTGTGGTGAGCATTAAACCTATTTTAATTTGCTGCCCTGAAATAAAATCCAGAGCGACAAGTTGTCTACACTAGCCACACGATTAGCATATAGAATCCACCAATGTTTAATTTAATCGCAGTGTAGCGCTAATAGAATAGAATAGAATACAATATAGAGTATTCCTTTAATTGTCACAAAAAGGGGAAATTTTATCATAACAGCAGCAAAAAACACATATACAAACAGAACAGGACACAGGACAGAAACACACACAATTTCTACAGACTTTTTGTATTTCTACATAATTTACAATAATCACAAAAACAGAGTACTGTACATGTATTTTATGTTTTTGTAACTTGTACATGAGTACAGTTTAATAATTTTTGTAAGACAAAAGGTACTTTCTTTTTGGTTGTTTTTTAACAGTGTTCTGTTTATTGATGAATAATAACTACTTTTTAATTGTAAAAATGACAGAAAATTAAAGATTTATTCAAAACAGCAATTGAAAAATCAACACATTTTTTTATGTCATTCAGAACCAATATCTGTCTCATGATATCTGTCGCTGTAAATTAGTGTACATACTTTGTCATTAAACTTATCTACTGTGCTGCTGTATTCTTTACAGGAATTCTCTGGTACAGCTTCCAGCGTTTTTTTTATACAGTGTATATATGCATTTTTAAGATGCAGGATTTGGTTGTCATTCATAGATCATCCTCAAAGAACTGATAAACTCTTAGTTTTGGTATCTATTTTAAATTCCACTGTTCTACATGCTCAGCAGCTTGGTTTAGCCTCTATAACCAAATATGTGTTTTCCAAACTAGACTGTATGACACAGAAGAAATTAGAAAAAAGCTTATTGCTGCAAGTTATATAGAGAGGAATTATATCTTTTCATTCACTGCATACCTACACACTTACCTGTTTAGAATTCATTGCTACATCATTTTTCTTGAACTTTTAGTGCATATATGTAGGAGAGACTGGATATGGTTGTAGCACGAGGATTATCAATCAGTTCAATATTTAGAAAATGTCAGCAGGATAGGTGGGGACAAGAGATAGATATTTTACAATGTTATTTTAATTCCCAACACCTCATTTTGAAGCATTTTAGGCTTCTTTTATCTGTTAGAACTCTCCCCAAAATAAGCTACAATTCAGCCCATTGGTGGGATAGATTGTAACTTCAGAACTCTACAAATTTGACATTAGCTCATGAAGATTCGAATACGTTTGGAGGAATTCAAATTATTTATTTATTTCCACAAGCATACCCCCCCCCCCCTTTTCCTCTAGAATTCTCTTTCCAAGCCTTTTGGTTGAGTAATTGAGTAATTGAAGCAATAAATAATCCACTGATTGCAATAATTAACAAAATTTAATTTGTCACATTCTTTGGAGCTGTTTTTGTTTAGCCTTACTTTAATTAGATATTTTGTAAGGGGTGAAGTCCAGAGTCTGTCCTTTGGTGCAGAGAATTTATTAGTGTCTACAGTGCCTTACTACAACCTTAATTAGTAAATGAAAAAGGATTTGTGGGCCAATGTTAAAAAGCTGCACCAAGTTGCTTTTTCAATTCTGTGTGTGTGAGTGTGTGTGTGTGTGTGCGTGTGCCTGTGTGTGTGTGTCTGTCTAGCATTCAGACAACATGTCTGTGGCATTTTCACCCTCACAACTACCAGTTGCTGAACATTTTCGCTGATCATGCTTCCAAGCCCAAGAAATGTAGCTCACCCAGTCGATGACCCATTTCTGACAAATTCAAACAGGCTCATCTGATACCAAAAACCATGTTATATTTGAAGTCACTTAAATCACCTTTGTTTCCGTCACCGTTCTTTCCTTCTTTCCTTGTGTCAATAAGAAATTAAAAAGTGTATAGAATTGGGTGGTTGGTGAATTGGTTTAAAGGCTGGTTAATTAAAAGTTAACTGCTTGAGGCTTTTTAATAAACCCACTAGAAACAGTTTTAAAAGGTTAAAGAATAACCTTTACAACAAAGCCTTTAATCACAGAGGGTTAGAGATATTTATATGTATAATAGGATTTTCTAAATGACGGTAAGTGGTGAAAGAAAAAAAAAGAAACTCAAAACATTATTTTGTGATGTGTTACTTACCATTTTAATTTTATGTGAATTAAGAACAGATGTGTCTATGAAACTTATGTAAATCAATCTGTCAGATTCACCATGGAGTTTGTCTATTATAATGTGCATCCGGGAGTTACTGTTCATGCTGTTAGCTGGCATTTCATGCTGGGTTTATAGGGAGATTACTACTTTGCTGTTGACATCCATCAGCAGACTGAGGCATTGGGTGGGAGAATTGCACGCATTTGTGTGTGTGTCTAATACAAAACCCAATGATGGGCCAAGCTAAGCAAGCTCCTCTTATGATAAGCCTTATGTCCTCAGAGCCTCATGTAAATTATGAGATGGATCAAATTATTGAGTGCTCTGACCTTCTGCTATGGTGAACGACCTTGTAATATGTTCCTTTCAACTTCCCAGTCCTATAGTTCTTTTGTTCAGTCCTTTATTTTTTTAGTAAGCATTTTCTTTTGTAGGGAATTAAATACATTGTTTTACCTTCCATATATTGAAATGATTTATATAAATGGGCCAACAGAGTCCATTTGTTGTCGTGTTATCGTGCTGTGCTTGTTGTTTCTGATTGGTTGACCGGTTGATTTCTTACTAATCCCAACATTCGACAATAATTGCCTAACTCTAAGCCATATTTGTTCGTTCCTGGTCGGGTAAACCTTCCCCGCATGTCTGCTCTCAATTCAAAACCCTTTTCGTTGTTTTTTTTATTCATAAAAAAATGACTAATGTAATCACGGCTGCTGTTTAACTGTATTAGAAAAGGTATACAACACAAATGGCTTTTAAAATATGGAGGCAGAGAGTGATTCTGGACGTAAGGTTAACCCAGAAAAAAACAGTAACGTTTTGGTTTTGGAGCTGTCACAATCAACCTATATGGTCATTTAAATTGGAAGATGTGTTGGTATATTCATAACACAAGGCAGTATGACTAAAAGATATCCTCAAATTCCCTGTTCCCATGTCTAATCCAGGAGCCACAGAGAAACCTAGAAATATACATTAGCTATTAAGATTTTTGTCTTGCTTAAAACCTCTCAGTAAGACATAATTAACCGTTGTAAAACAAACAGATTCACCTACAGATCTAATCTTGTGGGGATCGTTGTGCTCGGACTTTCATTTTTCTTCTGTTTCAGCTGTATCTGAGTTTTAAATTGATAATTTTAAATGAATGATATACCCCAGTCAGAGTGTTTGATTGCTTAACAGGCAGAAAGTTAAATGAATTTGATCTGAACATCTGTATTTTTTTTGTCTCTTCCCTCTTCCCTACCTTCACATTTTTCATTTTTCCATCTCTTCCTTCTCTCATTTCCCTTAGGTGCCAGACCCAGTGATTGAAACTCGGACAGGTGACAGAGGAAGAGGGAGAAGAGGAGTGCCATGGGGGGTTGCCTGGGTCAGGATCTATGTTGGCTCTTGCCTTTCCTCTTCTTGCTGCTCATGATTACAGTGTCATCCAACCAAAGTCAAGGATGTCCCCAGCGTTGTGATTGCATTCCCAAACTAAATACTGTGTCATGTTTTGGTAAACGTCTGTCCTCACTGCCGGAGGGAATCCCTCCTGATACCGAAGTATTGGACCTTAGTGGGAATAAACTTCGCTGGATAGAACAGGGTGATCTGCTTCCATATTCACGCCTGGAGAAACTGGAACTCAGCGATAACATGATCAGCGTCCTGGAGCCAAATGCATTTTCAAATCTTCAGAACTTGCAGTCACTTTCACTGAGGGGTAATCAGTTAAAACTGGTTCCCATGGGGGCTTTCTCATATTTGTCTAACCTCACTTCCTTAGATTTAAGCAGAAATAAGATTGTAATTCTTTTGGACTTCACTTTCCAAGACCTAAAAAGTCTGAAGAATCTCGAGGTTGGTGACAATGATCTGGTTTATATATCTAACAAGGCTTTTTTGGGCTTAATAGGACTGAAGGAACTGACAATTGAGAGATGCAACCTGACATCAGTATCTAGCCAATCGCTATCTTATTTGCACAACCTTGTGACTCTGCGACTCCGGTATCTTAGCATCTCCTCCTTAGACGACCAGAACTTTCGAAAACTTGGAAGCCTTAGGGGACTGGAAATTGATCACTGGCCTTTTTTGGAATACATCTCTCCTCATAGCTTGCAGGGTCTTAATTTGTCTTGGTTGTCCGTTACTCACACCAACATTACTTCCGTTCCCACCTCTGCCCTTCGTAGTCTGGCCCACCTCACCAGTCTTAACCTCTCCTACAACCCAATCACTGTGTTAGAGTCTTGGGGTTTGCGAGATCTCATCAGGCTGAAGGAGCTACATCTAGTCAACACTAACCTGGCAGTAGTGCAGCCTTATGCACTTGGTGGTCTGAGGCAAATCCGCCTTCTTAACCTTTCAACCAACAGCTTAGTGACCCTGGAAGAGGGAGCCTTTCAGTCAGTCAACACTCTGGAGACGCTGCGCTTAGATAGAAATCCTCTTGCCTGCGACTGCCGCCTGCTCTGGATCCTTCAGCGTAGGAAGACACTGAATTTTGATGGTGCCTCCCCTGTGTGTATGACCCCTGTTGAAGTCCAAGGTCGGGTTCTTAGTGCTTTCTCTGACTCAGCTCTTTTCGACCACTTTACCTGCCAGAAACCTAAAATCCGAAACAGGAAACTGCAGCAGATATCTGCCCGTGAGGGGCAAGTAGTTTCATTTATCTGCAGAGCAGAAGGTGAGCCAACACCAGTAATTTTCTGGATTTCTCCTCAGCGTCGGCGCATTACCACAAAGAGTAGCGGGCGACTGACTGTGTTACCGGGGGGTACTCTAGAAATACGTTACGCCCAGGTAACCGACAGTGGAACCTACATCTGCATAGCGAGCAATGCCGGTGGAAATGACACCTACTTTGCTACACTCACAGTAAGTGGGCTGCCACTGGATGCAGCACTCATGGCCAACCGCACTTATTATGCCGGGGACCTTAATGACACAAATCTGAATGACACCAGAGTGTTCTTGAAGTTCACCCTTGACCTCAAGACCATTCTCATATCTACAGCTATGGGCTGTATCATGTTTCTTGGAGTGGTCTTATTCTGCTTCATCCTGCTATTTGTGTGGAGTCGAGGGAGAGGACAGCACAAGAACAACTTCTCGGTTGAGTATTCTTTCCGAAAAGTGGATGGCCCAGCAGCCAGTGGAGGACAGGGGGGAGCACGAAAGTTCAACATGAAAATGATTTGATTCTGCAGAACTCCTTTTTTTTTTTCAATATTTCATTTACAAACTAAAACACACACACACACACACACACACACGCACGCGCACGCACGCACACACACACGCAATTAAAACTTTTGTGCAAATCATTAAAATCAATATTACACTGGACATTTTATTAGGGGACATTTTTTCAAAAATTGGTGTATGCATGCAAAATGTCAAACTACAGTATGATGCTTTGATACATTTCTACAGTTCTTGGTTTTGTGCATATGACTTCAATTACAGAGAACTCTCAAAACTTTGAATAGACTGTTAAAAGACTAAGCAACAGAAGCCCTCAGCATCCCACTAGTATTTAACCTTTATAAAAGTCATGCCAATGCACTCTGTTCTGTTCTGAGAGGAACTGTGTCATCCTCACCTTTGAAAAACTTCACCTCTCTGCTCCATTTGAGATGACTAAAGGACTGCAAGCTGATGAAAACATAATTACAAGGTGGTGCTCAGTAATTGCCAAGGATTTGCCAATATATATATAGATAATTCCATCTATTTGATTCATATTTAGATCTACGCACAGTTAAAAAGCATTCTCTTATAAAGATATTTTACTGATG
This sequence comes from Apricaphanius iberus, assembly GCA_028564705.1. Taxonomy (NCBI): domain Eukaryota; kingdom Metazoa; phylum Chordata; class Actinopteri; order Cyprinodontiformes; family Aphaniidae; genus Apricaphanius; species Apricaphanius iberus. The sequence continues at coordinate 2,452,693 of JAPXFQ010000804.1, read as the reverse complement.
GAGTTCTAAAAAATAGACAAATTTAGTACCAGTCTCTGGATCACTGCCAATTTGACTACAAAGCACCATGTACAGTGCTGGCCACAGTTTTTAGCAAACTGGGTAATGGATTGTAAAATGCCTAAAAAGAAAATTACATTCTCTTGTAGTAACATGATACCACACTGACATTTTGGGAAAAATCCAAGCTGTTATTTATTTAAATTTTTTTTAGTTGGAAAAAAAGTGTTTGTACAATGCAAAAAGAAAATGTAAATTATTATGTTTTTCCGTATACACCAATTTTTTTGGTTGGACCGTGCATAGGACCTTTTTACTAAGAATTCTTTACTTTTCCCATGGTATAAATATAGCATAAAATAGGTACTTTTTTAACCCACTGGTCCTATTTGTGATTCATAGTAGTAGTTTGATTTAAATATAATATCTTCATGGTAGAGAACTGTAGCACAAAGTGCATGTTTGGCTTATGGTAGATGACTGTTTGGGATTAACGTCATGAAAAACGCTTTTCTGTGCTACCATCACCAACACAAACATGTGGAGTTTACTGGGCATTAACTAGAATTGAAGGCTTTAAAATGAGCCCGGGATTGATTTTTTTAGGACAAACCCCCCCCCCCCCCCCCCCCAACCCCCACCCAAAATAGAAAGTAAATGGTGGAATAGCACAGACTTACATAATTTTTTTGAAATACCAGTTAAACAAAAACGTTCAACTAATTGTTAATCCAAATCCCATTGTCAAATTAACCTAAAAGTGGTTTATAATACACAAAATCTACCTTCTTCTATGCCCATCTCAGTCCCTGGAGGTAAATTTAATAGAAAACCTGTGAGCTTAACTGAAGAGAAAAGAGCATGTAAAAGAAAGAAGGACTCTGGGGGATGTAGAGACTGTACAAAGAGCAGTGGTCGAAGACTCCTCTTTCTGTGTGCTCTAACCTTTTAAAATGTTATAGAAGACTAACTGCTGTCCTATTGGCAAAAAAGGAGGATCCAAAGGAGGGACACAAGTTATTGTGCTGCTGATGAGTTTGTTAATAACAAGAATTTCTAAAAATGACATCCCCCCACTTATTGGATGTGCTCAAATTGCAGGTTGGATTTTTTCCGATAGTTTCATTGTGAGAATTATGTGCTCTATAGAAATATTATTATCAAGATTATTTTATGCTTAACCAGGGTTGACAGGGAACGTGTCAGCCGCTGTACACACTGTGAAGAAGAGAAAACCCACTTCTACCTGAAACAGTTATAGGTGTTCAAAGCAAACATGGGAGTCAACATACAGTATTAAGCTATGATGGGATCCAAGTGAACACGTGTGCTTACAAATCATGAGGACACATTTTCTAGTCACATTGTTCATTGCTATTTTGGTAAATCTGTTCAAGAGTCTAAATCTCTTGGTTCAAAGTAGAAAATCTTTAAAAGAGTGTATATATTTAGCTTTTACTGTGAATAATTTTTATTTATAAAAAAAAAAAGCCGTCGGTGTACATTGATCACCAAAATTGTATAGACAGAATATGATAAGATGTAAAATATATTTTGTAATTATGAATTTTGAAATCAATGTGACTGTTTATAGTACTGTTGAGTGATTACTCTGAATTTACTTCTCTACTGTTCTTAAACTGCAAAAGTATCCTGAGTGAATTTCAGTGCAGCTGTAAACAACTTTATGTGCATCATGTTCATCATGTAAATGTGGCTGCTTGCTGTTGTTAACCAATCATTAAGGACATCCACTGTGCAGCAGGTTTCAGTTCAGTTGCCTATTTTTGGATTTGGTAGTGTTGTGGTGGAGAGTTGTCTCCGATGTGCAGAGAAAAGGCTATTGTGTTTGAGTCCTTGCATTAGGAGGCAGAGATAAGAAAAACGTTAGATTTTTTTTACAAGCAACACAGTGAGACATTAAACACATGCATGCTGATTTATGTATGTTAGGTGTATGAGGTTCCCAATGATACCACTGCAACAACGCACAACAGTTATGTTGTTTGTTCAACAGTCTTCAAATGTCCAGTCGTGTTGCTTTGCTGCCCTCTGTTGACACAAAACAGTTATGAATTTTTCCTCAACAACCTGTGGACTTAATTTACTCCAATTCCTCAGGAAGAAAAAAATTGGAATTGGAAGATGGCTGACCTGAATCAAGGGCCACAGAAAATTAAAGATTAATTTTCCCAGCTATAACAGGTCCTGCCTTTAATTTTAAGTTTAAAACTGAATAATAATAGTTTTCAATTTAATTTTTGATATGTCAGAAATATTCTAATGTATCATCCCAGTTCCATTACATTTATTGTCATTTATTAATTTCATCCAGAGCATCTGAAAGCTGTGCAACAAGCTTTGGGTTTTATAAAAATAAAGCACAATTTTTGAAGCATGGATTACTTTAATGTATTAATGCTTTGTACAAAGATTGCCCCATCCTGTGTTACAGGCCTACAGGCACAATTTGGTCTTCTTATTTCTGAATATGTGGTGCATAAGAGTCCCTGACCAACACCCAGAGAGAAGCAGCTTTGAAAAATGGAGGATGTAGAGAGATTGTGGAAAGAGGAATGGTCAAAGATCCCTCTCTATGTATCATTCAACCAGATGAAAAGTTAAAATAGAAAAGTAAGTACTCTACATTTGGTAAAAAAGGGGGTTGTACAAAGCTTTGATAGCAGGCAAATCAACTTTGGCAGTTGTCCTGTTGTTAACTAACTGCTATTTTTTTCTTTTACATCAGGGGTGTCAAAGTCATTTCCAATTTGGGCCACATTAAAATATTGAATGTCCTTAACGGGACAGTTGTGGCAGAAGGTATTGATAGAACTAATTTAACAAACCAGTAAGATATAAAAAGAAAACAATGAGTACCTCTTAAGTTTGACAAGTACTTCTTAACATTGAATGATACTGAGCATAATTTCAGAATGATGTGATTTAGGACTATTCAAATAAACACTGATTTGAGTTATAAAATAGTTTTTAGGTTCATATTAATAGAATTAGTTCTATTTATAGGATTCTCTAGACTTTACAGGGCTACATAACTGGCAATGACGGGCCGGATTTGGACCCCGGGCCTTGACTTTGACACGTGTGTTTTACATGGTATTAATTTCAACTCATTGAATAAATAAATTAAATTAAAGGTTGGATTATCATCATCATCAACAAAGCAAAGACTTTTTACACTGCACTGCATATGTGTGGAAGAGAAATGTTGTTTTTATTATCCATCCAATATTTTTTTCTACAGTGAACGAAACTTTGGGTTCCAATTTCAAAATCTTTTCCAAACTCCCATTTGAGTGGGATGTGAACAAATTTAACAGCTTCTAAAAAAATTGGTTGTAAAACTAAAATGATGACTGTGAATGGCCAGTTCAGGAGTCATGATTTGATTTCTTACATCAGCTTGAATTTTGGTACAGCAGAACAAGCAACGAAGAGGAGAACCTGCAGGATCTTAAATTTCAAAAGTCTGCTGAGTTATTTACACTCATGTGCCTCTATAGGATATAAATGTGTGGCTTTTATGAAATTATCCAAGCTGGTAAGATATTAACAACCAAAATAAAATAAAAAATTTAAAACAAGCACAATGGGCTCAAGTTAAGAGTTAATGTTGATTTTTGTTTTGTTTTGACGAAGATGAGTAAAAACTGTTCATACTGTAGTGCATTCTATATATGTACACACCCCACGGATATTTGGTCAACTATCCCTAAAAACGACTTTTGGTAGTCTTGAGCAAGGTTGTGGCACATAGCTTCTGGGTATTTTGCCACTCCTGCCAAAATTGGAGAATATATTTGTATTTGCTGATTTTGTGGCACAAATCAGAGATAGTGTCACAAGCTTGACGTTAATTCTTTTTCATCCATATCAGTATCCAATTTTATTTGTTTTTGATATCACTGTCCTGTGAAAACAACCACATCTATCCACGTTTCAGCTATCCAGCTGTTGACTTAGATCAAGTTAAAACATTTGGAGGTAATCCTCACTCTTTACTCTCTTTACTTCATATAATAACTAAAACCAGAAAAAATATAAACAGAACCAAAGCTTAAAGCTACTACTACCATATTCGAATACCGGCTTAGTGTTCTATTGTCCTCTAAACATGTTTCGTGTTGTTGTTGTGGCCAAGCAGCTCACCCTGTCTTCTCTGTCCTTATAACTGTCTCCCGTCGGTGCAAATTAAACGTGATCTTTTTTTGTTTTCAAAAACCCAAGTGAAATTAGGTTTTCCAATGGATAAAGCAGATAAACATTAGGCGTTTCAGATTGGTTACTGAGGACCTGTTGAAAATTTGTGCGCTATGCTTTAGCACCAAATCCCGACAGGAAACAAATCAATTTGGATAAACTACTAATTCTGATGGGAAGAATGATCAAATATGCAGCCACAATTGTGCCAAGTGCTTGATGATGGCTCCAAAAAACGTGTAGTTGAGACTCTTCTCAGTGCTTGGAATTAAATATTAGATATAGATACTGTACTTGTATGTAAAAAAAATAATTTTTTTACATACAAGCATGTAAAAAAGTTAGTTCTCATTAAATATTTAGTTATTTTTTTATGTAAATATTGATGTATAATTTTGTATAATCTCTCAACAATCATGTGATTTCAAAACGAGAAAAAAATCAGGCAGCCTATAAATATGTCTGAGTAAATGTTTGTCCTACTCCTCACTTCAGCTGGGAGGGTGTTTTAGAGGTGTTTAGCATGCACAGTTCGGTTCCATTTCATTCTTTTCACAAAGCCCTTCCTAGATTTACTAATATGTTTTAGGTAGCTTAATTTTCATTTTCATAGATGCACTAACATTTTCTCAGAAACCCCTCAAATCCAGAATCGGATTCTGGAACGATTATCTGGACTGGTCCTAAGAACCCCCAAAATATGACCCTCCCTTCTTCTATGCTTCTCAGGTGGTTGACGTTCTTTCCTGAAATGCTGAATTTGGTTTATGCCAAACATGCTCTCCATTCTGATGCCCAAATAATTTAGTTTGAGACCCATCTTTCCAAAGAACATTACTCTAAAATTCTCTCTTGGACAGTCTAATCTTTATTTTTTTCTTTGATAACCAAGACTTCCTCCTTGCGCACAGAGATTAAACTGTAGTCTCTAGAAAGCTATAATAACTTTTTAAGTGTTGTCTTAAAAGTAGACAGATTTTTCTACCTCATGGACTAAAACCGAGGTTTTAATAATAAAAAAATGTTTCATTAGTTTTAGTTTTTATTAAGTTTTGACTTAAGATTTTCAATTGTATTTGAGTTTTCATTAGTTTTGTCATTTGTTAGGTAGTTTAGTTTTTTTTTTATGTTTAGTTTCAGTTTAGTTTTTTATTAGTTTCAGTTTTAGTCTTTTCATGAAAAAAGTTGTGTATCAGGGCAGAAAAAGGAGAAATGTATAACAAAATTGGAGAAAATGCTTATGCCTTTTTTTGTAATTGTTTACATGGGTTAGATTAACAACCATACAAATCAGGCAAGTATAAAAGGTAAATCGCAGAGTAATGTTCAAAGTTCTGTAATGACAATAACAGCACCTGTGCTACAGTTCTATCAAAACGCTGACACTGACACAACAAAACAAAATACAAGCTACCAGGAGTACTATGATCCTTTATTAAATGCCTGATCTTCTCCTTTAAACATTCTCCTTTAAAATGCTGATTAAACATTTCTTATCAATCGCCACTTTAAATGTGAATAAATGTAAAGCCTGCGATCGGTCTAAGGGGTACCGCCTGTCTCATGATCGCTGGATATAAATGGGTATAGCGGCGGGATGGATGAATGACTTTTCTATGTTACTTCTCCCCATAGTTATTTTAAAGAAAATGCATTTGTTTGTGATATTGAAAATCCATACATTGAAATAAGTTGCAAACAAACAAAGATAAAACTGGATGTTGTTTTGTTTTTACAGCTTAAAGTATTTTTGAGCATGCACATATAAATTAGTCTTTATGGAGTGTAAAAAAATGTATTGTGTGCACCCAGTTCCTATTTTTTTTTAGAATAGATAAAGTTGAATGTTAAATTGAGGGAAAGTCCTGGAATATCTTCATAAAGGCCGAATGTAAATATAGCAATGACTAGGACTGATGCAGATGCCCTCAGCATTTAATTATTTTTTATCATTATATTAATAAAGATATCGCTGTGACTATTTTAGCAGGTTTCTGTCAATAGTTTCAGAATGCAGAATGCAACACATGTGTAAAGCTTCCAGCCCACATACTAAATATTTGAATGATACGAAACATGCAGCTGAAAAAAATATGTATTCTTAATGGGGGGTGGTGGCATGTGTTTCTCAGGCAGACAGAGCCATTCTGTGGAACAGTACAGCAAAAATATAAAAAAAATTTGATCTGTAAGTTAAATAAATGAGATATACCACCTATGTGAAATATTGCACTCACAACATATCTGAACTAAATGCCTTGAAATTAGCTGCATGTCCCTTTAAGAGCCTTGAACGTTCCCCCCTTTGACACGCTGTCTTCAAAGTCATCACAACATTCTCGGAGTGCCGTCTCGAGACCAGCCTGTAGAGCGCGGCTACAGTTGGACTTTAGTTTCCGAGCTGACCACATTATGGTAAGTGGCCTGTATTTGTATAGCGTTTTACTTAGTCCCTATGGAACCCCAAAGCGCTTTACACTACATTCAGTCATCCACCCATTTATGCACACATTCACACACTGGTGATGGCAAGCTACATTGCAGCCACAGCTGCCCTAGGGCACACTAACAGAGGCGAGGCTACCGGACATTGCCGCCACCGGGCCATCTGACCACCACCAGAAGGCAACGGATGAAGGACACAACAACTGAGACCTTTGGAGCGACCTTCCGATTACAAGCCCTTCTTCCAACTCCTGAGCCACAATCGGCGGCAAAATGTGTTTGGTTCCTCGCTGTGTCAGCAGGCCCAGTTTGAGGAGCCAGTGACGCGCGTTTGTCCAAGCATCACCCCCAACTACAATGCTGAGCGGCTGTCCATCTGTCTGCGGTTAGTAAAAGTGTATAATGTATATAATGGGAGCAGTGTGGGATGTGCTATGGTGGAGACAGGCCTGGGTCATGTTTACTCCTCCAGAGAGGCTGTCCGGGTGAGGAAGCTGTTCATGGCTCACTTCTCAGCAGAGAGAGGGGTGCATTTGCAGCCACAACAGCTCTTTTAAGAGCCATCAACAAACCTCTTAAGAGCTTTTCTGTCTAAATAGTTTAATCTTTTTATAATGTTTATTTTTTAATTACTTTCTCTGTATAGAAAACAGCTGGTGTCATGTAGCTTGGGGTGATTAGCCACGGTTTTTATCAGTAGCCTATTTCCTCCGTCATACTGATGCTGTGACTTTGTGTCAGTCACTGACATCAGAGTACTGTAGCATCTTTGGTGCACCGGATTTTTTTTTTTTTCAAGAATGCATTGCACAATTGGGAAAAATAACTAGGTATACTAATTTCCACAGTTTATATCTGATTGCTGTTGACGAAATTCTGCTTTTGTGCTCAGGGAGTGGGGGAGGGAGGGCCGGGGAGCGATATGGGTGATAATCAAAATGTACTGGCGTAGCTAGGAGGATTCTGGCATTCAGCACTCAACATGCGGCCGCAAGAGTTTTAAAAGATTATCAGAACATACAATCCTGGCTAAAGGTTTTGAGAATTACATAAATATTGGAAATTGGAAAAGTTGCTTCTTAAGTTTTTATGATAACAATTTGCATATAATCTAGAATGTTATGAACAGTGATCAGATGAATTGCATAGTCCTTTGCCATGAAAATTCCTGTACATTTAATTGCTGTCATTAAAGGACCTGCTGAGATCATTTCAGTAATCGTCTTGTTAACTCAGGTGAGAATGTTGACGAGCAGAAGGCTGGAGATCAGTATATCAGGCTGATTGGGTTAGTATGGCAGACTTGACATGTTAAAAGGAGGGTGATGCTTGAAATCATTGTTCTTCCATTGTTAACCATGGTGACCTGCAAAGAAACGCGTGCAGCCATCATTGCGTTGCATAAAAATGGCTTCACAGGCAAGGATATTGTGGCTACAAAGATTGCACCTAAATTAATAATTTATAGGATTATCAAGAACTTCAAGGAAATAGGTTCAATTCTTGGTAAGAAGGCTTCAGGGCGTCCAAGAAAATCCAACAAGCGCCAGGATTGTCTCCTAAAGAGGATTCAGCTGCCGAATCGGAGAGCCACCAGTGCAGAGCTTGTTCAGGAATGGCAGCAGGCAGGTTTAAGAGCATCTGCATGCACAGTGAGGCGAAGACTTTTGGAAGATGGCATGGTGTCAAGAAGGGCAGCAAAGAAGCCGCTTCTCTCCAAAAAAACATCAGGGACAGATTGATCTTCTGCAGAAAGTATGGTGAATGGACTGCTGAGGACTGGGGCAAAGTCAGATTCTCCCATGAAGCCTCTTTCTGATCGTTTGGGGCATTTGGAAAAAGGTTTGTCCAGAGAAGAAAAGGTGAGCGCTACCATCAGTCCTGTGTCATGCCAACAGTAAAGCATCCCGAGACCATTCATGTGTGGGTTTGCTTCTCATCCAAGGGAGTGGGCTTACTTACAATTTTGCCCAAAAACACAGCCATGAATAAAGAATGGTACCAAAACATCCTCCAACAGCAACTTCTTCCAACAATCCAGCAACAGTTTGGTGAAAAATAATGCATTTTCCAGCACGAGGGAGCATATAAGGCAAAGGTGATAACTAATGGCTCGGGGACCAAAGCGTAGAAATTTTGGGTCCATGGCCTGGAAAATGCCCAGATCTTAATCCCATTGAGAACTTGTGGTCAATCCTCAAGAGGCGGGTGGACAAACAAAAACCCACTAATTCTAACAAACTCCAAGAAGTGATTATGAAAGAATGGGTTGCTATCAGTCAGGATTTGGCCCAGAAGTTGATTGAGAGCACGCCCAGTCGAATTGCAGAGGTCCTGAAAAAGAAGGGCCAACACTGCAAATACTGACTCGTTGCATAAAATCCTTTGAAACGTATGAAGTGCTTGCAATTATATTTCAGTACATCACAGAAACAACTGAAACAAAGATCTAAAAGCAGTTTAGCAGCAAACTTTGTGAAAATTAATATTTGTGTTATTCTAAAAACTTTGGGCCAAAACTGTACATAAATTAACCTAAAAAAACACTTTAGGCATGTTTTTAAGGAAAGAATGAAATAAGAATGTGATGAAAAGCTTTAAAAAGTGGATATTTCATGCCCCCTTTAAATATTTTTAAATTATTGCAGATAAGATACTTTTATTTTGCGGGTGTTTACCTTTTCTTATCAACAAATATTACAAAATTAGCCTCCGCCAAATGAGGAAATCTTACTACCGTTTGCGTAAATGAAGATGGGTAACAGCCTAAACAAAATCATCATCGCAACTTTTTTAAATGTGCATGAATGTTTTTTTAGGTCTTGATAAAGAAATAAGACCTGCTAAATGTCTCTCAGCGGATTTTCAGATGACTCTTCCTCCTCAGGACACACATATGTCCAACTGAAGGGGGGAAAAACAAGTGTATAACAGACAGCAACACCACCTGCGCTGTGGGGGATAGGCACAACACTTTGACCACTTTGTTGGTGTTTACTGCTCTGTGCTCTGACGCTCCCCACACTTGTCTACGAATACGACAAAGAATGAGTCATTGAGTGACGTGTTCTCACCTCAGAGGAGTGTGTGTAAAGGGTCTTCACACTTTTGACATCAAAAATATCTGTCTGACTTTTTGATCCGTCTCTTGCATGTTCTTATTACTGTAATGAATAGTTCCTATTAGTATTTTTGCAAAAAGAATGAAAAGATGGAAGGTTTTATTCTATTTTTTTGTATTTTCACAATCTACACATAAATAGAAACATGTGTTATGATTGTCAAGTCTATTGTAGTGTTTTATGCCAGCAGATGCATTGGCAAAGATTGTGGCAAACTGACTGCTACTTTCATTCTGAGAAAATGGAAAATAAACCCTTGAAATAACTTGCTTCTCAGGTGACTCAGAAATGAAGAAATCCCTGTCATGAAACTTGCAATTTAGCATTACCTTGCTGAGACAATGCATGAGCTGTGTTTCTTTTTATTTCTCAAAGACTCTCATCATAATTAAAAAAAGTCCAGAAAAGCATGATTGAGAGCATAAAATCAAAGTTTGTACCTTCAAGACACTGTCTATTTTGTAATACTAGAACTAGAATATGAACTATTTGACTGCAAAATGAAGATCTTGCTTTTCCACAGAGAGGAACTTCAGTAGCAAAAAGTTTAGTTTCTTTTAATTTAAGATCTTTGAGACAGTTCGTTTTATTTATTAAGTGACTTCAGTGCATGTGAAACTACCTCCTACGTTGGAGTATGTGTTGACTGTGGCCTGTGTGCAGAGGAGGGGGTCTTTGAAGAGGAATTAACGCTTTTTGCAGCAACATTGCAGCCTTCACAGTCATGGGAAGATGTGTCACCAGCAAGGCTCCTTGTGCTGGCATTTGTGTGAAATTACCTCACTGATCAAATTAGTCTGCTAAATTTGATGTATTTAATTACTCCTTCTGGGTAGAGTGGCAGAAGGCGCAGCCATGCTTTTCTTGAGTGCCTCTGTCATTTGGTTATAGGAGGAAATGATGTCAGAATGCACTTTAACACATAGATGCTGAACTTCTGCTTCGCCGGAGCCACTTTTGGTGCTATGCTGGGAACATTGATTGGGTGAACAAGATGATATAACGTGGTGCGTACACACGTATTAGTGTGTATGGTTGTGTGTGTGCATAGTGATTACACATTTTGTGTTACCATGGTGTTGAAATGCGGTGGCCTAAATGGGATTGTTGTGGTTAGCAGTTGCTGAAGAGGAAAAAAAAAAATCACCTGCAGAGAATGTGTGAGCTTCTTTTTTCCTGCTTGAATTTAGGCTGATTGGGTGAATGTGTGCTATTTAGATGCAAAAATGCAATGCAAATTGGTAAATACTATAGGAGGTTCAAATCAATTATTGCTTATGAGAGTTTTAAGGAAATATTTAGTCTTAGAAGTTATAGTTTCAATTCTTGTAGCTCAGTTACCATTTTCAAGTCATCTATTACATCAGTTAGAAACCGGTGGCAGAATTACTCAAGTTTAGTTTCATTTTGACTAAAGGGTGGCAGAGTCAATATGACTCAAGTCTCGTGCAATTCTTTTCTATTTGTCACTTCATTGAACAGATGATTAAGTTCTTAGGTCTTTTCCCCAAAAAGGGTTAGAATACTAAAATGCAGCCCTACCGATTACATTTAGAAATTCATTCATGCACAGTGCACCTTTTAAATTATTTACATTAAATGGTGTAGTCAAAGCAAATTGGGAAGGGACAGGAATACGAAAATCTCAAAAGTGTGGCCTCCAGCTATATTCTGTTCATATTTTATAGAACCAACATTACTGCCATTACAGCTGCAACTCAATCTGATTCATTGTGACTATCTGGGCACATTAATTTTTAATTTTTTTCCTATAAAATACCCCATTAGAATTTGGGCCTGGACTCTGACTGGATCATTCTAACACATAAACATCCTTCTACACAAACCTTTTTCTCTCTTCTTTTTTTTAGTCGATTGGTCGTTGCGCAGGGCAGGACTTTGGCCAACTAAGCATTTCCTTGGTTGACTACAGCCCTACAAATTAGCATGTTAAATTGTTCAACTCAGACAGTCAAGATGGAGAATTTGATGGATTTGTCGAAGAAAAAAGTAAAAGCGAACTGAAAAAGTGAGTGTCTTGTTTTGTCTTTTAGGTTACAGCTTAACAATGTTGGAATTTATTGTGAATGAGTTAAATCAAGTTTGACCTATCTGACTGTTTTGTTCAGCTGAATGTGCCTTATGTATCAAAATACATAACCCGTTTCCTAGGCTAGTTTTCCTGTCACAGAGGGCTGGACTTTCGCTGAGCCATTCTAACAAATAAATATATGGTTTAATGTTTTCAAGGTAGCTCTCAAAACCTTTGATGCCACTAAATGACCATCTTGAAGAATTACCCTGATTCAAGCTCCATCCATCGTCCCATCATGTCGATCCAGCTTCCACGGCTGATGAAGAAAGGCATCATCACAGTCGGTTTCTCCCCAGTGTCTCAAAATGTAGATACTGTTTTCAGAGCATTCAGCTACAGATAGCAGTAAGCATGCAAGCCAAGAGGTTCAGTTTTGGTTTCACCTAACTAGAGTCTTTTTCCTTCTTCTTCCTTCTTTCACATCTTTGCAAAGCCCCCTATATGGCTTGCGACGAGCTGCAAACAGGACTTGGTTTTGAATTTATTTCTGCACTGAATATCTTCATGCTGCTCTTCCATAAAAGTCTGATTTGAATAAAGCCCAATCAAAAGATTTGTACTTTTGATGTTTCAGATTACAAAGTGTTAAACCATCTATTCTAAACATACGAAACTATATATCTGAGTAGTTTCTTGAACTATTAGTGCGGTGCTGTGACTAATACAGTTGAAACCTCTTCCATCACTTGCAAGTGTTTATTAGAAATAGAATATGAAAGTAAAAGCACAACTTTACCAGTTACAGTAAATGTGACTGGATAAGTGATTGTTATATGGAGTGATGTGATGCCGATATTGGACTTCAATTTGGGCCAACATTATTTTACGGTGTGTACATTTATTATTATATTATTTAAAATGTAACAAAGTGTGGTGGAGCTAATATGTGCCATCTAAGTTTTTAGCTAATCCAGATGTTTTGGGGGTATGGAAAACCTGTTGCCCATGTACCCTGAGGCTAGATGGTCTAATGGTGTGGTAGTTGTGCAGGTAAAACAATCTTTAGGATGCCATCATGTTAGTAGAGCTGCTTAAATATTGGATTTAAAATAAAAATGTATTACTACGGTTTAGAGGTGAGACTGTTATTTATTTAAAGTGTTGCAGTACTTTTTCATTCTTTACTACACAATATTTTCGGTTTCAGTCATACCCTGGGGTCTCATTTATAAAGCTTGCTTACGCACAAAACAGGGTCTGAAAACTATGTAAGCAACTTTATACGCAAATTTTGGGATTTATAGAACAAAATGTGTGCAACTTTAAGCACACTAAGGAGCTTGCTTACGCACTTTTTGGCCATGGAAGGCACTGACAGCGCAGCAGAAGGGATACCAAAAATTTTGATTTTAAGCCACATTTTCAGACTTGTGGAGCATTGCACACACAAACAACACACAAACTTCTCCCCCGTCCCGTCTAAAGGAACTGAGAATAAAAATGAGAATTTGAATTAAAATATGTTGCATTTCAGAAACACAGCTGAGCACATTTCCACAAAGAGTATGATTTAAAAACGAAATTACGTGCAGCTGTGTGTACTCCAAGTTTGATAGATCAGAAACTTACTAGGCCTAAGCAAAAAAAAGTATGGTTTTAATGAGGATTCTACACAAAGTCTTTATTGTGTATTGTATTATTATTCTTTATTGTGTTCATAGTGTTTCGTTTTATGTGGATCTAACGTCAAGAAACTCATAAAGAATCTCAGACCACAGGAGACTAAAAGAGTCTACAGAACCTTAATTACATACTGTATTTCATTTGCTTTATCCTTCTTTAAAAAAAATTATTCTATTTTACCAATTTTAGCCAGAACAGTCTTTATCTTCATAGTGTAAGAACACAAGGTCTTGGTTTACTACTGTATAATGCTAAACGTCAAGGGGGAAATTATTTGAATTTCCACATCTTTTTCTAACTCTGATAAGTAAGGATTAACTAAATTAGTTCATTATTAGCTTTACCTTGTAGTTTTAATCAATAAAATGGTAAATGGTCTGTACTTTTGTAGCGCTTTATGTAATCCCTATGGACCCAAAAAACCTTTACACTACATTCCGTCATCCAGCCATTTACACACTGGTGACTGCGAGCCACATTGTTGCCAAAGCTGCCCTGGGGCGCACTGACAGAGGTGAGGTTGCTTGAGAATGACCCCACAGGGCCCTCTGACCACCACTGGTAGGCAACACGGGAAGTGTCTTGCCCAAGAACACAACCACAACTTGGGGCTAGGGATGTGTATCCTTTAGGTTTTATCCGATGCCTAACCGGTACTTTTGAAACGGTTCCGGTGCTTAAACGGTGCTTGAAATAGTACCTAAAGAATGTAAAACATTCTTAAACAAACTTCATCCAAACACCGTCATATTTTTTTTCCATTTTTATTAGAGCTGTCAAACAATAAAAAAAATGTATCTAATTAATCAGGGGTTGCTGATAATTAAGCACCATTGCTAAATATGATCAAAAAACTAAAATTTTCTGTGTAAATAAAGGGACAAATCTAGATGCAGTTGCTCTTTTTTTTAAATTAAATATAGGAGAAATCAGTAAAGTTTTTGCTTTGAACTCCACAGTCACATTCACAGTGTATGTGTGGTCCCATATGAAAAATAATAACAAATAGAGTTAGAACTGACTAAAACATATGAATAAACTTAACATTGGGATATCAGTAGTCTGTGTCAAATATCACATAAATCAAATGTAATATACTGTATATATCAAGTGGAGTACTATAGCAAAACCTGTAATGCTCTGCTTGAGAAAGTAAATCTTTTGGGTTTATACTTGGTACTCACATACCAATTGTGAGTACCACACTGCCAGACAGGACATGTTAAAAAAAATAAAATAAAAATGATGTCAATCATGCATACTCTATACATGCCAAGGATGGAGAGAATTTCCAGTACTAAGCTTTATTTAAAAACCCAACAATGGACCAGAAGTGATTAAAATACATACCCAGTTTCATACAGTTTTAAAGTGCCTTTTTACTATCAATAGCATCCATAAATTATTCTACACACCCAAGACGGGAAAATTTGTTTTATTACTATTATGTCCACTTAATCTCACTAATTTGATCTTCTACATTCCTTTTAATTACCTCTACTTCATTTATCATCAGAGAAAAATTGAAAGAGTGGGCTTTTGTTCTGCCTAACTCTTGCAGAACCTATAGTAGGATGCAGGGAGGGAGTGATTGGCGTTCCCGTCAGAGTTACGGTATGATAATGCTGTGAAAGAGGATGAAACAAGGCATTTAACTACAATTAAAAGAAAAGTAATTTCAGTACAATCATAAAAATATTCATTTTAAAAGCTTTCTATTTAAGAAATCCCAGCAGATTGAGAAAATAAAGAAAATAAACAGCTGACTACAGGGCATGGAAGATGTTCAGTTACTGGGAGCATCATCCCAGTCAATGCCTCCCGTCCAACAGGGCTTTGTAGCTGAGAAGGATGCTAGACCAGGTTTTTACTTCCATGGAGAGAAAAACAGATAAAAAGAGTATTGTGGAAAAATATTTAAGAAAGGATGAGAAAATATTTCTTCTGTGGTTAAATAGTGTTTAATCCAGCTTGCTTATCAAAATGGAGTCCAGCACATAGACAATGTTTGCAAAGGCTGACCTGCTCAGTATTTAGTAAGTATTTAGTAATCAAAAACTTATTTCTATAGGAACCCATCCTTAGATTCGTGTCTGAGTGCAGTAAGGCAGCATCCCGCTACCCCGATAGGACTGTATAATGTTACACAGGTTTCCTTGGTCAGAGAGTCCCGCAGATATCCAGTAGTTCTGACTTTCATCGGTCAAAGATCTGACACATATCTTTATATTCTTTCATGTCTGTTCAACAAAAACAGCAAGATATAGTCACTCGCCCAGTTGAAAAGAGATTATTTCCATATCAAGAGAGTTACAATAATCAAGATGAAATGACAGCTTGAATTGTCTTCTCCATCTAAGTTTAGGGAACAAAAATATACAATTTCACAATGTGTTTTTAACTCTTAGCTACTTTAGGGAGAAATATACTGTATCAGACAAGAGTTTCTGGTTTAGCATAGTTAAAGAATAACTCACTTCCTACTAAAGTCCATATCCACCCAAATTTTCTGTTTGAAAAATGCCTCAAAATGAAGCATTGCCTGATGGACCAGCAAGGTATAGGGCTGGGTGTGGTCTGCGCTATGATTGACATGTCTGCATGTGGCGCAGTGCTTCTTTACTAACACAAGGCCAGAAAGTTGCAGAGCTAAAGCAACTCGAGCGCCATGGCCTCAGAGGGGGGCAAATATAAGGTGGAATATTTCTCTTCACCTCCTTCAGAGGAAAGAAAGGAAAGGCAGGAAGGTTCTGTGGAAGAGGTGGACAGGTAACAAAATTCACCGTGACGTTTTTTTTAAACTAGTCCCAGTCACAGGTCTTGTTCTCCAGTTGGCTCTGAGTTTTTGTTTATAATTGAGCCAGCCAGATGGACTGCTTGGCCAGCAGCAATGTTGCTGCCACCAGTGTCATGGTTAAAGCCAAAAACCTGCTGCTTTCTGAGCTGCTGCTGGCTCAAACTTTCAGCCAAGAGAAAGGACAGCTAAAGGAGATGGCAGGACCGGGGAACGTAAGGGGCTGAGCCCATATCCTTCTAGAGGAATCTGAGGCAACCTACACAGTAAAACAGGCTTTCTCTAAAGCTTTCTTGTGTATTCTGGCAACTTGTTTAAAGCTGAATACTGCAACATGTTATTAAAAATGCATTGAGAATGTAAACAAGAGCTCTAAAATCATGAAATCATGACTTTGTTCAATCCAAATGAATGTAAATGTATTGTTAGAAACCAAGATGTAAACAACTGTGCATCATGCCAGTGACCTGGAGGTAAACAAAAACATCAACACACCACATAATAAAGCTGTCCTTTTTTTCTCGATATTTGAACTAAAGCAGGATCTAAACAAAAAACATTCAACACTCATGGAAAAGCTGATGTCAGGAATGAGGTGTGTGGCATGAGGACACATTTCTGTTTTTGCTACACTTCCTGTCATTGGTTGTTTTGAGTAACATGACTTGCGAATTCTTCAGACAAGCTATGGCTAGATGTGCTAGAGCTGACATAAGCTACCTATGTTTGGCTAAAGCTTCACTATGTTTTATTTGGCTTTGATGCTTGATGCTATACAGACAAATACATGGGTTTATATATATATATATATATATATATATATATATATATATATATATACAGACATATTTATGGGTTTTATGTATTTTTCTTTATCAGTTTTTGACCCCGATGTTGAAAGCCTGACGTCTTTGCATTACAGCCCTGCTTTTAATTTGGTGTGACGCACCTCATCACTAGCCCCCATTTATTCCTCTTCAAAAGACTCAAAAGTCTTAGTTAATTTAGTATTTTTAAGCTTATATAAACATTAATTAAGCATTTATACCTACAATAATTTTAAATATGACATACTAAATTGAACTCACACCTCTAGTCTGATACACATTGATAAACACTGCTAATTAAACTTTCAGAGTAGTCTTGCTTTTACTGATTTTATTCACATTTGTTTTGTTTGTTATGCTGCTGAAAATTTCTTCATAGCTAAAACTCATGAAACTGCTCTGTGTCTGTGTTCACCATGGTGCAAACAGCTGAGTGGATCATCGTGGAAAAATGGGAGCAAAGCTCCACCTGCATGGCAGAACACGCAACTACTGTCACACAAATAATAAAATACATCTGTCAACTAATAAAAAAACATAAACAAGTAAAACAGGGTGGGGAAAAAGAAAACCTCACTTTACTAGCTGTTTTTCTTATTTAGTTCATTTATTGTGACATTAAATTCTTGGAATGGAACTGTTCTTTAATGGATTAGTACAGAATATTGATCTAGGGATCATGATTTTTTCAATAAAAATGTTAGTTTAAAATCTACAATCTTAGACTTGGTGACACAAAGCAGTCTCACAGTTAGCCTTAGCTTGTCAGGAAAGTTCATAATGTCTATTATTCAAATCAGCCACAGACAGCAAGCCCAACAAAGATGCATATGTCAAGGCAAAGCAAGAACAGGAAATTATATTTGTATAGCACACTTTCAACACAAGGCAATTGAAGGTGCTTTACATGATTAAAAGTGGAACACAGCATCAATCAATTTGATGATTAAAATACAAGAAACCAATTACATTAAAACAATAATCAAGACAATACAACAATGTAAGGACAAGTAGGTAAAAACATGTCACCCCCATTCCCCCCCATTCTTATTTTGTTTTATTTTATTACTTTAGAAAAACTCATGAATAAATGTAATTATAAATATTATGTCTAATTTATTTGGGTGGGCCCTGATCCAAACTGGGTGGGACTAAGCTCCCCCAGCCACGCCTTTGCGTGGCATGCTAGATATGAGGCCTATTTTAGCTTGATCAAATGATTGGACGATCCTTGTGATGTCCCATTGCAGGGCTGTTTTCTTCTGCTACTCTCTAAGTCAACGCCCCAACCCTCCAATAGGGCTTGCGATTGTGTCGTCATCACCTGACGCAGACGCCATGTTGGTAGTGTCCTTACAACAACGGCGCGCTGTTCACAGACGTACTCACACTTAGTCTTCTGGCTCAATTTCATCTGTATATTTATAATAAATTAATTTGATCTGCTGTCATTACTCAATCATGGTAAATCATTGATATGTTTTGGGGTGCAATAGCAATCAGATTTGTTTAAGATGGAACCATAAAATCAACATGCTGTATCGTCTAGATGTGTTAAAATAGCCGTATTGTACCTTGCAAATGGTAAAAAATACACATGTAAATGAAAATCATGTATTGATTTAACTTTACATTTCAAAGAGTTGAAACTGTTTATTTGTTAAATATTTTAATATCCTTTTTATCAAATTAGGTTCTAACACTTTTAACATTTCAGCTATTTTCTGTTATGTGTTGTAGTCTGATTTTATTAATTCAAAACAGACTCTTTCCCCACCTAACTAGATAATATGATTTCTAAATATGAATTTAGAAGTTTTACGGATAGAAGCACTTCTCTGGGCTCCTGTGTAACACTCTAAACCGTCCGTGAGCAACATCATCTAATTTACATTTTTCACAATGCAGCCTGACAAGCTTTTATGTGCAGCTGGTATTCCACTTACTGGTTATTATGTAATTGTGCTGATAGGCTGCATTAATAAGTCTTTCTCAGACTGGGAGAAGAATATGGTTCTTTCCTTTCATTCTTTTCTTACTTATCTAGCTTTGATTGAAAGGTGCTGCCACTGATGTGGCGTTGACAAATATGACCCTCGCTTGTTAATCCTCACTTGAATCAGTGTGGAATTAATTCACCTAAGCTTTGTTTATGGAGCCAAATAAGTCTGGAGTGAGCTGTTACACTAATTCAAAAAAGGATTTCAAATGAGCTTCAGTTTTTTTAGCTCGATTCCTGGAATAGCCCCTGGCCCCTCTTTTTATATCTTTGTATTCAGTTTCAGAATTATTCTTGTTAATGTTTGTTTCTTCCCCAGCTCGGTTCATCTTTATTCTCCTTCCCGCTGCATGTGTGTCTGGTCTCCTCTCTCACCAGGAGCCTGTTCTCTAATCAGTCACCTGTCACTAGCCAGTAATCAAGATCCCGTCTTATTTAGGCCCTGTTTACACTGAGACAAAATGAGTAGAGTTTCAAAAAGAGTCTGTAAAAACGGCATCGCAATATTTCTAACCTTTGACCACACAAATTCATACAAACTGCTGAAATTGCTGTAGTATCTCTGGTGGTCTCATTAGTGGCACCATGACTCTGCTAGAGAAACACCGAAAAGAACCTTGAGCTTGTGCACCCAGCCCAAACATCACAAATCTAGCTTCAAATGAGAGTTTTATTTAAAAAATGTTATTTCTGTGGTTCTCCAGATCCATTTCTTTTTGCTTCCGGTGATAGAGGAGGGACTGTAAAACATATTCTAGGGTCCATACTAAGGTCAGTGTTTGCTTTATTAGGACTGCAGCACTATAGAACGCCATGTTTGTTTACTTTATCACAAAGTTGCACATGCATGTTAAATATTGTAATGGGGTGGCGACGTCATCCACTCAGAAAAAAATGCCAGATAGCTAGTTATCACAGAGATAAACTGAGCCGCCGTTGTGAGATTTCTCCACTTTGGGACCTGATTTAAGCAGGATCGCGAAACATCGGCTCCTTGTGGATGAGACACCTGACCTAATCGATTAAATATATTTGCTGCTACACTTAGTTTAATCTCCATGTAGACAAGGCCTTAACCTCATCTTCTTCTGTCACATACTACTGGATCGTTCTGCTGCTTCCTGGTTTCCTGTGTTCTAACTATGCTTATAAGTGTCCTTATTAATTTAAATTGTCGTTTATCTTCCACGTTCCTGTACAGTATGTGCTTTGGTCTTGCTCCAACCTCACAATGTATGAAAAATACAATGGAGAATTCTCCTTCAAATAAAAACAAGTCCTTGGCTTATTGAGTAACAGCTTAATCTTATTCTTCAGCTCTAATAAAACATTTCTAAAGTTTTGTATGGTTAACCAGTGGTTTAATAGTGGATACATCTATGTTTAGTGACTCTTGAACCACTTAGTGCATCTGCAGTCCGGGACTTGTGACAAAAATGATTGGTTTTGGTTCACAATCTTCTTTAGACTACTGCTCTATCAGCTGATTTTGCATATATTTTCTGTTTTATGGTAATCTAACTTTACTTTAATATGCTTAGATAGAGAACTATCAAACAAACCAACGACTTTAGCAAAGATCTACTTGTAGAGAGTGTAAACAACTGTTAAATGGACAACTATCAAGTCGGAAGTCTTCCCTATTGCTATGTAGGTCATATGTAACCCTGTGTTTAAACTCCTTTATTAATTGGTATGATATATTAGTCTATTTTTCCAAGAAACGGAATTTTGTTTTTTTGTTGACTGACTCATATTCCTCAAAATAAAAGAATAAACACTTGAAATATATAATGAATCTATTTTATGCAAGTTTCCCCTTATTTAGAGAGTAAATAAAATAAATTAACTTTATGATTATGTCCCAATTTACTGAGATTAACTTGTTTCTAAAATGAAATAAAATTACATGACCCCTTAAGAATTTGGACAGTAAACAAAAGACAAGCATGCATTTCACATTTTTAAAATGAGTTTATTTAAATCAAATAAAATAATTAATGTTTGTATTTTAATACTAAAACATTCAAATACACTGTGGTAAAGGGGTTAAAAAAGATGACTAAGTGTGCCCACACAAGAAAAGCCATAGGTGTCCGTTATTATGCTTCCTAGTTTTTAGCTAAGCACACACAGCTGTTGTCAGTTTTGGTCAACCTTTAGACATGTTAAAAACGCTCATACTTAAGCTATGTGGAGAAATTTGGTCAGCTGAAAGTCCCTTTATATGGTTCACAGCTTATTTTATAATTTGATGTGCAGTTATGTAATGTGTAGAACCACAACTTTTAATATAGACAGTTTTTTTTATCCTATTGCAAGTACAGACTGCAAAACTCAAGTAGTCAGAAATTTGTGCAGAGTGTATTTTATATGAAACATTTACACACTTTTGGGAGGCATCATGTAGTGTAAATGGTCATTTTCTCATGTATTCTAACCTAGCGGAACATGTTTGCTCACACTCTGTTGGACATGTTGAATGATAGACTTGCTGTCATACCAAGAGTCAGCAGAGTGGATTCTTTGCTCTGTTTGCATTTATATAATGCTGTTTGCATTTTGTGGCATCAGCTTAGACAAGTGAGGCCCTGTTTTTTTTTTAAGTCATATTTTAAATGAAGGAAATTGAAAATAAGCGTAAAAAGTAGGTGAAAAAGAATTTAAATACTCCATCTGTCTTTGTCAGTCAGAGATGTATTGTCTTTGTGTAGAACTTTTGTCTTTTTTCGTTGCTTTGTGATGTGGGACGGCTTGGTACAGTACCCCTGGTACTTGCTGCTCCTCCTCTTCATCAGAAGTAGCTCGAGTGGGAAAAGGCTTTGATAGAGAAGCTCCATTACAGGCTGAATAGGGTGGCAGCAGATTTCGAGGAAGCACTAGAGGCGCTAGGACACCAGATCCACTTGTACCAGATCCGTTTAAGTAAGAATAGCCTGTCATTGTGTGAAGGGCATATGCAGGAATTAAAAACGGATAGGAAGACTGATGACTGGGCATAACAGAAGAGTCTCTGGAACCCCAGTAGGGGTTACCCTGCAGGGACTGGTGATAGGTTCTGGGTTGAGTGCTGCTGTGGGAATGGTGCTGCAGTTGGTTGCTTTGGCGACCCGTATAGGGTGTGGATTGGGCCAGGCCAAAGTGGAGCTTGATGGCCATCAATTCAGCACTAAGCCTGGCATTTTCTTCTTTCAGAGCCATGAGATGTGTCTCTACTGCATAGTCATTCAACCTCCTTTTCTCCCGTGACCGTTTGGCTGCCTCATTGTTCTTGCGACGCTTCTCCCAGTAGAGGGCATCCTTCTTCTCTTCGGGTATGAATTCTCTTTTGCGTCTGGGTCCTTTGCGCACCAGATCACTTTCAACATGGAAAACTGCACTGTCTTCCCCTCTTTGGAGAGGAGGGGAAAGGGACTCCATGCTAAAGGTAAAATAAATAGAAAGGAGAACCCTAAAAGATGAAGAAAAAATAAATATTATTGGCAGAGGTTCACTGATTCGGAAGAAAAACCAAAAACTTGGTTTTTTGATATTGTAGAAATGTCAGTTTTAACAGTCCAGTCAATTGGTGCATCACTTCCCTGAACAACACCCTATTCTTTGACAAAGTATTTTCTTCAGGGTATATATTCAGGTCACAACACCAAATAAGCCCAGAAAATACCAATTTAGGCTTTGACAAACAAAATTAAAATGTTATTAATTTCAGCTGTGATTTAAATCATGTTTAGCCAAGGCAATTCCAAGTTTTTTGTATATCATCATTTATCAACAGGGAAATTCAAAGTAGTTAAAAGCAAAGAAACAGAGATAAGATAATTACATTGAAAATTATATTTAAAAACATGTCATATGTTTAATTTCAGTATCATATAAAAAAGGATAGAAGCAATAACTGGCAGTGAACCATAATATTTTCAAAATGTTTCATAACATCTCAGCTTTGTAAGACGTTGATTTCCAAGCAGATGAACAATGAATCCAAATGTTTTCGCCCCTTGTTTAGTTATCATCTTGGGAACACAGGTCTTTGATGACCTGAGGGACCTACATGGCCCCTGGTTCCTGACTAACAACTCTGAAATGTATTTAGGCCCAGAACCATTCATTGCAATCTAGACTATAAAAAATAATTTCAAATATATCTTTTTTTCATACAGGAAGTCAGTGGAGTGATGTGAATACTAGTCTGATAAAGTCAATTTTTCTGTTTTGGTTAGGACTCTGGCAGCAATTTTGGATTTGGAGCATCTTCTGTCATTAATTTAATCAAATCTAGTTTGGTGTTAATTTATTATCTCGCTTTTCTGGGGCTGAAAGGAAAGGCTTCTGTTTTCTTAGCAATAGACTGGAGGAAATTATGATCCATCCCCTTGGGTATATTTTG
Source organism: Apricaphanius iberus (assembly GCA_028564705.1). Lineage (NCBI taxonomy): Eukaryota > Metazoa > Chordata > Actinopteri > Cyprinodontiformes > Aphaniidae > Apricaphanius > Apricaphanius iberus. Next base: position 2,429,180 of record JAPXFQ010000804.1, on the reverse strand, counting down.
TACATGGTTACTGAGTCACAGTAGTAAACATGGTAAAGTGGTGACACATGTATATAATGTTGTATGTCATTAATATTTTGTAAAACATACAAATTACTCCCCAATCTAGGCTGGGGAATCTTGTAATCTTCTGGATTTTGAGTGAAAAATGGTCGACACTTGAGCTTTGATAAATTCCACACATGAAATTTGTTAGCTCAATTTATACCTGCAAAATGACACAAAGCAGTTCTGGTCTGCGAGACAAAAGCCAACCCTGCTTAAAAAAATACCAACCAACCAATCCTTCTCACATTTTCAATCTAGCAGTCAGAATGTTATGTAAAATTCTAACATTTGTAGGCAAACTGCCTCCTTAATTCTTTTTTTCCAAAAGAGTTATTAAAGCCATGAAATAAATTATTGAGGCCTCCAGATTAATCTCGTCTAAGGGTTTAAGTGTAGAATAATCCCCTGGAAATTCGAGTAGTTTAAATATTTTAATTACAAAATTATGAAATTCACACAAGGCTCTGTAAAAAGTGTTGAATTCACAAATATAAATCCAATTCCAACCTCAGCATCTGCAATCACCAATATTTTCCCAGTGTGCACAACATGGGGGAGGGTCTATCTCTTGCTGACAAGCCATACAAATAAACAATAGAAAACTTGTTTTAGGTGCAACAAACACATTGCCTTGTTTGAGTGCTGAATTGAGAAGTGTAAGCCATGGCAAGGCAAGCTAAGGCAACTTTATCTGATTCAATGCAATCTGCTGTGATACCTTATATAGAAATATTTTAACTGATTGGAATGTTTGTATAATTGTATTGAAATTACTTTTCTTGTAAAGTGCCTTGAGATGAAATCGGTTGTGAATTGGTGCTATATGAATAAACTAAATTAAACTGAAATTAATTTGTATAGCACACTTTCAACAACAAAGCAATTCAAGGTACTATACATGATTTGGAGAGAACAACAGTAAAAGAAACACAACAATAAGGACACAAAACATATGTCACATTAAAGCATATGGCAGTCCAGCTTTTATTAATCACTTACTCAAATGCCCTAAACAGATGGCTTTTTAGCTTTGATTTGAAGGAACTCAGTATTTGAGCAGCTTTGCAGTCGTCAAGAAGTTTGTTCCAGATAAACTGAAAGCTGCTTCTCCATGTTTGGTTCTAATTCTAGGGATGATCAGTAGACTAAAGTTGAAAGGCCTAAGTGGTTTGGTATAGTGACAACAGCTCTCCAACATACTTTGATGCTAAGCCATTCATTGATTTATACACTAGGAAAACTATTTTGAAGTCCATTCTCTGAGCTACAGGAAGCCAGTGTAAGGACTTTAGAACTGGGGTGATGTGCCCTTTGTCTGGTTCTTGTGAGGACACGAGCAGCAGTGTTCTGGATCAGCTGCAGCTGTTTGACTGACTTTTTAGGCAGACCTGGAAGTACTCTGTTGCAGTAATCGATCCGACTAAAGATAAAGACATAGATAGTTGTTCAAGGTCCTGTTACAACATTAGTCGTTTAATCCTAGATAGATAGAATAGACCACTCTACCAGAGTCCGACCCAGCTAACCAGTTGGCCAGTCATTTAGTACTGCAGTTTGTTTTCTTCTAAATTCATAGGTTCCACAAAATCTAATTAGATCAAACTGGAAAACTGTGCATGTTTAGGAGTCCTTTAATGTAGAACAGAGTTTAAGTATTTTCAGCTCCAAAAACCCACAATAACTACTACGGTCCATGCAGCTCAATGTAAGATATGTCACTTACTCTCCTCGTCTATGACTAGTCTGACCCATTCTCACCTCCTACCTGTCTACACCACTTGAAAAAATTTAACAGGAAACAATAAGTAAGTCTTTCCTTCTTCGGGTTTTGTAGTACCATGGGTTTATTCATATTTAAGTCACCATGCTGCATCTGTACTAAACAACAGTGAAGTTGGAGGCTTCTGACAGGTAAATATACATTTTAGGTTTGGACATGCATCTAACTTTGAAGTACTTCAATTTAGAGAAGACGAATAAACAAAACATTTGTGAGATGCAAAAGTGCATAACGTGGTGACTAAAGTCTATGAACTTGTATGTCAATAACATATTCAATTCAATTCAGTTTATTTATATAATGCCAATACACAACAGATGTCATCTCAATGAGTTTTACAAGAAAAGTTATTTCAGTCCCTTAAATTAGACCTATATTACTCCACTATCTGAGATGGGGAAGTTTGTAGATTGTAAGTAAAAAGGGGCCCAACGATTGAGCCTTGAGGAAACCTACATGTAATCTTCCTTTGATCAAATTTATAACTACAAAAGGACACAAAGGAATCCTATGAACTCAAACTAAATCCAAACCAGTAAACAGTGGTTTACCTGGAAAACACAAGAGTTCATTCTGAGGTCTGTGTACTTTTTTTTTTACTTGTACATATTCTATTTTCAGTGCTTTTTTTCCCTCTGTTCTTAGCCTGCTTTCTATCAGTGGGATTTTAAAGGTTTCAGGTAAGACTTATATTATTATTGTCAAATTTAGCTCAAGCTACAAACAAATGTTTGGCCATTAGTGTAGATTTATAGGGGGCTTTATGGGAAACCTTGTGTGATGAGTAAAAATGTTAAAACCACAGTGTTCACACTCCTCTGCTTGTGATCACATGCAAATGTCTCCACACAACAGTTTTACAGCCTTATCACGTAAACTATCTCTGTTTTCCTCACACCTTTATACTTATAACGTCATTTTAATCTCTCATCATTGGCTCATTGTTTGCTTGCAGGTAATGTGACACCTCATGATGGAAGCTGTCGGTTAGGGTGTCACATATGAGAGCTCTCTTGGACGCAAAGAATAGCAAAGTGCTACTACATGCTGCAAGCTACTGTCTATTTCCAAACTTTTTACTTTTTTTTCTCTTTTGTCATTTTTTGCTCACCTTGTAGTAAATTGGCAAGCAAGTATAATGCAGTGCCAGATGCATCAAAGCCAAAGTTTAAAAAAAGCCCAGCCAAGCACTGTGTGTGGTTGTGAGAAAAAAGATCAGGTCAAAAATATTCAAACCTATGCCCAGCAAGACTGCATGCCCTGTGCTTTTGTGAGAGACTCTGCACACCTGCATACATACAACAGAGGGACCCTGACTGTTGTACATTTAAAAAGCAGCAACAGGAAAAGCGAGAACAACAATCACTCAGGGAGACACAGATGAAGAGAGAATATAAAAAAAAGGGTTCCTGAGTGAAATCTCTCTTGAGGTTGAGCCTTCTCACCACCCCTGCACCTGTTTCTTATTGACTAATTATAGCCAGCCAGCTTTTTAGTAAGTTACTTTCAAACTTCTTCTTTTGGTGTCTATCCGTTTTCATACACTCTGCCATCTGTTGTTGTGTTGCTCAATGAGCTGCCCGCCATTGTTAAAATAACCTCTCATAGGAAGCCATTGGTCCTTTCGTATTAAATGTCTTTTTCACCTTATTATACTATACGTTTGCTTTAAACTGTCATCAGAGAAATTCAACTGAATAAATTCCCAGTTGTGGGAATTTAAACTTCAGGTGCAGCTCAACTTTAACCATATGTGAGATTGAGAGACATCGCCAAGGGCAGCTCATAGCAATTATTCAAAAAATGCTACATCTATCTAGGTTTTGTTTGTTTGTTTTTTAAATTTTTACAAACTTTTTTGTTTCTTTGCACTAAATATTCCAGCAAAATGGATTTTTTGTGTGTGTGCATTTAACTAATTAAAAGTTTAATTCCACTCACTTTACATTCAGATCCATGTATGAGCTCATGAGGCATATTAATATACACTTTGATATCCTTATGCTATCTTTCTTATTGTTATTTAAGCCTTAAGTTAATTATAAAATTGTAGAATGATATACATGACAGACATCTATAATGTTGCTATCCCAAATTTTCTCTGCAGGGTCACAGTGGCAGATGCCTATATCTTCAGGGAGAGACGGGGCACACCCTGAACAGGTCGCTAGTCCATAACAGGACAACCAAACAACACATTACACACAACCATACACAAACATACACACACAAACTGACACCGAGGCACAATTTAGACTGACCAATTAACATGGGAAGGAAGTCAGAGTACACAGAGAGAACCCTCACATTCATACAGAGAGCATGCTAACTCCATGGGGCTAGGATTTGAACCCAGGATCTTCTTGCTGGAAGTCCACACTGCTACCAATGGCACAATTGTAGAGTACAAAGACAGAGATAATTTATGTATAATAATTCTAAAAGAAAACCATGTCCCTTTATGCATCCCTTAATGCTTAACGTGTAGTCAAAGTATCATTGCTCAACTTAAAACTAATCAGTTAGGGGTGGAAAATGCTATTACTGGATGAATAATAGTTCTTCCATCGTGTTTTTCAAAACAACACAATATGATAATTGAACATCCTGACTTTGTTTTTGGCCTAAAAAATTGCAGAATGTTTGGTATTAACCATGTAACTTTTCCAACAACTGCCGGAGTTAAAAAACAGACATAGGTATTATAAAAGCCCACAGTCACAATACAAAGATCCAATTAGAGACTCTGTAGGGCAACACTAACAGATACAATGCCCCACCAGTCTTGTGCATTTGCTAAACTAGCCATATATAACCGGAGTCTGCACAAAATGTACAAGGTAGAAGTTTTTCAGAAAAATTAAAACAAATGCCACATTTACCAAACATAAAAGAAAATTACCAGATCTAAAATTATAAAGTCTGGCCTGTTTTCTAGCAGCACATACAGTGTTTGCAAAGCGTGGTAAGTATTTTGATTTTGAGTATTTTGATTATTGTGAAAACAGTGGGTGAGACATTTGTTTTTTAATTGGCAGGAGGGCTCAGTTCCTTTTTCATATTCCTCTGATTTCCAGGTTTATCAAAAGCCAATACTTTAACCACCAAGCTAAGTAGCCACATCAAATATGGCAAACAAATTACTGCTGACTCTAGTTAGGAAGTTTCTGATCCAGTAAAGTCAAAGTTTATGTATACAGCCTTAAAGTAAAAGCAGATTTTTACATTTGTTTTTTAAAACATTCAGATATTGGACCTGTCAAAGATCTACAAGGGGTGTGTTACTTATAATCGGAACACAAACAAGAAAATCAGCTTCCCCTGATTTCAACAAACTGATATAACTAAATAATTATACAACCATGTTTACCGTAGTGATCTGCAGTGTAAAAAAAGTGTCATATTTCTTAGATACTACAAAACTGCTGTTTCACTTACTTTATAAAGAACTGTTAGGTTTGATTTAGTCCTTTAATTAGTTATAACATTTGGATCAAGACTGCTTTTTTTCAGAAGTCGTTTAATACAGTAGATGTATTGTAAAGAGATGTGAAACTGGCTGTTCCGCAATGACACTGAAGCAAAATGGTTAAGAAGAATGACACAACCCTGTAAAAAAAAAAAAAGTTTGATGGCACCCTGCTCTCCCCCACCAAGGTCTTTCTCATTCCAGGCTGCTGTTTATCACCAATACTCACCGGGCGGGTTTAGGGGTCTATTGGGAGGAAAGTAGCAAGGTTGGGTAAGAGGGTTCGGTACCTTGCACTTCTCCCTGGCATGCGGGCTGCTGGTCCTTTCCTTCACTGCTGACCTGCCTTCATGTCGTGCATATAGCTACTTTGTGGGAGTGCAAAGTGTTTGCCTGCCTGTGGCTACTGCAGCCTCTGGAGACTGGGGCTACCTGGACCTTGCTACGTTTGGGTGTTGTTGACTGCTAAAAAGTTACTCCTCTTCACTGTCACATCTTTGTGATTCCAGATAAAAAATTATCACAAATACCTTCTCTACACACACACATGTTCACACTCAGGAACCCATCTAAACTAAGTTTAATCTAAACTGCTCCCAACAAAGATAGATGTTTACGTCAGCGCTGTTAATTGCACAAATCATCCGAACAACACCACTAACACTATAACTTGCACATTATTTTTTACACACTGTATATAATACCTTATTGGAAGTTTACACATTTACTTTTTAATACACAGTACAATGAACAATCTGTACTTTTCTGCCTTTTCTAAATATTCTAATTATTTAATCACATTCCAGTCTCCGGATCTGTTTGCACACTACAAACTGGGCTACCAGTTTATCCTGTCTGTGTCCTATTCAGTTTGTATGAGTGTTTTTTTTTTTTTTGCGGCTGCTCTTACGACCCAATTTCCCCCTTGTGGGGCAGTTAAAGGATTATTCTATTCTATTCTATTCATGCAAATAATTAAAAAAGTTAAAGGTCATACAAACTCAAGTTCATGTTTTGTTAATACATCTACTTTGATGCCAGATGAATTTCTAATTTAATGACAATTAAACACTTAGGATGCCATCTGCAGATATCCTTTTTGTAGAGCAAAACAAGTTTTTGTGCCATGATTGATTGCAGCAATAGGACATGTGGGAAAAACCATAGCTTGATGTGTTTTGTTGGACTGTTTCAAAAATGGCTTAAAGCTGATATAAAAGCAGGTTGTGAAGCAGAAGCAAAGGAAACTTTTAAATACATGGATATTTTTCATCTCTAAGTAACCTTTTTAACAGTTTTTACTTATAAATGTCATAAACAAAAAAAACTGAATACAATATAAAAAAATATTCTAGAAAACTAAAGTTGTTTTTTAAATTTTTGTGAAAACTTTATTCATATATACACACATAAAATATTGTTGCTTACAAATCTGGAATATTGAGACAAAGTTTTATGTTTGTTAAATTCAGGTTCATATAGAGCCTTGTAGGGGTTGTTATGCAACGTAACTCACATGTAATGTTTTGGGTTCCTGCACCAAAGTAGGCTATAAAAATAGTTTTGTAGCAGCACACGGAGCTGTCAGGGTCCATGGACAACAAATGCAATATTTATTTTTATGCGGCTTTGAAGACAAACCGATCGCAAAATGTGTCGCACGGCTGAAAAGTTGCCTAGAAATGGATCATAAATCATACAGTGTATGCCCACATTGCGCCCTGGAATACAGGCACAGTCCTGTGCTATCTGTGCATAGATGCATGGAGCAGGTGGCGCAGCATAAACACCTTGTGTTAGAGAGATATGAGTTAACAATATATGCAATAGATGCAATACCCACTTTTGAATGTGAGTCTTTATTGAATATCACTCTCTGCAAAAAATGCTAGAACATTCACAAATAAAGAAACCGTATAGGATAGTGAAATTTCTATCAGTTTGCATACTGACTATATGTAAATAGAACTGGGAGCATAAGTGGATGTTAGACTTGCACTGTTAAAAAATTAACCAAGTGGTGGGGACAAAACTATGATTAATAAATATTGCTGGGGACATGTCCCTAGTTTAAACAATGCCTATTTTTATAGGCATTGTTTAATGCCTATAAAAAGGATCCAGTAATGCCAGGCGGCATTACTGGATCCTTTGATTCTCAGATGAAAGTCAAGCACGCTAAGAAGCAACTTGATGGTCAAATAGCACACACAAACACACACACTCATACATAGATTAATAATAAGGGTGTGGATTTGTAATTGGTGCGCACACACACACACAAAAAATACCTTGCTGGGTTAACATAATAAAATTATGTAAATCATTTCCACCCAACTGATTTGGGTTGATTAACAATAAAGAATTTTGCTGAAGGAAATAATTATAAACATGTTTGGTCAACTTAATGCATTTGGGTTGCTATAAGGCTCAAAAATAAACAGTAGGGGATGGGACTCAAACACAGGAAATGGCCATTGTTTTCTGAGCACCTGCACTAACCACTTTGCTACACAATAACTCAGAAAACTTGTATATCATAACACATATGATCTCATTCCCATGATTATAATGTTTCAGTAATACAATTCCGTCTCTTTTTTTCATGAAAAAAAGGGAACGGACAAGTCTTTATAATATTATAATGATTTTAGTTAACACTGGAAATGTAGTCATATGTGTTATTATATACAAACTTTCTCAGTTATTGTATAGCAAAGTGATTTGTGCAGGTGCTCAGGAAACAGAGGTACTTTTTTTTAAATTCGAGTCCCATCCCCTACTGTTTATTTTTTAGCCTTATAGCAACCCAAATGTAATAAGTTTACCGAACATATTTATATTTAGTTCACTAAACAAAATTATTTATTGGTTTATCGACCCAAATCAGTTGGGTGGAAATTATTAGCATAATTTTATTTTTCAACCAGCAAATTTGTTCTTTAAGTCCAGTACTAAACTGGGTATGGATTCTTACCCCTCAAAATAATTTCCTTTACCTGACCCCTGCCGGGCTTCATAGGCTCATTTTCATAGAATACATAAGAAAGTAAAATCACACACATGCAAGAATCACAACAATTATTTTATGAATCACTGAAAAACTGCAAGATTTGAAGTTTCACATTTGAAATGTTTTTTTTTTCTTTTTTTCATAATGTCACATTGAGATAAGCTCTTCTGTAGGTTCCTACTTACATAACGAATGTGCTGCTCAAGTGCAAAATGATAGTTGTAACATATCAATGTTGCAGCTTCCTGCTTATCTTAATACTGTAAATACCAACTTATTTAAGCCTCTGATTTGTTATGCAGACCTTTTTCTTTTCTTTTTTGCCTAACAACATTCCAGGGCTGATCTTTTAGACTGTAGAATGAAGTACACTGGTGCACATACATAATTTGGTAATTTGGATAAAGTGCATGTGAAACATGCCTCAAACTGTGTTACATTTATAAGAAAATACTGTAGTGTTTTAATTAATCAGGGAACTACTGCACTATTAATTACAGTAATGCAGGAACTAATGCACTGCAATAAACGGTCATGCATTAACTCCTTCATGGTAAATTCACTATTTATTCATGCACTACTGTATGGTAAATAAAATGACTACATCAAGATTTGTTTTTACTTTTTATCATTGTATAAAACAAAATATAGAACAATTTGATATATTGATATTTTACTTTTCAAAAAATAACTGTAACTAAACGTTTCATAAGGAGTCACTCCGTACCGCTGTAAACGTTCTGCAAAAAATATCACATACTAATATGCACTTATTGAGAAAGTTTGATAAGTTATCAAACCTCATCAGTTATCATTGAGAAGGTTAAGAGGTTAACTAATTCTCAACTGTATAAAATTGTCTTTTTACTGTTGTTTGCTTAAAATAAACAGAAACAGGTTGCTTATGTGTAATCTTGCTTACTCTTGCGAGCGTAGAGCTACTTCCTCTTATTAAAGCACTTAAATAATTAAGAATCACTTTTATTCAATACATTAGCACAATTCTTTAACTAACTGACCCACTTAAAACCACTTTTGACAGCAGATCATTTTTGATGACCTGATTTGCTCACTTTGTCTATATAGTGAGCTGCAGTCACCACAAGATAATGTTCATAAATCAATAAAAATGTCTGATTAACACATTAGCCATTTACTTTCCTAGATCTTTGTTTTACGAGAGCAGAACTTCGGCCTTACCTTCAAACTCCAAACTCCAGTGAAGCCAAGCTGGCGGTGAACCTGTGGCAGAGTTGAATGTGGTCTCACTAAGTAGAAAAGTGCAAGTTAAGAGCCCTAACTCTGCTCTGAGGCTGTATCAGGTAATAATGCTCACGTGAGCCTAAGGGGATATTGCACTGGTTTGCTTCTCACCTCTTTCTTTGCTTTCTCTCAGCCTTTGTGTTGTTTTCCTGTATTTAAGTCTGACTGTCCACCTCTGTTGTCACATGAAAAATGACTGACTCCCCCCTTGATCACAAACGTGTTGTGGTATCAGTGGCTTGCCAACACAGGGGTCTTCCCTCTACAACGCTTCTGCCGATTTCAGAAACTGTCTGTGTATTGTGTGATAAAACTTCATGAGTTCAACATTACATGTTTTTGCAATTGTTCATATAAGCACATTGTATTTACATAACTGCTGTGTGAACTATAGCTGCATTCATATTAACTCGTAAGTTCTGCTGACAACTTTACTGTTCAGATTTTGACCTGCTTCTTCTTTCTTTAAAAAAAAAGGTTTAGAGTTGTAGGAGTAGCAATAAAAGAGACAGTGTAAGGAACATACACAGGTCTGACTTACTGAAGCACATTGTGGAGAGCAAACCTGAGCTGCCTTTTATCTCTCCAGTAGTTTTAAATAAATCTTGTTAGCCTCAGATTCACAGAAAATACAGAAGTTGTTGGGAGTTATCAGCAAAGATGTCAAAGGTGATAGTACATGTTTGCAAGTTTGTTTCTGCTCTTCACAGCTCAATCTGCTTACTTAGAGGCTCAGCTGTGACAAGAGGACAACTCCGAGCTAAAGCTAGAGCTAGAGCTAAAACACTTGCAGTGAGTGGAGTCTTTTTTTCTATCCATATATACAGCTTACCAACAGTGAAAATAATTGTTTGACATGGAGATGATTCTTTGTTGTTGCTATTTCAGATTTAAAACTTGGGATTATATAACATGTGGGGACATAGGTACAATGATCTGTTAAATCTGTCTTCCTCCTCTTTCTTATGGGCTATGTTCTCCAACATAGCTGATTCAAATGGTCCAACTACCTCCTCTGCATATATCATAAAGGTCCAAAGAGGCCTTCTGATTAACCATACTTTGATTCAAATGAGTGGAAGTGGAGAAAGAACTTGAGGACTGACTTTGGACACCATTTATGCTGTGCAGAGTGAAAGAAATTAAAAAAATAACTTGAATAAGGAATAACAGTAACCACAAATCTAAATTCATTACTAGGATAGTGAAATATGTTAAATACTTGAATAAAACATGATAAGCAACATTTAATCCTGTTACAAATTAAAGTAGACCATATACCACATCTCTCTGTGGCGTTATTTCATAAAGTCATAAACTTTTTATTATCTACACATAATGTGCATATGTTATCTATATTATCTATAAGGTAAGGTAAAATATCTAATATTCCAAACTGAATAGTTTTAACTGTTAGCTGCAAAACTCTTTCAGAATAGGCTGACACGGAACAGCGCAATTTTTGTCATTGGTTATGTTGTAGCTCCCTCTGCTGGAACATACGTGGACGTTTAATCAAAGTTCGGTTCTTTGGAAAGTGATCGTTAGTTAATGTCAAACTTTTGACGTTTCTTTACCATTTTATAAATAAGAAACTAATTTGACAAAAAAAATTAAAAATAAGCCTTGCTCTTCAATGACAGACAATCTTTTGAGAAGAAAAATTGAATGTCCAAAAAGAGGAACCAAAAAAGAATGCCACGTAAATAGAACCCCATAGGGACCCAAATCTGAAACTTTTTATAAAACAAAATCCTGATTTAGGTAAGACGCTGGGAACCTTATTTCTAATTATATTTACATCCATAATAAAATTAATCGGGGTCTTGTCAAAACTGAGAAGGAATTACATTTTTTGAGAATATTTTTTTTGCATATTTGTCATTTTCCCGACTAATTACTCCAATGTTTTTGTTTGTTATATTGAGTTTCCCCGCTTATATAGAGAAAGTTATTACCACGGATCTTACATGGGAGCGGAATGTTTTGTCGTTAACCTGACCTGGACGGTTGAATGTTTGGTTTTCCAGTGAATCACAGCGTGCTGGGGAAACACGCAGTGGGGATAAAGGGGAAGACCAAGCAAACGAGCATCCAGTTTCGTTGGCGCAGTTGGCGAACGTTTTTTTTTTTTCTTGTTTTTTTTTCTTACCACAGGTAGGCTAAACTAGTAAAAATAAATGAATAAAATTACCTGTCTGCAAGCAAATGAAGTGAATACTTATTTGTATTCAACCCCCCAAAAATTCTGAATGTTTCATTGGTTAATTTAATTAATGTTATAAATCATCAAATCAAATCTCACAGTCTCACAGTTTCACAGTCACGATTGCATGAAATTGATTAGCACCAGAACAAGAGTGCAGCGTGCAACAGAAACTCAGTTGCAGCTGAAATTTTTATTTTAACACGATGAGCTGAATGGAAAACATGCATAACTATTTTAATATCCACCAAAACAGTTATCATCCGCATGACGTATGCACTGGGTATTGGAAAATATTCATCTCGCTTTTTCATTGTTTGTATGGATTTGTTCGTTTTTCTTAGCAAAGATCAGTTTTGTAATGTTGAGGTGCAGGTGTCCATCCTAACTGGGTTTTTATCATTGCTCCGTATTGAGCCGGCTCATGAATCCCCTCTGGAAGTGTTCCTCCACGCCGACGCCCTGACCCTGTCTCCCTTGCATGTGAACGGGCCGGCCGGGGTAGACGGTGGGTCTCTGCAGGTATGAGGAGCGCCACACTGCTTGGTGGTTCAGATGGGGTACTACCCAGTTCTGGTGCGGATATGGGATGGGGGAGGCATGCTGGATGGGGTCAAAAGGGGGCAGAAGCGTTGCCAGGGCGGAGAGAGGCAGGGGAGATCGATCAGTAGATATGGAAATGTCGTCGCTGGAGGAGACCTGCCGCTGGTCGATGTCCCCCTCTCCTGGCCTGCAGACCCCTGCAGCTCCTCCATCGGAGAGGACTCGGGGCCCTGATAGAGGGACGGGGCCTTGTGTGAAAAAATAATGATGACTTAAGGGGTTAAAAACTGAGCTCAAATAAGGAAACTTGCTCTCAAATGGGTGCATCGCTCTTTCTTGCTGCCTCACATCAGAAAGAGCAGATGAGCTGTTCGCGCCTGGTCGCCAGAGTCCCGCATGTAGGAAACCAGGGGTGTGGGGGGATAAAGTCAGAGTGGAACCCAGCACGGATGCAGGGGATGCTGCAGGCACAGCTTTGCCTTGTTCCAAACTCAAGTTGCTGTGGTACTGCATGTTGAGCACCTGAGCCCGCAGCTGGGCGTTCTCTTCACTCAGAGCCAGAAGCTGACCCTCCATTAGCAGGTCGTTGATTCGTCGCTTCTCACGGGACCGCTTGGCCGCCTCGTTGTTCTTGCGCCTCTTATCCCAGTAGGTGGCATCTTTCTTATCGGCGGGAATCATCACCCTTTTGCGGCGTCTAACAGGACTCAGGTGGCTTCTGCGTGCTCGTAAACGCAACAGGCGTCGTGGTAGCAATGAGGGCCGCGTCACGGGGACAAGCCCTTGGTCAGGACCGGCCTCCAGGAATCTGCTGTTCTCCGCCGAGGAAGAGAATGTTTGGCAGGGGACCGCAGAGTCAGACACTTCAGGGCTCGTCGGGGTGGACATGTCGCCGGTGGAACTGAAGTGAAATAGTAATGCAAAGCTATGTTAAACGACTGCACGTTCAGGAAATAAATGATTCACTGATTACTAAAAAAGCATTCTCATTATTTACCAATTTAAGATTAGAATTAAGGCATACAAGGATTAAAAGCAGGAACAAAAAAAATTCCCAAAACATCAGATTTAGGATATAGCCTACCACTTTAAGAATTGTCATTAATCTTCCGAAATTATTTATTCAAAATGTGTGACTGCACGATTAATATAAGGTATACATTTTTAATTGTGTTTGATCCAACTGTTTTATCAGACCGATCGCCTGTTTTAAACTATCCAACTTTATTTTATTTTAAAACAAGTAGGACGGTGAATGCATCATGAGACCAAATAATCCGACCGTTTCTTCCGATTTATGTTTAGTAAAAGACAACAAATACTTATAATATGATTAAAATATTATATTATAAATTCGACCTGTATGTAGTTGAGTGTAAGAAACACCTGAGCCTGACGATCGGACAAGTTTCAGAAACACTGACCTGAACCAGAGTATGGCACCTGGAGGATGAATTGGACAGTCTCAAGGAGTCTGGTAAAGTTCCACACACAAACACACACACACTGTGTCAGAAAAAGTAGCGCTCTTTGATGAGAATCCTTACTTTTTTCACTTTATGGGTATTGCGCGAAAGCCTCGAGAAGAGTTGCGTTCAGACTTGAGCGCGGCTGTGGAACGTTCAGCTGCTGCTGCTGCTGCTCATTCAGCCTCCTTGTTTGAGAACAGCCAATCATGTCGTGTCCCCATGCCGTGGAAACCGATCAGGGAAGTTTACGGTTGTAATGCGGCTACGATTAAAGCTACAAAGGATGCTGAAATGAGTCTGGATGGATTAGTTGCCCTAGTTATTGTTCTTGTGAAGGTGATCGTCCCCGTTGTTTAGTTTTCCTTTTTTGCTTTTAAAAACGGGTATCCGTTGAATACATACAAAAACTGAATCCAAGTTACAGTCATAGTACAGGTCTTTCATGTGTTCTTGTTTGCATTTGACAGTCATTTTTCATTTTATATAACAGTGAAGCTAAGACATATTTTTACATCAAGAAACAGAATTTGATGCTTTGTGATCATTTTAATGCAAACTCAAAATTGATCCTGTAATGACAACAAAAACAAAATCTAAGCGTTGATGCTATGTACTGTCAGATTAACAAATAATGTAAATCCTCTTTGAATTAAACTAAGACAAGTACTTACAGCTCTACATAAATTTGCATTTCAGATACAAAAATGAGACGTTGGGTTATTCAGAGAGCTTTTTTTATAGGAGAAACATGACATAATTATGGCTCTATAATCGGCACATATTTGCAGGTTATTTCTATAGGTTTTAAAGGTCTTAAAAAGGATTTTGTTAGCCAAACACAAAAGGCAGTTGTGACAAGGAGGGAAAAGTATTAATTTTTTTAACTTTTTTTTCATAAATAAAAGTTGAAAATTTGACCACCACCACCTTTACTCTCACACCTATATGAAATCCCCTGCATCTAGTTGTCTTCTCCTTAATGGAGTCAATGTAGTAGTTTAATCTCAGTATAAATGCAGCTGTTCTGAGAAGGATTTTTTTTTTGCAACATAGGTAAAGAAACCAGAGCAGGAAGACAAAGGAACACATCAGACTCGACTCAGATAGATCAGGGATACTGCTGTGGATATATATATATATATATATATATATATATATATATATATATATATATATATATATATATATATATATATATATATATATATATATATATATAGGTAAAGAACCTTGGTGTCATTTTTGACTAAGACATGACATTTAAATCCCATATTAAACAGGTTTCTAAGATGTCTTTCACCTCCGGAATGTTGCTAAAATTAGAAACCTCCTGTCAAGCAATGATACTGAGAACCTAGTCCATGCATTTGTTACTTCAAGGCTGAACCACTGTACTCCCTGTTTATCAGGAAGTTCACAAAATGTAGTTAAAAGCCTTAAGTTGATCCAAAATGCAGCAGCAACAGTTCTGATGAATATTAAAAAGAGAGATCACATTTCTCCTGATTTAAATTCTCTCCATTGGCTCCCTGTTAAGTCCAGAATAGAGTTTTAAATCCTCATTCTTACACATTAAGCCCTTAAGAATCAAGCTCCATCATACATCAGAGATCTGATTGTTTAATATGTTCCTAACAGAGCACTTTGCTCTCAGACTGCAGGTTTTCTGGTAGTTCCTAAGATTTTTAAAAGTAGAATGGGAGGACGATCTTTTAGTTATCAGGCTCCTCTCCTGTGGAACCAGCTCCCAGTTTTAGTCTGTGAGGCAGACACTCTTTCTATTTTTTAGACTTAGCTTAGAACCTTCCATTTCATAAAGATTATAGTTAGAATGGCTTAGGTTATCCTGAGTTATTTTTGTAGTTATGCTGCGTTAGGCTTAGACTGTTGGAGGACAGACTGACCGCTTTTCATCACTGTTCTACTTTTCTCTTCTACTACTCATCAGATGTATGTTTTGCTGTTATTTCGATTGTTAACCTTGTATTTTTCTCAGTGTTTTTCTCTCCATAGAAACTATGCCTGGTCTGGTATCCTGCTCAGCTACAATGCCTCCTGTATGGGGAGCATCGATTCGGACGATGCTCCCAGTGACCAAACATCCTCCTTGTCTTTTTGTTAACTGTTCAATTTTTTTAATATATAAGGTACTCTTGCATCAGTCCATTATACTTTTTGTGTCTCTTCTCTGTCTCCTCAAACCCCCAGACGGTTGTGACAGATGATCACATGTACTAAGCCAGGTTCTGCTGGAGGTTTCCTCCTGTTAAAGGGGAGTTTTTCCTCTCCACTGTTGCTACATGCTTGCTCAGTATTAGGGATTTTCAGGGATTTCTATGGTTGGAGTCTGCATGTTCCGGGCACAACCTCATGTCAGTGACTCAACACAATCTGCTGGGATTCCTTTCACAGAAAACTTTTAACTGATTGGAATGTTTGTGCAATTGTATTGAAATTGCTTTTATTGTAAAGTACCTTAAGATGACATCTGTTGTGAATTGGCACTATATAAATAAGCTGAATTGAATAATAAATAAATTAATTTAAGTAAAAAAGAGACCTGAAGACAGGAGGGGATATTTTGAAACAGGTATAAGTGCTGGAGGAGACAGATCATCTTAACAGCAGTGATCCAGCCTTATTAAAGAAAGTGTGAGTGACTTCCGAAATTTAATCTAACTTTAACAGTTGTCCAGAATACTCATAAAATTGGCTCCATATAATGACTTAAATGTTTTAGTAATTTTGATCCCCAAATATGTGAGTTTTTCCAACGCAACTCTGAAAGACATGTAATTAAATGAATCAAGATCGTCATGTTTAATTCACTCTTGCCCCAGTTTACTTTAGATCCAAAGAACAAGCTAAATAATTCTATTACTTTCAACACTTTGAGGATTACGTCTAATGGCTTGGTTATGGAAAGCAGAATATCATCCACATACACTGAAATTTTGTTGGTGATATAGCCTGTAATATGAACATTTATCCCTTAATGTGACAGAATTGTTTCTGCTAACAGCTCCAATACAAGGGCAAAAAGCAGGAGACTCAGTGTGCACCCCTGCCTGCTGCCACAAAATAATCTAAAAGATTCTGAAAGTATTTCATTTGTGAATATCCTGGCAAAAGGATTATTATATAACAGTTAGATCTAAGGGATCATTTAAGATCCAACCCCAAACTTTCTTGACACTGTGTATGAATACTACCATTTAACATAGTCAAAGGCCTTTTCTGCACCAAAACTCATTATTAACAGTGTCAGGAGTAGTGCATTAGTGCAAAAGTAATGAGTTACAGGAATAGATTACTTTTTCAGTAACTGAGTGATGTAATGCATTACTTACAAAATATACAGCAATATATTACTAGTTACGATTTCAGTAACTCAAGTTACAAATGCATTTTTAATTGTTTTTCTGGCCAACTAATGCAACAGACAAAATCAATTTGGATACGGCAGAACAAGATCCACCATCCACTTCCTGTTGCTTAATACTAAAACATCAGAGAATCAGGACGGCTGAGGAAAAGATCGACTGTACATTTAAACAGCGGCATTATTCACTGTTTTCCTAACCATCTGTTGTAAGACTTCAGACATCGGAGTCTCATCTTTGTCAACCATCTTTGTGATGAGCACTTTCAGCACCTTCTTTTGCTTAGATTTAACAAACATTACCATGAAACAGAAGGCATACAAAGGAACCTTGACACTTAATTTTAATAAAATAGTGTTTAAAATATAGTATTTGTGGTGTGACGCTCGTGTAAAATGTAAATTGATAAGTTACGGTGGTTAGAAGTCGTGTTAGATATTTAAGATATCTTGCTAAAAGTAATTTAAAGTAGTGTAACTCAGTTACATTTTTAAGACAGTAATATGTAATGCAAACATATTACATTTTTGACATTGTAACTAGTTATGTGAATTATATTACAATTTCTTTGTAACTTGCCCAACACTGAATATTAATAGGTCTTGGTCTCTGGAAGAGTAAATTTTATAAAAAAAGCCACCTCAGGTTATGAAGTTAGTGTCTTCTTGGAATAAATCTTGTTTGATTTGAATGGACAATTTATCAAGGAGGTTGGTCTATAAGAGCTCACCTGTTCTAGATATTTTCCTTTCTTTGGAATGAGGGTCATGGTAGCATAATTAAGAGTCTGTTGAAGCTGGCTGTTCTCCATGGCAGTGACATTTTAAAAAGATATGGGGATATCAAACCAATACATTTTTTATAAAGCTAATTACACAGGTTGTTGGGACCCAGATTTTTCCAAATTTTCAAGGAGTGGATGGTATTAAACTTTTTGAGATATTTCTGAATCTAATGATGATATGTCGTTTTGCGTTAACTTGGGTAAGTCACATTTGAGTAAGAATGCCTCCATAATTTTAGGTGGGGCAAGGCAGTGAGACACATAATGTAATTAACCAACAACCCTGTGTCTGACTTGACTGCATAAATTAATCTATCAATATTTTTTTCTTAATGTCTGGCCAATAACTTACATGGCTTGTTACCAAGTTCAATATATATATATATATATATATATATATATATATATATATTTTTTTTTTTTTTCTGGTTCTGGATATTCTATCTGAATGCAATTAGTTGAGCGTGAACTTCTGAGCAGATAATTTACTGTGTAGGTGGACTCACGGTTGTGTGGAATTCTTTGAATCTAATTTGAGCTTCTAGTTGTATGTCTTCAGAGGAAGCGGAGTTTTGTGTTTTGGGATATTGAAAAGAAATTAAGCAACCTGTCACACGGACTTCAAAAGTGTCTCACAACAAATGAGGCCAGATTTCATCTTTACGTTTGTCTCAAAAAACATTTGATCTGCTCCTCCAAATAATCACAGAATGGTTTACTTGTACAAGTTGGGCATTCATGTCAATGGTCTATAATTACCACCATGCTCCACTAGCTTTTAAAATAAAATTGATGGACATTTTGCCAATTTTTATTTAGACATTGGGGAAAAGCTTGAAAAATGTTTTTTTTCCACATCACAATTAGACACTGCCTTGTTTGTGAAATCCAAATTAGTATAGAATATGGCCACAAAATTGATAATTTTCCATGTTACTGTAAATGGTTTTATCTCAACATATAAAGCAGTTTTTAGCAAACATACTTTCGATTGTGTGGGTGTTCAACTGCAAATTTAATACGCGTTGCCAGTGGTAGTTAGTGTTCCAACAGCGTGTTCCATTTCCGTACCGTTCGCATGGTAAAGATAATTTTCGGTCCATTTCTTGCATTACACCTTCATCTTCTGGTACAGAATCCATCACATCATCACTTACATCCCTCATAGCGTCTGATCATTTGTTGTGTAGTGTTCCATTTTGCCAAACAAATAAGTTAAGTCACATAAGAACTGTCTCACCTTTGGCATAAAAAACACCCTTTTCCTCCAAGTGGCATTACTGCAGTGAACAATGCTACAGTACAAAGATGGAAAAAAACCACAGTGCAGCATCGCCTCTTCTTGTGAAGTTTACAGTCAGTGTTGTGGTGTTTAGAGTTTGGGGGCTGTCCAGATTAGTGGAGGAGTGGGGTTGCTGTTGGGGATGGTTAGTTGGGGGTGTTGTATCAGGTGTTTATAGAAAACTCCAGCAGATTTTTCAGTCTGACTCACTGCAACCACATATGCCACAGTAAGTCTATTCTCAACAGTCAGATTTGTGTCTTTCACTCAGAAAAGATGTTCCTCAGATTTTTAAAGAGGCAGTCCCAGAGCAGGCTTGATGAAACACATGTGATGAGTTTATTGCCTTCCAGAAGTGGAAAATTACAGCACAAGAGCAGATGGTGAGTGAAGCGATAATGTCAAGACCAACTCGTGGTGATGGAAATATATCCCTCTTCTACGGTGAACACAGAATACATATGTATAATTTAATAATTATTTAGGAGTGCTATATTACTCAATGCTGAGTTGAGTTTGTTCTATTTCAGGATGCTTAATTGACAATGTGCAAAAAAAACAACAAATGCTCAGAAACCTTTGTGGTGGTGGGTTTGCATGCAAGACCCACATCCTGACTGCATGTTGCACTTGACTTCTTCTTCTGGATTACTGATCACAAGCCATATATTTTTTAATGGCTTTAATGCTGATGATATCACCAGTATTTCCTATAGATTCACTTAGCCAGTTCTCATTTAGCTTTCTAATATACAGACACTGGTAAATCTAAAAGCATTCACACTGTTACTGGGAAATCTTTTAGAAAATAATACATCCTGATATGTAAAGGTTTGCAATCGTACAATATGCAAGTAGTACTGTAAAAGTACCCCAGCATGGTACTTTAGCTGCAAGAACTGCAGAAGAATTTGTGACAGCAAAGCAGTAAATAGAAAACTTGAAATTATTTACAGTCCTGGACATTACAGTGAAGTCATGTTGCTTGGCAAAACACGGCTCCAGCTACTTTAAAGTATATTGTTTGAGTGAGCTGTTGTCTTTGACTCTATTTGACTCAGTTTTGACTAATTTCCTAGAATTAAAAACAATCCAAACAGTTTTGTGATTCCCCCTCCATCTCGCTACGCTTTAAACAACAAACTTGTTGACGTGGTTTTGTGGGCCCATCGAAACTCTGGGTAAGCAGATGCCCAGAAAAAAGACACAAACAGCTATACTTAATGAAGGCTTGACAACCTGGTCAGCTTGTAGAGAGTGTATTTAAAGTTACAGCTGCTAAAGCTCTCTCTCCAAACTAAAGGTTTATTAGTATTTCATTCACTGATTCAGTATTTGAGCATTAATTTTTAAGAAAATAATTTTGAATATATATATATATATATATATATATATATATATATATATATATATATATATATATATATATATAATACAATAACTACATAAATTTAATATAATAATGATAACACATTGACTAACAATAGTTCATCAGGTTTAGTATTCTTACTACTAAAGCCTTTTGTGAACCAGATGTTTTTTTTAATTATGTCTAAAAAGCATTGGAATTAAAAATTAAATGTATACATAATTTCATTTACATCGTAGTTCAGATAAAATCAGATTTTAGTGGTAGAGCTGAGTTTATGATAAAATCAGCACAAGGTGCTTTAAATGAAAAAACAATACAAAAGCAAAATATGAACAGACAAGCAAAATACATTTAACACATTAACGTTTCTGCAAGTATAGATCCACATATATTGTGTATTCTGACATCTAACTTCTGTGAACTTGTACATATTCGATATCATTAGAGTCTAGTGATTCTATATATTGCATATATAATGATAATATTGAGCGAAAACAATATTTGGGCAATCCATCAACACTGAAAGTCACCCCAGAGCCACAGCATAGTCACCACAGGGACCACCATGATCAAAGCAGGAAGGGATCCACAGCACAGTCATAAAGCTGTAGTACAGAGCTCCACCTACCACACAAAAAAAGCCTTCCCAATGGCACTGACCTCTATGGCTAAACGGGGTGTCCAGCGTGCAACTGGAGTTATTCTAAATAAAACAATAATAAAACACTGAAATTAAAACAGAACAGTAAAAAAAAATGCTATGATTTACTCTTTTCATTCGCTTTGGACCCTGTATCCTATACAATGATGCAGCTAATTTATAGATTTTTATAAATACTGGCCTCCGGGGGTAGTATAGCATGAAGCGCAAAAGTGAGACATGTGGGTAAAGATTATGCGCTGAAGAAGACACTAGTTTTGATTTTGAACTGGGTTTTTATTTCACATTCTGCACAGACTCTAATCTTGAAAAACAAATAGAGCTATACCACAAAAGCTTGGGATCAATGAATCAGTGGCGAGATGTTGGCTTTAGAGGGCAAGATTAAGATAAAGATAACCACCAGGAATTTTTCTGGTAGCCCAAAGTATATTTTATTTTCTAACCAGACATGTTACTGTCTTAATGGTGGTGTATTGATGCTGAACTTTTGGTACTTTTCCAAATAAATATATCTTTTAATGAGACCTGCGGCTCTTTTCGTGTTGTAGCTGTACACTTTCGGCGGAGAGTGGAAATTCATGTCTCCTCGGGAGTCACTTGTCAGCTTGTGGGGAGAAGAGTTCATCACTTCTGGTCAGTGGGTGGATACGTGCTTCATGTCAGATTAACCCCAAAATTTTATCAGTTGTTCCTGGCCCCATTGTGAAAATTTCCTAAAACTTCAATGAAATCCATCCATAATTTTTTTATCATATTGTTAACAGACAGACAAACAAACAAAAAAACAGATATCTTTTGGTTGAGGAAATTAAAACAAAACAAATATTTCTGCGTAAATATCTCATGTTACAACATTAAAACCTGTGGCTTATATTTAAGTGTATATGCCTATATATTCCTAAAATTTATTTTCTTTTAAAATTCAGCTGATGCAGCTTCTAGTCAGGTGTGCTCAATAGTCCAAAAATGATGGTAAATAATAATGAGAATATATAAAATTAAATAGATTAGTATTATCGTAAGGGATGCAACGATACCACTTTTTTCAAACCAATACGATACCAATACTTGGATCAGAGAACTTATACATACTGAGCACCAATGCCAATATTTCTACCATGCAAAAGAAATGTACTAAATTGGAGGGCAAGTTTTATTTTATTTTCTGCATGTTACAACAAATGAGGGTGAATTAGATAAAAAATAAAATGTTAATAAAATGACCAAAAAAAAATTTAAATGAACATTTTATGTGAAAAGCATTGCAGATTTAACACATTTTAAGTATTGGTTCATGGTATCTGTTAACTTTAACTGATACCGATATGAGTACAATAAACCACCGATACCAGTATCGGTATCAGTGCATCCCTAATTATTATTATTATTATTATTATTATTGAACAACAATTGAAAATAGATAAATTAAGATAAATTATTAAAATAGAAAATAAAATAACTCAATTAATAGCTGTTTATTTTATTTCAAAAAATTTGAACAATAAAGAATTTATTTATTACATAACATCTTACGTGTGTTTTTCAGCATGTCATTTCACATCTTCTGATAATGTATTTTTTAACAATATACTCCTTAACCCTTTGTTATGTAAAATTTCAAAACTAAATAAATGTAAGAAAAAAGAAAGTATTAAAACGAGGGTAAAATTTATTTGAAATCATTGCCGAATTCACAGTAAGAATGATGGGGTAAGGAAGTAAGGAGGATAGTCTAATTGGAAAAACTTTGGGAAAAGAAATTATGCTATCTATTAGATAGCATAATATTTTTGACTTTGAGTTGAAACATTAGATTACAAAAAAAATAAGGTTATTTAAAATATAAAAAATAGAGGAAACCAAGACTTGGACCCCAATCAAGGTAAAAGGTGTAAAAAAAAAAGTTATCTCTAATTATGTTATTTGTTTTACATTGAAGTGTGTGCATGTGTGTGTGTGTGCTTGCGTGTGTGTGCGTGGGTGTGTGTGTGTCTGTGTGTGTGTGTGTGTGGTATTACTACCCTTCTTAGAAGCAGTTTTTGGGATATTCACTACCTTTCTTAGGAGCTTGTTAGGACCGAAGCCCGGTCTTAATACGGCGTACTCCCCTTTTTAGGGTTAGGGGTTAGGTTTAGAGGTATAGGGTGAATTGAATTTTAGTTAGGCTTAGGGTTAGGAATAAATCAGTAATGGTTTGGAAAAGTGTCTGATATTATTATTAATAAAATGGGTAGCAATACAAATTTGTGTCAGTGTGTGTGTATTTCTGAGCCATGTATTGCATAAAGATAATCAAAAAAATAACAGCTTCTAAGAAGACAAGATTCATGACATCTTTCTGAATACTATCCCTGGGGCTTTACAAAGTGACCCTGATCCGTGTTTGGAGTGTTTCATCCTATTGAGCTGTCCGAGCACATAAAACAGTGGGTTTATACTGTCTTTCTATTTAATTATTACTGTAGGTCCCAAACATGCATTTTTTTTGTATCTATATATATATTCCCATCTTTGAATTGTTTTATATATTTTAAGGCTGCCTTCAGTGTGTAAATGAGCCAATGAAAAACAAAAACAAAAAACTCATTCTTTAAGCTTACCAATCCAATTTTTGATTAAATAGTACTAGATGTACTAAATGCAATTAATACATGTCTAAAATATATCACATATAACATAACATGGTAAAATATTCTTGTAAACTACTTAAATCTGTTTAACAGAAGGCTATGGCTGGATCTATCTGGCTGTTAAAGTCTCTCAACCATCTTATCAGTATGTGTTGCAGAACGTAAAGTTTCAAAAAGAAATGCTTCCTAGCTTTATCATGTCTGAACTAAATCCAGGCTAAATTGAGTTTTCCTTTTAAGCATGCAGCGAGGGATTTAGTCACCTGTGTCTTGATTGCTCAATCAGTCCTGTTTGTAACATCCTCTGACCTTATTTTTCAGTGGTTTTTCTCAGGTAACTTGTCAAGCTTCAGACAAGTCTTATGTCATCAGTTAACCTAGATCTGTCTGAGAACAAACAGCCTGTTATGGAATATAATGTGTCAAGAAGTCGGTCATTTTATCGGTTTACTAATATACACACAATGTCTCTCTTAGTTTGTTTTGATAGTACTTATTTTGTTTCCCGTTTGAAAGGTTGTTCAATTTTATCCTATTATTCCTGCACATCTCTAAACTCAACACCTTATGAATTCTTCAGGAAGACAACCGTTCTACAATTTAATGGCTGTTTAGGAAAAAAACCCAAAAACATTAAATTAAATTTAAACATGCAAAATACTTTACTTGGCTTTAAAGACAAACACATTAAACATTCTAGGATACTCCACAGAACATTTTTTTAAGTTTCCAACTTTTTTAAGCAACACAAACTAATTTGTGATTTAAACATGTTTTTTTGCTGTTTATTGCCATACATTTTACAGTCAGGGCTCAGGATTTGATATCAGCGTGTTCATTTCGCCGCTGCCTTTGACACAGTGGACCATGGGATCTTACTTCACAGGTTGGAAAACTGGCTGGGAATCTCTGGTACTGCTCTAAACTGGTTCGAGGCCTATCTTAAGGACAGGACGTACCTTGTCTAAATGGCAAATGTGTCGAAATTGGCAACTGTGTCTCAGACAAAATTCTCATGACCAGTGGAGTCCCCCAGGGGTCAATCTTGGGACCACTTTTATTCAACTTGTACATGCTTGCATTTGGGTCAGTTAATTAACAGCAATAATGTGTCTTACCATAACTACGCAGATGACACTCAGATCTACATGTCACTGACGGCAGGTGAACCTGGGCCTATAGATACACTCTGTCACTGTATTGAACAGATCAGTGTGTGGATGCATAACAACTTTCTCCAGTTAAACTCAGACAAAACTGAGATCATTGTTTTTGGCCCACAGACACAGAGAGAAAGTGTTATCAGTCATCTTGAGTCTCTTTGTCTTCAACCAAAAAATCAGGTTAGAAATCTAGAGGTAATCATGGACTCGGACCTGAACTTAAACAGCGACATCAAAGCAATAACATCAACAGCTTTTTACCATCTGAAAAACATTGCTAAGATCAGAGGAATAGTGTCAAAACCAGACTTAGAGAGGCTTATCCATGCATTTGTCTCCAGCAGGTTAGACTACTGTAACGGCCTGCTCACTGGAATCTCTAAACGAGCTGTTAGACAGCTGCAGTACATCCAGAACGCTGCTGCTCGAGTCCTGACTAGAACCAGGAAATACGACCATATTAGTCCAGTGCTCCGGTTTCTGCACTGGCTTCTTGTCGCTCAGAGAATAGAATTTAAAACAGCTCTGCTTGTGTACAAGTCTTTTCGTGGTTTGGCACCAAAGTAGACGTATCAACCATCTGGGGGTCCTGAGAACTTCAGGGAGGGGTCTCCTGGTGGTTTCCAGAGTCAACAATAAACACGGTGAGGCTGCATTTCAGTTTCAGGCAGCTACAAAATGGAACAGTCTTCATGAGGATGTGAGACAAGCCTCAACTCTGTTTTTAAATCCAGGCTGAAAACAGTTCTTTTTACCCGTGCATATGACAATTGAAAGTATTTCATCTGCACTCTTGCTTTTTATTGTAATTAATTATTTTTTGGGTCGATGTTTTTTTTCTGTTTTTATTGTTTTTTTAATTTATGCAACTGTGAAGCACTTTGAATTGCCTTGTGTATGAATTGCGCTCTACAAATAAACTTGCCTTGCCTATTATAACAAAGGATTCCGAAAAAAATCAACAATTAGTTTATTCTTAGATTAAAAAATAAAAGCAACATATGTAATTGCCACCAGGTTGACAGCCTTCTGTGTTATGTTATTATGGAGGGAACCTGCCTATCCTCTAGTGGAGAGGACAATATGACAGGAACTGTCATGCAACATCGACATGAGCACCATGCATATATGTGACAAAAGTCTCTGTTATAAATCCTAGGTGGGGAAATTGAAAAGAAGCCAATACTAGCTTTTTCTGCTAAAGGAAGCCTAAGATCTACCTACTTTCTGAGGTACCTACCAAAGCAGATTTTTTTTTTATTCATGTTTACATGTAGATGGATTAAAAACTACACAGCTTTTATTACAGACCTATTTCATGTTACATTTACATCTTTTTAAAATGGTGATGGAAAGATCTGAAGGGCTTCAGTCATTAATCTGCCAGCTGTGTGATGACACAATGTGAATTCTCTGTTCAGTTTGTTTGAATTTTATATTGATTAAAATGAATAAAAATTAGATACTACTGAATATTTCATTATCATTTTAATAATTGCTGGATAAACATTGATTATGATGATTGATTATGGAATTCGATGACTGCGTCAGTCAAAATGACAGACAAAAAAAGTTGTTGCACAACCATAAAACTATACATAAATAACTATACATCATAACATCACATTTGAATTTTAATTAAAATCTTTGTTTTATGTCAATTACTGATTGGACTATGATCATTTATATCAGATACATTGCAGCTCTGAGGTGTTTATCCAAGTGAAGAAATTTTAGTTCAAGTGTATCACAAAAGGTAAATAAGTTGTTTTATAATTCACTATCTAGTTTAAACATATAATTACTGTCTAAAAACAAATAACCACAAACAATTCCCTTTATTTTTCTTGTCTGAATCTTTTATACTGCCATTATAGCAGCAGCTTTAACTATTCTGAATAGCTATAAAATGTCCCCTTGATAATCCGACATAACTTCCCTACTGTTTTTCAACCTACTTTGAAATTCCTTTTTTTATGTCCACAAAATAATTTATCTTTTCACTCCTCTGTTTTTTGTGTAACTCTGAGACCTTTCTTTTCTGCCTTTCCGTTGTTTGCTGCAGAGAGGGATTCGCCTTGCACCTTCTCTTTGGGAAAGCTTTTCACCTGCTTTCACATTGACAGTGGGAGAAAGAGATCAGCATGGAAACATGAAGAGAGAAAATTATGCAAACCAAGGTTACAGAGACTAAAGGAAAAAAAGAGGCACACAATTCAAGATGATCGAAGTCCAGTGGGAAGTTTCCACGGTCTGTGTTGATTTGGGGAGCCATGTCATCCGCTGGGGTTGGACTACTTTGCTTTATGTCCAGAGTCAACACACTTATCTACCAGGACATTTTGGAGCACTTCATGCTTCCTCCCACATACAAACTTTATGGAGATGCTGACTTCATTTTCCAGGAAGACGTGGCTCCTGCCCACTCAACCAAATGTATAAAAACCTGGTTAAATGACCATGAGATTACCGTGCTGGATTGGCCAGCAAACTCGCCTGATCTGAACCCCATAGAGAATCTATAGGGCATTGCCAAGAGAATAATGAGAGACATGAGATCGAACAATACAGAAGAGCTGAAGGCTGCTATTGAAGCATCTTGGTCTTTCATAACACCTCAGCAGGGCCACAGGCTGATAGCATTCATGCCACACCACATTGAGGCAGAAATTGGTGTAAAAGGGGCCAAAAACTAAAGACTGAGTACATGTGTGTGATTATACTTTTCAAAGGTCTAGCATTTCTCTACTTAAAATACTTGTTTTACTAATTTCATGTAATATTGTAATTTTCTGAGATTTTGACTTAGGGGTTTAAGCTGTAAACCATAATCAGTGAAATGATCATAAATAAAAACTTGGAATATCATGTAATGAGTCTTTATCATATTAGTTTCAAACTTTAAATTGAAATACTGAAATTAAAAAACCTTTTTACAATTTAAAAAATGTTTTAGTTTCACCTGTATGTTTGATGCATTTTTTTTGTTAAGGATCGGGCTGGATCTGGAAATGTTGGCAGCTTCTGGGAAACCTCAAAAGAAATCCAGGGTCTAGAATCTCTAGAGAATCCCCACAGAGACTTACATTTTTATTAAGGAAAATTCAAAATGTTGCCTTTTCAACTATTTATTTAGTAAAATACATTTGATCACCTCTGTTTCTAATATAAACACCAATATGTCACAGCAGAAAGGCTGGAAAATGTTTATGCTGTTCATTTACTTTAATTCTTAAAAGGGAATTGGTCAAAATCAGTTTTGGCAGATCAAAGCTGTGCAAAAATCAGTGATACAGAAACACTGATTCTGAATTGTGCCTCTATTGTTATCAAATCATCTTAATTTATCATATCCCCATCATTTTCACATAGATTTCACACTTAAATCATAAATCTATAGTAGGGAATTGAAACTTGCTTCTTAATTCTAGCTTGCTTGTGTTCACCAACAAATTTCATTTAAGAAAACAACACCCACAGGTGACTCATAAGAGGTGGTTAGTCAGATTACCTTGTTCCTGTAAACTTTGATGTTGTTACCCCACTCCGCTAAGTAAAAACTCCCACCTTACCTATGATCTACTTTGTACAAACAGCTATCTGGTTTCATTTGTCTCCATCTCAACCAATTTAACTGCTGTAGGTTTAAACAGCTTTCTTCTGTGACCTCTTTGAAGGAGGTCAGAAAAGTGATTGTTGAGGTTGATGTCTGCTGGAATAATTCTTTCTCCTTAACTTACAGCCTAGCTGTTAACCACTTTTTACAGGAAGCCAAACCTCATTGTGGAGGATGTTGCTTCTTTACTCACAACTGCAGCGAGTTTTAAATGTAGTCACATGACAAGCTTACAGTAGCAATATGTGTAGGTCCTGAAGAGTAGAGTGTTGTGTAGCTTCCCACAGACAGGGCTTTCTCACACTCACTGCATTGAAGAAGGATTTGCTTTGAAGACCCCACAGTGAGATTTAAAATACAATTCTATGTTGCATACTACCATCAGGCATCTTTGTCACAGATCTGGGACATCTTGGCTCAAAAGTTTTAAGAAGTCACTACTATAAATAGCTTCCTATAGTTTCCTGTTCAAAAAGTCTTTCAATTTAGGAAGAT